>OZ008369.1:273397780-274046530 GCA_963931995.1 Phaonia tiefii | reverse complement strand
AATGGGAAACCATTTATTTTTCATGTAGTTCTCCCAAATAAACACATATATCGCAAATGTATATCATGTTGTTGCAAACGTGTTCTCGTTTGCATCAAACGCGTACAAAATTACATTTGCGATAACTGAAATCAGTAATTTTTCTAATGACAGCACAGATTTCGAAGAATGTAAATTTGTCTCATTCTCTCATTCTGTCGACTGGAGACCCTGTCTTATCCACTCGTTTGGCCTACACACTCGCGCGTACACATACAAGTAATCACACACACGAATGCTTCTACCTTGTCAATATATCCATAGAGTAATACTTAAGAGTTTCCATTAATCTCTTCGATGCGTCTTCTTCACTCCATTTCATAGAGTTGTATTTACTGCTGTATTTTACCAATTTTACACTTTCGTTGGTCATAAAACGGACAGAAATCAAAGGGAATGCGTATTTTCGTTCAATGCAAACAACATAAAACATAATTTATCTGTCATTAGTATCAATAAACACTATTTAAAATTAGTTGATGTCTTCTTTGCTCTCTCATTCTCCATCATTTCCCTAGTACCTTTTCGATCAGCTGTGCCATAGAAACCCCCTAATATATCCTGGATGGACAATTTGCTGCGCTTTTAGTTGTTATTCGAATGCAAGGCGAGACAGACGTGTATGTAGACAGTGACAAAATAGACATAAATGCCAATTTTTTTTTAAAACAAACTTTATGTATAAAACCAAAATCTTAAAAGTTGGAAATTTAAGCAAAAAAGAGCTTATGGAAGCCATAACTAAAAGTTTTAATTAAAATTCGGTTGCTGTAACCGAAAGAACAGTTGGTGGAAACGTTTTTCGTTTCTCGCAAACGCTTTTTCAGCTCCAATTTTTCATAACTCGTTTACTGCAAACGTTTTTCAGTTCTCGCAATAGTTTTTTTAGTTAAGAGCAACTATAACTCGGTTGCTGTAAACGAAACAACACTTGGCGGAACCGTTTTTCGTTTCTCGCAAATGCTTTTTTAGCTTATCTTTATCATAACACGTTAGCTGCAAACATTTTTCGGTTCTCCCAAACGAAATGATATGTATGGATTAACAGGAGTTCGTTTTTCCCAACTACAGTCCCTAAACGAACTTCAGTTATCAGAGATTTCGTTTGGGACGAAGGAGTTTTATCTTTACGTGTAAGATTTTAAAAATTTATTAAAAATTGTTCGTACTTGGTTTGTTTTAAAACAGTAAGAATAAAAGGAAAACACAGCAAGTAACACGTTGACATAGGCTTGCGGAAAAACTTGGACGAGCACTGGGTTATCTCAAAATATCCTTGAACATGATCAAGGAAGTTGGTCGAAATATTGGAAAATATTTTTAAAATCGTAAAGCAAAGAAATAATTGCAATGTTTTCTTT
Source organism: Phaonia tiefii (assembly GCA_963931995.1). Lineage (NCBI taxonomy): Eukaryota > Metazoa > Arthropoda > Insecta > Diptera > Muscidae > Phaonia > Phaonia tiefii. Next base: position 274,045,130 of record OZ008369.1, on the reverse strand, counting down.
TTGTTCTTATGACCTTAAAGCTAAACGAATGCAAAACCTGTGTATCTAGAAAGGTCAACTATATACATAACCAATTTGAATCAACTTGTCTGTACCAACATAATGCAATTTCTTGCAATTGTACTTTACCAGCAATCGGATTGATCCGTTTATAATAAAGAGAAGTAGTCGTTTGAGTGATAATACTAAGTTTTTTGGTTCCAGTGAATATATATCCAAAACAAAGCCCAGCCAAACCGTAGGCTACCAGTTCCGCATAATGCTGGACGTTATAGAACACATTTATCAAACCTAAGCACATAATATTCTAGCCAATGTAGACAATGGCTAGCATGGGAAGCGCATCCTGGCGACTGCACGGAAGTACTGACACAAAACTATTACCACTTTCTGTGTTAACTATTACACCAATTGTACATGGTATGACAATGAATATCATATCGCAACTGAAGAAATATTAGTGACGCTGCAGCCAGTTGTACCGTGGGAAGCGTTGAAAAAATTTTAAAGAAAATATGAGGCCGCTCATCCCCCCTATCATTAGGGGAATGCCGGAATGTTGCGATATTGGCCCATGACAAATTACGAGTAAAAAGCACAACTTATGGTAACGCTGCAGTACACGCTGAAAATTAACGGCCCCAGCAACATATTGCAGGAAGCATATACATGTTTGCAAGCATTGTTTTCGTGAATTGAAGAACTGCTGCTTTTTGTTTCTTTATTGTAACAAACACCAGCGTTTTCAGTAGTTCTCAACAAACAAATCCACATTTGGGTCACAAATGCACATATTATAACCTATTAATTATTGTGTCCCAAACATGTTATATTGAATATTAAACAAAATGTGTTTGGACACAAGTGTACTATATTTGCGTCAAGCTACAAACACGCTATATTTGCATTCAAACACTAAAAAAATTCAACTTTTTCAGCGTGTACGGCTACTCATGACGAAGCGCATTCTGGACGTCCAATTTTGGGTCTCTTTCATCCAAACAATGAAAAAATACAAATTTTTCAGCGTATACGGCTACTCAGGACGAAGCGCACTCTGGACGTCCAATTATGGGTCTCTTCTTTTTCGAGCCTTCCTCGCCTTATGTCACGTATATCACGAACGATCCCAAGACGTCGGGCATGCAACCAGATTATACACTTTAACAGCTCATCGCCCAAGCCTTGCATTGCTCTGCCGGCAGTCGACGGTTTTGTTGCATTTAAGCTGACCTCGTTTTGATTATGAGGACGATCGACATCACCCTCTTCTCTTTGTGCAACTCCCTTATCTGCATTGGAATCTCTTGGGGCAAGAAAAACCATGAAATGGTGTCTACATACCCGATCATAGAAGGGCTTTTTAGTTTTTGTAGAATTATCGCACTTCATTCTTTCGTCAGTTTATTTAGATCAGGTAGCAGCGGCTACTACTAATGACACACTTAGTGCAATGAGTACCGTTGTGATACCACTGGATGTAATTTTTCATCCCCATCTTTGATGCTGTAAATTGGCCTGACAGGGCTATGTGGCGTTCAACCCATATGATTGATACCTTATCGTGGTATTTCAGGATGTGCACGCTGAAAAAAAATACGACCTCTGTAACATATTCTCCCAAACATGTTCTGTAGGAACCATGTATATGTTTGGAACGCACTTCAAACATTTATATGTTTGCAAGTCCCAAAGTCAGGTGTATTTAAAGGCAAACATTAGCATGTTTACTGACACATATGTATGATTTTACGTGGAAACATTTGCGTGCTTCATCCCAAACATCCATTTACTTATATGGAAGCATTCGCGTGTTTCCTCCAAACCTCCATATACTTACATGGAAACATAGGCGTATTTTCTCCCAAACATAATAATATTTAGAAATGAATTATTCTATTTTCTTTATTTATTATAATTAAAATAAATAATTAAAACAAAAAATTTAAATATTTAAATTGACCTTTTTTTACATTTACTTGCTGAATGCATTACTTTTTTTTATTAAATGAGAATCTGCTTCTCTTTTGCTTCTCCTTTCTTTGTTGTCTCTCACGTTTTTGTTTTCAGAAGGTTTCAGCTATGCGTTGGTTATCACTATGCATTGGTACACAAACATGATATTTATATACAACTTCATAACTTCTTCATACAACTTCTTCATCCAAGACAAGCGTGTATTAATTACTTGTGTTTTTTTTAAATATATTTCACAAATGGTCCGCCATTCCGATTTTTCAGTAGCAGCTCGGGCAGAAAAAGGGATTCACGTTGTTGGCCTATGCAATTTCTTTCCTCAACATCATTTGTCACTTTGGTAGCACACATAAATATATGTGAAACACATACACAAAAACCATAGCATAAACAGTGCAACAAGTTCGGCTGCAGTTATGTCACAAACACAGATATATTTGGGTCGCAAACATATATGTTATAACATATTAGTCGTGTCAAACACAGTGCGCTTGGGTACAAGTATATTATATTTGCGACAAGCTCCACAAATATTATACTTATATACAAATGATATATGATGTTATATACAAGTGAAAAGAGTGAAAAAAAATATTTGTTTTGAAAAAAAGTGCAGGAAAATCTGGGAATTGATACGATTTGACGTTCTACGCACATTTAAAGGGTGCCGATCAACTCAGTAGAGTTGCCTCAAACCGATATAATTTTCTAGAACGTTGATACATTTTTCAACTAAAACAGTGTAGACAACCGTCTTCGTCATCATCCGTGAGAAATTATACAAGGAAATACACGGTATTACAATTAACCAGATTGAATATTTCAAAAAACTGATGAAAACGTTTTTATTTTGAAACATTTAATAAACAATTAATCGAAAACTATTAATTTAATTGAAACCATCGAAACACTTCTTATCATTTCACTTCCCCGTGTACAGTGAGATTAAATATCACTTCCATCTGCTGACCTCTTTTAAAATAATTTAGAATCGATGTCCGATATGTTCCTGAAAAAATAGGTGGAAGATTCAAACTATTGGTGCTCACTCCATGCCAGGTGTAATTGCCCTGAAACAAAAGACAAAAGTTGAAAATTTATAAGGATATTTAAAAATAAATTCAATGTAACCTTTTTGTGGGGACACGTTTCAAGCAAACCACCACGTTGCATAAATTGTTGAATCACTGACATGGCAATATTGCTCATAGTGCTTGTCTTAGTCTTGCAAAGGTTGATTGGTGTGACTCGAAATATATTGCGGTATGTATTCGATCTACGATTTTTCATATCGAGAGCCAGGGTTGCCCACGATTCAAGCGTATGGTCCTGAGCCACTATATATATAATATCATATGAAGTGTCGCCAGGATTAAATTCTAGTCTAAGATCTTTAACATAGATGTGATTATAGGCAACTGTGCTGGAAAGTATATAATACTGGCTCGCCTAAAATGCAATATTTACCTGTTAGGTTAGATCAATTTGAAAACTTATAATACTTACAGTGGCGCAAAGTATTGGCGAAATGAAAACTAGTAGCATTAACTTATACATATGCCCCGGGTAACACTTTACTTGTGTTTGAATATACGAGAGTGTGTGTGTTTTTTTGTTGGAGAAAATCACAAAACGTTTGTTGCTGCAGTATCAAGGTTTTAAAACTAAACTGTATCGATTGAATATCGTTTAATTTCAGGTGCAATTAACTGCGATACAAACCGCTTAAAAATCTATAATAAAGTGCCAATTATTCTGAAGGGTATGGAACGAGCTTGACATTTTAATTACAAATCATGATAAGCAACGAGATGCGACATGAACTGAATGTCGACTGGAATCAACGGCATTATTTTGTATATGTTTGCTCTAAATTATAATAAGTTTACAAACTACTATAGACATGTTCGGAATATATATATATATTAATAATACCTATGTTTCCCGCGAAATACTACAATGTTTGCACGTTGTAAAAATACTACAATGTTTGCGCGTTGTATCGCACGTTGCGGGATGGGGGCTAAATGAAAAAATTTTAAAAAACTTTTTTTTTTAACCGTATTATGCTATAACCCAGTAGACAACCCAGTATTATTCTGCATACTTTTAGGATTTGGAAGTTATACCGATTCGTTTTGTTATTTTATTTTATTGCATACTTTTAGACATAATTGGTAATTATTACTAGATTTGTACATTCAGGGACGTATATGAGGGTTGTTTTCTTTCATGTTGGCTTTGTGATAGTCATGCCCATATGAAGTGTGCTGACTTCGATGACCCCTTTCACACTCGGCAAGTTACTTGCGCAAGTCAGTTTTTCAACTTTCCGAGTACAAGCAAGTCTGTACTCAAAATTTATTCCCCTATCCCGACCTTACCTCTGTCATCAACAAACCAAGACTTTGGCAAGAGACTTGCGCAAGTAACTTGCCGAGTGTGAAAGGGGTCAATGGAAGGCATTATGACATAATTACGGCTAAGGAAACTGGGCTTCGCTGTTCATGTTGGAAGTGTAGGGAATTCGATGTTGACGTTTATAAGCTGTTTAAGGAGGCCAAGAAAGGATTTCAAACTTTAAATTCTGATTTTGTCTCTATTAGTTCGAAACTTAAATCGTATGTTTGATACTTTTAAATGGCTTGAGGACATCTCGTCCTCTCCAAGATGGAATAAAAGCTTCTAGTGATCGTAATTTAATTGTACCAGTAACTCCTAACTTGGATAATTTGGACAGTCTTTTGTTATCTCCGAAACAGTCGTCGTCTGTCGTCGTTCCTTCACCCACAGAAGTCAGGGACAGTAATCATTATGAGTTTTATTATAAAAATGATTTACTAATGATTGTATTATTAGTTTTAAGGATTTTTTTCAATGATAATGATTAAATTTGAGTAATATTACAAAAATTAGCCCATAATCATTATTTTTTAGCAAATCATTTTAAAAATCATAAATAATTATATTTTTTCAGAACGTTTATTGAATTCAAGGAATTTTAAAAAATTTAGTACCATAATAAAAAATAGCAATGTAATATTTTATATTTTTTTGTATATGCATTGTCCCCAGATCGGGCTCTGGAGTATATTTAATAAACATCTATATGCATTTGTACAGGTTTATAAATTCAATTTCCCTTTCATATCAGAGGTTTTTATCAATAACTTTCCTCTGAATCCAAATCAAATCTTATCCATATATTTGTATATACAAGGTGTTTCAAAAGAAGTCCTCCTATGTTGTTTGGCTCAAATTTTTTTTCTAAATGAAAAACATCAATTATGTTTTTTGATTATGTTTATTTGAACCTTTAGAATTGTATTGCTTAAGTTGAGAAGATGTTATCGGTTAAATGGGCGCCGTCACAATTGATTATCATACGGGCTCGTTTTATGGCATTTTTCATCACTTCCGCGAGAACTTCGGCGACAGATTCTCGCACTCGTGTCGAATGTTGACCTTGAGGGCTTCCAGGGTCTCGGGCTTGTTCACGTAAACAAGGGACTTCAAAATACCCCACAAAAAAATTACAGCAGACAGTTGTCCGAGGCCTTCGGCCACGGACTGTCCCTGCAGGCTGTGTCAGAGACACGGCCATTAAGTTTAACGTAGGATACGCCATCCGATAAGACAGAAAACATATATAACAATAAATTCATTTGCTTATATTATTTATCATTTATTGTTATATATGTTTTCTGTCTTATCGGATGGCGTATTCTACGTTAAACTTTATGGCCGTGTCTCTGACACAGCCTGCAGGGACAGTCCGTGGCCGAAGGCCTCGGACAACTGTCTGCTGTTTTTTATTTGAAAGTACAATCCTTCCGGTTAATAATGGAAAATAGTTTAATCAAATAGATTTGCGTCTGTTATTTATCATTTATCCTTACTCTTTTAATTTAAAAACATATTTATCCTATTTTTCCTACCATAAGCTTATGTATATTATCAAAAGTAACTATCAAATAAATAAATTCATTTGCTTATGTTATTTATCATTTATTGTTATATATGTTTTCTGTCGTATCGGATGGCGTATTCTACGTTAAACTTAATGGCCGTGTCTCTGACACAGCCTGCAGGGACAGTCCGTGGCCGACGGCCTCGGACAACTGTCTGCTGTAATTTTTATATTTACCAACGGCATTTGATTCAAGTCCGTTTAAAAAAAAAAATATTATGTTCAATTTTTTTAAACTTAATTTAATTTATGTATTTTAATTAATATTTTTATTGAAATAAGTTCTGCGAATGTTGAGAGGGCCGCCCTAATATTAAAAAAGGTTTACCTTATCGAGTCTTCGCATTAGCATTCGAGCGTTGTGTGAAAGCTTTACGCTTTACAATTCAAAATTAATGTTACAACAGCTTTATTGAAGCTTTCGCAAAAAAGCTTTATTACGTTAGCTTACTGTTTGTTTCACTTTTTACTAGATACATGTTGTCAAGCAACATTAGCTTGCTGTTCGTTTCACTTTTTACTAGATACATGTTCCTAAGCAATGTTGAGCAACCAAAAACACTCAACCAAACACCACACATATGTTTGAGTGTATGTGTTTAAACAATTTTTATTTGAGAAATTAAAATACTAGAAATATATCAACCAATATGAAATGTATATCAAACGAAAGATAACATCTTCATTTACCTACAAAAAAAATTTTAAAAAAATTCATCTAGCCGTTTCCTCAAATTCAATGAAATAAAGATTACAACAATAAAAACCTGACATGACTCCTCATACCGTAAGGTAAGACGTATTCTACGTCAAAAAAGTCTGGAACGGTTAAATCGGGCAATCTTGCGGGCCAGTGCAAATTGCGAAAACGAGAGATGAGGCGACCCCGGAACGCCGGCTACAGAATATCGGTTGTGGCTCGCGCAGTGTGTGCCGTTGCTCCGTCCAGTTGGAACCACATGTCCTCCAGTCCTAATTCGTCGAATTGCGGCAGAATAAACTCGGTTAACATGGCCCTATAGCGCGCACCGCCCACTGTTGTCGTTTGACCAGCGGCGTTCTCGAAAAAAAAAATGACCCGACGACTCCTCCAGCGTGAACAGCGCACCATGCAGTCACTTTGAGCGGGTATAATGGCTCCTAGTTCATCACTTGTGGATTTTCGTTGCCCCAGAAGCGATAGTTTTGCTTCTTCACGTACCCGCTGAGGTGGAAATGAGCCTCATCGCTCTTTATGATTTTGGTGGAAAAATTGTCCACTTCGTCCACGAGATTGAGGATGGCTTGGGCGTAGGTTGCACGCGTTTGGCGGGCGACAGGCAGCAGCTAATGCACGGACTGCACTTTGTATGGGAACATGCGCAGGTCTTTGCCCAAAATTCGCCATAGGGACGACCGGCTGGTGGCTAATTGCGAGGCACGGCGTCTGGTCGATGTTTCCGGCGACAGCTCGACATCCTCGCAACAGCGGCGATATTCTCGGCAGAACGGGCACTCCGTGGCCGGTCACTCCTGACAACGTCTCCTGTGGTCCCATACTCTTCAAGGTTAGTGGCCAAACGGCGCAGTGTTTGCGCAGTCGGTGTCGGACGGCTGGGGAATCGGCGACGGTATTCGCGCTGCGCCAACACCACAGATGAATTGTTACGCAAAAAAATAGACACGATTATTCCGCGTTCTTGGGGAGTGTATCGCTCCATGGCTTGTTTACTTGTATTCTACATCTGTCTAGTTCACAAATGTCAAAACACATTTGACATTGGCGGCCATTTGCAAAAATAAGAGCATCTTCCAATACGGTGGTCACTTTTGAAACACCCTATACTATTTTCTAAATTACATGGAAATAGAAAAGTTAATTTAACTAAAACTCTGTAAATTGTGTGATAACCTAGTGTAAGCAAAAAAATTTTGAATTTAAAAAAAAAAACAATTTTATGTTTTTCTCATTGCTCGCATTCGAAAGGTTTGATTGGATTCCGAATTGTTTCCAATTCCGTTTTACGTCGTTATTACATTTTCCTACTGGGGTGGCCGAAATACAATAGTCTCACACTTGCTAGTGTTTATTTTTAAATGCCAACCAAGCGCAGGCATACCCCTCGACCATGTTGAATGAGTTTTGAATAACTTCATTAATCTTAGATATTGTCTTATCAGCATGATAAATAACAATATCACCGCCGAATGCCGACGAGTTTGATTATTATTGTTTTCATTGAAATCCTTATATGAATGTATTGATTCCAGGGAAGCTCGTATTACATCCTGCATTTCCTCTTGGTCACGCATTATTGCCGGCCGTAGGTTTTTCCGTAGGTTTTTATTGCCGGCCGGATAGTACGCACATCTAATAACTAAAAAGTTGTAGCAGTCAACTGGTTGGTATCTTTATGGCGCATGTCTCTAAAGCATCTAGCATCTATATACTTTTGTTATCGTAACTGTAGTATTGTATGTTAGTCTAGATTAATATAGCAGTTCCTTAGATGTGTTGGAACTAACTAGTACATAATATATAGCGAAAGGAACTTCGTTCCAACCGGGAGTCCCATGACACCTCACGTAATTTCACAAGTAGTCCGCCATTCCGATTTTTTCAGTAGAGGCCCGGTCAGAAAAAGGGATTCACGTTGTTGCCGTCTCCAGTCTCTTTTATTTAATCTTTTTTTTTACTGAACAAGCGGTTTTGATGCCCTCTGTCCGATTAACCATTGACGATTGAATACCTGACATTAAAAAGCAATACATCAGGTAAAATAAGAACCACTCCATGCGTGTAAATTGCCCATTCAGAAATATTTATGAACCACTCACTGAGAGAATAATGCAAAAATACAGATACACACTCGTTGCCCCTCTTTTATTCTCTTGCTCTCGAGAGAGCATAAACAGTGCAATAAACACGGCTGTATTTGTGTCACAAACACAGATATATTTTGGCCGCAAACACATATGTTAGAACATATTAGCCATTGTGCCTCAATCATGTAATATTGAATAGCAAACACAATGCGTTTGGGCACAAGTATATTATATTAGCGATAAGCTCCAAACACATGATATATTTCCACCCAAACAACAAAAAACTTCAGATTTTTCAACGTGTGCTGAATGAGAAGCAATCGTAAACCAACTCGTACTCTGCAGAAAGGTTCTAAGATCTTATTACTTATTTAGGGTGGTCTCAAACAACCCAGAGGGGTCAAGGGCCTTACAAACTGAGGATAACATGGTTCTCCAACAGTGGTGCAATGGCTAAAGTGCGCCGATTTTGTGCATAAGAACGTGAGTTCGATCCCTGCTCTAACCACCTTACATTTCTTTCGACGATGACCACCTCGCTTAGTGTTGGCGACACTATCGAGTACTTAGCCACGAAAAACCTTCTCAAACTACCGTTCGGAATCGGTGTAAAACTGTAGGTTCCAATTAGTGAGTGCGAAAGTAGAAAGCGCTCAGCTCATTGGTTGTAGGAAGCTTGGGGAGAGCTTCATGGGATATTCTGGGAAAGCATTTTGTTATGCCCTGTGAATGACTGGGTACTTAACGTACGATTTGATCATACCCTGACTATACTACCTGCTTGGAGATCCTAAATTTTGTGGCCACATTTCATTTGTGTGGAGAAAGGGGTATAACCACCTGCTTCAGAACTTGTGGAAACCGTAAGATAACCCCAAATATCGCCAGCACATCTAGTCGATGGTTCCCGAGGTATGATTTTGTGCCCCGGCACTTATGTATGGTGAATTTGACTTGAACATTTTTGAAGTCAGGAATACAGATTGCACAAATTTTATACCGGCTTGACTGGCAGAGTAAGTGTTGCTACCACAGGCGGTGTTAAGGTTTCGTCCCAGCCAGAGGCCAACTTCGCCACATGCCATGACATCTGCTTGATATAGGCTACAATTCTAGTCACACCGCTTTAGAACAGACTCCTAAACCTATTCCCCAACTACACCATTTCCAATTGAAATTTGAAAAAAATTAACAATAGTTAATTGAAATTTGTATTTCAATTTTAAAATACACCAATTGAGATTTAAAAATTCAATTGGAATTTAAAAAAAACATCAATTGAAATTTAATAGACAAGAATTGAAATTTAAAATTCGTGAGTCGAAATTTGAAAATTATTAACCGATTTTTAGATTGTATTAGAATCTTAAAGACATTTTTTAACAGAGCATAGCTGTTAAAGGCCGACCGGTACGTTGACGCACAGGAGTCTTACCGACCATAATCGACCCAGTTTCTTCATTGTCTTAATGGTTGACACTTTAGGTGCACTTTCTCGAGTGAAAATTCCTCGAAATTTTGCGATCGGTCTCAGCATAACTTTCCAAATTTTTGTAATAAGTTTTCACAATTATAACGCGTTGTGCTGTCATAAAGCGCACCATTTTTAATAATCGAAATAAACATATGTGACAGCTGCCAAATTTCAGAGTTGCCACTTGCACAAAAAAAAACAATAAATTTAAAAACCGCAAACTTATTGAGATACTCTTTACAAACACGCGGAAAAATTTGTAGTTTGGATGCAAAAATAACGTGTTTGTAGGTTGTCATAAATGTAGTCTACTTGTGTCCAAACACATTGTGTTTGCTATTCAAAATAACATGTTTGGAACACAATGATTAACACAATATAATATGTGTATTTATGACCCAAATGAGGATTAGATTGGTCAAAATTGCTGAAAACAAAACTGCGACAGACAACAAAACGACAAAAAACGGCAGATTTTCAATTCACGTAAACAATGTTTGCAAAAATTAACATGGTTCTTGCAATTTGTTGCTGGGGCCGTTAGCATGTATCGGGTTTTTCAATAAGAGCGCTACAAAAGTTTTTTTTTAAATAAAACAAAACCGGTTTTAGATACCAATGAAATTCTTTATTCCTGTGAAAGTACGTTCGATGCCATTATGTATGGAACTAGATTTCTTTTGTATGGCCACACGGGCACGCTTGCAGAAGTCCAGACGCTGAACGCAATTTGCGACGGTTTTCAAGCATAAATCGGCCGATACTGCTGGAATTTCACGTTCGATATTCGTATGAAGTTCATCAATCGTAGCTGGCTTGTTGGCATAGACCATAGACTTGACGTAGCGCCACAGGAAATAATCTAACGGCGTCAAATCGCACGACCGAGGCGGCCAATCGACTGGGCCATTTCGTGAGATAACACGTTCACCAAACTTGGTTTCCAATAAATTGATTGTGGCATTGGCTGTGTGGCTTGTGGCGCCATCCTGTTGGAACCACATGTCCTCCAAGTCCATATTATCCAATTGGGGCCAAAAATATTCGGTTACCATTGAACGGTAGCGATTCGCATTCACAGTAATGTGACGGTCTTGATCATCACGGAAGAAGTACGGCCCAATGACGCCGCCGGCCCATAAACCGCATCAAACCGTAATTTTTTCGGGATGCAATTATGACTCATGGATTACGTGTGGATTGCTGTCTGACCAATAACGCATATTTTGCTTATTGACTAAGCCATTCAGCCAGAAATGAGCCTCATCGATGAAGATGATTTTCCGATGAAAATCCGAATCAGCCCAATTCACGAACATACGACGCTTATTGTGGTCAAGCGGCTTCAGTTCTTGCGTCAATTTGATCTTGTAAGGATGTAGGCCAAGATATTTTCGCAAAATTCGCCACAACGACATCACAGAGATGCCCAACGCTTGAGAACGACGTGTGAGAGACACAGTTGGGCTTTCTTGAACTGAAGCCTCAGCGGCAGCAATATTCTCGACACTACGGGCACTTGTTTGTCTCACTGCCACGGGAACATTTTGTACTGTGCCTGTGGATTCAAATTTTTCCACTAGACGCTCAATTGTTGATCTGGTAGGACGATTATGACGACCATAAATTGGACGTAGCGCTCTTAAAGTTGAGGCCACTGACTCCAAATTTCGGTAGTAAATTTTAATAATTTCGACTCGTTGTTGGCTCGTATATCATTCCATGATGAAATGGCAAACCTTACTGAAGAGAAATGTCAAAAGAGCGGGGAAAAATATGGCGTCGTTTGCTGTTCCTATCGATTTACTTTTGTAGCGTCTCTGTTGAAAAACCCTTTACAAGTGAGCACTTTTAAGATACAAAATAATCTTTATAAGCTATTTAGGGAAACTAGACACGTTCAGATTGTATTAATATGTTCACAAATGTTGTTCAGCTTTACTGTGGCAACAATTTTGTCAAACATTGTGAGAGAAAAATTTTGAGTCTCTTGAAGTTAGGGTGAAAAGAGTGAAAAAAAATATTTTTTTTTCAAAAAAAGTGCAGGAAAATTTGGGAATTGGTAAAATTTGACGTTCTACAGACATTTCATGGGTGCTGAACAACTCAGTAGAGTTGCCTCAAACCGATATAATTTTCTAGAACTTTGATACATTTTTCAACTAAAACAGTGTAGTCAACCGTGTTCGTCGTCATCCGTGATCAATTATACAAGGATATACACGGTAATACAATTAACCAGCTTGAATATTACAAAAAACTGATGAAAACGTTTTTATTTTGAAACATTTAATTAATCAAAAACTCTTAACTTAATTGAAACCATCGAAACACTTTCTATCATTTCACTTCCCCGTGTACAGTGAGATTAAATAGCACTTCCATTTGCTGACCTATTTTAAAATAATTTAGAATTGATGTGCGATATGTTGCTGAAAGAATAGGTGGAATCTTCAAACTACTGGTGCTCAGTCCATGCCAGGTGTAATTGCCCTGAAACGAAAGATAAAATTTGAAAATTTATAAGGAGATTTAAAAAATTTAATAATAAATTCAATATAACCTTTTTGTGGGGACACGTTTCGAACAATCCACCACGTTGCATAAATCTTTCCATCATTGACATGGCAATATTGCTCATAGTGCTTGTCTTAATCTTGCAAAGGTTGATTGGTGTGACTCGAAATATATTGCGGTATGTATTCGATCTACGATTTTTCATATCGAGAACCAGGGTTGCCCACGAATCAAGCGTATGGTCCTGAGCCACCATGTATATAATATCAAATGAAGGATCGCCAGGATTAAACTCTACTCTAAGATCATTAACATAGATGTTATTATAGGCAACTGTGCTGGAAAGTATATAATACTGGCTCGCCTAAAATGCAATATTTACCTGTTAGGTTAGATCAATTTGAAAACTTGTAGTACTTACATTGGCCCAAAGTATTGGCGAAATAAAACCTATTAGCATTAACTTATACATATTCCCCGGGTAACACTTTACTTGTGTTTGAATATACGAGAGTGTATGTGTTTTTTTTTTTGGAGAAAATCACAAAACGTTTGTTGCTGCAGTATCAAGGTTTTAAAACTAAACTGTATCGATTGAATATCGTTTAATTTCAGATGCCATTAACTGCGATACCAACCGCTTAAAAATCTATAATAAAGTGCCAATTATTCTGAAGGGTATGGAACGAGCTTGACATTTTAATTACAAATCATGATAAGCAACGAGATTCGACATGAACTGAATGTCGACTGCAATCAACGGCATTATTTTTTATATGTTTGCTCTAAATTATAATAAGTTTACAAACTACTATAGACATGTTTGGAACTTGTTCCCTATTATATGATAATTATAGTAATAATACCTATGTTTCCCGCGAAATGCTACAATGTTTGCGCGTCATAAAGGGTGCCTCAGCAAGATTGTAGTTTTTAAATTTAGTGTAATTTTTTTTTGTGCAAGTGGCAGCTCTGAAATTTGGCAGCTGTCACCTATGTTTATTCCGATTATTAAAACTGGAGCGCTTTACGAAACAACAACGCGCTATAATTGTGAAAACTTATTACAAAAATTTGGAAAGTTATGCTGAGGCCGCTCGCAAACTTCGAAGAATTTTTAGTCGAGAAAGTGCACCTAATGTGTCAACTATTCGAAGAGTGGCAAAACCAGTACATAAGTTTCAGTCGGGTGAACTGACTTAATCATACCCTCACCCTAAGTCATCCATTGCGTGGGAGTTCTGTTAAAAAGCGCCCATACTCAAAAGTGACCATATTCAATAGCAGATTGACGACATTGCGCTAAATACTATTACATCCCCAAATTAGTTAGTTTCCCTTCCAATATTTATATGCGAGGTACGAAAATGGGTATGACAAGTTGTTGCCAAAAATTTGGATCAGTACCAAATTTCATTAAGATCGGTTATGATATATGGATTGGAGATATCGAGTCGGCAAACTCCAAATACGCCCAAGTTTTGTATGGGAGGTACGAAACCGGGCGTGGCACAATAGTCAGTTATTACTTACACAGTACCTTTTAGCAAAATATTGCCTTGTACCGAAGTTTATTAAGATCGGTTGTAGTTTATGAGTGTGTGGCAAACCAGCTCATTTTCTTTAGGAGTGCTTCAGTTGACTAAATATTGACTAGTACAAACCTTCATAAAGATTGGTTCGGTTTTGCGGGACTTCTCATGCCGAACACCCAGACGGTAAAACAACTTTTGTATGGGAGGTACCACAAAATCACCTTTGTTTTAATTGGTGATTGGAGTTTGATAACATGAAGCCTTATACCTAATTTCATTAAGATCGGAAGTGTTTCACGCGATTTATCGGATTGACAACCCAGACGAACACCCTGTTTTGTATGGCAGGTACCAGAATGGGCGTGACAATCTCGCCCATTTCCTCCAGTTAAGTAGGTATTTACAAATTATTAACCGGTGTGAGAGTTGAATCCAATCACATCTACCAGAAGAAATATGTTTCAAAGAAATATGATTTTGTGCTAAATGTGTCGATTTGTATGGGAGGTACCAGAAGGGGCGTGGGGTAAAAATGCCGATTTTCAATCCCAAACTCAATATTGGCAAATAATAGTCACTGACAAAATTTCATTGCGATCTGTAAAGATTTACGGCAGTTATCGTGTTGACCAGCCAGCCAGCCAGTCAGACAGACAGACAGACAGACGGACATGGCTCAAACGTCTTAAAAATTCCTAAAACGAATTTCGTCCAACGATACTAAGGGTCTAATATGGCTCCTTCTATGTGTTACATATTTGTATGTATTAAATGATATATACCCCCATGCCTATGGGTGGGGGTATACAAATTTGAAGAAACTGGGTCGGTTATGTACTATCAAGTCACGCCAAGTACTTGGGCGTGATTCCAGACCCTAAACTATCCTGGAAGCGTAACATAGAGTACCGTGCACAGAAAACAACCATTGCGTACTACTCTTGTCGGAAATTGGTCGGAAACCGATGGGGTCTACGACCGAAAATGGTGCTATGGATGTACACTAGTATAATCAGACCTATACTCTCCTTCGGAGCAATGGTATGTTAGCCTGTCGCTGGGAAAATATCCACCATGAAACTGTTGTATAGAGTACATAGATCAACTTACGTTGGCATCACAGGAGCAATGAGGATGCATCCAGCTGATTCCCTTAATGCAATCCTTCATATTATACCAATTGACCTTCACATAACAGTTAGTGGGGGTTGTTATGCTACCCGACTGAATGCTCTTGAAATTTTGAAGAGCAACGCATATGGACATGCGAGAATACTACAGACAATCCCAAGAGAACTCAATATGACCACCGATTACTGAACCCCTTCATGGACGTTCGATAACCCATTCGATGTCAGGGTTCCCAGAAGAATAGAATGGGATAAAGCGGAACCACTGACGGGTTTTGACACCAAAGTATTTACGGACGGAATGTGGAACCGGCTCGGGTGTCTTCTCCACAGTGGCAAGCCTCAATTTATCCAAGACAAGTGCAGCGTACCAAGGTACCGCACTGGACATCAAGGAAACCTGCGGAGAATTTATACTACAACGGAGAACGCAGAACGGACAGCATTGGAATATTGTAGTGGAATCTCTTATCGCTTAAATCTAACAACACTGCTTCTCAGCTCGTTACTGAATGTAGGGGAAAACTTGTCGACTGGCCAATGAGGTTCTTACTTGGATACCACGCCATAAGGCTATCCTTGGGAACGAAAGGGATGACGAACTAGCCAGGGCAGGATCGTCCTCCACCGAACTCGATATGGTATCAGTCGTAAAGCATATACACGTTGAAAAATTACGGACGCAGCAAAATATTGCAGGAATCATGTATATGTTTGCAAGCATTGTTTCCGTGAATTGCAGATCTGTTGCATTTTGTTTTTTATGGTCATAGACAGCAGTGTTTTCAGCAGTTTTCAACAAACAAATCAATATTTGGGTCGCAAATACATATATTATAACCTATTAATCAGTGTGGCCCAAACATGTTATATTGAATAGCAAACACAGTGTGTTTGGACACATGTATAGTATATTTGGGGCAATCTACAAACGCGTTATATTTGCATCCAAATAACAAACAAAGATAGATTTTTCAGCGTGTATCACTTAAATCTAACAACACTGCATCTAAACTCGATAGTGAATGTTGGGAAAAACTTGTAGAGCTAGGTCGACTGGCCAATGTGGTTCTTACTTGGATACCAGGTAACAAGGGTCTCCTAGGGAACAAAACAGCAGACGAACTAGCCAGGGCAGGATCCTCTTCCACTGAAATCCATATGGTGTCAGTCGAAACGCCTATAGGGTCGGTCAATGGAGGTATTTTCTTGCAATACCTTGAACGAGCTAAGGCCAGATGGGATAGGACCAAAACGTGCGGGATATCCAGAAACACATGGTCAGAATACTCACTCACTCACCGGTCTAACTCACTGAATACATGAAATAAATGTTTTCCCGTTACATCCCATGTAGGGATTAGGGAGACCTACTCACAAACGAGTGAGCTGTGCGCGTTATAGTTTTCCACTAGCTGATTGCGAGCTACAGTTTAATACCGGCTCCGAACGGAATTTTGAGAAGCTTTTCGATAGTGTCTTCGTCGATTAACCAGGTGACACACGTTCTCATGCACAAGACCCGCGCACACTACCATTGCTCCGCCGACGGCCACAAACACTATAATTAAAATATTACATCATATATATTTCGGATCCAAATATATCTGTGTTTGTGATACAACTAACGCAGTGTTTGATGCACTATAATTGGTATTTTAAGTAGATTTTACTTATATATTGATAAAATTACAATATTTCCCGCGAAAGACTGGGTTTATCAATATAATTACGATGTAATAGAGAGTATATTCTAAACATATATTTAGAAGTTTCCAAACATATGTATTAAAAATTAGTGTAAATACAGTGATTTTTTTGCTTGTATTTTCGTGATTTAATAATCTATTGAAAATTTTAAACCCATTTCGATAATCACATCATTAATTGATGCTTTATTATAGATTTGTCAGCGATTTGTGTTGCAGTTAATGATGTCTCGAAATTATTCAACCTGTTCAATTTAATTCCAAAACCCTGATACTGAAGCAGCAACGTTTTGTAATTTTTCTCCAAAGAAAAATATATATTTTTAAATACAACAAAAATGTTACCTGGGAATATCTACAAGGTGTTGTTGCTAATATCATTCATTTGGCCAATGTTTTGGGCCAATGTAAGTACTATTAGTTTGAGAATTACTCTAAGCTAACTGACAACTATCTCATTTTAGGCAGGCCAAGTTTATATGCTGTCCAGCATAGTTGATTTTAATCGCATCTATATTCAAGATCATAGATTGGATATCAATCCTGGCAATATCTCAGTAGATGTTATAATTTCTGTGGCTCGTGACTATCCTCTTGATCCATGGATAAATATGGATATCGATGTAAAGAATCGTAGAACGAATAAATATCGCAATATATATCGAAGCAGACCAACCAACCTTTGCCGTATTATGAAAAGTATGAATGGTAATCTGCTCTTGTCATGGCTACAAAACTTTATGAAACGTAGTGGTCGATTCGAAACGTGCCCCTTCAAAAAGGTTAACATGTTTGTTTTTTGGAATTCCTGATAAATTTACAACTTATGCATTTTGTTTTAGGGCAATTATACCTGGCCTGGCTTGAGTGCCAAAAATATGAACATTCCATCCTTTCTATCAGGAGTATATAGGTCACGGGCTCGAACTTATTTTAAGACTGGGCAGCAAATGGAAATGCTAACCAATTCCACAATGCACTGGGAAGTAAAATAATAGGAAGAGATTTACACGACTTGATCAATAGAGAAGGGTACGGATGGATTATTGGATTAGAAAGTAGTAACATCCTTGAAAGCAATAAGATCTAAAATATAATATAAATCGTTTAGTTAATAAAATAAATGTTTTAGTTAAAATTGTATTTGTATTAAAACGTCATTGCAGCATTGAAAAAACTCTGCAATTTATTTGTCGCACAATTTTCGAAGAATAAATGGGTCGACCATGGCCTGATCCTAAAATTCATACCAAACAGTAACACGCAGTTGCAGTCTTTTTTCTTTTATCAATAACACTGTGTCACAAATTTTTGGCCAAATGTATGTGACACCTAAGCTCAATGTAAAATGGTCCGCTGAATCAGAATGTGATTGATGATGAAATGCAAATGCAAATATCTTTGAAACCACTTCTACCTTTGACCATTCTAACTTCACATTCGAATTCAGTGGCCAATATTCAATAGGGATTGGGTGTCATATACATTTGGTCAGGACTTTGATGAAAATTTGTAACACAGTGTAATCATTCGTGTATTTTCTGAATCCCAAATACGACAATTTTGATCACTGGCGAAGCCATCAAGACGAAAAGGGGGGTTTGTTCAAAACACTTATCTATATTCAAAATGGAAACTCGTTGTTCTTTCATTTAGAGGCAAATTTTTAATAACACTGAACTTTCAGCTGTCACGCTGCACAGTGAGGAATTTCACGAAAACAACAAATGTAAATAATTCAGTCGTTTTCAAACGACTGGTCTGATCAAGATTATGTGCACAGCTGAGGTGTTTTTCTATACAAAAAAAAATGGTTTCCCATTACATCCCATGAAGGGACTGGGGGTGAGCTTCTCACAATCAGTGTGCTGTGCACTTTCCAGTTTTCACTCACTGATTGGGACCTACAGTTTTTACACCGATTCCGGACGGTATTTTTGAGAATCTTTTTCATGGCACTATTTGCAGTTGTCGTCGTCGGGGCTTCTCTCGTTGTTGGAACAGAAAAAAATTCAACATTCAGTTGATGGAGCATAAATAATTGGAAATTATATTGTTCCAGTCGAATTAATATTGGAATGATGTTTTTGCAACCAAATTGCAGTTGTAGCGACTGAAAGCAACCTCAATTCGTTTGTGGCAATCGCAATATGGTTGCCACAAAGGAATTTCTAACTACTACAAAAAAGTGGTTTCCCGTTACATCCCATGAAGGGATTAGGGAGAGCTTCTCACCACCCAGTGACCTGTGCGCGTTCTATTTTGCACTCACTGATTGGGTTCCAAACGGTATATTGAGAAATTTTTTTATGGCTAAGTACTCGATAGTGTCGCCGTCACTAAGCGAAGTGACAGCCGTCGAAAGAAATTTGGGGTGGTCAGAGCAGAGATCGAACGCACGTTCTCATGCACAAGAGCCGCGCACACTACCATTGCGCCACCGTTGGCCTCGATTACATATCAAGGCTAATTGCCGTCCTGACCGGGCACTGGCCAATCGGCAAGCACGCAACACGGCTGAATCTTCCATTGCCGTGCCTGCGAAGATGCCGAAGAGGTGGAGACGGTGAAACATTTCCTCTGCAGTTGTCCAGCTTTAATGAATAAACGCCTAAGGACTATAGGTCGTCCCTTCCCACACAACCTCATTGAGCTACACGGGATAGATTCGTGGGAGGTATGTCCGATGAACAGGTTGGATATAGACACTGTGCATTAGACTGTCCGTAGTGATGTGGTAATCAAAACGGTGTCTCAAGACACTAATTGATGCAAATAGCATATTTAACAACCACATGAACTAACCAACTAACCTAACCAACCATGGACTGTAAGAGTCCTGTGCATCAACGTACCGGTCAGTCTCTTGAAAATATTGCTGCTGTAAACGAGAGTGTCGCCGACACCCCGAAAACATCAATTCGGCATCGTTCTCAACAACTGCAAATTTCACGAAGCACTACGCAGCGAAGTTTGACAAACGACCTCCATATATAAGGACTTGAGTAGAAAATTCAGATTACCCAGGACCTGAAAAGCAGCAGACCATGGAAAGCGCCGGCAATTCGTTGAATGGGTAATGAAGCAAAGTGAATTGAATGCCAATTTTTCGAAAAAGTCATCTTCTCCGATGAACTGCAATTCCATGTGAATGGCTTCGTGAATACACAAAATTTTCGAATTTGGCTCAGAAAATCCACATGCAATCCATGAGAGACAAATGCACCCTCAGCGGGCAACAGACTGGTGCGGATTTTGATCAGGCGGCGAGATTGGCCTTTATTTTTTTGAAGATGAAGCCGAAATTGCAGTGACAGTTAACGGCATTCGTTACAGGAACATGATAGCGGAGTTCTTGTGGCCTCACCTGCACGTCATGGATCTGGTCGCCATGTGGTTTCAGCAAGACGGAGCAACCTACCACACCGCGTGTGAGACAATCCATTTATTGCAGCAACGGTTTTCCAGAACAAATTATCTCAAGCATTTCTGATGTCAACTGGCCACCAAGATCATGCGATTTAATGCTGTGTGATAACTTTCTTTGGGGTTTTATAAAATCTCGGGTTTATGCGACTAAACCATAGACAATTCCTGAGCTCAAATCCGAGACCCAACGCGTCATCGGTGAGATACAGCCACATCTATGTGAACAAAAAGTCATGGGATGTTTTAGGAAAAGAGTAATGGCCTGTCATCAGAGCCGTGGGGGCCATTTGACGGAACTTTTGTACCGTAGGTAATGCGAACATGTCCTCCGTACAATCCAATAAAAAAGTCGCAACTATCTAAAAAAAATACGTGTTTTTAGTTTAAAATGAAAAAGTGCATTCTTACCGAGACATCCTGTATGTGGATGGTTTTAATGTTAGTATAATTATATTGGGATCTCCAATAAACCATATGTTTGTACGTTGTGAAGTCGATGTACAAACATATGGTGCATTCGAGACCCCAATATAATTGTAGTAATATTAAAACTGACTATATGCAATTGTTCTAAACATGCACAAACATTCGTATGTTTCTCGGGAAACATCGGTATTATAAATATCTTTATAATATAATAGGGAGCATATAGTATTTAGTAGACGTATCACAATTTAGAGTAGACATATAAAAACAGGCTGTTGATTATTGTCGACACCGAATTTCGCTGCTTATAGTGATTTAATTTGATATTGGAAATGTCAATCTCGTTTCCATATTTACTATATTAATTGCAACTTTATTATAGATTTTTAAGCGATTTATATCGTAGTTAATGGCATCTGCAAATTACTCAACCTAAACAGTTTAGTTCGAGAACCTCTAAAGCAGCAACGTTTTGTGACATCCTCCAAAGAGAATATACGTATATTTAAGCACAAGTAAAATGTTGCCTGGGCGTATGTATAAGGTATTGATAATACTATTAAGTTCGCCTATACTTTGCGCCAATGTAAGTACTCGTACTATTTATAAGTTTTCAAATTGCTCTGAGCTAATTGGCAAATATGAAACTCGTTTTAGGCGGCCCAGTATTATGTAATTTCCTCCAAAATTGCCTGTAATCACATCTATGTTCAAGATCTTATACTGGATATTAAACCTGACAATACTACATTTGATGTTATATATATGATAGCTCACGACCTTCCTCTTGATCCGTGGACAACGGTGGCTATCGATGTGAAAAATCGTAGATCGAAGAGTTACCATAATGTCTATCGAGTCAGACCAACCAACCTTTGCCAGATTATGAAAGGCAAGAATGTCAATATTTTCATGTCAGTGATACAACAATTTATGAAACGTGGTGGTTTGATCGAACCGTGTCCCTACAAAAAGGTTAAATTGAAATTATTTCTAAAATTGTTATGAATTCGTGATAAATTTTCAACATTCACATTTTGTTTCAGGGTAATTACACCTGGCGTGGTTTGAGCGCCGTTATTCTGAATTTTCCATCTTTTCTTAGGGGAAAATATCGGTCATTGATTGTAATGTATTTTAAAAGAGGTCAGGAAATGGAAATGTTAATTAATATCACACTACACTGGGAAGTGAAATGATAGCAAGTGGTTCAATGTTCTTAGAGTTTGTCAGCCGAGGTTGTGGATAGGATACATGTTTATTGAATGTTTCAAAATAAAAATGTTGTCGTTAAAAAACAATTTAAACTAAAACCTTTATTGAAGCAATACAAATGCTCAGGGCTTAAAATTGGTCAATAGAAGAGTGTCCGAATGGACTCAGTGTTTAATGAAGCATCCATGGCAGCAGTTTGCTATTAATAAGATCTGCAAAATTGTTTAAAATAGGTTCGTACTTGTCTTCGCTTAAAATAATAAGAATTAAAAGAAAACGCACCAACTAACACGTTGACATAATCTATCTCAAAATATTGGAAAATATAATTAAATTGTTATGATAATGTTTTCTTTTTCTTCTTATAACCTTAAGGCTAAAGGAATACAAAGCCTACAGGCTTAAAAATACCAGCCCCAGCAACATATCGCACGAAATATGGACATGTTTGCAAGCACTGTTTTCATGAATTGAAGATCTGCTGCTTACCACTTCTTTGCTAACTATTGCATCAATAGTACATGGTATGACAAAGAATATCATATAGCAACTGAAGAAATATTGGTGATGCTGCAATCAGTTGCACCGTGGTAAGAGTTGAACAAATTTGAAAGATTCCCCTTTACATTAAGGGAATGCAGGAATAGTGGGAAAGTTCCGATGGCAAATGACAAATGGCACATGACAAATTATGAGTAAAATGCAACTCTGCAGTCAGCTGCAATTCGTACAAAAGGGAGTGAAGTGTGAGTAAGATAGTTTGCAAGTGAAAGATACGAGACTAGAGTCTTCAGAAAACCGACATTTTCGAACAACCGGTTTGCACTGAATCGCACTGAATTGAACTGGATTAAATTGAGTTGAATTGAAATGAATTGAGATGAACGAAATTGAATTGAGGTGAATTGAATTGAGTTGAGATGAATTGAATTGAGTTGAATTCGATTGATTTAAACTTAATTGAGGTGAATTGAATTGAGGTGATTTGAATTGAATCGAATTGAATTGAACTGCACTGAACTGAATTGAATTGAATTGAATTGGATTGAATTCAACTGAATTGAATTGAATTGAAGTGAAGTGAAGCATTGAATTGAATTGAACTGAATAGAATTGAACGGAATTGAATTGAAGTGAACTGAATTGAATTGAGCGGAATTAAGCAGAAATGAGCCGAATGGTATTGAATTGAATTAAATTGAATTAAATGCAATTATTGAATTGAATTAAATTGAATTGAGGTGAATTAAATTGAATTGAATCGAATCGAACTGAATTCAATTAAATTGCAGTGAATTGATTTGAATTATATTGAATTGAACTGAATAGAGTTGAATTGAATTGAATCGAATTGAATGGAGTTGAATTGAATTGCATTGAATTGAATTGAATTGAATTGAATTGAATTGAATTGAATTGAATTGAATTGAGTTGAATTGAATTGAATTGAATTGAATCGAATCGAATTGAATTGAATTGAATTGAATAGAATTGAATTGAATTGAATTGAATTGAATTGAATTGAATTGAATTGAACTGAATTTAATTGAACTGAATTGAATTCAATTGAATTGAATTGAATTGAATTGAATTCAATTGAATTGAATTGAATTGAATTTAATTCAATTGAATTGAATTGAATTGAATTGAATTGAATTGAATTGAATTGAATTGAACTGAATTTAATTGAACTGAATTGAATTGAATTGCATTGAATTGAGTTGAACTGAATTGAATTGACTTGAATTGAATTGCATTGAATTGCATTGAATTGAATGGCATTGAACTGAATTGAATTGAATCGAACTAACTTGAATTAAATCGAATTGAACTGAATTGAATTGAATTGAACTGAATTGAATTGAATTGAATTAAATTGAATTGAATTGAATTGAATTGAATTAATTGAATGGAATTGAATTAAGTTGAATTATGTTGAATTGAATTGACTTGAATTGCATTGCATTGCATTGCATTGCATTGCATTGAAGTGAATTGAATTGAATTGAATTGATTTGAATTAATTGAATGGAATTGAATTAAGTTGAATTGAATTGACTTGAATTGCATTGCATTGCATTGCATTGCATTGAATTGAATTGAATTGAATTGAATTGAATTGAATTGAATTTAATTGAATTGAATTGAATTGAATTGAATTGAATTGAATTGAATTGAATTGAATTGAATTGAATTGAATTGAATTGAATTGAATTGAATTGAATTGAATTGAATTGAATTGAATTGAATTGAATTGAACTGAATTGAATTGCATTGAATTGAATTGAATTGAATTGAATTGAACTGAATTGAATTGAATCGAACTAACTTGAACTAAATCGAATTGAACTGAATTGAATTGAATTGAATTGAATTGAACTGAATTGAATTGAATTGAATTTAATTGAACTGAATTGAATTGAATTGAATTGAATTGAATTGAATTGAGTTGAATTGAATTGAATTGACTTGAATTGAATTGAATTGCATGGCATTGAACTGAATTGAATTGAATTGAATTAAATTGAATTGAATTGAATTGAATTGAATTTAATTTAATTTAATTTAATTTAATTTAATTTAATTGAATTGAATTGAATTGAATTGAATTGAATTGAATTGAATTGAATTGAATTGAATTGAATTGAATTGAATTGAATTGAATTGAATTGAATGGAATTGAATCGAATTGAATTGAATTGAATTGAATTAAATTGAATTGAATTGAATTGAATTAAATTGAATTGAACTGAACTGAATTGAATTGAACTGAACTGAACTGAACTGAACTGAACTGAATTGAATTGAATTGAATTGAATTGAATTGAATTGAGTTGAATTGAATTGGATTGACTTGAATTGAATTGCATTAAATTGAATTGCATTGAACTGAATTGAAATGAATCCAATTGACTTGAATTGAATTGAATTGAGTTGAATTGAATTGAATTGAATTGAATTAAATCGAATTGAACTAAATTGAACTGAACCGAATTGAGTTCAGTTCTAGCCTTCGTTGCGAACGGTCGTGGTCAGTTGTGCGCATAGCTAATTACACAAACACAAAATTATCACTCAAATTTATTTTTCGGTCGTTGTGTGATATGTCTCAAGAAAATTTATGTGGACAATGCAATTTGCAAATCACTGCAAAAAAATTTATGAAATGCAGTATATGTAACTCATCATACCACCTTTCTCCTTGCTGCTCTATCCAAATATCAACATTTGGTGGAATGAACGCTGAGAAAAAGGCAGTTTGGAAATGCCAAAAATGTAAAGATCGTAAAGGATCGAATACATCTTATGAGATAGTCGTGGAAAAAGACTTAAATCTGCAAAAACAAAAAAGAAACGAGGCAGATGAAGATGAAGAGTTTAGCGATTCTAACAAACGTTTTAAAGACCAATACGCAGAACCCTCTCAAAACCAAGCATCTTTTATGGAAATGCAGAAGCAACAGCATGTAAACACATCCACACAACAACAACCCTCAATAACAGAATTAAATAAAGGTATGCATATGATGATGCAAAGCATGGCTCAAATAACAACGCAGCTAGCGTCCATTAGTGCGCAGATTCAAAACCAGCAAAGCACACTAATGCAAATAAATGAGAATGTATCAAACCTCAGTAATCAAGTCATCGAACTTCAAAACCATAATAAGGAGAAAGACCAACAATTATGTGAAATGAATGCAAAAATAAACAAACTGGAGCAAAAACTAATAGAAAAAAATTTGGAAATAAACAATGTCACCAATGATGTACTGAGTGCTACTGATATTGTGAAAAAAATTGCAACGAGTGTCAATGTGGAGTTAAACGAAACTGATATAGAAAACGCATACAAAATAAAGAGAAACAATAAAGTAGTTGTGGAACTTTGCTCTCTTCGAAAAAAGAGAGAAATAATGAACAATTTAAACAGGCACAGAATAGATGCAAAAGAAATAAACGAGGAAAATAACAATAGTGGCAATGACAATAACAACAAAAAATACATATACGTCAACGATCAGCTAACACAAAATAACCGCCGATTATTATGGTTAGCTAAAAACAAATCAAAAGAGGCAAATTGGAAATTTGTGTGGGTACGCAATGGTGGCCCGTAAAATTGAAAATTCCCAAGTTGTCAATATTTGCTCTGAGATCGATTTGGAGATGATTATGTAAATAACTCAAACTTACAAAAAATATATGTCATATAAAATATTCGAGAAAGAAACTCAATTTTAAATACACTTAGAGAAAGGGAAAGAAAGAATAACAAATTTAAACCCGTATGTGAATAAATTTCAAAAAATCATTAAAATTCAAAAAATTCTTAATAAAGAAAACATATAAAATGGATCAAACAAATGAAATAAAGAAAGTAAATATAATAAACAATTTTAATCAAATTGATAGTAAATTAGTGAATAATTCATCATCATTTATTTATATGAATATTAGGTCATTAAGAAAAAATTTCACAATATTTCTGGCAAACATTAATAAAATAATTGAAAGTATAAAAATAATTATTCTAGTGGAGACAAATATAGTGGACGACGAAAATCAATTCTTCACAATTAACAATTTTAACAGTGTATTCCTCAACAGAGAAGGTAACGGCGGAGGAATCGCTGTATACATAAAGGAAAACATAAATTTTACAACAACACATCTTAATACAATCTACTTCGAAACAATACAAATTGAGCTCTCAATAAACAACAACACAATTACTCTTTTACCCGTATACCGTCCCCCGCGCTTAAACACAAATATGTTCATAAAGGAATTGGAGCTAATCATAAACTCAATCCACAAAAATAAAGTGATGTTAGTTGTTGGTGACATGAATGTTGACGTTGTCAACGAAGCAGTCAAAACAACAAGAACATATATTGATATGATGTCTTCAAATGGATTGCAATGTGTAGTTAATGAAATAACCAGAGAAGATGTAAACAAAAACAAAGGAACGTGCATTGATCACTTGTTTGTGCGCAGCAACAAAACAATAACTGATGTGCATGCAGCCGTTGTCATGACTACTATCTCAGACCATTACTCTTTGTTTGGGTGCGTAGAAGAAAACAAAACAGACGTAAACAACAAAGCTCTAAGTCAGGGTTCGGAAAATCCACAATTTAAAATTAATTATAAAAAAGTAAATAAATTAATAAAAGAAGCGAATTGGAACGATCTGTCAAACACAAACTATTGCTGTGATGATAATTTTAATAATATATACAATAAATTTAATGAAATATATAGCAAGTCAAAACATCCCGTCCGAGAAACTAAAAAGAGAAACGACTATCCTTGGTTGAACGAAACTATAATACAGTATTGTGATGTAAGAGATAGATTGTATCAAAGATTTCGAAAAAGTAGACAAAATGCGTGCAAAGAAAGAGAGTACAAACTTTTTAATAACAAATTAAATGAAATAATAACACATGCAAAAAACGAATATCGTCGTAGAGAATTTATAAAAAATCGGTACAACATTCGAGGAACTTGGCTTTTAATAAATGAGATTATTGGCAAAAAGGTGAACAATGTAGATGATGTGATCAAGAAAAACTTTAAAAATGAGTGTATGAAAACGGTAACGGAAAACTTCGCGATTAAGTTTAAGGAAAATGTTTTAAATCTGATTCACGACTGCAATATAAGAACGTTGGTAACGCCTGAGAAAAGAATTCAAAACTCAATATTTATTGAACATACTAATGAACTGGAAATCTTTAATATATTGAAGTCTCTAAATTTAAAAAAAGGGCCAGGTGTGGATGGAATTCGACCTAAAGATATCCGAAACAACGCTAAGGAACTTTAGCCATTACATCCTTAATAAATTCAAGTCTAGATGAATGTACATTGCCTAATCTTCTCAAGACCTCGTTAGTGAGACCGATATTTAAAAGCGGAGTCAAAAATGACTATAACAACTATAGGCCCATATCGATTTTACCGGTAATGGAAAAGGTGTTAGAAGAGATTTTGGCGAGAAGATTAAACAATTTTCTCGAAAAGTTTTCCATAATAAATAAAAACCAGTATGGTTTTCAAAAAGGTAGAAATATCAACAAACTGCTTGGACATTTTTCAACTCACATCAATCAATGTTTAGACCGTAATGTGCAATGTTTGGCACTTTTCATTGATTTTAGCAAGGCATTTGATACGCTGTCTCACAAAAATTTAATATCGATGATGGAAAGATGTGGAATCCGTGGTAAATGCCTGAATTGGTTCAAAAATTACCTAGAATGCAGATCATATCGTGTTAAAATCGATGGAGTTTTGAGCCAACAAATAATGCAAAACAATGGTGTTCCACAAGGGTCGAAACTGGGACCAATTTTATATTTGATTTATGCCAACGAGTTAATAAGCATTTTAAAAAATAGCACGGCTTTCGCATACGCAGATGACACGGCAATTATTGTGTCAAATGAGAACATAGATGTAGCTGCCCAAATAATGCAATCTGAACTAAATCTGATCACTAGATGGTGTCATGACAATGGCCTAATAATAAACGCATCGAAGACAAAAATAATGCACATACGGTTACCCCACATTAAAAATTCGTCGATATCTATTAAGTTCCATGACAATAATTGCCTTCATAAAAACGTTCAAACATACAATGATAATGATAACTGCCAAACATATATTGAACAAGTTAACAATTATAAATACTTAGGAGTTATTGTGGATAACAAATTTACATGGAAGGATCATATAATATCGCTGAATAAGAAACTCCGCAAAGCTTCATATGTTCTGTACCACTTAAGTAACTGTGCACCATTATCAGTAACTATTCAGGCATACTTTTCTCTCGCTGAGTCGTATCTACGCCATGGAATATCAGCGTTCGGAAACGTGTCTTACTGCAAAATATTACAGCAAACCCAAAATCGACTAATTAAAATATTGATGAGAACTCGATTAAACACCATGCAACGCGAACTCTCAATTAATATGCAAGACAACACCCGCCAAATCAACAATGTCAACACAAACTCCAATTTAAGTAACGCTCATGTCATTAATAATCTCGCATACGCAAACAACTCACTAAATCATATATCTGTTAACCACTCGCGACATACAATTAAACATTTCTCTAAACTAAACAAAATTTTAAATGTAAAAAACATATATACATCAACAATAATAAATGAATTTCTGGATGAACACTACCTGGAACCAGTAA
Organism: Phaonia tiefii; assembly: GCA_963931995.1. Lineage (NCBI taxonomy): Eukaryota > Metazoa > Arthropoda > Insecta > Diptera > Muscidae > Phaonia > Phaonia tiefii. The sequence continues at coordinate 274,015,715 of OZ008369.1, read as the reverse complement.
ATCATGCATACAATACTAGGAGAAGAGCTGAAGGAAAATTCAAAGTACCATGGCACAATAATAAGCATGGAAAGAACACTTTAAATGTACAAATGCCAACCGTCCTAAATACAATACCACAGAATATCTTACATATAAGAAATAAATTTAAGCGTAAAAAAATTATCAAAAATCATCTTATAAACTCGCAATGAAGCGGAGATAAAAAATTAATGTTAATTTGCTTTAATAGATTCAATTGTCTTTTTTATGAAACATATTAATTTTATACTTAATTAAATATCCTTGCATACAAGCCTTTGGCTTCGCGGGGGAAATAATGAAATGTAAACGAAACAATATTGTAAATCAATAAAGAAAGAAAAAAAAAAAAAAAAAAAAAAAAAAAAAAAAGTTGAGGTGAATTGAACTGAATTGTATTGATTGGATTAGATTGGATTCGGTTGGAGTCGAGTGAATTGGATTGGAGTGAATAGGTTTGGACTGGATTGGATTGGGTTGGAGTGAATTTGAATTGAATTGGATTGGATTGGATTGAAATGGATTGGATTGAATAGTATTGGATTGGGTTAGATTGGATTGGATTGTCAATACTCGCCGTTTTCTCTTATAGGCCCATATACTTTTCGGAGAATTTTTCTCTCGAAGACTCCCAGTGATATTTCAGCAACATGCGATATGACCTAGGATTCTGATCATAAAGCAGGACAAGTTGAATGAGGGTCTGATATTGTTGGGTTTTCGTTTCTCGAGGCATGATTTTATCTCTGAAGCTTGACCCGAAATAACACTTTTTTGCAAGCACAATTTTCTGTGTAATTTCGAGGCTGGCGTCATTGCTGCTGTTCTCGGCAATATACAAAGTAAATAAATTCGTCCACTACCTCGAAATTATAACGGTGAGAAACGTTCACCTTTTCATCCAATCGAGTGAATGATCTGCTTGTCGAACCCATTAGTTTAGCCTTGTCTTCCTTTACTGTCAAAACCACTTTCCTGACTCCTTATCAATTGACGAAAATATTGCAGTAACTTTTCACAGATTTCGCCCAATTGTATGTAAATCATCAGCATACGCGAGCAATGTGTTTAGTTATGTGACTGTCGTGTTGACTGCAGCTTTTCTCACAGTGATCTCAATAAATATGTCGAATAGATCGCATGACTAAATCGTTTCGTGAGGTCTTTACCAATCTTTACTAAATATTTCGTGTCGGTCAGTGTCATTCTATCTAAGACCCTAAGATCACTCATCTTAATTTCCTGAATGACCTGTTATATCCAACATGTAGTAAGATCCCAGATATTTTCTCATACACATACAAAAGGCCGGGCAGTAGCATATGAGATGTTCTACGCCCTCGTGAACCTCTTTATCCCAACAGCTTCTGCCGTAATCATGAGCTGAGATTCCAAGTCCAGACGTGTTTCTGTCTATTAAAATGTGTTTAGTTATCACAGCTACTAGCAGTGAGATATTTTATCTAAGAATGTATATAAAATTTAGCACACAATTCAGGCCATAACCCGACCATGATTGACTGGTGATCCAGGATTTCGTGCCACTAAACCACCTATAATTCGCATGTCTGAGAGCTTCGGTTTTAAACATGAGTTTGCATCCAAAAAGAGGCATAACCACATGCTCTATATACAGTGGACCAGGTAAGGCCAGCTCAGCTGCTCTATGGTACCCTGGATTATTTCTGTGCCCCGGCACCTATATAAGGTGAATATCGAACTGTTGTTCCCATGTCCTTTAGAGACTCGCGGCAGTTGTAGGCAGTGCTTGAAGTCAGAAATACAGATTGTAGAGATTATATAGCAGCCTGAGTGTTGGAGTAGTTATTGATACCCCTGGCGATGATGATGTTTCGTCCCAGCCAATTACGAAATCCGATTTCCATGACTTCTGCCTGAATGGCTTTAAAATGGTCTACTAGCCTTTGCACATGGCCTAGTCCCAGTTTTTTAGATTAGACTCCAAACTCTCCATTGCTAGCTAGTTTAGAGCCACCAGGGTATAAGGTTTAACACTTTTCATAACCTGGTGTTAGTCAATTCCAGTTCTGCATGTCCGGTAGATGAGTGGATAAGTTTCTCTCAAAGGTTGAAGTGGGTATCAAGTAGTCGGCTTTTATTGTGGCTTGCGGCAGATGTCTTAAAGTGTAACCACGACAATATTGGCTGGTTAGCAATTGGGAGGAATGTCCTAGGAGGATTGCCGATATTGCAGCCATTTACATTCACAGAAAATCTAGCGGCAACAGTTGGAGGATAACCCCCAAACCCTCGGTAGTGATTGTCCGAATGGCTGTCGGGGTTCACACTACTTTTTGTGTGCTTTTTTGCCAACATATTTAAGTATGGGCATTTTTCCAGTATCGACCGCCAGATAACCATGCCGTAGAAAAATATCGGGAGGAAAACAGCTGTATATTTCCAGATCTATGTTAAGGGATGGGTGTCATCAACCTTCGAGGGTACTTTTACACCAATGTAAGATACTTTTACACCAATATAGGGTCACTGCGGCTCTACTGATCTTTCCCATAGAGTTTGACTTGAAACTAAGCTTGAGGTCGAAAATCACACCTAGATATCTGAGACTATTCTTTAGGCAAATTTCTCTACCACTTAGAGACAAGGGATGAATATGCGGAACCTTGTGCTTCCTGGTAACGCGTACGAGCTCGGTTGTGTCGGGATTTACACCTAGTCCATTCGTCGTAGCCAACTTAGAGTGCCTCCTGATTATGTTGTGAAACACAGCTCTGCATGTGGAGAGATATTTTGCTTGCATTTCAATTGCCAGGTCGTCAGAATCTGCTACGACTGTGTAACCTGAGTGCTAAATTCCAGAGAAGTTCAGATAATTTTGCCGCTTGGGGTGTTCGTCTATTTACATTGCGAATTAAATTCGTGTGTCTCAAGGACGAGGTTCGTCTCTATGTTTAAAGTTCTTTCACTCTTGGCCAGCGGTAACCAACCCATAGACTCGCGAGACAGACAATAATCGTATTTTTCCCACACACACGATCGGCAACTCACATATATACAACAACTATCCCAGCGGCGGAAGTCATGACCTGGAAGGCCTGAAATCATGACCAAACTCGCCTTCTTTAAAACACGGAGGCCCTTCCCTACATATTACCTCTTCCTTTCTTTTTAACATTGCGTGAAATTGGGAGTCAAGGCCTTCCTTGCCCATTGTCCAAAGAAGGCCTTGGAAGGCATGCAAAGAGGAGGGCCTTAGAAGGCATTTACTCCAATTTAGTTTTGTTAAACAAAAATAAAATTAAAATAATTTATTTTATCACAAAATCATTATCCACTTCTACAAATTTATTTATAAGCATGTATGAATCTATCTTAGAAAGTGTGGTACAACTTCAAATTGAAAATTTTAAAAATACCCTAAAAAATATTAAATACATAATATAATTTGAAAATTTTTATGAAATTTTCCAATTAAATTACTGTTAAAAAGAATCGGAAAAGAGATTTCTCAAAATTTTAAAAATCTGATGAAAAAATTCATGCATTGCGAAGGACTTATTTTAGGAAGGCATTCCAAAAGAACCATTCCGCATGCCTTATTTGTGGAAGGCCTTGCGACTTCCGCCGCTGGAATGTTTGGTCGAAGCATCAGTCTATGACTGTGCGTCTGCGACCGCACACAAGCACATAATACGTTTGTGTGTGTGCGTTCGGTTTTGCCTACCACTGCTCTAGGCTTTCTCCACCACCGTTTCACTCGCGTAAACAAGCGAGTTACCTCCCTCCGTTTCTCCGTATACAGTTCGAGCGCAGCTCGCGTTGCGCCTGACAGAAGCGTTGCCACACGTGCAGCGTTCTTTTCAAAGGTTGACACTATTGCTTGTTCACTCTTCATCACATAAAAAATGTATAGCTTTTTCTTACATCTTCATAAAATGGCCCACAGTGCTCCTATCTAACTCGAGAAAAAATTTCCCAAAAATTAAAGCAGCAAGCATTAAATTGGGTTCGCCCATTGTTTACAGTCAGTGCTTAATGAGATTTTAATATGCATGACAGTTTCGTCAGCTAGTTAAAGGCAAAATGACATACAGCACGCAATATCTATTATTGTTACAACTGATTTTGTTAGCAAATAATAATGAGACGGCCGCTAAAATCTTGACTTTCATATCCTCTGAGGTTTCCTTCAACCCACAGTACCTGCGTGATCATCGCCTTGAAATTCATAATGGCTCCATGAATATCATTTTGAATGTAGCCCATAATTTCGAATTTGATCCATGGTTCAGTGTAGTATTTAGTATGAAATCAAGATCAAGATCGGAGGACTATCGTACCTTGCTGCATTATGACGTCAATGTCTGTCACCTACTGAGTAACGGGGTGAGCAAGATACTTAAGAACTTGGTGGAAAGTGTTTTAAAGCGAGGCAATTTACCATCAAAATGTCCCATATTAAAGGTAAGGAAGATATTTGATTGCTTAATGAAGATCTAAACTGCATATGTTTGTTTAAGGGCAACTATTCGGTTTATGGCCTGAAAGCAGATATGCTGAACGTTCCATCGTTTCTTGCAACGGCCTGTTATAGGGCACATGTCGACACGTATCTGAAGATACAAAGGAAAAAAGAACCCGTTGCCAACTGGACGGTGTTAGTAGAAATAAAGTGATTGTAAATATGATATCTATTGTAAATATTGTAAAGATCTAAATATCTATTGCATGTTAATCTCAAAATATATGTAACAAGGACAATATCTAAGTAACAATCAGGTGTAAAGTAAAGATATTTTGCGTTTCCTTCAACCTACATAGGCGGTTCAATCTGAAAACTCTGTGTTTTTGTTGTTGTTTGAATGCAAATATAATGTGTTTGTTGCTTGTCGCAAATACCGTATACTTGTGTCCAAACACAATGTGTTTGCTGTGCAATATTACGTATGATTAATAGGTTCTAATATATGTATTTATGTCCCAAATATAGCTTTGTTTGTTGAAAACTGCTGACACCAAGGACGTGACAGACGACAAAGAAACAAACAAGCAGTAGATCTTCATTCCATGAAAACGATACTTGCGCGTAAGTATATGGATGTTCCAAACATATTCTCAGTTCCTGCCTAATGTTTCAGAGGACATTCTTTTGGCATGTGAATATTAATTTAGTCTTTGGTCACTTTATAATTCGCAGCCAGTTTCGTCTGTCAACCAATGAGGTAGGGTGTAACACTTATTGAATGCGTACTTTCCTTGATATATGTAATAGAAGCAATGAGCCGACTATATAGTACAAATACAGTATACTTGTGTCCAAAGACAATGTGTTTGCTATACAATAGTACGTATTGGAAACACAATGTTTAGTATGTTATAATATATATTTTTGCGACCCAAATATAGCTTTGTTTTTTAAAAACTGCTGACACCAAGAACGTGACCGACAAGAACGTGACAGACATCAAAGAAACACAAAACCAGCAGATCAGCAATTCAGGAAAACAATGCTTGCCTGTAAGTATATGGATGTTCCAAATCTATACACGGTTAATAATGTTTAAGGGGAAGTTTTTGTTGGTCTGTCAACCAATGAGAGGGGTGAAACACTTGTTGACTGCAGGGTACTTACCTTGATATACATAAGTAATAGAAGCAATGCGCTGAATTGCGTCCCCAGCTGCAGGCAAGAGGTACAAAATGTTACCTATGCAGCGGAGGACATGCTTGGGATGATCTGTAAATGGAATGCCATTGTCGGCAATTCGTTCCCTAATCAGAAATATGTAGGTACATCGGATTCCTGATGAATTGGAACATGACCCAGCCTGAAGCAGTTCATCGTAATCTGAAGAGAACTGACTGCCACACTGTGGAAATACTTCCAAGAGTTGGTTGGATTCAGAACGTCTGCTGACATAAGGTGCGTAGATGATATAGAGAATGTTGCTGACAGAGGGTCCAATGTCATTCCATCAAATACATTGTCTGTAATTTGACATCACTTCGGTTGCAACCATCTGCCTCCAGTATGAAACTACTTCTAAGAGTGATTTAGCATCAGACGGTGGTGCGTAGATGATATAGAGAATGTTGCTGACGGAGTGTCCAGTGCTCTCAGGAAGTCGCTGCAAGTTTATTTTCCAAGAACGAATCCTACATTGACAAAACTACTTATAATTGTGTGAAAAGATGTCCTAGCAAACGAAATTTTTGGCTATACCTACCGTATTGTGTTTGCCACAGCCGAAAAGAGGTTGTTACGACTAAAGTGATTCGATTCTGGCAACTGAATTTCTAAGTGTAGTCATTCTATCAACTAAATTTTATGTAATTTCGACTAAATTTGTGTCTAGTTTTGGTTGCAGCAACCAAATTTGGTGCCAAGTCGGTTGCAACAATTTTTCGCCTCTATGAAAATATTTCCAAGAGTTCTGTGGGATCAGAGCCATCTGGCGAGATAAAGTACGGAGATGACATAGAGAATGTAGCTCAACAAGTCGCTACAAATCTTTTGGCCAAGAACGAAGTCTGCACTCAAAGATCTAGTTGTTTAAAGAAGGATTGCTGCAAACGGAATTCCATTGCAACAAGATTAAGAACTCCACAACCGAATTGATGTCATCACGACTCTATTTACTACCAACAACTTAAATACATGTCATAATTGATTCAGTTGTGACAACAATATTTCCAATTCTATTTGTTCTATCAACTAAATTTACTAAAATTTCGGGCGTAGCAACCGAATGTGGTAGCAATTCGGTTGCAACAACCTGTCCCCTCCATGAAAATGCTTCCAAAAGTTGTTTGGGACCAGAACCATCTTAGGAGATAATGTGCGAAGATGACATAGAGAATCAAGTCAGCAACTCGCTACAAATCTCTGTGCCAATTTTTATTTCCCTTTTCCATCCCTGTTTCTTTTATTTCCATCCGTATTATGCCCAACTAAAGAGTAAATTTCAAAAGCAACTTGAACTCGATGAAATGGCCTTCTACCTCGTCGTCATCAAGAGATCATGAAGATAGGGATAGCGGCTCTTGTCTATTTCTCTCCAATGCAATGATTTTTTTGGTGTTGGCGTACGTAGTCAAAAGTATCATTAAGTACTTTAACTGCATTGACGCGAATGAGAACTACATCGAAGTACTTTTGCCTCTGTAACCACTGAAACTTGTACGTTGGTGCTATGTGTACAACGTTGACTGAGCTTGTGTGTATATCAGTAAGTGCGATTAGTCGCGAGGATGAGGAATGTATGTTGGAATGTTGTGTTGCTGCAGGGTGCTTCTATGACACAGCTGATCGAAAACGTACTAGGGAAATGATGTAGAATGAGAGACCAAAGAAGATAGGAACTAAGATTAAATAGTGTTTATTGATACGAGTACTAATGACAACTAAATTATCTATTATATTATTTGCAGTGAACGAAAATACGCATTCCATTTGATTTCTGTCCGTTTTATGCGCAACCAAAGTGTAACATTGATAAAATACAGCATCAAATCGAACACGATGAAATGGCCTACTACCTTGTCGTCATGAAGAAGCATCGAAGAGAGTAATGGAAACTCTTAGGTATTACTCTATGTTCGTACACACGATCAGTCGGATTCGGCCAGGTAGGCCACGCTCGGGTCTACGGGATCGGTATGGACTTTGCAGACGGCATGATAAAGGTTTGGCTTCAGGTAGAAGTGTTCTAACTAGGAACGAATAGTTCAGGTTCGGTGAGAATAGCTCAGGCTCGGTACGGGAGATGTGGTATCTTTAGCCGAAGAATCGGTGATTTCAAGAGAAAGCCTCGTAATAATAGTCAGCCGAAGCCGCTACGATCGATTAGTCAGCCGAAGCCGCTTTACTCGAATGGTCAGGCGAAGCCGTTATAATCGAGTTGTCAGCCGAAGCCGGTATAATCGAAAAGTTAGCCGAATCTGGTATAATAGAGTATTTACCCGAAGCTGCTTTAATCGAATAGTTAGCCGAAGCTGTTATGATCGAATAGTCAGCCGGAGCCACTATATTCGGATAGTCAGCCGGAGCCGCTATAGTCGAATAGTCAGCCGAAATCGCTGTAATCGAATAGTCATCCGAAACTGCTATAATCGGGAAATTCATTAAAGCCGTCATGGACAATACAGTTTTCGAAATGTTACACTTGTTCTCTGCAGAAGTAGAGCCCCAGATCCAATGCAATGATTTGTTTGCGGTTATGCCCTCGGAAGCGACTGACTGGGCTAGTCAAGCTGATCATTAAGTACTTTAGCTGCATTGACACGAATGAGAACTACATCAAAGTACGTATTCTTCTGTAACCACTGAAACTAGTGTGCTGTTCGACAGAGCTGGTGTGTATATCAGTGAGTGTGATTGTTCGCGAGGGTGAGGAATGTATATATTTTGGAATGTTGTGTTGCTCGGTTCACAGACAGTTGCCTTTTTTTACGTTTGTCCGTAAGTGGGGTTGTATGTATGTTTATATGTATATGCAGGAATGACAACAGGTAGGGGAGAGTACTTTTAAATATGTACTGACGGATTATGCCGTCACCTGTGATTGGTAGACATGATGCAACTCTAAAAGTGAGGACAATTTACTTGTGTAGAAGTAATGGAAATCTTCTCCGCACGGATCCCGCACTAGCGGATAGGAGTATGCATACTATGGCATCCGACCAATTTAGGGACCTGGGAAAATTATCTCAGATGAACTTAGACAAGATTTTGCTCTTCTTGGAGAAAACTAAATGATTCTTGTAAACCCGTGATATTAGAAATGAGTCGTTCGTCGATTGCACCAAACACCAGACCCAACCTAAGTTTTTAATTTCGTGTTGAATTCTTGAAACTGATTTAATTTAATCTTCGAATAGGATTCAATGAATAATTTACGGAATGCTGTTGTATTAAAAGATAAATTCCAGCATTAATCAACACTTGAAATTGCAGAATATGGCTGGAATTCAAGTTGAAATGTTTATTGGAAATGATTGTTCAGCAATTGGTTTCCTATATTAACACACGTTTATTATTATTATTATTTCACCTGAGCATTTACAGTTAAATTCGCCACCATTTCCTTGATAGACTTTTTGCGAAGATATGTTTCTACATTTGCTTTATATACGCCAGCCAAAAAATTTGGAACGTTCACAGTATCCGAAGTCAGATTATGAAATGAGTAACGACCCTGTAACGAAACATATAAGTTTATTCTCTCTTGAGCATTTCCCATCATTACCTTTCGAAATGGGCACGATTGGGGCAGGTTACTATTTCGCATAACACTACTAGTCCAGGTGGATATGAAACTTCTCTCACCTTTGCCCAAAATATGACATAGATTATTGTCGGTTGTTATGACGTCACGGTAACGATTGGTTTTTCGATTTTTCAAACTGATGGTTACCCTGAGCCAGGGATCTGAGGGCAAATCTTGAGAGAAATGTAACACGGTATCCATACCCAATTTATCTGGATGTATGAATATGCGATGGTCTTCAACGTAGATTGGATTAAAAGTGAGTTCAGAGGAGAGGAGGTAAATCTAAAGGGAATATGATTCAACATTAAACGAAAACTAATCAATTTTTGACAATTACCTTGGCATAGGTTGCTATCATTTTTAGTAAAATCACACCAAATATAACGAATTTTCTGCTTCCAAGAGACATTTTGTTGATATGTATGTTCGCAACGAATTTTCCTCTAACTAATCTGGTTGATCTGTAGTTTGCACTGAGGCCTAATTCTGCGATAGAAATTGCATACTAATGACAATAAAACACCTTTACAATTTCAAAAATAACAAAACAAATAATCAAATAGTAATTAGAGCACAGTGGGGCAAACAAATTTATCGAAATTATTTTTCTTTTTGTCGCGGAATTGACTTGCTTCTAATGTTAAAAAAAAATAAGAATGGAAAAGGTTTCCAATTACATCCTGTGATGGGATTGGGGAGACCTTCTTACGTTTTCTGGTTTTACACTCAGTGATGGGGACCTATGGTTTTACACCCGTTCCGATCGATAGTTTGAGAAGCTTCTAATATTAAATAAAACAAAACCCTTTCGCGAAATGAACCTGTCGTTAGTAAACAACCATCTGACAACAAGCAACACTCCCTAGGAGGGATCTGATACCTTCATATTTCCTAGTGAAATAAAAACCAGAAGCTTCTGCCCACAGTTGGCGGCTATGTGATCAGCATCTGATTGCCATGTAAGGGGCGGTTGGTTAGCACAATTGTGATTCCATTTAAAACCAACTGAACCCATCCGTGCTGACATGCCTACCGTGCTGCGTATGCTTACCATGACTATGAATAGTTCGTAGGCGGGTGTATCTGTCTGTATTTTAGCTTTGGCTCACTTATACTTGGGCGTTACACTGATTAACAGGCTTTCGGTAAACCTCAAATCCCCTGGTCAGTGAACATTAAACCCACAGCGACCATCATTTAGTGTAAACAAGAAACTATCAGTAAGTTTCAAGGCTGGACAAAAGATAAACTTGACGAGATAAACTTGACGCGGCAACCGTCGTTGAAGTAATTTTCATCCACCTGATTGATGAGGATACAGTGACGGTCATGACTGAGAGCATTTCAAAAGACCGGAAGACAGCATGAGATGCCTTCATGCCAAGAAGAAGGCAGAGCCAAAACAGAAAGCAAACTACTGCACTGAAAGAAAATGTTTACATCAAATCGATGATAAATGTTCATCAATTGTTCTTCATTGAATTGATGAAATTTTTCAAGTTATTCAAGTTATGCGTTTCTTCAACTTTTTCAGTGTCATTGATTTGATGATATTTTTACATTAATCTTCTTCATTGAAATTTGGAAATAACTAGTGGGATCGATTTAAAATATGGACGTAGTATTGAAAAATGAAGAGAAACGGAAAAAAGTAGTAGAAAGTTTAAAATAAATATGTACATACATATATAATACAAAAAAGTACAATGGACAGAAAACATTACCCATGATATGAACACTTGGTATGTGGTCTTGTACCCTCTTATTATTGTGGATTTTTAAGGATGAAAAATAGTCAAAAGTGTTAGGCTACTCATTAACAAACAATTTACATCAAAATGATGACCAATTTTCACCAAATTGATGAAAATACTTACATCAAACTGATGACAACCTTATATATAATTAGTGAAAAATGTTCAGCACGCATTAAGAGGGTGAACAATTTACTTCAATTTGATGACAAACTTACATAACGTAATCTATTAAAGAAAGATCAATGAAATATTCATCATCAATTTAATGAAATGTATCGTAGGTTGGAAAATGAGGAATTGTTTCATCAAATAGATCAACGAATTCATAAATTTTATGAAGCTTTTTCTTTCTGTGTGGTGGAACGACAACATATCGTTCTTAGATTAGGTTAGGTTAGTCAGAAGTGGCTGTAACAATTGAGACACTGAATTCAATGAGGACCGTTGTGATACCAAGGGACGTCATATTCCGTTCTCATCGTGGAACCTGTAAAATGACACGGTATGGTTAGGAGGCGTTCAGGATATATTATGCCTCATCCCGATATTCTAGGATACGCCTGAAGAAAACACGTTGGTCCCTGGCGAACCAATTGGTACTCTGCAGGAAGGTCCTAAAATCACTCAGCTCCACTTCCTGAATGTCTGTTAGATACAACATGAGGTGAGATCTTAGACATTTTCTCCAACTCATATACATGGCCTGTCCTGTCCGTAGCATATGAGATGTTCGACGCTCTCTTCCTCCACTTCATCCCCATAGCTCTAGTAGTAATCATGAACTGAGATTCCAAGTCTAGAAGCACATCTGCCCATTAAACAGTGCCCAGCCATCACAGCTACTACACTGAAAAAATAACGTTCATCTAATTTATGAATTCATTCATCATTTTGATGAAAAATTTCGTCATTTCTCAAACTACGACACATTTCATTGAATTGATGAACAATAGTTCATCAATCTTTCATCCATATTTCATCAATAGTTTTTGTTGATTCAATGACAACCTTACATCAGTTGATGTAAATTTTTCATCAAATTGGTGTAAGTTTGACATAAAGTTGAAGTAAATTTTTTCAACAGGCAAGTCGACATGCTATCAAGCGATCTCTTTAACATCTTAATGGAGATTATTATGAGAAAAGCTGCAGTCAACTGGAATGGAACCATCAGCAGCAAACGTCACATGCTGCTCGCGTATGCTGCTGGTATGGATATCATTGGGCGCACAATGAGAGAAGTTTCTGCGGTGTTTTCGAGAATTGACGGAGTCACCAAAAGTGGTTCCTACAGTAAATGAGGACAAGGTAAAATTAATGGTTTCAAGGAGCAGGGCCTCCACGCGATTATACCAAAGCGTAAGCGTTGACAACCGTTATAATTTCGAGGTGGCGGACGATTTTATATACCTCGGATCTGTCGTAAACAAAAACAATAAAGTCCGCCTTGACATCAAGGGGAGAATTGTGCTTGCGAATAGATGTTATTTTTGGCTAAGCAAGCACTTTTGAGCTAAAGGCCTCTCTCGAGTGACAAAACTCCAACTATACCACACGCAAAGAAAAAACTCGTTCCTCCCAAACGAAATCTCAGATAAGTAAAGTTCGTGTGGGGACTGTAGTTGGGAGAAACGAACTTCTGCTAAGCCATACATATCATTTTGTTCGGGAGAACCGAAACAGTTGACAGAACGAGAGAATGAGAGAAATTTGCGTTCTTCGTAATCTGTGCTCTCATTAGAAATATGAATAATTTCAGTTATCGCAAACGTTTTTTAAATTTTGTGGCAAATGTAATTTTGTAGCTTGATGCAAACGAGAACTCGTTTGCAACAACATGATACAAATTTGCGATATATGAGTTTATTTGGGAGAACTACATGAACGGTTGCGATTAATGAATTAATACTCAAAGTATTGTTGCGGCAATCAAAGTATTGTTGCGGCTACCGAACAATAAACTTTTTTCCTTTGCGTGCAGACTCTGCTACAACCTATCTTGCTTTATGGCGCAAAATCCTTTGTCTTATTGCAATCGGACGAAACATCTGTAGGAGTCTTCGAGAGAAAAATTCTCCGAAAAATGTAGGGCCCTATAGTGCACAACGGCGAATCACCCGTAAGCTATATCCCGACGTTGACATAGTTAAGCGGAACAACATACAGTGATTGCGCCATGTCAATGGAATGGATGAAGACGAACCAGCACGAAGGGTTTTCGAAACCGAAATCGAAGGAAGACGAAAAATAGGAAGATCAAGAATCCGCTGGAGGGATCAGGTTGACGAAGCCCTGAGTACACTTGGTATTGACAACTGGAGAGATACGGCAAAGGATCGAACAGGTTGGCGAAAGATGTTAGCTTCATTTTGTGGGGTCCATGATCCTCCAGGGTTGTTCGAGACCGGATAAGGCAGTAAGACTGGAACCTACAGTTTTATACCAGTTCCAACACTGTTTTGAGAAGGTCTGTCGCCGTCACTAAGCGTGGTGTCCGCCGCCGAGGTAAATGTTAGCTGGTCAGGGCACAAATCGACCCCCGATCTCATGTATAAGAGCCGCACAAACTAACCATTGTCGTCTGCCACGTTTTTCGTTAGTTTTCAAGAAACAACCTCATATTTGGGCCACAGCAAAATACAGTATAATATATTAATCATTGTGTCTCCAACAGATAACAGTCAGTAGCAAACAAAATGTGTTTGGACACAAATAAACTATATTTGCGGCAAGCATTGTTGTCTGCCATGCTTTCGTTTACAGTAGTTTTCAAGAACAACCCATATTTGGGCTACAACAACATATACGTAGTATAATATATTAATCATTGTGTCTCCAACATGTAACAGTCATTAGCAAAAAAAATTGTGTTTGGACACAAATAAACTATATTTGCCACAAGCTACGAACACAGTATATTTGCAAGTTTTTCAACGTGTAGCTTTATATTAAGCGTTTTATCTTCAATATGGAGGACAATATTACATCATGCTTTCCAATTGGAACCTGGAATAGGTCTATGTAGTTAAAAATCGATCGACACGTTTAGATTTTGAAAAAAAAGAATTAGTCACAATTATAATTACGTTACATTGATAAACTTATCTGATATCTGATTTTTAAATGGAGTTAAATGAGCCAATGGAAATGGAACATTAATTTTTACCCCAAGCCGATACTTATAAAACAGTTACAAACTCATTATCAATTCACCACAACGAAACAACAAAATGGGCAAAATTTTGAAAGCGGTTACTTTCTCTATAATAATTCTATTGCTTTCGGTTGAAAACATTAAAGCTGTAGGTATTTAACTTTCTATAGTCATTCACAGTGTTCTCTAAACTCTTGTTATTTTCAGGGTCGTGTCGCCAAATTCAAAAGTGTCTCCCATCGTTTCAGTCCGAAATATTTTTCGGATTTTACATTCCTCACGAAAAATGGCAGCATTTCTCTTGACATGACTGTCATTGCGCCACTGGAGGCCGGTTTTAAGGCGCATATCGAATTTCAAATTCGTTTGGGAAATTCCACAGAATATCACACTATGTTCGCCTACACTTTGGATGTCTGCAATTTGGTAAATTCTTCCAAGGATACCATATTCAGGAAATGGATTCTGTCTATGCGAAAACATGGTAATTTTCTGCAAAATTGTCCTGTAGTCGAAGGACATTATTATTTTAATGATTGGAAGTTAGATTCGTCATTGGTGCCGTCTGTTTTGTCTCCCGGTGATTATAATATAAGAGTTCATATATTCCCTGACCAACATAAGACAACAAGTGAGAGCTTCATTCTCGAACTGGACATTTTAGTTTTGATTCAGGAAGCTTGAAAATATCTGTAGAATTCGGATGTAAATGTGGTTTAGTATAAATTTTATCTATGTTTTAATATTTGTAATTTCTGTTAATATTCAAAGAAATAATTTGATGTCATATGAGTGGCATAATAAAAACCCTTTGTCACTTTAAATAATCTGGAAAAAGGATTTGCCATAACATTTCCAGAGATCCTGGGTTCGATCCCTGCTCTGACTACTTTAAAATTTCTTTCGACGGCGATCACCTCGCATAGTGACGGCGACACTATCGAGTATTCAGCCATGAAAAAGATTCTAGAAAAATATCGTTCGGAACCGGTGTAAAATAGGAGGTCCCAATCGCTGACTCTAAAACTAGAAAGCGCATAGCCCACTGGTTATGGGAAGCTCTCCCCAATTCCTTCACGGCATGTAATTCGGGCTAAACAAGCTCTTCATAGATATGGCCCTCTCCCGAGAACTAAGATGCAACTGTATCAGACTTTCAAACAACCTGTCTTGCTTTATGACGCAGAATCCTGGATCACATCGCATGCTAGTGACACATCACTGTGATTTTTCGAGAGCAAAATACTCCGAAAAATATATGGTAATAGACAGTGGCCGCCGTTGATGCAAAGGCTAGTGTCCGCGGTTCTTGTACATGAGAACGTGGTTTCGATCCCTGCTCTGACCACCTTACATTCCCTTCGACGAGTTAGTGGTGCCGACACTGTCGAGTACTTAGCCATGAAAAAGATTCCCAAAATACTGTTTGGAACCGGTGTAAGACTGTAGGTCGCAATCAGTGAGTGAAAAATTAGAAAGCGCACAGTTCACTGGTTGTGAGAAGCTCTCCCCAATGCCTACATGGGATGTAATGGGAAAGGGGTATTTTTCAGTATCGACGATGGATGAGCCACGAGCTGTAGGATCTGTATCCCGACATCGGCGTAGTTAGGCGAATCAAAGTAACGCTTTTGCGATTGCTAGGCCTTGTCAATAGAATGTATTACAATGAACCAGTGTGAAAGGTATTGGAAGACATACTCGAAGGACATCAAAAAATATGACAACCAAGACTTCGAGCTGTAGTCAACACGAATAAAACCATCAGCAGCAAACGTCACATGCTGCTCGCGTGTGCTGATGAATTAGACCTGATTGAGGAGAAATCTTGGAGAAGTTACTGGAGTATTTTCGAGAATTGACTCTCATACAATCTGCTTAATGGCGCATAATCCTGTGTTATATCGCATGCGGATGGAGCATCACTGGGAGTCTCCAAGTGAAAAATGTTCCGAACAGTATATGATCCTTTAATAGAAAACGACGAGTGTCGACGATGGATGAACCACGAGCTGTATAATCTATATCCCGACATCGACGAAGTACTGCATATCAAAATAGCGCATTGATGCTGGTTATGACATGTCATGTCACTAGAATATGAGAATTTGAATGAACCAGTGCGAAAGGTATCTGAAGACGTACTCGAAGGACATCGCCAAATATGACAACCAAGACTTCGCTGGAAAGACCAGCTGGAATATTGCCTGTGAGAGCTTGATGTTGCCACCTCGAGGAGAAAACATGAAGTTCGGGCCGGCGAGAGAAGCATGTCATCCTCAGTTTTTAAGGCTCTTTACACCTGTGGATTGTATGAAGCCACCTAAGTAATTAAGTAAGTATGTCCCCAACATGATTGGGAAGAATTCTCAGGTCACATTCTTCCTTCTGTAAGTTCCAATTGTTTCACTCTTACGCATTCTCTGCTATGTTTTGTCGCTTTACTAGACGATACTCTTTACCTTTCTCCTTTCCTCCTTTTCACCTTACACCACTCTGCCGAAGCCCGCGCTGCGACTGAATGAAACACTACCCTAGGAGCAGCGTTATTTTCACAGATTTCTGCTCGTTCGATTTCGTCCTGCTTATTCTTGAGAGAACGCCATTTACGTTTTCCATAGAAATTTCATGTGTCAACGGATTCGTTGTGCATTTGCAACTGACTTCCATTATGAACCAATGACACGAAGTAGCTTGTCCGTCTCGAATTCGAAACAGATGCGTGTGGCACACCGGGATACGATGTGAAGTGAAGTAGAGGAAGTAGAATTAACTTTATGTGCTCAAAAGCTTCACGCACATACACACATACCTTTTTTTCAGTACACTGAAGTATTTGGTTGCCACAACTTCGCTACAGTGTATGAGTTGAAAAAAAGCTAATGTCTTGAATGACCATTCAAGACGTCTTGTGCAGATTTCTACTGTTTACACAGATCATACTGAGAAGATTGTTTGTTTACTCTAAGTTACATGAGTACTTTAGGGTAAGATAGTTTTGAATGTAAGTATGCATTATGCATTTATACGGCAATAGCCAGACCAATACTTCTCTATGGCATAGTAGTTTGGTGGAGATCCCTCCAAAAGAAATATATTCTGAATTCCTTGATGAAAATTCAAAGATCAGCACTGATTAGCGTTAGGGCACGACGTCAGGCACTGCACTTAGTGCTATCCGGAACATCTGTACTCTTGATATTATGGCCGAATCGGCAGCCGCTACATCCCTAGTGAGAATCAGAGATTGTGTCGTTTTGATATCGGGGCATTCCGAACAGGCTGAATTACTACATCGGATCAGCTCTATTCCCGTAAAAACGGACTACTGTATCGCCTACCTTCTACCAGCGACAAATCTAGGGACTTCTATTCCGAACAGGAATACCTAGGAAAAGTCACTGGAAGGGGATACCAGTAGTATCAGATTTTTCACGGATGGATCAAAGAGCAAGTACGCTATGGGGTCCATTCACCGTACCTAAATGTAGATATCTCCTTCAAGCTGCCTGATCATTGTAGTGTATTTCAGGCGGAAATTACCGCCATACTGGAGGTTGCTGAACTACTTGAAAGTATTGTCACAACCCTCCGGAGAATATGTATCTACACAGACAGCCAGGCTGCCATAAAATCCCTGGAAGCAATGTTTACTACGTCCCTGATGGTGAAAGAGGGTAATGGCAGAGTATTAGGACTCATCTGGATACCGGGACACAGCGACATTCCAGGCAGTTGCGTAGCGGATGCGCTAGCTCGACAGGGCACTACATCACAGGTTCTTCCGCAAAAAGAAGGTGTTAGTATGCCAATCTCTACCTGCCGTTTGCAGATCAGGCAGTGGGCCGATAATATGTTCAAGGACAAGTGGAGACTTACTTCAACTTGCAAACAAGCCAGGGTCCTCTGGCCACAGGTGGACAGGAAGAGGAATAGGCAACTACTTAACTTGCCGAGTGGCAGGTTATCCACAATGATAGGAACACTTACGGGACATTGTCTTGTAGAAAAACACGACCTAAGATTGGGACATATAAACTCCACTCTCTGTAGATGCTGCATGGAAAAGGACGATGAAACGAAGAAACACCTTCTCTTGGATTGCGCAGATTTGGCAGGACTGAGAAGTAGGATATTCGGAACGCATTTAGTTAGCACCGTAGCCCTACAGGATATTCCTGTAGATATTATAGACAAATTCATTGAAAGGGCAAATTGGCTAGACGACTAGTCAGTAGTTGCTACAGAGGAAACTGCAGGTATCACAATGGGCTTCTTTAGCCTAAGTGTGCTAGACAGAGGTGCTGTCTTGCAGCCTTTCCAACCAACCAACCAAGTGTGCATTAACATTATTCATTGTTGTCTTGTGGCACTCACCACTCGTTCTTTTTGCGGAAGACTGATTGAAATCCGTGAAGTAACAAACTTGTGGCTTAATGCAGTTCTCTGCTATGCACCGGATAATGACTTAGAAATTTTACTTGTATAAATAAAGGGTTTTTCAACAGAGACGCTACAAAAGTAAATCGATAGGGACAGCAAATGACGCCATATTTTTTCCCACTCTTTTGACATTTCTCTTCAGTAAGGTTTGCCATTTCATCATGGAAAGATATGCGAGCCAACAACGAGTCGAAATTATTAAAATTTACTTCCGGAATTTGGAGTCAGTGGCCTCAACTTTAAGAGCGCTACGCCCAATTTATGGTCGTCATAATCGTCCTACCAGATCAACAATTGAGCGTCTAGTGGAAAAATTTGAATCCACAGGCCCAGTACAAAATGTTCCCGTGCCAGTGAGACAAAGAAGTGCCCGTAGTGTCGAGAATATTGCTGCCGCTGAGGCTTCAGTTCAAGAAAGCCCAAATGTGTCTCTCACACGTCGTTCTCAAGCGTTGGGCATCTCTGTGACGTCGTTGTGGCGAATTTTGCGAAAAGACCTTGGCCGAGATCCTTACAAGATCAAATTGACGCAAGAACTGAAGCCGCCTTGACCACCATAAGCTGAGCAACAACTTTCAAATGATTCGGATTTTCATCGGAAAATCATCATCAGCGATGAAGCTCATTTCTGGCTGAATGGCTTCGTCAATAAGCAAAATATGCGTTATTGGTCAGACAGCAATCCACACGTAATCCATGAGTCATCATTGCATCCCGAAAAAATTACGGTTTGGTGCGGTTTATGGGCCGGCGGCGTCATTGGGCCGTACTTCTTCCGTGATGATCAAGACCGGCACATTACTGTGAATGCGAATCGCTACCGTTCAATGATAATCGAATATTTTTGGCCCCAATTGGATAATATGGACTTGGAGGACATGTGGTTCCAACAGGACGGCGCCACAAGCCACACAGCGAATGCCACAATCAATTTATTGAAAACCAAGTTTGGTGAACGTGTTATCTCACGAAATGGCCCAGTCGATTGGCAGCCTCGGTCGTGCGATTTGACGCCGTTAGATTATTTCCTGTGGGGCTACGTCAAGTCTATGGTCTATGCCAACAAGCCAGCGACGATGGATGAACTTCGTACGAATATCGAACGTGAAATTGCAGCAGTATCGGCCGATTTATGCTTGAAAACCGTCGAAAATTGAGTTCCGCGTCTGGACTTCTGCAAGCGTGCCCGTGGTGGTCATACAAAAGAAATCGAGTTCCAGACATAATGGCATCGAACGTACTTTCACAGGAATAAAGAATTTCATTGGTATCTAGAACCGGTGTTGTTTTATTTAAAAAAAACTTTTGTAGCGCTCTTATTGAAAAACCCGTTATAATTGGTGGTCAGGCAGGTTTTATGACTTTGGAGGGATTTTAGTGGAGGGAGGATTTTATTTGTGTTACTAAATACGATTTAAACTGTCATATGTTAAACGTTTAATCTTCAGGACGGAGGCAATTGCAACATGGGCTCCCACTGACACCGTAATGAGTTAATGTTGTTAAAAATCGAGTGGCACATTTATGTTTGTTAAACAATTATAATCGTAATACATTAATGAACTTATCTGATATTTGTTTTTTAAAATTGAACTAAATGAGGCAACGACTATGGAACACTAATATTTACCTCAATCCGATAATTATATAACATTTACAAAATCATTATCAATTCACCACAGCGAATCAACGAAATGGCTGCAATTCGGAAAGCGGTTACTTTTTATATAATAATTCTAATATATCCGGGGGAAATTGTTGAAGCTGTAAGTATTCTACTTTACATTGTGTAGGCACTCAAAATTCGCTCCAAACTCTTGGTTTCATTTTTCAGCGGCGCATCGCCAAATTCACGAGTGCCTCCAGCCGCTTTAGTCCCAAATATATTTCGAATTTAACATTCTATACGGAAAATGACAGCGTTTATTATGATATGATTCTTATTCAGCCACTTAAGGCCGGCTTTAAGGTCAATCTTGATTTTCAACTACGTTTGAGTAATTCCAAAGAATATCAGACTTTATTCGCCAATACATTGGATATCTGCAGTTTGATAGTTTCTTTCAAAGACAGCATATTCAGGAAATGGATTCAGTCTATGTTAAAAAATGGCAACTTTATGCAAAATTGTCCTATAACCGAGGGTCATTATTATATGAATGGTTGGAAAATGGATTCATCATTGGTGCCGTCATATTTGTATCCCGGTGATTATCGTATTAAAGCTTATGGCTTCACCGGCAGATACAAGACAAAGAGTGAGAACTTCGTTATGGAGATGGAAGTTTCAACTTTGATTCAAGAGGGTTAAAAATAACTGCAGAACTCTGACGGAAATCCTGTTTATTATACTAGTAAATGTTATGTGTATATTAATGTTAATCTCCAAATAATTAATTTTTTGTGTGCTATACAACTTGCTGTCAGTGTTAATAAATTCTAGAAATGATTTTCCATAAAAATATATCGTGAGCAAAAATCAAAAAAATTGGTATAATTTTTAAATAAAATTTAACAAAAAACAACTTGCCATCCACTAATGCTATAATGTTTGGAACACCCTCCAAATATTCATTTATTTGCAAGTCTTAAACTCACTTATGTTTAAATGCAAACATTAGCATGTTCACTT
Source organism: Phaonia tiefii (assembly GCA_963931995.1). Lineage (NCBI taxonomy): Eukaryota > Metazoa > Arthropoda > Insecta > Diptera > Muscidae > Phaonia > Phaonia tiefii. The sequence continues at coordinate 273,994,454 of OZ008369.1, read as the reverse complement.
GCAAACATGTGTCCTTTTACGTGGAAACATATGCGTGTTTAATGCCAAACATATACAGGGTGATTCAGGAAGATCCGGACAAATTTCTCCAGCGTATTCCTTGGCTCATTTCATGAAGAAAAGTCCACTAGGACCATCTCCGAAAATGCAAAGGTGCGAAATGGCAGCGGGTTCAAAATTTTCGGATTGGTGGTCGGAGGGTAGTAGGGTAAAGGTGCTAACTTCTGAGCCAGTGGTCGGATTTTAACATCCTTTAACATCAAATGTTTTTTTTTCCTTATGTGTTTGATTCTTCAGTCAAAAATTTCAATAGAATAAAATCTTCAAGGTGTTAATTTACAGAAACAAATAAATGTGTCTTGTTTTATTCGCTTCCAAAAACAAAAACAAACATTTTTGCATTTCAGTAAAATGGTCATAACTTTGGAACGGTATGACCTCTGGGCTTCGTTTAGGTCATTTTGGAAAGGTTTAGGTTTAGGTCATCTTTCAACAGAAAAACACACATAAGTTACCTGCCATTTGGCTGAGCAAATTGAGGTTATGTGAATTTTTTTCTCGGCGTATGTCGGCGATTTAATTTTTTTGCCTTTTTTTTGTATTGATTCTGAAAGACCTCTTAAAGACCTTTCCAACAAGTCCAAAAACACTGGCTCAGAAGTTAGCAACTTTACCCTACTACCCTCCGACCGCCAATCCCAAAATTTTGAACCCGCTGCCATTTCGCACCCTTGCATTTTCGGACATGGTCCTAGTGGACTTTTCTTCATGCAATGAGCCAAGGAATACGCTGGAGAAATTTGTGCGGCACTTCCTGAATCACCCTGTATATACTTTTGTCGAAGTAAACGCGTGTTTCGATCCAAAACGAACTATTGAAAACTGAATGCATGAAACTAAAATGCAAGAGAACAGCCAACATAAAAAACATTCAATTCATTTGCACACGCCTTCAGGAATATTTATAAATCACGGACTAATAGAATAATGTAAAAATACAATTATACACTTGCAATAAAATGTGACTGAGAACAATCCCTCTTTGTCCCTCTTTTATTATCTAGCTCTCGAAAGAGCATAGCGGCATAGAGGTGAAGTAATCAGTGAGAAAACACAACTGTATTTGTGCCACAACCAAAGCTGTATTTGTATCACAATAACATATAAATAAATAAATAAATGGTTTCCCGTTACATCCCTTGAAGGGATTGGGGAGAGTTTCTCACAACCAGTGAGTTGTGTGCGTTGTAGTTTTACACTCACTGATGGGACCTACAATTTTACACCGGTTCCGAACGTTATTTTCAGAAGCTTTTTCATGGCTAAATACTCGATAGTGTCGCCGTCACTAAGCGAGTTGATCGTCGTCGAAAGAAATTTAAGGTGGTCAGAGCAGAGATCGAACTCACGTTCTCATGCACAAGAGCCGCGCACACTACCACTGCACCACCGACGGCCACATATATAAGTTATATATGTATGTATTATTATAACATGTATTATATCATATTAATCATTGTGTCTCAAACATGTAATACTGAATAGCAAACACAATGTGTTTGGACACAAGCATACTATATTTGCGATGAGCAACAAATGCGTTATATTTCCATCGAAACAACAAAAAAGACAAAATTTTCAACGTGGGGCAATGATACAAGCGGGTTGACAAATTTTTGATGACTTGTTCCAATATGTGCATCGTTTTTCGAGTAACAGTCTCTCTAATGTTGACCTCGAGCTTGGCCAAAGTAGTTGGCTTCTTATCGTCGATTATGGACTTGACGTAGCCCCAGATAAAATAATCGGGATGTGTCAAGTCGCATGATCGCTGCGGCCAATTGATGAACGCTCGCCGTGAAATGACCCATTCGCCAAATTTTTCACCGGCAACTTCGAGCGTTGCATCACTTGCACTACATGCTCAGATATATCGATGTTGTAGAGCTCCGGCCAACGAAAGTCGGTTAACATTGCTTTATACCGAGGACGATTGAGGGTAGAAACATGCACGCAAACGCAACAACCTGCCAACGTTTGTGGGTGATAATTTTGCTTTGTGGCCAAACTCCGAATCTCCGACCGACAGTTCTAGCGCCCAATATTTTCCCGCCCTTATTTCACCATAGTTGGAACATATACTTGGCACACCTTTTTTCAATATACGACATAGTATGCTGATATTCCAATCGTCGGGCATACATTCGTCTAAGCAGGTTTTGAATTTGAGCTGCTGCAGGCTGCTTGCCAGCTCCTCTCAGTCATCATTGAAAAACTCAGCCGGCAGTCCATTAATACCTGCGAATTTATTATTTTTAAAAAGAAAATTTGTTTTTTGGCTCGTCTTGGTTGGGAGGCGACAATCGACAACATCGTCTTTTATTTCCCCAACAGCCTCAACTGCACTAGTTTATCCTAAGATAAGTATCTCCTAAACCTCAAAATTCTCTGTTGATCTGCGACTATCAGTGTTTTTCATAACAGCAGGAATATCATGAAGCTGGATCGGCATTTCGGCTTTTTTGTTTTTGGTGAAATTTTCAGGCTTCATTCGGTGTTTTTAAATTTCCCAACGCTTTTTCAAAAATGGGTTGCAAGGAATGAAAGAAACAGCGTATTTTCTTTGCGGTAGCGAACAGTTTCGGACATAACGGGTTTTTCAATAAGAGCGCTACAAAAGTTTTTTTTTTAAATAAAACAAAACCGGTTTTAGATACCAATGAAATTCTTTATTCCTGTGAAAGTACGTTCGATGCCATTATGTATGGAACTCGATTTCTTTTGCATGGCCACCACGGGCACGCTTGCAGAAGTCCAGACGCTGAACCCAATTTTCGACGGTTTTCAAGCAAAAATCGGCCGATACTGCTGCAATTTCACGTTCGATATTCGTATGAAGTTCATCAGTCGTCGCTGGCTTGTTGGCATAGACCACAGACTTGACGTAGCCCGACAGGAAATAATCTAACGGCGTCAAATCGCACAACCGAGGCGGCCAATCGACTGGGCTATTTCGTGAGATATCACGTTGGTGACGCGTTATAACGCCCATGGGCGTAATATCACACCTGAAATGGACATAAAGCCCATGGGCGTTATGTCGCACCTAATATGCACATAAAGCCCATGGGCTTTGTGTCACACCGGTCATGAACTTTATGTCCATTTTAGGTGCGACATAACGCCCATGGGCTTTATGTCTATTTTAGGTGTGACATAACGCCCATGGGCGGTATGTCCGTGGGCATTATGACGCGTCACCAAGACGTTCACCAAACTTGGTTTTCAATAAATTGATTGTGGCATTCGCTGTGTGGCTTGTGGCGCCGTCCTGTTGGAACCACATGTCCTCCAAGTCCATATTATCCAATTGGGGCCAAAAATATTCGGTTACCATTGAACGATAGCGATTCGCATTCACAGTAATGTGCCGGTCTTGATCATCACGGAAGAAGTACGGCCCAATGACGCCGCCGGCCCATAAACCGCACCAAACCGTAATTTTTTCGGGATGCAATGATGACTCATGGATTACGTGTGGATTGCTGTCTGACCAATAATGCATATTTTGCTTATTGACGAAGCCATTCAGCCAGAAATGAGCCTCATCGCTGAAGATGATTTTCCGATGAAAATCCGAATCATTTTCAGGATGTTGCTCAGCCCAATTCACGAACATACGACGCATATGGTGGCCAAGCGGCTTCAGTTCATGCGTCAATTTGATCTTGTAAGGATATAGGCCAAGATCTTTTCGCAAAATTCGCTACAACGACGTCACACAGATGCCCAACGCTTGAGAACGACGTGTGACAGACACATTTGGGCTTTCTTGAACTGAAGCCTCAGCGGCAGTTATATTCTCGACACTACGGACACTTCTTTGGCTCACTGGCACGGGAACATTTTGTACTGTGCCTGTGGATTCAAATTTTTTCACTAGACGCTCAATTGTTGATCTGGTAGGACGATTATGACGACCAGAAATTGGACGTAGCGCTCTTAAAGTTGAGGCCACTGACTCCAAATTTCGGTAGTAAATTTTAATATTTTCGACTCGTTGTTGGCTCGTATGTCTTTCCATGATGAAATGGCAAACCTTACTGAAGAGAAATGTCAAAAGAGCGGGAAAAAATATGGCGTCGTTTGCTGTCCCTATCAATTTACTTTTGTAGCGCCTCTGTTGAAAAACCCTTTACAAGGGCGGATCAATAAGACCGTGACTTTTTGAATGAAACACAGTTTTTTGTGCAAAAAATTTATTTTTCAACATAATCTCGTTTTAGCTCAATACACTTTGGCCAACGTCTCTCCAATTTTTGTATCCCTTCTAAATAATAGGATTTTTCGAGGTCCACAAAGTAGGCATTTGTTTGATCAATAATTTCATCGTTGGAGCTAAATCTCTTACCACCGAGCCATTTCTTTAGGTTTGGAAATAGGAAATAGTCCGGAGAATATGGCGGATGAGGTACCAATTCGTAGCCCGATTAAACAACTCCAAACAATCCTTCGAAGTTGTGACACGTTTACGGTTATGGTCAATTGAGTCTCACCGATTGCCTTTCTATCCGACAGTGTCTAGTGACAGTGACAGAGTCATTGTTACATTGAGCATAGATAGAGACAAACGATTCATGGTTCTCGGTGTATCCAATATCGGCCAAATTCCTCATGTTCCTTTTACGTGAGTTCAACCCCTGCTCTAAGCACGATCACTTCGCTTCGCAATAAACCATGATACAATGAAGAGCTTCGCATTGAAAATTATGAAAAATAACGCTGCACGTATGGCAGTACTTCAGTCAATGGCAACGTGAGCTGTGGCTGAGCGTTATAGGGAGCACAGGAAGTGAAGATAGCTCGAGAGTGAGAAAATTGAGACATACAGAAGGAAGAACGAAGCCAGAAAATTCTGACGAAATATCGAAAACGGAACAAATGGAACATGAGTAAAACCATCAGCAGCTGGTGATATAGTTTTCATTGAACAAACAATTACAGAAGTTACTGCGATGTTTTCGAGAATTGAGAAGGCGTCAACAAAATTGGTGCTGATAGTAAATGAGGACGAGGCAAAATTAATGGTTTTAAGGAGCAGGGCCTCCAGGCGATTAGACCAAAGCATGAACGTTGATTCGAGGTGGTGGACGAATTTATATACCTCGTATCTGCCGTAAACAATAACGACAACGTCAGTCTTGAGACTAAGCAAGCGCTTTAGAGATAAAGCTTTCTCTTGAGTGACAAAAGTCCGGCTATACCCGACTCTCATACAACCTGTGTTGCTTTAGGGCGCAGAATCCTGGGTCTTATCGCAAGCAGACGAAACATCTCTAGGAGTTTTCGCGAGAATAATACTCCGAAAAAAGTATGGCCCTATAGTGCATTACGGTGGGTATCGGCGTCGCATGAATCATGAGCTGTATGAGCTTTATCCTGACATTGACATAGCTAAGCGGATCAAGATAAGGCGATTGCGCTGGCTAGGCCATGTCAGTAGAATGGATTAAGATGAACCAGCGCGAAGGGTTTTCGAAACCGAACTCGAAGGAAGACGTAAAATAGGAAGACCAAGACTCCACTGGAGGGATCAGGTTGACGACTGCCCACTGGAGAGATAAGGCAAAACATCGAACTGGTTGTCGAAATATGTTATCTGCGTTTTGTAAGGTCCCTGACCCCCCGTGGTTGTTCGAGACCTGATATGTAAGTAAGTAAGTACAATTTAAAAGAAATTTGTTTAATGCCAAACTAGATAAATGTTGCTCGAAAACATTATTCGATTTGGATAAGGAAAAAAAATAAAACAAAAAAACAAAAAATTTTACTGATACACCTGCCAAAGGTTTGTCAAAATGTCGGGCTAAATATAGAATTTTTGTGCTACAGACATACTACCGGTCCATTGAAACTAGGAGACAAATTGGAATAGGCATTTCACCCATTATCTACATGACACAAAACCGTAAAAAAGTGTTTCCCATTACATCCCATGACGGGATTGGGTATAGCTTCTCACAACCAGTGAGCTGGGCGCTTTCTGATTTTTTACTCACTAATTGGGACCTACAGTTTTACACCGGTTCCGAACAGTATTTTGAGAAACTTTTCACTTAACCCATACTATAAAATGGTGATGCAATGCAGTTCTCTGATATGCAACAGATAATGGCTTAGACGTTATAGTGGTAAATATGTATTTAAATGGTGTGATTGGACTTTGGGATCTGGCAGAGATTTTAGTTCTATTACTGTGGTTTATAATTTTATAACATATTAAGTAATTATCTTCAATACGGATGGTTTTCAACGAACGTAGGAGTTGATAAAAATCAATTTACACGTTTGCATTTATTGAATAATTTTAGTCACATTAGTAAATTTATCTGATATTTTGTAATTTTCTAAACTCGAGTTAAATGAGGCAACAAAAATGACACATTAATATTTTACCTCAAGCCGTAACTTATAAAGCATTTAAAAAATCATTATCAATTCACCACAGCGAAACAACAAAATGTGTACAATTTTGAAAGCGGTTACTTTTGGTACAATAATTCTATTATTTTCTGCTGAAACTGTTCAAACTGTAGGTATTCATTACACTCTATAACCACTCGAATTTATTCCTGTAACCTATGGTTATTTTTTTTTTTAGGGTCGTGTCGTCAAATTCACACGTACCTCCAGCCGCTTTAGTCCGAAGTATTTTTCCAATTTAACACTGTCTACGAAAAATGACAGCATTTATATGGATATGAATGTTATTCAGCCACTGAAACCCGGCTTTAAGGCCAATATCAATTTTCAAATTCGTTTGGGTAATTCCAAAGATTATAACACTCTATTCGCCTACACGTTGGATGTGTGCAATTTAATAACGTCTGTCGAAGATAGCACATTCAAGAAATGGGTTAAGTCTATGCTAAAGTATGGTAACTTTATGCAGAATTGTCCAGTACCCGAGGGTCATTATTATTTGAATGGCTGGAAATTAGATTCCTCATTGGTGCCGTCATATTTGTATACCGGTGATTATCGTACAAGAGTTTATGGATTCACTGGCAAATACGAGACAATAAGTGAGAGATTCGTTTTGGAGATGGAAGTTTCAACTTTGATTCAAGAGGTTTGAAGATGTCATCAAAATTAAGATTGAAACGTTGTTTTATTATAAATGTTATCTATTATGTGTCAGTGTCTTTAATATTTGTTAATCTTTTAATAATTAATTGGTCGTCATATATGTTGTACAACATAACAATTTGCTCTCACTTTCAATAAACTCTAAAAAGGATTCGCCGCAAGGTTTCGTGAATATATTGAGGGAAGCATCACAAGGCTTAATACTCAGTAGAGTTGCCGCAAATAACATCGTATGTTAACATCGTCGTCAGAAGTCAAGGCTAGACTATGTTGTACATGACAAACAAGTTATGCGCACGATAACATGAAAACAATAAAATCAGAAGTTCTAATAACACAACCTGTATAAATAAAATAAAATTTCCCGTTACATCCCATGAATGGATAAGGGAGAGCTTCTCACAAACCAGTGATCTAGTTTTACACACACTGATTGGGAGCTACAGTTTTACACCGGTTGCGAACGGTATTAGTGTCGCTGTCACTAAGCGTGGTGACCGCCGTCGAAAGAAATTTAAGGTGGTCAGAGCAGGGATCGAACCCACTTTTTCATGCACCACAGCCGCGCACCACAGCCGCGCACCACAGCCATTGCACCACCGATGGCCACAACCTGTATACTTGAAGAAAAAACATAGTTTTGTCTGATGGAAAATGTACCTTAGATATCACGGCTATTTTTTGTATATGTAGTTTCACCGTGGAGTTACCAAACTTTACGAAAAAATGTAATCTACATATTGAGATTATTTACAAAATTCCATCAGTAAGAGCTTTTTACAACCAGCGAGCTGTGCGCCCTACAGTTTTACACCGGCTCCCAACGGTTTTTTGAGAAGCTATTTCATGGCTTATATTACGCGATAGTGTCGCAGTCACTAAGCGAGGTTGCCGTCGTCGAAAGAAGTATAAGGTGGTCAGAGCAGCAATTGAACCCACGTTCTCTCGCACAACAGCCGCGCACACTAACCGTTGCACCACCGACAGGCAACCACACATGAGGACTTAGTCTGATTTTTGAAGCAAACGATATGAAATTCTTTCAAGCACATGTAAGTACCATTACCATATGCCTTATTCCAAGATCCTTGTGCTTTTGAAAAAAGATTGTAACAAACGCAATTGAAACAAATTGCCACCGACTGGCAGCTGCCGCAACCGACTGGTGGTCGCCCTGACTGAGTTTAGCCCCCTCAACTGAAATCCGGTTGAGGCATCCTCCGGCGCGGTGGCAACAAGCTCCAATTCGAATGTTATGTCATCTAAAGTGTTTGTAATTCAGTTATTTTTCCTGTGGGTCTAGATTTCCAGGCACTTCTACGCCAACTGGTCAAACACTAAGGGTATCAGCCGATCGCATGGAAATGTCAGACACCCAATGGCCTCGTAGTGCTCGTTCCGTGGCTGGAGATGTCGCAGTTGATGCCGTGATATGGTCAGGTCGGCTCTGTAGCGCCAGTTGGTGAATCACTTAAAGATGTTCACGTACAAAGTGCAGGCAGGCCATCAGGTACTGCCTGCAGAACGTTAGTCGCGTTCATACTACTCTCTCCTGACCCTCAACCATATTTATTATGGGCGATGAGACCAGAGTTCGTCATTACCCGCCATATGTAACCCATACACAACGCCGTGTGGGATGGTTAATGAACGGTTACCCATTACCCACAGGGTATGGTGAATATAATGGGTAGCTATCCGCGACAATGGGGAATTACACATCACAATTACAAATTACCCACAGGATATGGGGAAAATAATGGGTAGCTACCCACGACAATGGGGTATTACCCATCACGATTACCCATTACCCACAGGGTAACAGGGAAACTAATGGGTAGTTACACGAAAATAATGGGTATTTACACACGACGATGGGGAATTACCCACCACGATTACCTAGTACACGTGGGCTTTACCCATTACCCACGGCGACGGATAATGGGTTACCCAGGGTAACACATCCCCATTTTATTTTATTGGTACTCATATAGCAACCGAGCCCTTTGGGCCATATTTGGTTACAAAATACTACAACAAAAAATCGAAAAAATGAAAAGCTCAGAAAAAATTTCTATATCTCGGAAACGGAGCGTCCAATTGAAAAACTAACAAATTTTTATGGGTTTCTAAGAATTTTTCCTAAAGTGGTCCTATTGGTATAGAAGAATTTTTTTTTTCAAAAACTCGCCAAAATAAGAAAATCGCTAAAATAAAGGAATGGCTGTAACTTGGAAACGGTGCATCTAATCGAAAAACAACATAGCCGACCATTTGAGTCAACAATCAGCGGTTTGGTGTGGAAATTCGTAGAAATTGGGTCGGTGCATAATGTCTCAACATCCGTGCGCACTTTGTAAAAGTTGATCGCCCGAAAATATTGCTGCCGTGGAACAAGGGATCATCTCAGCTTGGTTCTTCGAAAATGATGCCGGTAAGTAACCATGAAGCGACAATATTAAATGTTAAAGAGTGTATAGGGACAAAAATTAATTTCCAATTGGCAACCTCAACGAAAAATCGGAAAATTTAATTTTTAACCTTATACTTCACCCCCCACTTCACACCCCATTTCACCCCCTACACTTAGAGAACGAAAAGTTTGAAAAAAAGGTCGTAGCAACCGTTAGATCAGTTGCTGCCACCGCATTGCATTTTGCGCCAACCGAATTGAGGTTGCTACAACTGAATCTAGTCCCCACAACTGAAATTCGATTGACGCAACTTCGTTTCATACTTGATTCGGTTGTAACAACAAAATCTTATATAATTTCGGTTGCAACAACCGGAATTAGAAGTAATTCGCGTGCAACAATGATGATCTTCTGTTGGTATCGCCAGACCTTCAGACCACATGGACCTGTTGCAACAAGTTGCAAGTTGTATGAAGCAGGGAAGTCTGATGTTGATAAATCAAAGTTGTGTTTTAAAGAGTGCGTTAGTCAGGCTACCTTGTCGGAGGCGTTAAAGTTAAGCCTGAACCAAAGGAAGTTGAATCGATCGTTGGCTACAAGTAATCGAAATCACGTAAACAGGTGAAGAACTTTCTAGGAGCCACAGGATGGTATCGGATGTTTATTGCCGTAACCGGTGCGGCACCCATTTCGGATACGCTGATGAAGAGCAAAACGTTTTGCCTTATAGATGAAGCGAAGTCGGTCTGCAATAAGTTGAAAAATGATTTGTTGATTAGTCCAGTGCTAGTTCACCCACACTTCTCGAAGCGATTTTATGTGCATTGCAAGGCCTATGACTTAGGTACCGGCGCAGTATTGTTTCAGCGAGATGATAATGTTGAATAACATCCCATAGCATATACCCGCACAAGCTGACATGTGGACAGCGAATTACACGGAGAAGCTACAAGGGATTCGTAAGTGTGGGCAAAGCAGACGGGAACATCACTCGGCACTGGCGACGAGCGTTAGGATAATGTTTTTGCCAAAAACTCTCTTCTTTCTTCCTCTTGTCCACTACTATCGTACCAAATGTTCCAGTCTTTTAGTATTTATTAGTTGTCGAAAAACATCATGGGCATGTTTAAGCCCCGATATATATTTAAGTGTTCGGAGGCAAACTGCTGCTTCGTGAACGGAAAGATCTCCCTGTCCAGCAAACCACCGGCCCGGCTCTGCCTGGCACAGCGAGCACCCCACTCGTCCAGCCTCTAAACTCGTTAGTCAACACCTTGCAATATCAGTCTTTGTCCATATGGCCTAATGGTGAAATTCGTTTGCAGCAACCGAATGTAGTATCAATTCAGGTGCAACAAACGAATTTGATTCCAATTCGGTTGCAATGATCTAATTTGGTATCACATTAATCGAATTTGGGTTTAGTCGGTTGCAGCGACCGAACTTGGCACCAATTCGATTGCTGTAACCGAAATTCTCATGAATTCTGTTGGGACAACCGAATTTATTTGCAATTCGGTTGCCACAACCTAAATCTACATATTTCAAACCTGACGTTTAAACATCAAAATCAAATATTATAATGTAAAGAAAATTTAAAATGGAAGCGGTCGCGGTGATAACAAGATTTTCTTGTGGTTCTTAGGGAAGGTAAACAAAAATATTGTAAATATTGTGTCTGCATTAAAACGTCCTGTTTGCATGAAATGTCCACTGTAATCAGCATGTTCTACAACCACATGTTCAACAGTTCAGTGTTTCAAGGTTGGTTGTTTGACTTATGCGGTGTTGATGCGGTGACCCTGATGGCAGGGACTTGAAAAACGGTCGGAAGTGGATGCACAATGAATTTGTTACCCTCTAGATTGACCCATATGAATTATTTCGATAATACAGGAATATAAATCATCACTAAATCAATAGACCACAATTTCAACATTCCTTTGTGACACGATCCAAATTCGTTTGTGACAACCTCGAACTCGGCTGTGACAGCCTCTTATTCGGTTGCGAGAACGTCTAATTCGGCCGTGAAATTTGGATGAGACGCCGTCTTTAGTTCAGCTGTGACAACCTCAAATTCGGTTGTGAGATAACCTTTAATTCGGCAGGGATAACCACTAATTGGGTTGTGACAACCTCCAATGGCGTTGCGGCAAACACTTATTCGGCTGTGGTAACCTCTATTCGGCTGTGACAACCTCTGATTCGGTTGTGATGCCCTCTAGTGTGGTTGAGGCAAACTCTAAATTCGATTAGAGCTAATTCGGCAGCCTCAACCGAATTTTTCTGTGAGTGTATATAGGAAATTGGACTTGTGTACAAACAGGCAATTAATTAAGTGATACGCAAGAATTCGCGCCTGGTTGGAGATTATTGCAAATGACATATTATTCCGAGTTAGTCATCTGACTTATTTAAAGCTATACGGTTGGTTTAAATTTGCGTCAATTTTATTGGAAAGCGTTTGGGATAAAGTACTTCAAAATCCATTCATAAATAAGATTGGTAATTCCATGACAGCAACGAAAACATTCGACATGCCTCTGGATAAAAAATATCTAGTATTGTCTCTGGTAACTATTGTTTTTTGTTGTAAATCAAGCCAAGGTAATTTTTATACTACAATTGAATCATATTTCTTTTTAAAATGTTGCTTTTATCTTACACAGAAATCTTGGATATCTTCGACATCCGAATATTTTATTTCCACCCAGATCAATTTCAATCCCACCTATATACCAGATTATAAGAACGAATACAACTTTAGACATTTTTGTTAATGTGGCTTGTAATTTCACTGAAGATCCTTGAATTTCCGGAGACATGAGTGTACAAACTCCTAAATCGAAACGATATCGAACTTTGCTACAATACGATATCAATATTTGTAAAATGTTCAATCAGAGAAATGGAAATTTTATGAGCTCTTTGTTTAACACGATATACAAATACGGTAACATGGCAAACCAATGTCTTGTTTTGAAGGTAGGTGAACTTTCAAGACTGCAATTGCTTTAAAAAGTCAATCAATTTTCCTTCCATTTAACCGTAGGGCAATTACACGTGGAAGCATTTCGAAGTGGATAAATTGAGCATACCGACATTTTTATCACCGGCACCGCCTAAATTCACATTTCGTGCATATTTTCGCTCGAAACCTATCAGAAGATCAATATTTAATGTGTCATTTATATTAAAATTGCAATAGATATGCCCAAATCCCATACCAATTTAAAACAGTTTTGAATTTAAATTTTTTACTTCTTTAGTTCTAACAAAAAATTTTGTCACTTCACAAATTGTCACTTCAAAAATTTTATCACAAAGCATTACCAGAATTCTGTAACTTTTTAATTAGAAAACTAGGGAGTTAAATTGTCAAAAATGCATAAACTGTTAATATAGAATTTCAGAATTTTCTCAATTTAACTACCAACTTTTGTCGTTAACAAGTTACAGAATTCTGGTGCAGTGGCCACCCGGTAACACTTCAACTTGACGACAAAATATACCGGCATGTAATGAAAATCGGTCGCGTCAAAATCGAAGACGATTTTGCTGTTTAAACGATTTTTTTTACCACAATTCCTAATATTGGAGAACAAGTATTTCATATATACTTTATTCAATATCGGGGAAAAAAGCAATGAATTAATTGATGTCCAATATTTGCACAAAAAACATCATTATTATGTCAAATCTTAGTCGATTTAAATCGATCGACATCCGCCACTTCCCGGATAATTGTGGTTTTAATTTGTTACAGCCTGTACTTACATTATATAGAAATTATTCTCAAAACATTTGTAGAATTCCTACAACAACAGCAACTAATAGATGAGTAATTTTTAGATCCAACATTTTTATCATGTTTTTTAAAATAAGACTGGAAAATTGCCAATTTTTGTTGATTTAATCGAACTTTAAACATTTATGGTTTTCAATCGTAAATCGGGCCATCATCATTATTTTCCACTAACAACTATTTTTAATAAATATCAATACATTTTATAAATTTAATACCTTGAAGTAGTAGGGAAATTGATTATTTGAATGGTTGGGAATACAAATATTTCAATGCATATTAGGGCGTCTCATCAGTTCTCTTCTTCACAAATATTTACACTTTATAGGTTTAAACCAACTTCAACTTAATGAGAATTGTTTCAACGCCTACTACTGCGAAAGCACACAAAACAATGCTTCACCAAGATATCAGCATTCACAATATCTTGTCTATCCAGATAAATCTGAACTTAATGAGAATTGTTTCAACTCTTACTACTGCGAAGACATCCAAAACAATTCAAATTGATCACGTCTACAAGACATCTTAAACGATGGGTGCATGACCATTATACATCGTTGACGACAAATCGACACGACAGTCCATGCAAATCGTTGACGAAATTTTCATACAAGTGCCCGCAAAGCCGTACACCTTCAATTGGGCAACACTTCGTTTACCGCGTCGTTGACGACCCTGTGGGCTATAAATTTGGAATCTCATCAATAACGTCACTCCTGGCGACATTATCGTGCATCCAACAATGTGGACGACGTCATGCCATTGATATCTTTGGCGACAAACTGGACGATAGTTTTACCAATATGGTCAACGACGATTAGATTGGCGAGTGTAAATCCCATCATGTCGCAATAGAGAGTACAATTACCAAGGATTGCTTCCATAAATATAAATGTAAGTTTTATTTTGAATTATTGAATACATGAAACTGGAAACAACATTGTCGCTACGATGTTCAAGTTCAAGTGATTATTTTCAATTATCGTTTATTTTCTATCTTTTTTTGAGAAATTATTTTGTCCCATTACTTTGTTTTTGATGTGTTAACATCGGTAGGCACGAGTAGTGCCATCTAACAAAGTGAACACATGCAAACAACACACAGCGTTAGCATCTCATACGTGGTAGTTGGACGATAATAGTCCCTGCCTGAAAATAAGTATGATGGTATTGCTGTAGCGGCAACGAACAAACAAGCAGGTCGTCGCGACGACAAAGAGTATTGAATAGTATAGAGAACTCGTGGAACGAATAGTATGACAAAAAAGCACTAGCGATATCTGGCGAATGATTCAAAATGTATTACTATATTTTTGTCATAACTTGGTCCATTCATAATTTTGATGTGAAACATTGATGCCTTTTGAAACATTTATGTTTTTTGTAATGTTTTATGTAATAACGTTGTAGAAATTGTGCATTTATATTCAAACATTCTATAAATAGAATAAGACTCGTTTATGGTATTTTATGCACGTTTACTCAGGCTCTCTACACGAAAGCGGAAAAAGAGTGCAATAAGTTCTCTATACTATTCAATACTTTTTGTCGTCGCTCTGTTTATGACAACCCAAAAACAATTATTTCAGTGTGCTAAATATTGCTTTATTTATTTTAACAATATTATATCTAATGTTAAAGGAGATGTACGAAAAAGGAAAGTGCAATAGCAAGAAAAGAGGCTTCAGCACAAAAACTTTTCGTTTTTTATTTTGCAATGTAACATTTACTATTGTTGTCATAGAAATCTAAGAGGTACCGTGTAACGAAAAGGTGTTAACACATCATCCGTGAGTTCGAACACTCATTGATTTGTTTCATATTTCGTTCCGTTTTTATTCTTATTTCACATTTCTTTTGACGATAAAGCGAAATTGTTTCTCACTGGTGACAACCTAAAGAGATTATCGCTCACCATGTCGTCAATGGAGTGTCACGATATTTTGTACACCACGAGCAAAATATTTTCTCATCCAGCTGGATTTCAACGACAATTTCCATTACAACTTCATCAAAGCCAGTTTAAGCGACAGGTGTCGTGAGCGACAAGAATCAAAATCTGTAACATAAGTTGTTGACGACTACTTCGTCTAGGATGATTTGTTAGCTGGGATGTTTTACCTAAACATCAATATACACAACATCTTGTCTATCCAGACAAATTTCAGCTTAATGAGAATTTCTTTAGCATCTACTTGTTGCGAAACCATACAAAACTGAATTTACCAATACCATCAATATGTTAAACAACTTGTCTATGCAGTTCGATCGTCGCTAAAATGTCTCGTAGACGTGGTCAATTTGAATTGTTTTGGATGTCTCCGCAGTAGTAGACGTTGAAACGATTCTCATTAAATTCAGATTTATCTGTACAGACAAGATATTGTGCATATTGATGCTTTGCTCAAGCATTGTTTTGAGTGTTTTCGCAGTAGTAGGCGTTACAACAATTCTCATTAAGTTCAGATTTATCTGGATAGACACGATATTGTGAATATTGATGCTTTGCTCAAGCATTGTTTTGAGTGCTTTCGCAGTAGTAGGCGTTGCAACAATTCTCATTAGCTTCAGATTTATCTGAATAGACAAGATATTGTGAATCTGATGCTTTGGTGAATCATTGTTTTGAGTGCTTTCGCAGTAGTAGGCATTGAAGCAATTCTCATTAAGTTCAGATTTATCTGGATAGACAAGATATTGTGAACGCTGATACTTTGGTGAAGCACTGTTGTGATTGTTTTTGCAGTAATAGGCGTTGAAGCAATTCTCATTAAGTTGAAGTTGGTTTAAACCTATAAAATGTGAATATTTGTGAAGAAGACAACTGATGAGACGCCCTAATGTGTATTGAAATATTTGTATTCCCAACCATTCAAATAATCAATTTCCTACAACTTCAATGTATTAAATTTATAACATGTATTCATATTTATTAAAAATAGTTTTTAATGGAAAATAATGATGATGAACCGATTTACGATTGAAAACCAAACATTTTGAAAGATGTATGAAATCAACAAAAATTGGCAATTTTCCAGTCTTGTTTTAAAAAATATGATAAAAATGTTGGATCTAAAAATCACCCATCTTCTAGTTGCTGTTGTTGTAGGAATTCTACAAATATTTTGAAAATTATCTCTTTATAATTTAAATACAGGATGTACAAAATAAAACCCAGAATTATCCGGAAAGTGACGGAAATCGATCGATTTAAATCGAATACGATTTGATATAATAATGATGTGTTTTGTGGAAATATGGGGCATCAATTAATTCATTGCGTTGTTTCTGATTTTCAGTAATATATATATGAAATATTTGTTCTCCAATATTAGGAATTGTGCTAAAATAAAATTCATTTAAACAGCAAAATCGTCTTCGATTTTGAGTCGACCGAGTTTCATTACATGTCGGTATATTTTGTCATCAAGTTGAAGTGTCACGGTGTTGCCACTACACCGGAATTCTGTAACTTGTTAACGACAAAAATTGGTAGTTAAATTGAGAAAATTCTGAAATTCTATATTGACATTTTATGAATTTTTGACAATTTGACTCCCAATTTTTGTACTTAAAAAATTACAGAATTCCGGTGCCGGTTTAATTTCGAAATAGTTTTTTGAACTGAATAAATTTTTTTAAAAAAATAAAAAAAGATTTAAATTAAAAACTGTTTTAAATTTTTATTGGATTTGGGCATCTCTATTGCAATTTTATTACAATCGATGAATTAAATATTGATCTTCTGATAGGTTTCGAGCGAAAATATGCACGAAATGTGACTTTATACGGTGCCGGCGATAAAAATGCCGGTATGCTCAATTTATCCACTTCGAAATGTTTCCACGTATAATTGCCCTGCATTTAAATGGAAGGAAAATTGATAGAGTTTTTAAATCAATTGCAGTCTTGAAAGTTCACATACCTTCAAAATAGGACATTGTTTTGGCATGTTACCGTATTTCAAATACGTGAGAAACAAAGTGCTCATAAAGTTTCCAGTTGTCTCAGTCAACATATTACACAGATTGATATCGTATTGTAGCAAAGTGCGATAGCGTTTTGTTTTAGGAATTTGTATACTCAGGTCTGCGGCAACCCAGGGATCTTCAGTGAAATTTCGAGCCACATTAATTATAACGTCTACACTTGTATTAGTCCTTATAAACACTCGATAATCTTGTATATAGGTGGGATTGAAAGTGATTTGAGTAGAAATAAAATATACGGAGGTCGAAGATATCCAAGTTTTCTTCTGTGTCAGAAAAAACAACATTTTAAGCAGAAATTTGATTTAATTATATTATAAAAAATACCTTGGCTTCATTGGCAACAAGAAGTATAGCTACTAGAGACATCATTAGATATTTTTTATCCAGAGGCATGTTGAATGTTTTCGTTGCTGCCATGGAATTACCAATCTTATTTATGAATGGATTTTGATGTACTTTATCCCAAACGGTTTCCAATAAAATTGACGCAAATTTAAACCAACCGTATAGCTATAAATAAGTCTGATGGCTAACTCGGATTACTATGTCATTTGCAATAGTCTCCAACCAAGCGCGAATTCTTGCGTATCACTTAATTAATTGCCTGTTTGTAATCAAGTCCAATTTCCTATACACACTCACAGAAAAATTCGGTTGCGGCTACGGAATTAGCCGTAGCCGCATTTAGAGTTTGTCTCAACCACACTAGAGGGCATCACAAACGAATCAGAGGTTGTCTGAAACGAACGAGAGGTTGTCACAGCCGATTTAGAGGTTGTCGCAACCTCATTGGAGGTTGTCACAGCCCAATTAGAGGTTATCCCTGCCGAATTAAAGGATATCACAACCGAAATTGAGGTTGTCACAGCTGAACTAGAGACGGGGTCTCATCCAAATTTCACAACCGAATTAGATGTTCTCACAACCGAAATTGAGGTTGCTACGTCCGAGTTAGAGATTGTCACAACCGTATTTGGATCGTGTCACTACGGAATGTTGAAATTTGTGTCCATTGAGTTAGTGTTGAGTTCTATTCCTGTATTATCGAAATATTTCATATGGGACAATGTAGAGGGTAACAAATTCATTGTGCAGCCACTTCCAACCGTTTTTCAAGTCCCTGCCATCAGGGTCACCGCACCAATTCTGAAGTGTTTGGGTCCCAATCGTTTCTATAATAATACACTGGCTGCACATGTCAAACGACCAACACTGAACTGTTGAACATCTGGTTGTACAACACGCTGATGAATGTGGATACTTTATGTAAACGCGGCGTTTTAATACAAACACATTAATTTCAATATTTTTGTTAACCTTCCCTTAGACCCACAAGAAAATCTGGATATCATCGCGACTGCACCCATTTTTAATTTTCTTTAGATTATAATATTTGATTTTAGATGATTAAACGTCAGCTTTGAAATATGTAGAATTATGTTATGGCAACCGAATTGAAAATGAATTCGGTTGTCCCAACAGAATTCATGAGAAATTCTATTACAGCAACCGAATTGGTGCCTTGATCGGTCGCTGCAACCGATTTAAGGCCAAATTCGATTAATGCGACTGAATTGATACAAAATTCGTTTGTTGAAACCGAACTGAAACCAAATTCGTTTGTTGCACATGAATTGATGCCACATTCGGTTGCTGCAAACGAATTTGACCAGTATGTGGTATGGGCAAAGAGTGATATTGTAAGGTGTTGACTAATGAGTTTAGAGGCTGGTCCAGTGGGGTTCTCGATGTGTCATATCTATGATCAGGCGATGGCTCTCCGGACGGGGGATCTTTGTGCTCACCAAGCTCAACATCAGTCCGCCTCTGAACACTAAAATACATACCGAGGCTTAAACATACACACTATGTCCTTCGACATATAATAAATACTAAACGATTGGAACATTTGGTGCGATAGTAGTGGGCAATACTGATGTTCTCGTCTGCTTTGCCCACACTTACGAATCCCTTGTAGCTTCACCGTGTAATTTCGCTGTGCACATGTCAGCTTGTGCGAGTATATTCTACAGGATGTTTTTCAACATTATCATCTCGCTGAAACAATACTGCGCTGATACGGGCTGAACTGCACATCTCCGACCAGGGCTCCCCAAAAAATGGAACTGTAACCTAAAATCGGTTCTTTATCTAATATGGTAAAATTTGGATATCTGGGTCCACAGACGTCGCACATCAAAAATAAATGTACCATTAAATTCGTGAAGATAATACCATTCATTTGAGTGCCCACAGTTGATGGTTCCTACGATGTCCCTAGGTGGACCCGTTTTTTTGGACCCTAGGAGCTCCATAGGTCCGACAGATGAAATATTTTTTTGATTTTTGAACTTCACATATTTTGCCCGATTTTCGGTTTTTGTTTCCTTTTTTTTGGAGCCCAGCTCGGAAAAGTGCAGTTTTGCTCCGGTTTCCAAGTCAGAGGCCTTGCATTGAACATAAAATCGGTACGAGAAATCTGGGTGAACTAGCACTGGACTAGTCACCAAAACATTTTTCAACTTGTCGAATACCGACTTCGTTTCATCTGTAAGACAAAAAGTTTTACTCTTCTTCAGCGTATGAGAAATGGGTGCCGCACCGGTTGCGGCAATAAACATCCGATACCATCCTGTGGCTCCTAGAAAGTTCCTCAACTGTTTATGGGATTTCGATTACTTGTAGCCATCGATCAATTCAACTTTCGCTGGTTCAGGCTTAACTTGACCGCCTCCGACAAGTTAGCCTTAATAAAGCAGCTCTTTAAAACAAAGTTTTCATTTCTCAACATTTATGGTCAGACCAGCCTGCTGCACACAACTTGCAACTTGTTGCATCAGTTCCATGTGGGTCTGAAAGTCTGGCGATACTACCAGAAGATTATCATTGTTGCAACCGAATTAATTCTAATTTCGGTTGTTGCAACCGAAATTATACAAGATTCGGTTGTCACAACCTAAACAGTTATGAAACGCAGTTGCTTCAACCGAATTACAGTTCGAGACAGCTGATTTTGTTTCGCTAATGAACAGCTGTGAAAATATATAGCATCAATTGCGCAGAATAACACGTTCGCATGCGTGCCTCTGACAGTTGCTTTGAAATCTATGCAATGTAAGGTTAGACATCTGCTGATTGTGAATTGTCACACAAGTAAGTCACACATTAAATCCTAACCATTATCCATCCAGGAAACATTTTTCATTTCCTTTTACTTAAATAAGAAGCAAAACCCCATATTGTGGCAATAAGACAAACTTTTTTTTTTGGTGTTACAACTTTTCAAAATTTCCATAGAATCTGTTTCATTATGTTTTTTGATACTTATTCCTTTTTTGTGGGCCTGTTCTATTTTGACATGTAGTTGCATTTTTTTCTTAACCACCAAGCTGTCGCCTATCAAATGACAAGAAAACTCTTACGCGGCGCGGGGCGGAGAGGAGAGTTGGAGGGTGTTCAAAACTCCGTGAAACAAAAATTACAAGCCTTGTGAAAAGTTTTGTCTCTTCATTATTCCAACATCATTCGGAAAACTCATTGTGGTGAATGGTGGCAACTTTGCATTTTTCATGGACTTGAGAAAAACGAAAAAAAAATGTTAAGAAACTTTTTTCGCTCCTTCAGAGCTGGATTGTTGGTTTTAGATGTTAAATATTTTTTCGTTTTGGAATTTTTGGAATTGGAAGGGAAGTTGGAAGTTCGTGGTGTCGATTTTATTTTAGAGAAAAATCATCATTGTTATTTTTGTCGTCCCACGCAAAAGTCTTTTGTTTTTCTTCTTGTAGCTGCAATAAAATAAGCAAAAACTTTTCCCCCTTAACTATTTCCGCAGCATTTGAAAACAAAGTGTGAATAGGATTTTTTTATTTCATTTTTATAAAATGTTTATTCTGTCGTGTTAAAATTAAGAACAACCGAGTATTCAGTATTAATACAAAAATGAAATAAAGTTCGGTATGTTGTTTTTTACTAGTCGACTTTTTCCAGCCGCATCCGTTTCCGCTTACAAAATTGTTGCGGTTGGAAATGAACAAATAACAGGCAATGGCGGAGAAAAAGTAGCACAACGTTTAATAGCAGAATTTTAAGGAACTTTAGTTGGAAAGCATATATCTCCTAGAAAACGCATGCATACCCGTTACTATATAAAAGCTTTGCGTCGATTGATGGCCTTCAGCAAACCAATTTTCAGGCATCACAACAAACCGCGCAATCCAGTCAGTTTGCTAGAGTTTTTCTTTGGCAATAACGTTTATTTATTTAGAAATTACTTCCAATTCTGTCCGTGGCAATCTCCCAATTTAAGAAACCTAGCCCGAATCAATTTTAATTTTAAAATAAATTTGTGACTGATATTCACATGTGATACTCTCTTGTGACTTCCTTAATTACACGCTGAAAAGTCTGTCGTTTTTATAAGTATACTAGCTAACCCGGCAAACGTTCTTATGACTTCAAATTTTATTTTCGCCGAAAGTCTGGTTCCGTTGCAAAGTCATGGTAGATTGATATTTCGAAAAAGAATTGTCAATTCAAATCAGCATCAACTGTCACGGAATATATGAAATTCATTGGAATGACACTGGCGCCATCTGTCGAGAATTGGTTGTACCAACTCAGAAACATTCGTGGGCTCATGCACAACAACTTTGCTAAAGATCATTACATGATCAAATGCATAGTTTACGCTTTTATAAAGGACATAGAGACATACATTAATTTTTATATATATAGATATAAAGGGTATCACAGCAAGGTTGCACTTTTTAGATTTAGTGCCATTGTGTTTTTGTGCAAGTGGCAACTCTGAAATTTGACAGCTGTCACATATGTATATGCCGATTACCAAAAATGGAGCGCTTTACAATAGAACGACGCGTTATAATTGTGAAAACTTTTTACAAAAATTTCGAAAGTTATGCTGAGACCGCTCGCAAACTGCGAAGAATTTTCAGCCGCGAAAGTTCACTTAATGTGTCAACCATTCGAGGAGTGGTGAACAAATTAGAAGAAACTGGGTCGGTTATGGACAGTAAGACTCCTGTGCGTCAACGTACCGGTCGGTCTCTTGAAAATATTGCTGCTATAGACGAGAGTGTCGCCGAAAACCCGAAAACTTCAGTTCAACATCGTTCTCACCAACTTCAAATTTCGCGAAGCTCTACGCAGCGAATTGTGGCAAAAGAGCTCTACCTTCATGCGTACAAAATTCGGCATACTCAGGAGCTCAAACCAGCACACCACGGAAAACGCCGGCAGTTCGTTGAATGGGTAAAGGAGCAAAGTGAAGTCAATGCCATTGTTTTTAGAAAAAAGTCATCATCTCCGATGGAGCGTTCACAATGTCAGCAACGAATTTGTATTCACGCCCTCTCGTTCCCACTCACAGTATTTCATATAATGCCCTCTCTTGTTTTTCCTGAAATTGGGCTTCAAATTTGTCATAGAAGTAGATTCTACTTCTATAGCTACTGACCACTAGGGGCGCTTTACTTCGAATTTTATTTTAAAACTTGAAAGTATGAATGAAAATGTAAACATTTTGTCTCAAAACAAACATTTTAATAAATAATATTATCTGTAGAATCTGTCAAGAACAATAATTTCACATATGTATATTTATATTTTTTTATTACCATAAATACAACACTGCTGGCTTCCGAACATATTAGCTGATGCAAATGTGCACTGTGTAGTTTTTGATGTGTTAACATCTATAGCGGCGTATAGGTACTAAATCTATCAAAGTCAGATTTTATTCTGCTGCTAAAACCAGATTTTCTGCGACTGCGAAAGAGAATAATGAGGTGTTAAACAAAAATGAGCGAGCAAGAGAGCAATGAAAGAGTGGTGTGGCAGGGGTGAGGCAAACGGAATTGTGTCTATAGCGTATGTATTAACATAATAATGTATGTATGTACATGTGTCTGTTGCTGTTGTTGAACGGAGGTATACAGCATAGCCACGGAAAATTTCATTTGCAAGCTTGCGCAGTCGACGTTATGGTGACACACTAATATGTCAGCTACTTCGTACAAAGTATGTGTGATGTTGTGTGCTTGGCTGTTTCGTTGCTGTTGATATGGCAAACATGGGGTTATGTGACACACGTATACGTCAGCTACTTCGGACAAAGTATATGTGATGTTGTGTGTTTGGTTGTTTCGTTGTTGTTGCTATGGCCAAACATAGCGAGTCATTTGATGTTCAGCATTGCCCGGTGTATACAAAAAACTATTATTTTTTATTTTCCAATGTAACATTTACTAATGTGTTCATAGAAATCGAAAAGGTACCGTGTAGCAAAAAGGTGTTAACACATCATCCGTGAGTTCGAACACTCATTGATTTTTTTTGTAGTAAGCTCACAAAAAGCTCACAACTTTTCTATAGAAAAAGTTGACAATTTTTCTATAAAAAATAGATGAGAAAATTTCTATAGAAAAATTTTACAAATTTTCTATACAAAGATTTAAAAAAAAAGATTTTAGAAAAATTTGAATATATTTCTATTATATAAAAATTTGAAAACTTTTCTAAAGAAAATTTTGAAAACATGTCCATAGAAAAATGTTAAAATATTTGTAAAGAAAAATTTGAAAACCTTTCTATTGAAAAATTTGAAAACATTTCTATAGAAAAATTTTAAAATATTTCTATAGAAAAATTTGAAACCATTTCTATAGAAAAAATTGAAAACATTTCTATAGTAAAATTGGAAAAATGTTAAAATATTTCTATAGAAAAATTTTAAAACAATTCTAAAGAAAAATTTGAAAACCTTTCTATAGTAAAATTTTAAAACATTTCTATAGAAACATTTTAAAACATTTCTATAGAAAAATTTGAAAATATTTCTAAAGAAATATTTGAAAACATTTCTATAGAAAAAATTCAGTACATCTTCAGTTCATAGAAACAATGCCTGCAAACATATACATGGTTTGTGCATGGTTTGTATTCAATACGGTTCACTTCATAGCAATCATGGCTGCTAGAGAAGAGTGGAGGAGAAACTAATCACAGTTGCAGGATCTTGAAATACACGCTTAAAAATCTGTCTTTTTTGATGTTTTTATGCAAATATAAGGTGTTTGTCGGTTGTCACAAATATTGTATGCTTGTGTCGAAACACAGTGTGTTTGCTATTTAATATTACATGTTGGACACACAATGATTAATAGGCTATCATATATGTTTTTGTGACCCAAATGTGGATTTGTTTGTTGAACACTTTTAACAATAATTACATGCAAAAAGAAGCAAAAAAAAGCAGATCTTCAATTCATAGAAATATTGCCTGCAAATATAGACATGGTTCCTGCAATATGTTGTTGAGACCGTTTTCTTTTTAACGTGTATATAATAGTGTTCATTGCTGGGGATGCAGTCGATCAGTGTACTAACTACTATCAATTAAGCCATTTTATCTGCGCCTTTGGGTAGAAAGCTTCAGAACACATATTTTGGCTCCTTGCAAGGAAAGAAATACATTTCCTTTAATACATTCCCAACTCTCACTCATGGTCTTTTCCAACGTGTTTCAAAACAATATTCCCTGCCATTCCCGTATTTATTTGCCATCAGCGCATCTGTTCTCAGCTTTGACCCCTTTTACTAGATGTCCTGGATTCGTTCATTTTTAATTTCTTCATGGTGTCGTATTGACGTGGATGTCATGGATGGACATAGACCATGAGTGGCGATTGTGATGGTACATACGTTAGGATGAAGCGGAAGGTTACGAGTATGTGGGTGGGTGTGGCGCCGTCGGTTGGATATTTCATGACTGCATAATGGGTGTTGGATAGCGGGTGGCATTCAGTGTTAAAAATCACCACATTTAACGTTATAAATGTGAACAATGCCAGAATTGATTGGCCAATTATATTTGGTGATTATGTCGTTACGTTACGCTTACGCTTCTTGTCGCAACTGCCGCGCCACCATAGATGCTCTGCTGCTACAGTTGCTCGTTTATTCTCTGTCGGCTGTGAATGTGTGTGTGTGTGGGTATTTTTTCGGAGGGAAATTGTATGCTCCGATGAATTTTCACAATTAAATACGCGCAATTTTTTATGAATTTTCATGTTCAGTGCGTTCAGATTTTAATGATTGTGCATAACGTTTTTTTGTTTGTTTTCATGTGTAAGGGGTTATATCTTGAAAAGAATTCAGTTCTGTTATTGTTGGGATTAAATTGTCGAAAAGATATACGAAAAATACTGAAGGAAGAAAGGAAAAATACTTGTTTAATATGGAATTTGAACATTACAAAATTAAATCACAACTGTAGGATTTAAAATAAATATATATATATTTTTAATATCGATGTTGTTTTCTTGTGAACATCGGTGTTGCTATGGTAGTGTGCGCTTGTCTTGTACATGACCTTACACTTCTTGCGATGGTGGTTACCTCGCTCAGTGACGACGACACTGTCGAGTATTTTCTCAAACGTTTCGACCGGTATCTCATCAATGGCATATGAAATGTTGTCTTCCAAAGCAGCAATCGTGGTTGGGTTGTCCCTATAGACGAGAAACGTCACGTCCCCTACCAAAAAAAAGTCTAGTGGCGTCAAATCGCTCGAGGAAGGCGGCCAATTGGTAGAGCCACAACGTCAGCTTAACTGCTTTCCAAACTCGACTCTCAATTTCACGTTGAAAAATATGCATCTTTTTTTCTTTTTTGGATGCAAATATGACGTGAGTTGGGAGCTTGTGACAAATAGAGTACACTTGTCTCCAAACGAATTGTGTTTTGCTATTCAATATTGCATGTTTGAAGCACAATGATTAATAATATGTTATAATATATGTACTTGTGATTCAAATACAGCTTTGTTTGTAATACAAATACAGCTATGTTTGTGACACAAATACAGCTGTGTTTGGTGCACTGTTTAGTTTGCTTTTTTTTCGCTATGGTCTGTCGAGAGCAAAATAATAAAAGAGGGACACAGAGAGATTGTTCTCAGCCTAAATTAATGGTAATGCAAGTGTATATTTGAATTTTGGCGGTATTCTTTCAGTCTGCGAGTCATAAATATTCCTACATACGTGTGTAAACGACTTGAGTGTTTCTTGTGGCGACTGCTCTGTTTCGTTTTATTTTCATGCATTCAGTCGTTATTAGTTCGTTTGGGATAGTTAATAGGAGTCACACGAATGCATCGACGTAACAATATGGATTTTAGTGATGAAACACGCATATGGTTCCACGTAAAAGTATTTTAATGTTTGCATTTGAATATAAGTGAGCTCAGGACTTGCAAATATATGAATATTTGGCGTGTATTCCAAACATATGCTTCGTTACTGCAGAATGCGTTTGAGAGAATATATTACACAGTACGTTTTCTCAGCATGTGGTTTTTGGCATCGCATGTGACACAATTCTGTTGAAACCACATGTCAGAAGTACGGTCCTATAGTACCGCCGGCCCATACATTTTTCAGGGTGCGTTGACAGATCTTGAATAGTTTCTGGCTGCTCTTCCGTCTGAATTCGGCAATTCTGTATAAGTATATTAGCGTAGCCATTGAGCCAAAAATGAGCCTCGTCGAGGGGTCCTTCAGATAACCTATCATCGTGGAGCTTGTGACGCCTGTATTTTCCTTAGCCACGACGCATCAGATGAACCATTTATTGATTTACAGAAGAGTAGCCATGAGTTTCTTTTGGGCCCCCTGATTGCATTCTTATGTCGTCTTAGCTCAACTTTGTAATTATCTCGAAAACTTGGTCTGTTAAATAGTCGTCGGCATAACTTCCTTATATCCACAGGTTCATCATTCCACGAGGGAGGCTTCTTTTCCGCCTAGGCTTCGTTCTTGGGCAAGAGATTTCTAGCGACTTGTTGGGAGCACTCGTGACCCTGTTCGCTACATCGTTTATGCCATCTACTCACGGTATCTCCACAGATGTGCCTGATCTTAAACCACTCTTACAGGTATTTTCATAGAGGGACCAGTCAGTCTTCCTTCCATTGCGACGAACTATTTCAGGCTGTCATGTTCCACCCCAACTGAAACGCAATGTATTCATCTTCAGAGAACGAATTGCCATCAAGAACATTCTATTCTCTGATCATCTCATACAGGTCCTCTGTTGCAAATGTGACATCTAGTTCCCCGTGCCTGGAGCTGGTGGCGAAAGTTGGCTCACTGCCTCTATTACATATAGACAGGCTAGTACGTCGTAGGTATTCAATGGATATTTCACCCATCTCATTGGTGTCAGTGCTATCCCTTACTGGATGATATCCGTTTGTGTCACCATATCACAATCCCTAGGGTACCTAACAATGAAACATTTTAATGGGAACTAACGGCAGCTGGTGTCTTGCCCCCGGAACCGATGTTTGTGATCCATTTTCTTCATGGGAACATATTCAGGTCATGTCTGCCCACAATGAAAGATCAGGGATTACGTTCGCCTCGTATGGCTAATGTTCTGTATCCCTTCGTCTTCAACCCTGTGCCATTAGCAATCCAGGGATTTTGGATTAGGACCACATCCACCTCGCCTTGTGTTAATCGCAGGCTTAAAGTGGCAGATGCCACTGTACCATGATATGGGTTGATCTGAAGAAACCTCAACACCATCTTCATATCTTCTTCGTCGGGAGACAGTGAACGCGTCCTCATCAGTGTCGCTACAAACAGTGTGTTGAATTGCATCCATAGGTTTGACTAGATTCCCACCCACCGTCGACGTGTTATCCACGGTCTCGGCCACATGTTTCCGCGAGTCATCTTGATTATGTTATACTCCCTCGTTCACAATCGATACGCTATCAACAGCTTTGTAATCATCATCTTTTCATAAATCTTCAGGGTTATTTGCAAAAAAGCAACCGGAACCACGCCACATGCGACTCCTTGTTCAAAATGAACATCGCGTGTCTGCGGACAGCATCTACGTGTTCCAATCGTTCGATATTCTAATTGTGTGTTGGAGGTTCCTTGGCAATGAACTTAATTTCCTCCACGTCAGGTGGACTGGCTGGGATCCAGGCATGTGCACTGGGCCTGGATGGAAGTTCCTCCGGATAACATCTAGTGCTGCCCCTGGCCACAAGTCTCTCACGTTTTACAAAGCTGCACGGTAGTAATCTACCGACTGCTGATCCACAAACGACACTAACTTTGGCAGGCCTTGGAACCAGCCTGCATGGCGCCATCCTTTAGGGGGTCCCATGAGGTGATCTTTGTAGAAATCTTGGCGTTCTATATAAGAAACCGTTCGCTGTTGATTTTGAAATTTTGAATTTTTCACGTTACACTCAGGGAACTAATTGTTTGAAAAGATGTTGCATTAAATGCAAATTCGGCTGTTGCCACCGAACTAGGGTTGACACAACGTAATTGAAATTGTCACAACTGAATCTAGCCCCATAACTGAAGTTCAGTTGTAGCAACCTCGTTTCAAAATTGATTCGGTTGTGACACTTGAATCTTCAATCTACAAATTGTGTATAATTTTGGCTGCAACCGAGTTCCTCATTAATCCTTATTAATAATTAAAAATAAATTCGGTTATTACAACATAATTCTAAATATTTCTAACTTGTAGCAATCGTAAATTCGGCTATTGTCACCGAATTAGGGTTACCACAACCTAATTGAGCTTGCCACAACGGAATTTGGTCTCCTTAACTGAAAGTCAGTTGGAGCAACCTCTTTTCATAATTGATTCGGTTGTGACAACCGAAACTTCAATTAGATTCATTATGTCAACTACATTTTCTATAATTTCATACGCAATATACGAATTTGGATGCAACAACCGAAATTGGTTCCAAATTTGGTTGTTCGGTTATCACAACATAATTCTATAATAATTCTAAAAGCAAATATTATCTGAAACAAGATAGAAAACATTCAGTCGTGACAAAGGATTCAGTTGTGACTATCTAATCTCGGCTGTGACAAACTCTAATTCGTCTGCGACAGTATCTAATTCGTTTATGACAATCTATAATTCGGTTGAGACAACCTCTAATTGGGCACTGACAACCACTGCTTCGGTTGTGTGAATGTCTTCTCCGACTGTGACAAATTCTATTTCGGTTGTGATAACCTCTACTTCGTCTGTGCCTACCTCTTATCCTCAATATCTTATTTGCTTGTGGCAACATCTTTTTCGGTTGTGCCAACCAACCTCTTATTCGGTTGTGACAATGTCTTATTCGGTTGCGGCAATCTCTTATTCGGTTGTGACAACGTTTTATTCGTTTGTGACAACTTCTTATTCGGTTGTGACAACTTCTATTTCGGTAGTCGCAACCTATAATTCAGCGCTGACAACCTCTAATTCGGTTAAGGCAACCAACCACTGATTCGGCCGTAATAGCATATAGTGCGGTTGTGGCAATCTCTAAGTTCTGTTACAGCTCATTCGTGTACCTCGTTCGCTATCAAAAATAAAGTTTCTCAACCGATACGCTATCAATAGCCATTTAATCCTGATACTGTTTAAAAATCTTCAGGGTTATTTGCCCAAAAGAAACCGTGACCACGCCACATGCGACTCCTTTTTCGAATTAAACATCGCGTATCTACGGATAGCATCTACCTCTTCCAATCGTTCACTATTCCTATTGTATGTAGGAGGTTCGGGATTACTGTCCTTGAGAAAGTACTAAATTTGGTCCCCCTCAAGTGGGCTGGCTGGGATCCAAGCATGTTCCCTGGGCGTGAGCATGTGCCCTCCAAACCACATCTAGGGCTGCACCTGGTCACGATTTATTCACTTTTATCAAAAAAGCTACATGGTAGTAATCTACCGACCGCTGATCTCCAAATGACACTAACTTTGGCAGGCCTTGGAACCAGCCTGCATCGCGACTTCCTGGAGAAGGTGATGTAGAAATCTTGGCGTTAAGTATAAGTTTCTATATGAGAAACCGTTCGCTGCTGACTTTGAAATAGCAGAACCTCACGTTACACTCATGGAACTAATTGTTTGAAAAGAGATTGTGACGCTTGAATCGTCAGTCTTCAAATTATGTATAATTTGGCTGCAACAATCGAATTTGGAATTAATTTGGATGCAACAACCGAAATAGGTAAAAAGTTTGCTTGCAGCAACCGAATTTAGCCTGAAGTCTGTTGCGACAACCGAATTTGGTGTCAATTCTTTGGCTGTAACCGAATTTCTCATTAATTCTGTTGTGACAACCGAGTTTAAAATAATTCTAAATGTTTCTAACCTATAGCAACCGTAAGTTGCCACAATATAATTGAGGTTGCCACAACTGAAATTAGGTTGATGCAACCTCTTTTCATAATTGATTCGGCTGTGACAACTGAATTTTTCATTATACCATCTAAACTTTCTATAATTTCGGCTGAGTCAACCGAATTTGGAATTAATTTGGATGCGACCGAACCGAAATTGGTACTAAGTTTGGTTGTAGAAACCGAATTTAGTCATAAATCAGTTCCAACGAGCGAATGTGGCTTCAATTCGGTTGCTGTAACCGAATTTCTCATAGATTCGGTTGTGATAAACGAATTAATTTTCAGTTCGGTTATCACAACAGAATTCTATTAATTTCAAACCTGACGTTTATAATTCTAAAATCAAATATTATCTGAAACAAGATAAAAAACATTCAGTTGTGACAAAGGATTTAGTTGTGACAAATTCTAATTCGTCTGCGACAAAATATAATTGGTCTATAACAATCTCTACTTCGGTTGAGAGAACTCTCTAATTGGGCATTGATAACCTCTGCTTCGGTTGTGGCAATCTCTACTCCGACTGTGACAACTTCTATTTCGACTGTGGCAACCTCTGTATTCGCCACATACATATATATATATATTAATTCGACCCACAACTTACTTTTATTTTAATTAAATCAACTAAAATTAAAAATAATATTATGAAATCAAATACAAATTTTTAAATTAATTAATTAATGAATTGCCTGATAAAAGGGTTACCTTGATAGGGTAAATTATGTAATTATTACATTCTTCATGACAAGGTCTTATTCGGTTGTGACAATATCTTATTTGGTTGTGACAACCTGTAATTCGGTTGTGACAACCTCTATTTCGGTTGTGACAACGTCTCATTCGGTTGTGACAATCTCTTATTCGTTTGTGACAACCTCTTATTCGTTTGTGGCAACCTCTTATTCGGTTGTGAAAACCTCTATTTCGGTAGTGGCAACCTCTAATTCGGTTAAGGCAACCAACCACTTATTCGGCTGTAAAAGAATATAGTGTGGTTGTGGCAATCTCTAAATTCGGTTACAGCTCATTCGTCTACCTCAACTGAATTTTTCTGTTAGTGTATATATGGTTTTCGTTACTGATATAATTTTTGATGTAAAAAAGCTTGTGCTTTGAGTTTTTAATAGAAACCGTTTCGTTAGCTATTGGCTTCGGTGAATTCATCTTGCATTTGCCATGGTTTCCAACATAGAAAATTATGTTTCTGTATAGAAACTCTTCAATATAGAAAATAATCAGACAGCCATGTGTTTCGCCTTAGTAATATGCCTTTGCGTAATCATGTCATTGTATCCTTTTACCTTTACACTTTCCAATCTTTATGGGAACTGTCGTCATAACTGATGGCAACATTTAATCCCTCTTTACGCTTGGATACATTAAAATTTCCATCACATACTTGTTTTGCAGCAATTACGTCTATAAATTCTCTTCTAAGCACATTCTAATAAACTTAACTCGTCCATAGGAACAGTTTAGGGTTTTTCCTCCTCCGTTGTTCTGCCAGCCAATAATCATAACTTTCAATGTCCTCCTGATGTCCAGGACGAATGTGTTTATGCATAAGGATACATATAACAGTATACATATGATTATACTCGTATATATGGAAGACAGGGCCTTGTTGGTTTATTCAGACCAATGACACAACTCCAAAGGTCATCAAAATTTATATGCAATATAAGCGATACTGTATGGATGTGTGTGATGGTCAGGACGATAACGCCGATAAGGATGCTGACGCTGATGCTGTTTATTTTGGAAGGACAATGAGGATGTATTGGACTTTGATGCTAGTCATGATAATGTCAGGGGCTGACAACCCACCAGGAATGAGGACGAGGCTGACAGCATAGTCGTCGCTGATGTTGACGATGATGATGTGGATGAGGCCACTGATTCTGATGCTGATGATATCCATTCAATATTGAATGGCTGTCATAGACAATGTAACGGTATATTAATCTTTAATAATGATGAAACTGAATCAGCATTTTAAACGTTTCAATGAACAACAATTAATTTGCAACAAAAATTCATAAAATAAATCGAGGAGAAGGACAACCAAGTGCCTGCTTGAATTGCGAGACGGACCTTGTTCAACCACTACCGGTGATGGCGATATTTGCAAATGATAGGCGATTTTAAGCGACTGATAGTCAAATTTTCCATTGAGTATAATTTATATCATAACTTCTTCCAAAACTTCCCATTATTATCCTTTGAACTTTATTGTGTGGCCTGGGAAATGAGTAAATATTTGTGAATGATGTTGGTGATTTTTGTTATCTCAATTTTTGTTCTACTTTCCCCCCCCCCCGGGTTCTATAGCGTAAATCTTAATTAGTATAATTAAATGAAACATGTTGAAAATGTCAAAACTCATCCGTTACGTTGTAATGCATTTCATTTGCGAGGTTTCGCGTATAAATGGTTGTGGTGATAGTGCAGAAAATATTGCAAGGCAGTGATGCACAAACGGTGAGACAGATTTTTTGAAACACGTTGTTGATTCCAATTAACACTGAAAACCACAGTACACTGTAAAATTTAATCCCAAAACGAGTTCTCAGGAGGGATAACAGTAATTTGTGCGATCTTTTCAACGTGCTAATAAAGTTTGTACTTCGATAGGCTGTAGTTATTCCGAGTGATACCATCATACAAATTTACATGCAATGTGCTGTAGTTAAATTCGGCTGTTGCCACCGAATTACGCTTCCCACAACTTAGCTGAAGTTGCCACAACTGAATTTGGTCCCCACAACTGAATTTCGTTTGTAGCAACCTTGTTTCAAAATTGATTCGGTTGTGACACTTGAGTCTTTAATCTTAAAATTTTCTATCATTTTGGCTGCAACAACTGAATTTGTTATTAATTTGGATGCAGTAACCGAATTTGGAATTAATATGGATGAAACGAACGAAGTTTTTACCAAATTTAGCCTTAAGCCAGTTGCAACGATCGAATTTCGTGTCACTTCGGCCGTAGTAACCGAATGTCTCATTAATTATGTTGTGATAAACGAATTCATTTTCAGTTCGGTTATCACACCTAATTGAGGTTGTCAGAACCTAAATGAGGTTGTCACAATTGAATTTTGCTCCCACAATTGAAATTCGGTTGAAGCAATCTCGGTTCTTAATTGATTCAGTTGTGACAACTGAATCTTCAATTATATTCATTATGTCAACTATAGTTGATATAATTTCAAACGCAACAAACGAATTTGGAATTAATTTGGATGCAACAACCGAAACTGATACCAAATTTGGTTGTAGAAACCGAATTTATTCCTCAGTCAGTTGCAACGATCGAATTTGGCTTCAATTCTGTTGTGATAAACGAATTTCTCATAAATTCTGTTGTGATAAACGAATTTCTCATAAATTCTGTTGTGATACACGAATTCCTTTTCAGGTCGGTTATCACAACATAATTCTATATATTTCAAACCCGACGACTATAATTAAGAATTTAGTCCTCAGTCAGTTGCAATGATCGAATTTGGTTTCAATTTGGTTGCTGTAACCGAAATTCCAATAAATTCTGTTGTGATAAACGAATTCCTTTTCAGTTCGGATATCACAACATAATTCTATATATTTCAAACCTGACGTTTATAATTGTGACCAAAAAGCGAAACACAAGACTAAATATATAAAATAAATAGTTTTGTTTGCGGGGCTGTCTCTGGAGCCCGCTGGGGTGTCTTTGCTTCTTGTCGATTGGATTGCAGATATGCTTAGGGAGACAACATTGCTAATTCGACTCTGGGTGTAAGCTCTGTTCGGAAGCTGCCATTAAGGGGAACATCCTAGGGTGGAGTGTTATCTCCTCTGTTGTGGCTTTTAGTAGTAGATGCTTAGTAGTAGTAGATTCGAACTAAGAGGACGTAAAATTGTCGCCTACGCAGATGATTGTCTTCTTGCCTGCGGGAAATCTTTGTCTACGATGCGCGACCTTATGCAGAACGCCCTGGGTAAACTGTCGGATTGGGATAATCGCTGTGGCTTTGAATTATTCTGGCGACGACACAGTTGGACCCCTTCACACGTAGGCGAAAGATCGGAGAAATCAGGTGACCAAGGATGGAGGTTGTTGAGTTATCTCTTTCTTCTGAAGTGAAATATCTTGGTATAGTTCTTGACCAGAAGCTGAACTGGAAGTGAAATTCTGAGCAGCGAATAAAGAGGGGCTTCAGCGTGATCTACGCCTGTCGGAATTCGATGGGTATCGATCGGTGTTGTCATTCTTGTCGGCGGGAAAACTTTGTCTATGATAAGCGACCTCGTGCAGAACGGCCTGGGTAAGTTGCCGGATTGGGATAATCGGTGTGGCTTCGAATTATTCCGCCGAAGACACAGCTGGACCTCTTCATACGTATGTGAAAGATCAAAGAATTCAGGAGACCAAGTACGGCGGATGTTGTGTTATCTCTATTCTCTGAGGTGAAATATCTTGGTATAGTTCTTGATCAGAAGCTGAACTGAATGCGGAATACTGAGCATCGAATGAAGAAGGAATTGAACGTGCTCTAGGCCTGTCGGAATTCGATAGGTAAATTTGGGGAAGGTGTCCGAGGACACTTTATTGATTGTACTCGGCATTTGTGAGGCCAATTGTTATATTTTTCCGCCTAAATTGTTGGTTTTCCTCCCTTCTCAGCCTTTTGTACCGCTCACTCGCAGCACGCGTTGTAACTGACGTTTTCGTTGCCATACGTGCACCTTCTTTTCCATCAGTTGCAATGCGACATTCTTCGTCGTACCATGGCATATCATTCTGGGGTTATTGATTGCAAAGTTTAGTCCTTGCAGCGGTTTCCAAAGAATGTGAGATGTGCTTCCACTGCGCGTCCATGTCCTCGGGACGGGGAGTATTCTGCCCTAGCAGGAATACCAAGTCGCCTTATGTATATCCTTATGTTGGAATCGTGTGCTACTATTTACCATGTTCTTTGTAGCGGCGAAGTCTATCAGTCTTACTACATTATCGGAAGTGGTATCATGTAAACTGTGATTACCGATGGTTGGTGTAAAGACACTTTTGTTTCCCAATGTGATTTAGAATCGCCTAGAATAATCTCAATGTCGTGGTCAGGGCAGCCTTCATATACTTCCTCCAAACGCTCATTAAATGATTCTTTGACCTCATCGTCTTGCCGGTGCGTGCACACAATTTAACGAGATGCTGAAATATTTCACTTTGATGCGAATTGTAGCTATGCGTTCAGTCACTGGGTTGAACCTAGAAACTAGGTGTCGCAGTCTCTTTCCAACTGCAAATCCGTACCCGAATTTCTGCTTTCGCCCATGACAGCTGTAGTAAAAATCTTAGTCTCTCTTTCTGGTGCAACCTCACGCTGGAAAATAAGGGCCTCAGCAATATATGGCAGGAACCATGTACATGTTTACAAGCACTGTTTTCGTGAATTGTGAATCTGCTGGTTTCTGTTCCTTTATTGTCAGTCACGTTATTGTTTTCAGCTGTTTTCACCAAATTAACTCTCATTTGTATAACAAATATATATATGTTATAAGCCATTAATCATTGTGTCCCAAACATGTTATATTGAATTGCAAACACAATGTGTTTGGACACAAGTATACTATATTTGGGACAAGCTACAAACACGCTATGTTTGCATCCAAACAACAAAAAAAGGAAAAGAAATTCAGCGTGCATATCCTGTACATCACATTTCCTGGATGGACACAAGATATCCGCCGGTTGGAAAGTGGCACCTGTCCTATATAGTGTTCTTACGTTCCAAGTACATATTCTTAAATCGTGTTCCATATAGCGTTTGCGAGGGTTGTCAGCAGTTAGGGGGTTACTCCGTTTATTAAAATTTTTCCGTAGTTTTGTATATAATGGTGGCGAGAGGCAAACACAGCTTACCGTGTTTTGCATTTTATCATCTTCCAGGATGATCATGATTCAGCCGCGCAATATGGATCAGATGCTGACCAGAATGCAGTGAGTAGAAACTGAATTTTGGGTTCTGCAGTTTTGATCCGCCGTTGGCCAAGGGAATATGGCCAGTAGTTCGAAGAGCTTCAGTGACAAGGTCGCCTAATAAGCATGAGACGTACCAGTGATCGCATAACCAATCAGGCTGCTTATTCTTTTCGCCTTCTCAGTCTAGCTACCTGATAGAGGTTTCCGATAAAGTAATTGCTCAGGTTATACTGCGTGGAGGTAGTGACTTGCTTGGGCTGCTCAATGAAGGAATTATTTCTGGCCAATCCTAAGCGAATGGGCATCAGCAACTTTCCACCTCCGCGGACAGTCGCATGCCGCAAAATCGTTGCAAGTGTGTGGCCTTTATCTCGAATTTCCTTGTATTTCGCACGGACACGTGATGGTTCGTGATGTGTTCGCGTGTCGGAAAGTCGTCTGCATTGTTTGTCTACGCACCGGACAATAACACCCAGCGGCGGAATTCATGACCTGGACCATGGAATTCATGAGGCCTTCCCTACACATTACCTCCTCCTGTCTTTATAACATTGCGTGAGATTGGGAGGCAATGCCTTCCTTGCCCATTGCCTAAAGAAGGCCTTAGAAGGAATGCAAAGACGAAGTCCCTAGAAGGCATTTACTTTAATAATATAATAATTTATTTTAT
This sequence comes from Phaonia tiefii, assembly GCA_963931995.1. NCBI lineage: Eukaryota > Metazoa > Arthropoda > Insecta > Diptera > Muscidae > Phaonia > Phaonia tiefii. Next base: position 273,957,200 of record OZ008369.1, on the reverse strand, counting down.
CACAACATCATTATCCACTTCTATATATTTATTTATGAGTGTATCTATGTATGTATCTATCTTAAAAAGTTGTACCACGCCCAACCTCAAATTGAAAATTTTAAAAATACCCTGAAAAATATTAAATAAACAATATAATTTAAAAAATTTGAATGAAATTTTCCAATTAAATTACGGTTAAAAAGAATCGGAAAGGAAATTTCTCAAAATTGTAAAAATCTTCGTCTTGGTTATATCTGATGAAAAATTCGTGCATTCCGCAGGCCTTAGTTTAGGAAGGCATTACAAAAAAACCATTCCGCATGCCTTATTTGTGGAAGGCCTTGCTACTTCCGACGCTGGGAAAGCAGGCAATGGTGTTTACTACAAAGCGTGGCAGTGACCTCAAATGTGTGAAATCCATTTTCAGAGTAAATAAAATCATCTAAATTTAATTTAATTCCAAAGAGTTTCATTTATTCAATGGAGAGGCACGAATTTCGAAAGGCACATTATTAAGTTAATCAATTTTTGACGGAATGAAGTTCACTGGGTCATCTAGATTGAATATAAAGTCTTTGTTTTAAACGGGGTGCTCTCGGTTAAAATTCAGCAATTTCTGACTGAACATTACTTTTTTTTTGCCATGGAAATTTTTCAAAAATTCTCATATAAATTTCCGATTTGGGAACCACTGTATGATAATCAAATCTGTGCATATTTACTGACTATGAAAATGTTATTAGTTCTGAGTGAGTTTTTTTTGTTGTCTGGTTCGTTGTGCCTCTGATTAGCAGAAAATTAAATGGATGCGTAAGCAATAAACTTTTGCTGCTGTTGCAAAAACTAACTTGTAAATGCAACGCAAGTAGGTTTAACTGGAATGTCAACGCAAGTTGGTTTAACTGAAATGTCAAGGCAAACCTGACAAGCGTTTATATTAATCTAAGCGAGGCCACGGGATAGCGAACGAGAAAATTCAGCGAAAATAGAAATGAATAAAAACCAAAAAAACAAAAAAAAAATCACATCAATATTACAAACAATTTCATTATCAACCATGAAATTGTTAAACAAAAAAGTAACAATAAATTCGAATTTTTTAAAAAAAAAACTTTTCGAACACAAGTCTAAACCAGATTCGAGTATAAAAGATATTTGCGAAATTTACGCAATTTCGTTTAAACGTCACGCCATCAATGAAAAAAGTTTTCTTATTTCGCGTAAAATCAAAACTTTAAAAACTCTTACGCAGTTTGCTGAGGGTGTAGGGGAAAAGGATCTTTTACATACACATATATCCTTTCTATTTGCAAGGAAAATTCATATGCGTTTTGGAAAATGTTCCATTCAACTTCTATTGTTTAGTTGTGGATGCCTTCTTTGTTGTGTATAGTTTGGTATCACAGCCTGCAAAACACTTGGAACCACTCAAATATAAATAGTTTTGCAAATTTTAGCACAACTTCTTCTTGTTCTTTGGCGGAAAGTCTTATTTTTTTTATTGCCCAAAAAGTTGTTTTGTTTGTTCCTTATCACAACTAAGGAGTTAGCAGGAGTTTCTTTGAAAAGGATTGTATAAATTGCAAGAAGTAAAGAGAAAAACAATCAAAGATGTTGCAAAATATTAATATGAACGAATGCAAATTAGAATCCTGGAAAGTAACTGATAAACAAAACCTAAGAGATATTTAACATTATACGCGGAAAAACAAAACATTTACAGCTCGTTTGGGCGCAAACACGTATATTTGCTGCCCCAAAAATCTTTCGTTTGCTGCTTACCCGTTGGGTGACCGTGAAAAGTGTCAACGGCCGCAATAAAAACAACTTTTGTCGTAAAAGTAATTTATTTGGTTGTAGACGAACTTTCATTTACCCCAAAAAACACATCAGTTACTTTTGCAGCTAATACACATCATGACATACACGCTGGAAAATATTGGCCTCAGCAATATATTACAGGAACCATGTATATGTTTGCGAACATTGTTTTCATGAATAGAAGATCTGCTGCGTTTTCATTGTGTGTCACGTTTTTGTTTTCAGCAGTGGTCAACAAGCAAAGCCACATTTGGCGCACAAATATTATAACCTATTAATCATTGTGTCCCAAACATGTTATATTGAATAGCAATCACAATGTTTTTGGACACAAGTATACTATATTTGCGACCAACTACAAATACAGTATGTTTGCACCCAAACAAAAAAAAATAACATTTTTTCAGCGTGTACAGGACATGTCTTTAGAATGTGCGAAAAGAAATCGAAGACGTACTCGAAGGGTATCGAAAAATAGGCCGACCAAGACACCACTGGAAAGACCAGGTGGTATATTGCCTGAGAGATCTTGGTGTTACCAACTGGAGGAGAAACGCCGAAGATCGTGCCGGTTGGAGAAACATCATTTTGTAACGCCCTTGACCCTCTAGATTGCTCGAGGCCGCCTAAATAAGTAAAGTACTTAACATTTAGCATATATATATCAAACTACGGCCGTTGAATTGCATACAGGTGGTACTGAAATTCATCAATAGACAAACAATTTTCATTTTTATAATGTTTGTACACCGGAATATTTTTGTCGTAAAAGTAATTTATTTGGTTATAAACAAAGTTTCATTTATCCCAAAAAACACACAGTTAACTTTTGCTTCAAACACACAACACGACATACAGGACATGTCAGACCAGATGAATTATTGCCTGCTACGATTCAGCTTGGTATTACCAACTGGAGAAACATGATATCCTCATTTTATAATTCCCTTGATCTCTCTGGGTTATTTAAGGCCACGTTTAGCATATAACTCGATCTACGGCCGTTGAATTGCATACAGGTGGTACCAAAATTTATTAAAATGCAAACATTGGCATTTTTATCATGTTTTTATACATAAATACTAGACCCGGTCGCGAAAATAAAATTTCCAACGTATAATAATAAAATAATAAACATCACATCGAGAGAATTTAAAAAAAAATCCTTTCCGAACCCGTGAAAACAGCCAATCAAAAAATTATTTGATACTTCAATATAATTGCTACTACAACATTTTATATGGCGATCTCATGCAACAGGCATCGCTTAGAATGATATATTTATATATATGATATATTTATTGATACAAATATTATATATATATAATATATATAAATATAAATGTAAAAATTTTCGATAGCACTAAAAAGTATGCAATAAAAACTATGCAATAATTATTATTTCAAAAGTTTTTCGATGGCGCCAAAAAGTATGCAATAATTTGCGGTAATAAGTATGCACTAATTTGCACTAAAAAGGATGCAATAATTTTTATTTCACAAGTTTTTCGATAGCGCCAAAAAGTATGATAAAATTTGAGGTAATAATGCAAACAACAGCAAAAAATATGTGTATTAATGCTGCAAATACATCTTGTCATACGTAACTTTTTTGTTTTTTAATAAACATGTATACTTCCATAGCTGTATACTTCCAAAGAAATGTTCCTAGTTTTGACAGGGCTTTAATCCTATAAAAAAAATATTTTTACATTTTAGGGGTAGAAACCGCATTAAATGAGGCCTTCATTAGAAAAAGAAGTCATACATCAGTGACAGCTGTAGGACAAATGTAGTAATGGTCGAGATTTAAACAACGATGTATTGTATGTTACGATTGAGCCACAAACAAACAAAAACTACAATAAAAAATCCAGTTTTGCTGTTTTTCTCGGATTTGGAAAGGACTTTTTTTTTGAAATTGTCTCGACGTGATCTTTAATATTTGCCCTCGACTTTGGGATTTTTTTTGTACATCGAGGCCGTTCCGGTCTAATGAAGACTAATAAAGTTCGCCACAATACCACCCGTGGACCAATTTGGTGGTCACTGATGTCAATATTATTTGAAATTTTTTCGATAGCTCCAAAAAGTATGCAATAATTTGCGGTAAAAATGCAAACAACAGTAAAAATATGTGTATTAATGCTGCAAATGCATCTTGTCATACGTAACGTTTTTGTTTTTGAATAAAACTGTATATACTTCCAAAGCAAAAATGTTCTTAGTTTTGAAAGGGCTTTAATCTCAGAAAAAATATTTTTACATTTTAGGGGTAGAAACCGCATTAAATGAGGCCTTCATTAGAAAAAGAAGTCATACATCAGCGACAGCTATAGGACAAATGTAGTAATGGTCGAGATTTAAACAACGATGTATTGTATGTTACGATTGAGCCACAAACAAACAAAAACTACAATAAAAAATCCAGTTTTGCTGTTTTTCTCGGATTTGGAAAGGACTTTTTTTTTGAAATTGTCTCGACGTGATCTTTAATATTTGCCCTCGACTTTGGGATTTTTTTTGTACATCGAGGCCGTTCCGGTCTAATGAAGACTAATAAAGTTCGCCACAATACCACCCGTGGACCAATTTTGTGGTCACTGATGTGAATTCTATTGGTATTCAGATAAAAAATATTATATTATTTGAAATTTTTTCGATAGCGCCAAAAAGTATGCAATAATTTGCGGTAAAAATGCAAACAACACTAAAAATATGTGTATTAATGCTGCAAATGCATCTTGTCATACGTAACTTTTTTGTTTTTGAATAAAACTGTATATACTTCCAAAGCAAAAATGTTCTTAGTTTTGAAAGGGCTTTAATCTTAGAAAACATATTTTTACATTTTAGGGGTAGAAACCGCAGTAAATGAGGCCTTCATTAGAAAATGCTGATTTTCTCGAACTCGGAAATAATTTATTTTAAGTTGTCTGGAATTTATCTTTAATATTTACCCTCGACTTTTGGGATTTTTTTTTATGTAAGCCGACCCGGTATAATGAAGACTAATAAAAATCGCCACAGTACCACCCGTGGACCAATTTTGTGGTCACTCATGTGCATTTTATTGGTATTCAGGTATAAAATATTATATTTATGTCAATGTTTGCCTTTTGATGAATTTCAGTACCACCTGTATGCAATTAAACGACCGTAATTCGATTTATAAGCTAAATGTTGTATTGTAAGGGATGTTTGGGCCATAACTCCGTCAAACGAACTCCCAGTAGTATACAAAATACCAAAATGAGATTGCGAATTATATCATCTTTTTAGCTGCATACATACTTTTGGAACGAAGTTCCTTATCGCACATTAAGGGATGGGGACTAAATGAAAAAAAAAATTAAACAACTTTTGTTTTAACACTATTATGCTACAATCTACTATTATCAACTATATTGTTTACTTTTGCTTTGGTTTGTGTCTAGACTAACATATGTTGGGAAATTTCTTGTTTAATGGGAAGTTTTCTAGGTGGAGCCTGTAACCAATATTTAGTATATATTGTAGTTTTGAACCCAATATAAAGTAAATTTGGAGAAGCTAAAGTGAAAGAAGTTTAAAAGGAGAACATATACTTAAATAAGTGCCTTTTCTTAAAAAAGTAAATTTTGTCAAAAAAGTACCTATTGGTTTTCTTAAACAAAGTAACTTTTCTAAAATAAAATACCTCATATTAAAGAAGTAGCGTTGCTTAAAAAAGTAAATTTTCATATAAAAGTACATTTTATTAAAAAAAAAGATTTTTTTCAAATAAGTTTTTAAAAACTAGATTTTCTTTACAGTACATTTTATTACTTTTCTTGAGATAAGTACCAACTCTTAAAAATTTACCTTTTCTTGAAAAAAGGACCAATTCTAAAAAATATGCCCATTTCTTAAAAAAATGCCGTCTCTTAAAAAAATACCATTTCTTAAAAAAATTCTTCGTTGTCTTAAATGTACCTTTTCTTAAAAATAAAATAATACAGTTTTTTTTCTTTTCTTGAGATAAGTAGCCTTTCTGGAAAAAAGGAAATTTTCTAAAAATAATAACCTTTTCCTAACAAGAGTACCACTTCTTTAGAAAGTACCTGTTCTTAAAAAAGTACTTCATACTCGTATGGTTTTTTCTTACAGAAAATACCTCTTCTCAAAAATTGTACATTTTCTTAAAAAAGGCATTTTTTTTAAAATAAGCACGTTTTCTTAAAAAAAGTCAATTTTCTTACAACAAATTGCCTTTTCTTACAAAACTACATTTTCTTTAAAGAGTACATTTTTTAACTGTTCTTGAGATAAGCACCTACTTTTTAAAATTTACCTATTCTTGAAAAAAGGACCAATTCTAAAAAAATTCCCATTTCTTAAAATATCCCTTTCTTCAAAAATATGCATTCTCTTAAAAAAATAGCATTTATTACAAAAATTGATTTTCTTAAAAATATAATAATACCTTTTCTTTTCTTTTCTTGAGACAAGTAGCCTTTCTGAAAATAAGTAAATTTTCTCAGAAAAATAACCTTTTCCTAAGAAGAGTACAGCTTCTTTAAAAAGTACCTGTTCTTCAAAAGGTACTGCTTTGTAAAAAAAATTCTTACGACTTTTTGTTACAGAAAGTACTTCTTCGTAAAAATAGTACATTTTCTTAAAAACAACTTTAGCTTTGAATAAAAGAGTACCTCTCTTTAAAAAAGGTAATTTTCGGGAAAATATAACACACATTTTTACAAAAAGAACCTAAAAATATACTAATAGAAAAATACATTCTATAATTTTTTTTTTTCTAAAAGTATCTACAAAAAGTATCTTTATCTTTTATCTTGATAAAAGTATTTTTTCTTAAAAATCAATTTAAATTATTGTAGTCTTCAAAGGGGCCTTAGACGTGTTGGAACTAACTAATAAAGGGTTTTTCAACAGAGACGCTACAAAAGTAAATCGATAGGGACAGCAAACGAAGCCATATTTTTTCCCGCTCTTTTGACATTTCTCTTCGGTAAGGTTTGCCATTTCATCATGGAAAGATATACGAGCCAACAACGAGTTGAAATTATTAAAATGTACTACCGAAATTTGGAGTCAGTGGCCTCAACTTTAAGAGGCCAACTTTAAGAGGCCTCAACAATCGGCGATGAGGCTCATTTCTGGCTGAATGGCTTCGTCAATAAGCAAAATATGCGTTATTGGTCAGACACCAATCCACACATAATCCATGAGTCATCATTGCATCCCGGCACATTACTGTGAATGCGAATCGCTACCGTTCAATGATAACCGAATATTTTTGGCCCCAATTGGATAATATGGACTTGGAGGACATGTGGTTCCAACAGGACGGCGCCACAAGCCACACAGCGAATGCCACAATCAAAAAACCAAGTTTGGTGAACGTGTTATCTAACGAAATGGCCCAGTCGATTGGCCGCCTCGGTCGTGCGATTTGACGCCGTTAGATTATTTCCTGTGGGGCTACGTCAAATCTATGATCTATGCCAACAATCCAGCGACGATTGATGAACTTCGTACGAATATCGAACGTGAAAGTACAGCAGTATCGGCCGATTTATGCTTGAAAACCGTCGAAAATTGGGTTATTGCGATCACTTCATCATCTTGACAATGATTGCAGTCTCCATAGCCATTTTTCACGCAGATCGAATTTATTTTCTCTTCATTTTACTTATACCTGTTTGTTACTCCGTTGTTGTCACAGTACAAATAACCAAACTTGCAATCTCTTCAACATCTTAGTAATGATAACTATTGCTACTGGTTTAGTTTACTTGTATATTTATATGTCTATTTGTTAATTGTAGTTTTCCTATTTGTTAATCCGTTGCTGTTACATGAGAAATAGCTAAGCTTGCGATCACTTCAACATCTTAATATTAATAACGATTCATACTAGTATATTTTACCTACTTATCTATTTGTCTATTTGCTAATTATAGTTTACTTATTTATCATTCCGTTGCTGTCACAGTAGAAATAATCAAGCTTGCGATCTCTTCAACATCTTAATAATAAAAACTATTCCAAATATTCTACTTTACCTGCCTATCTATTTGTCTATTAGTTGATTATAATATATTTAATCCGTCGCTGTTAGAGGAGAAATAACCAAGCTTGCGGTCACTTCAACATCTTATTAATAATATCTATTCCAACCATTCTACTTTAGCTGCTTATCTATTTGTCTATGAGTTGGTAATAAGTTATTTAATCCATTGCTGTTTCAGTTGAAATAACCGAGCTTGCGATCTCTTCAACATCTTAGTAATGATAACATTTCCTACTGTTCTACTTTACGTACTTATTTATTTGTCTATTTGTTAATTGTATTTTTCCTAGTTGTTAATCCGTTGCTGTTACAGGAGAAATAGCCAAGCTAGCGATCACTTCAACATCTTAATATTACTAACTATTCTTACTATTCGAATTTACCTGCTTATCTATTTGTCTATTTGTTAATTATAGTTAACCAATTTATCATTCCGTTGCTGGTACAGTCGAAATAACCGAGCTTGCGATCTCTTCAACATCTTAGTAATGATAACCACACCTACTATTTAACTTTAACTACTTATTTATTTGTCTATTTGTTATTTATACTCTACCTATTTGTTAATCCATTCCTGTTACAGGAGAAATAGCCAAGCTTGCGATCACTTCAACATCTTAATAATAACTATTGCAACTACTCCACTTTACCTGCTTATCTGTTTGTCTATTAGTTGATTATAATTTATTTAACCCGTTGCTGTTACAGTTGAAATAAAAGAGTTTGCGATCTCTTCAACATCTTAATAATAACAACTATTTCTAAGGTTAAGGGTACGATGAGGACCTGTCAAACAAGACAAACTTTCTGTTTTTTTTTCTCCATTCTCTTCCATCCAATCCATCCTTGCAGTTAATAAAGCTTTTTAATAACGGACAAAAATACTGACTTCAACACAAAATAGACATCACAAATTTCCTATAATTACCGGAAAATTATTGTAAAAGAAGTTCCCTTTTTTTCTGAGTTCAATAATGACGTATAATACACACCATTAGCCGCTTTAGCTTATATCTGGGGAAAAAAACAAAATAAACTTCAACATCAAGAGTTGCGAGTACAATGGGAGAAAAAAAAATGAACTCATATCCTTAATCTTAACTAAAGGACGAACTTCACAAAGTAATTAAAAAATGTAACGAAGAAAAAATATAACTCAAAATATTTATTGCGGTAAGAAAAAGCCAGCAGAAAATATGATAAATGAATGGAAAAATCGTACATGAACGTGTAAATCGAGGTGGTTTTCACAAGCAATATTTGTAGCCGAGCATCTTATTAATAATGGGCTGTTAAAAAAAGTGTGTTGTTATTTGAGATGACAATGAGTTGAAAGCGATGAGCCCTTCGTTGGTGAAGCTAAGACACAGTAAATACATTATGGAGTTTTACACTGGCTATGAATGAAAATGCGCTGATATATAAATACCCTCGCATAAAAGAGTTCGACGTTCCCGTAATCAGCACCTCAATATACATCTTTTGCGATCCCCTCCCGTGGGTGAGACTATTATGAAGAGACGTAACGCAAGCTGACATGCAGAGACGTACAAGAAACTATTTCCAAATACTTGTAATGAATATGTATCCGTGTTATCATTTACATACTTTCTTAGAGTGTTGCGTACAACTCAAAAATTCTAGGGCTCTTGCAAAAAAAACATATTTCTACAACTGACTTGAGCTTTTCCTTTTATATTCCAAATGGTAACGCCAACATATCTGCAGGGATTTTTCAAACTAATGAACTATTATAGATAAACTAACCTCAAAACAACTGCAAACCTGCGAGAATGCCACAGTAGACGAGAACTAAAACGCACTACATCAGCCAATATAAGAAACACTTACTTCATCTGCAATTTGCACGCACATTCAGGAATATTTATGTCTCACTGTCTCAAACATGTAATATTGAATAGCAAACACAATATGTTTGGATACAAGTATATTATATTTGCGACAAGCTCCAAACACACTTTATATTTCCATCCAAACAACAAAAAAAGACAGATTTTTCAGCATGTATATCTAAGATGATCTATCCAATGGTACCAATTCAGGCACAGTGAGGAGGCATCCGATCATCATAGTCATGCCAGTGAGTGTGCTTTCCTGATTTATATATTATTCCAGCGAATAACCGAGTATTTTTCACTTAGAAAAATGTATCAGACCGTGTAGTACGAACTTCTCGTACATTAAAATTCAAAACTAACGGAAAATAAGCTCATTGCGAAAAATTTTGATGAACTATTGTCCATCCAATTCTACGATGTCATACGAGTACGTCTTCGAATACATTTCGTGCTGGTTCGTTTGCATCAATTCTTAATCCGATGATAATCTCTTCTTTTTGATTCGCTTAACGATATTGATGTCGGGATACAGTTCATACTTCATACTTCGTCAATAGTCGACGTTGTCTTTTATATAAAAATAATAAATGCTTTCCCATTCCATACCCTGAAGGAATTGGGGAGAGCTTCTGCCAACCAGTAAGCTGTGCGATTTCTAGTTTTATACTCAGTGATTAAAACCTACAGTTTTACATCGGTTCTGAACGGTATTTGGATAAGGTTTTTGATGGGTTAACATCTATACGCACGGGTAGGGCAATCTATTAAAGTGAACACATGCAAACAACACACAGCGTTAGCAACATGTACGTCGTTGTTGTACAGCAATAGTCTTTGCCTGAAAATAAGTATGATGGTGTTGATGTAGCGGCAGCGAACAAACAAGCAGGTCGTCGTCGCCAAAGAGTATTAAATAGTATAGAGAACACATGGATCAAAGTGTATAGCTCAAAAGCACTGGCGACATCTGGCGAATAATTTAAAACGTATTACCCTCTTTTTGTCATACTTTGTCCATTCATAATTGTGATGTGAAACATTGATGCCTTTTGAAATATTTATGCGTTTTGTATTGTTTTATGTAATAACATTGTCGGAATGGTGCATTTATATTCTATAAAGAGAATAAGACTTGTTTATGGTCTTTTACTCAGACAATCTATATGAGAGCGGAAAAAGAGTGCAATAAGTTCTCTATACTATTCAAGACATTTTGTCGTCGCTCGGTTTATGTCAAAACAAACGCAATTATTTCAGTGAACTAAATATTGCTTTATTTATTTGAACAATATTACATCTAATGTTAAAGTAGATGTAAGAAAAAGGAAAGTGCAATAGCAAAAGAGCCTTCAGTACAAAAACCATTCTTTTTTTATTTTCCAATGTAACATTTACTAACGTGTTCATAGAAATCGACCAGGTACCGAGTATCAAAAAGGTGTTAACACATCGTCCGTGAATTCGAACACTCATTGATTTTTTCATGGCTAAATACTCGTGGTTGTCGCTGTCACGATGCGAGATGACCGCCGCCAAAACAAATTTAAATACAAAGTTTCCCAAAAAAACCGTTCGGAACCGGTGTAAGACTGTAGGTCCCAATAAGTCAGTTCAAAACTAGAACGCGCACAGCCTATTGGTTGTGAGAAGGTCTCCCCAATCCCTTCATGGGATGCTTTTTTGTGGTCATTAGGGTGTTTTCTCTGCCAGTCATGCGCTTATCAAGTTGCTGGAGTTAGTAATCCTGAACGCAAAATTTGCCCAGAACTTCAGCGCATCTCTTAACGTCGTAGCAGAACGATATTCACCCCATGTGGGTGCCAAGACATTTCCGAGAACTGCAGAGAGGATAAGGTGGCCAGATAAAGGGACTATCTTACAATTGCAATTTGGAAGTATTTGCTGCAAACACGCAGTATGATGCAGTATAGGCGCATGAAGAAGTATAGGAGCATGATGCAGTATAGGTGCACGATGCAGTATAGGAGAATGAGAGGCCCAGAGTGTGTACCCTCAAGAATAACCTGGCCGATTATGGATAGAACTAGATCCGGGAACCTACAGCCTCTCGCCAGGCCCAAAGATTCACTGCGTGTATCAGTTTTGGTGGAACAGTCTCTGATTGTTTGGTTTGAGGCGAGACTAAAGGCCAGGACAAATACTTCTGTAGAAGCTGTAACGATGAGGAAAAGAAAAATCCACTGAAAATTGTCTTTGCAGATCGCTAGCACTTCCTGCCAGGAGGATGTGTACTATGGGATCACACCTATTCAGCGACCTGGGAGAATTTTCTCAGATAGACGTTAACGAGATCTTGAGCTTCTTGGGGAAAACTAAATGGTTTTCTGCTGGAGCTTGCGCATAATCTCATTAGCCCGTGGCATCGTAATGAACTGAAAAGTTTAAGTGAATAGTTTATCGACAGCCGCAAACACTTTACCTAAACTATCTTTCTATTTCATACCAAAAAGGACCCTTTAGCGGATCCCTGGCATGTCCAACTAATTTATAACATTTGTTGCAACAACCAGTGAACGAAGATCCCACAACACATGAAGTCGACGAAAAAAGTAGCAAAATTCATAAATTTAAGCGGCAGCAATTGCTGCTAACCAAATCTTAATTATAAATCTAAAGCAGGAAACACCAACACAACGTAAGGAAGACACTAAACGCAGGACGAAAAAAATGATTTACTTACCCACACACGCACAACACATCCTAAAGGAATATGATTTAATAGCGAAAAAGAAAGAACAGAGAGAGAGAAAAAATGCTCTAATACCGCATAAATGATTCCCATTCATTGTCCCGGACTAAAGACGAACGGAAGTTGTGGAAGACTTTCGCTGACACAGCAACGGAGTACGTAGTACTCGACTTGCAGCCGGCAACAGTATGTAGATAACCAACATGTGGCAACTATGGATGATGCAGAATACAGCATACGAACAAAAACCTAAAAAAAACACCAGAAACTGTGTGACAGCCTAAAGCCTTAAGGGATACCATGAATACTCGTACTACACCATTTCTAGACAAGGCAGTAGGGAGTAAGATAAAATGGCCAGCATTTCTACTTTTACAGCCCCCCAACTTGATGCCACATAAAGTACAAGCACCAACACGACCAAAAAGGACGAAAAAACAAACTTTGTAGCAAAATCTGCCTGCCACTTTGCCATCTTTGCTTTCCTTTCCGTCCACAGGCAGAGTTTTTAACTTCTGTTACCTTTTTTTTCTTCGTTCATTCTTTCTTTCTCTCAACTCTACTTCTTCTCGCAGGCTGTCCCGTTTGCTTCTTCTTCTGCAGTTGTTGCATGGTGAAATTATGACATTTTGCAGCAAAGTTTATTCATGCAACATCTCGTTATGGTATTAAGTTATTAAAGTTGATTTCGTGTGCAACATGGCTATTGTTGCCGTTATACCATGCGGCATCATCATCAACTTAAATGCTAATTGCTGTGCGATAAGAACAAGCACAAGAATCAGAAACAGCAGCAATGTTGCAAGTGTGACTGCATCACTGGATAGAAGAGATAAAATGTAAAATCCTTGAAAAGATTTAGTTGGTTGAATTTGCTTTGGTTACGAGTATAACTTAAGTGTAAATTAATCTTTGAATGTTCATCTTTTAATTGCAATATCGAATCATAACTCAAATCTTCGTTTGACAGTTGTATAAAAAGTTCAGGATACGATTTTGTTACTTATCGTATGGAAACGTGTCACAGAGAGTGCAATGAATTCATGGAAAAACGGATCGGAAAAAGGGAATTCGTTTTACGGGACAAAGGGAAAATTCCAGTTAAATAAATGCTACCAACAACTGAAGAATTTAAAGCAGCTCGCATGGCAATGCTGGAGCCAGTTGCTACGCTAAAGTGCACAGATTGGTATGTTGAGCCCACGAGAAGCGTCTTTGTCATCTTTAAGCATCTTTCTCAGGACTTCCAATATAAAACTTCTTAACACATCAAGTGATTATAAACGAGCCCAAAAACAAGGTGACAACCTACCGTGCGATCGCTTCAATAGCTTTCTGGATACCATAATAATGCCGTGGAAACGCCAACTACCATCGGCTGTATGAAGAACATGTATATTATCTGCATATAGATAACTGTGGGAGGTTAACTTAACCATCTTTTGGAGAAAAACAACGAACACTTTAGCAGGGTGAGGTCTACCGAGAATCCCCATTTGAATATAACAAAAATCTATCAAGCGATCTCTTTAACATCTTAATGGTAACGATAATATGAAAACATATAGTCAACTCAATTAGTACAACCAACCTAAGATATTAGATTAAAGAAAACAACGACCACTTTAGCAGGGCGAGGCCTACCGAGAATCCCCATTTGAATATAACAAAAATCTATCAAGCGATCTCTTTAACATCTTAATGGTAACGATAATATGAAAACATATAGTCAACGCAATTAGTACAACCAACCTAAGATATTAGATTAAAGCGACTCGCATGCTCATGGTTGGTTGGTTGGTTAAAAAGGCTGCAAGACAGCACGCTGTCTATCACACTTAGGCTAAAGAAGCCCATTGTGATACCTGCAGTTTCCTTCATAGCAACTATTGACTAGTCGTCCAGACAATTTGCCCTTTCAATGAATTTGTCTATCTTTCAAGAATATCCTGTAGGGCTACGGTGCTAACTAGATGTGTTCCGAATATCCTACTTCTCAGTCCTGCCAGAGCAGGGCAATCCAAGAGAAGGTGTTTCGTCGTTTCCTCGTCCTCTTCCATGCAGTATCTACAGAGAGTGGAGTTTCTATGTCCCAGTCTTCGGGCGTGTTTTCCTACAATACAATGTCCCGTAAGTGTCCCTATCATTGTGGATAACCTGCCTCTCGGCAAGTTAAGTAGTTGCCTAGTCCTCTTCCTGTCCACCTGTGGCCAGAGGACCCTGGCTTGTTTGCAAGTTGAAGTAAGTCTCCACTTGTCCTGTCCGCTTGTCCATGAACATATTATCGCATACTCATAAAACAAACATATAAACCCAATTTTCTGAAACATCCTGAATATTTCGACATTATTATCCTAATTGCTAAGTCCGTCATGTGTCCTTCTGATACCAAATGATTTCATTAAGAGGACGAGCCTTCTAATAAACTGGAGAGATAAGTCAACACTGAAACAATGATTAATCATTAGTCCAGTGAAAAAATTGCATTGCAATAGTTGTACATTAAATTGATGTAAGGTTTCACTTGGGAGTCTCTGATTGCCACCCAAAGCAACTCACTACTTCCTCGAAGTAGGTCCCAGGCAATTGCTATCGGAACCCTCCGTTAGCTAGCTAGAGTGGGAAGGCGAAGCGATTGAACAGCCTGATTGGTGATGCGATCACTGATGCGTCTCAAGTTAAATAGGTGACCCTGTCACTGAAGCCCTTCGAATTAGTGGACATATTCTTTCGTCCTGTCAAGGCGGATGAGCCAACACGACAGGCCAACGGCGGATCTAAGTAAAGAAACACATATCCGGTTTCGACACACTGCATTCTGGTGATCGCCCGATCCATAATGGGCGGCTGAAACATAATCATTTTGACAGTAGGTAAAATACAAAACCACTGTGGACTGGGCCTGCCTACCACCACCGCTATAGTGGCAGTGAAAATACGAAATGAGAATGACGAACATAAAACCCGCCCTACTTCTTAATGACCACCGCAAACTTTATAATGACCACGATTGACGGATGTGAACTTGAAATATTAGAACACTCTAAGATCCGGTACCAGCATCCAACTGGCAGATGTCATCGAGAATTATAAGGCTGACACTACAACTATTCAGGCGGGGCGCGGCTCTTGTGCATGAGAACGTGGGTTCGATCCCTACTCTGACCACTTTAAATTTCTTTCGACGGCGGTCACCTCGCTTAGTGACGGCGACACTATCGAGTATTTAGCCATGAAAGAGATTCTCAAAATACCGTTCGGAACCGTTGTAAAATTGTAGGTCCCAATCAGTGAGTGTAAAACTAGAACGCGCACAGCTCACTGGTTTGTGAGAAGCTCTCCCTAATCCCTTCATGGGACGTAACGGGAAACCATTTATTTATCTTTTAGAAGATGCAGTGAACAGATCATGGCTGTACAAGACGGAAGAACTTTGGCATATATTCCAGCTGCCATGAGAAAAAGCATGAATTTGGTTGCCGATTTGTAGTCGGGACAAGACTGCGACATCTAGTGTAGTCGAAGTTCTACCCAGTGAGTGAGCGAATAGCCACCATCCGCATCAAAGCGAAATACTTCGACAGCTCGACCCCGATGGCCTGGCCATGACATTAAGATGGTTCTAGGTGATTTTAATGCTAAAGTCGTCAGAGAAAATGTCCTTCAACCAACCATCGGTAAATTCAGGCGACATGCCGCCACTTTCAATAACGGAATGAGATTGTTAGATTTTCCGGGGCGAAAAATCATGGCTGTCAGTAGTACGTGACTCCAACATAAAAACACCCACAAGGCTACTTGGATATCTCCTGAACAACAAAGGAAACCCCAGATTGATCACCTGGTAATCAGTTGCAACGCGAGCCGCGTAAATTCTGGTATAAGAAAAGAGGAAACCCGTTTGTTTAGGAAGAAGAACGGTCGTGGAAGAAGCGCATGAGTGAGTAAATTGTATCTTACAGAATGAAGAATAGGGCTCGTAAATTCCACCGAAAAGTGCAAACCAACTGAAATGGACCGGGCTCCTCTTTTGTAGAGATAAGGACGCTAATCTTGTCACAGATATGCAGAATGTGTAAGGAATAGGGAGAGGTTACTTGTCTGCTTTACTTGTCCCAGAAGACTTCAATATAAATGAGGGTGTTGTGCCAATACAGGACGATGGCGTCGACTGCTTCATCCTGGCCAAAGTGAAGTTAGAACTGTAATTTCCCGTCTTAAAACCAACAAAGCTGATAGGGCTTATGGTTTACCGGCTGATGGACTGTTTAAGACTGGCGGCTATGATTTAGAAAGGTGCATGCGGAGTAGGGAGAGGTTACTTTCTGCTTTACTTGTCCCAGAAGACTTCAATATAAATGAGGGTGTTGTGCCAATACAGGACGATGGCGTCGACTGCTTCATCCTGGCCAAAGTGAAGTTAGAACTGTAATTTCCCGTCTTAAAACCAACAAAGCTGATAGGGCTTATGGTTTACCGGCTGATGGACTGTTTAAGACTGGCGGCTCTGATTTGGAAAGGTGCATGCATCAGCTCATATGCCAAATCTGACTAGACAAATGCATGCCCGACGAATGGAGACTTAGCACTCTGTGGCCTATTTTAAAATAGGCGGTCGGAGAATATATACAAGCTATCGTGCAACAAGCCTTTTATCCATAGCTTATAAGATCCTCTCGAGTGTAATGTGCGAAAGACTAAAGCCGTTTGTTGCAGAACTGATCGGACCTAAGCAGTGTGGTTTTGGGCCTGGATTGTCAACTATAGACCATAATAACACACTGCGACAAATTCTGGAGAAAACACAAGAAAAACAAATCAACACCTACAACCTCTTTGTAGATTATAAGGCTGCCTTCGATAGCCCGGTCGGGGAAAACTGTAAAAATCTATTGCGGAGCTTGGTATTCATGCCAAAGCTGATACGCTTTTGTAGAATGACACTGACCGACACGAAATCGTCAGTAAACATTGGTAGAGATCTCATAGAATCATTTACTACGAGCTGACGCCTTAGGCAGGGCGACACCCTATCATGGGATGTCTTCAACATATTTCTTGAGACCATCCTGAGAGAAGCTGTAGTCAACACGAATAAAACTATCAGCAGCAAAAGTCACATGCTGCTCGCGCATGCTGATGACTTAGACATAACTGTGGAATCTGCGACAAGCTACTGCAGTATTTTCGCGAATTGAGAAAGAGTCAGCACAAGTGGGTTTGGCAGTAAACGAGAGCAAGACAAAATTAATGGTTTCAATCAGCAGAACATCCACGCGATTGTATGAAAGGGTACACATTGATGACTGTTATAATTTGGAGGTTGTGGATATATTTATTGACCTAGGATCTGCCGTGAACAGAAACAATACCGTCAGCCTGGAACTAAAACGGAGAATTGTGCTTGCAAACTGGTGTTATATCGGGCTAAGCAAGCAATTCAGAGAGAAAATTCTCTCTCGCGAAACAAAGATCCATCACTATCAGACTCTCATATAACCTATCTGGATTTATGACACAAAATCCTGGTTCATATCTCATGCTAATGAAACGTCACTGGGAGTTTTCCAGCGAAAAATGCTCCGAAAAATATATGGTCCTATAATAGAGAACGGCGAGCATCGACGACGGATGAACCACTCGCCGTAGTTATGTGTAGCAAAATAGCACGTTTTCCCTGGCTAGGCCTTGCCAGTAAAATAGATCAGAATGAACCAGTGCGAAACATTTTCGCAGACGTATTCGAAGGACATCAAAAAATAGGACAACCAATACTTCGCTTGAAAGAGTTTGGTGTTTCCAACTGGAGGTCACCCTCTTGACTTCTCTGGGTTATGTGGGGCTACCTAAGTAAGTCAGAAATACTAACATTCCCGCTAGCTGTCTGCCGCATCTCGCATTGAAAAATACGTTGGCGTACAACTCTTTCAAGTGCAAGAGAGTTTTTTCAGCTTTTTAACACCAACAATTCAAGGACGGTCTAGGATATTGAGGTATAGTCCGTTTACAACAAAATAATCAAGTTTTACGATATAAGTTTTTTATTGGCGGGAGAATTAACGACATTTACATTACACTAGGCACACACTGAAAAAAATACAGTCCCAGCAACATGTTGCAAGAACAATGTATATGATGCAAGCATTGTTTTCATGAATTGAAGATCTGTTGGTTTTTTGTTTTTTTGTTGTCTGCCACGTTTTTTTCACCGGTTTTCAACAAACAAAGCCACATTTGTGTCACAAAACCTATATTTTATCCTATTGTGTTTCCAACATGTAATATTGAACAGCAAACACAGTGTGTTTGGACACAAGTATACTATATTTGCGACAAGCTACAAAACCCGTTATATTTGCATCCAAACAACAAAAGGCAACTTTTTGAATGTGCAGTGAACATATTATATTTGGGGTGAAAGAATTATATTTGTGTTTCCAACATGTAATATTGAACAGCAAACACAGAGTGTTTGGACACAAGTATACTATATTTGCGACAAGCTACAAAACCCGTTATATTTGCATCCAAATAACAAAAGGCAACTTTTTGAATGTGCAGTGAACATATTATATTTGGGGTGAAAGAATTATATTTGCGCTAAACGATCTGTAAGCGTTTTGTTTCTTTGCTTGTAATTTTAAGACCATAATAGTTAAGAAAGGATTATTAAGCGATTATTGTATGAGGATTTCAATTTTATTTTTAAAGCTTCTTAATTAAAACTGTCATTTCCTTCAAAACTATTAAGGGCCCTATGCTGCAATTTAAACATTCCTGTCAACGCCACAAATTCAAATGGAGCACGTGTCATCATCGTGTAAATTGAATTTTTCTTATACTCTCTCCTCCTTTCGCTCTCTTTCCTAGTATTTCATTTCTTCGGTCGTTTGACGATTTCTAAAAATCTCTCCCAGCACTTTTATCACGGAATTGTACTGAAACAACCATAAATTCGTTGGAAAATGTGTTGCATGCAACGTCTTCGTTCTATTTTATGAGATGACAGTCATTGCCATTGAAAAACTATAAACGGATATTATAGTAAATTTTTTCCCTTCAGTCTCATAAAATTGCAATCATCAGGAACAGCAGCAGCAGCAGCAGAAAATGAAGGTAGCATCCAGCACCATAAGAACGAGAAAAATTGAATCGAAGGACTTCATGAAACCGTATGTTGAATGCAAGGGAAGAAAATGGGGGAGGGGGTTGTCTTTTTGGATAAACGCACTTGAAGTTCAATAATGTTGAAGGGATAATATACGTAAAAGTATGAGTCTGATGCGTTGCCAGGATAATGATGCTGTTGCTGTTAATGTTGCATCTAGTCTGTATAACTGTCTGTCTATTTCTCTGTCTCGTTTACTATGCTACCCTGTATGTGTTTATGTGGCATAGTGTGATGATGCAATTTGATTGCAGGAAGTGTCAATATTATCGATAATATTGTTGTTATCCAACTTGATATTGAATTCATTTTTTCACTCGTACTATTCCACGCCTTTCCAGCGAATGTCTGTTGACATTGATAATCCTGATGAGACACCCATAAGGATGTGGCAACTGTTGATGATAGTGCTGTTGCTGCTGGTATTCAGCACGGAATGTTGCTTCTGTCCTTTGAGCAGTTGTTGCATTTCTTAGGGATTTCCTGATGGCGGTAGGGGAAGCCGATATCATTTCTTTTAATCGCCCAGGTTTCTTGTTTCTCTTCTTCATTCTAACCATTACCTAAAGAGGAAGTATTTTGTGTTTTACCATCATGACTCGTGTCTGGAATTGTTAAATCTTTTAGAAGATTTATGAAAGTATCAAGATGAAAGTTTTTCCTTGCTTTTTAAAGAAATACATACAGGGTGTTAAGGACGACTTAACTTGAAATAGTTGAAATTAAAATGAAATTTGTTTTAAAAATCTTTCGCAGAAAATTTCTTGAATCTTGTTTATCGGAAAATCTTCAAGATACACGTGATACTGAGCAAAAATAACTGTATTTGCCGTAAACGAATTTGGAGTTTGTCACAACCACATTACGTGGCATCATAACCGAATTAGAGATTGTCACAACTATATTATAGGTTATCACATCCTATTAACGCTTCCTTCAACATAGTTTCAGTTGCGGCGATTAAATTTAGTCATGGCGAACTCAATTCGGTTGTGGCAACTGCAATTCGGTTACAATAACCGAATTAATGGTTGCTGCAACCTCTTTTCAAATAAATTGTTCGGCAAGCGTATACACTGAGAGGAAACTCTTTATCAGCCAAGTAGTTTTGTTTGAACCCTAAACGAATAGTTTAATCAGAAGTAAACTAAGTAAAAAGATTCATCGCGGCAACGGAACAGATATCGTTACCTGAAAAAATTGCATCCCAGTGGTGAAAATGTAACATTGCTAGGATGAAAATGAGACCAGTTTTAATCTCAAGTACTTAATAAATTTTGTATTCAGACCTTTTCTCCCGAAAATGTAAAATTTATGTTGCAGCAACGTCACGATGGTAATAATTTTCCAATTCGTTCACCCTAATTTTCTCTTTTTTACCCGTTGATCTGTAAATCTTAGAGGCATTGTGGATAGGTATGCAGTAAAATGAAAACCTTCTTCCTGCGAGTGAATTTATTCGATGCTTCAACGAATAGTTTCGTTGAAAATTACGGCGCCAGCAACATAATGCAGGAACCATGTTTATGTTTGGAACATTGTTCTCATCAAGTGAAGATCTGCTGCTTTTTTTTTCTTTCGCGTCTGTCACGTTTTTGTTTCCAGCAGTTTTAAACAGACGAAGTCAAATTTAGGTCACCACCACATATGTTACAACATATTAATCGTTGTGTCTCAAACATGTAATATTGAACAGCAAACACAATGTGTTTGGACACAAGCATTCTATATTTGCGACCAACTACAAACACGTTATATTTGCGACCAAATAACAACAAACTGTAGTCAAATCTTCACGAATTCAAGAACTACCGCCACCTTGCTTCTCTGTTGTCTGTAGGGCTTCTGGTTTCATCAGTTTTCAAAAATCAATGCCGCATTATGATTACAAAAACATATATTATAACTTATGAATCATTGTGTCTCAAACATGTTATATTGAATAACAAACACAATGTGTTTGCACACAAGCATACTATATTTGCGATAAGCTTTAAACATGTGATGTTTGTATCCAAATAACAACAAAATACAGAGTTTCAAGCGTATACGTGTAGAGTTTTAATGAAGCAGTTTTCTTTAATATAAATAAACTGTATCCCATTGGATGTTGAAGTGATTGCAGGAGTACATTCCGAAGAGAAGGCTTATTTGAGACTTTCATTATCACATAAGATGATCAGATCCTTATAAATTATTGCTAAAGGCTTTGTGTCAAGATCTTTAATCGATCAATCTTTAAATCGAATTACGAAGGAATCTGTTATTAGGTTAGAGTTACTAAGCAAAAATCCCATTTACCATTTCATTTAGTTTGATATGGCATCGCTAAGTTATTTCCTTAGATATTTTAGAGCGAAACATATAAATGTTTTTCCGCACAATTGACTTAATCACCCTGTCCTTTACATTTTGCGATGTCCTTACTAATATTATCCTGTTGAGTTCTGTGCGAATCTTCATTCAATTGTTCAAATGTTGCATTAACAAAATAAAGATACATATAATGATGGCAATTTCCTTAAGTACACAGAGTTTTATATTAACATTTGTTTCAATATACGTAACTTTTTCCTTAATGTGTTCCTAACACTTCAATAAAGTGTGCACGTTCCTCTATTGTTCAATGGGATACAGTGAATGTACCCTACAGGAGGCAAGGTTTGTAATGAAGGGGAGAGTTAGTGCATTTAACCGGAATACTGGGCGACCATGTTGCCCAAGAAGCATATTGGATATGGGTAAAAATCTTCACCCTTTCTTCCAATCGGGTGGATTCTCTGCTCGTCGAAACTATTAATTTTGAAACGAAGTTCCTTATCACTCGTTACGGGATGGGGGCTATATAAGAAAAATTAAACAACTTTTGTTTTAACACTATTATGCCACAACCCACTATTATCAACTATATTGTTTACTTTTGCTTTGGTTTGTGTCTAGACTAACATATGTTGAGAAATTTCTTGTTTAATGGAAAGTGTTCTAGATGGAGCCTGTAACCAATATTTAGTATATATTGTAGTTTTGAACCTGATAAAAAGTAAATTTGGAGAAGCTAAGTGCCTTTTCTTAAGAGAAGCAAATTTTCTCAAAAAAATACCTATTCATATTCTTAAACAAAGTACCTTTTCTTAAAAAATACCTTATCTTAATGGAGTACCTTTGCTTAAAAAAGTAAATTTTCTTACAAAAAGTACCTTTTCTTAAAAATTAATTTTGTTTCTAAATAAGTACCTTTTCTTATAATAGTACATTTTCTTACAACGAATTGCCTTTTCTTAAAAAACTACATTTTCTTTAAAGAGTACCTTTTTTGTGAAAAAAACAACTTTTCTTGAGATAAGTACCGACCCTTAGAAATGTGCTTAAAAACGGACCAATTCTAAAAAAAATCCCATTTCTTAAAAAAACTTTTCTTCAAAAAAAATACATTCTCTTAAAAAATAACTTTTCTTACAAAAATTCCTTTTCTTAAAAGTATTTTTTCTTAAATATAAAATAATACTTTTATTTTATTTTTCTTTTCTTTTCTTGAGATACTAAGTAGCCTTTCTGAAAATAAGTAAATTTTCTTAAAACAATAACATTTTCCTAAAAAGAGTACCACTTCTTTAAAAAGTACCTGTTCTTAAAAAAAGTAATCTTTGTAAAAAAAATTCATGCTCTAATGGCTTTCCCTTACAGAAAGTACTTCTTCTTAAAACTAGTACATTTTCTTAAAAAAAACATTATCTTTTAATAAAAGACGTACCTCTCTTTAAAAAATTACCTTTTCGGGAAAATATAATACATATTCTTACAAAAATGACCTACAAATATACTTTTTTTATAAAACAAAATACATTATATAGAAATAATGATAGAGTGTTCGAACTAACGGGCAATGTGTTAACACCTTTTTGTTTCACGGTACCTGACCGATTTCTATAAACACATTAGTAAATGTTACATTGGAAAATGAAAAATGGAATCGTTTTTGTGCTAAAGGTTCTTTTGCTATTGCAGTTTCCCTTTCCTACATCTGCTTTAGCATTAGATGTAATATTGTTAAAATAAATAAAGCAATATTTATTTCACTCAAATAATTGTTTTTGTTTTGTCTTAATCAGAGCGATGACAAAATGTATTGAATAGTATAGAGAACTAATTGCACACTTTTTCCGCTCTCATGTAGAGAGTCTGAGTAAAGGAGCATGAACGAGTCTTATTCTCTTTATAGAATATTTCAATATAAATGCACCATTTCGACAATGTTATTACATAAAACAATACAAAACGCATAAATATTTCAAAAGGTATCAATGTTTCACATCAAAATTATGAATGGACCTAGTTACGACAAAAAAAGGGTAATACGTTTTGAATCATTCGCCAGATGTCGCCAGTGCTTTTGAGCCATACAATTTGATCCATGTGTTCTCTATACTATTCAATACTCTTTGGCGACGACGACCTGCTTGTTTGGTCGCTGCCGCTACATCAATACCATCATACTTATTTTCAGGAAGAGACTATTGTTGTACAAAAACCACGTATGTGGTGCTAACGCTGTGTGTTGTTTGCATGTGTTCACTTGGATAGATTGCCCTACCCTTGTCTATAGATGTTAACATATCAAAAATTGCCGGATTAATGAACTTTTCTAATGAATCGATCATTATATAATTGTGCACAGATTCATTAAATTTACCGAACAATTCAGAAGTTCATTATTTTTTTTTGTTCAGTGAATGTTAACAAGCATATTTTTGTGTGTCAGAAAGCGGGATTTCTTTTTTCAAAACGGATGATAATTTCACACGTTTTACCACTTCTCTTGAAGTGATTTGAATATTGGGGATAAATTAATAGAGTAAAAACTTATTGAAAATTTAAAAATGTATTCCGTCTTATTGTATTTTACTTAAAATGAAAATATTCGAGCGTTAGGTCAATATTTGAAATTCTTTTTATTTTTCAATATTTCGCTACCCATTGGGTAGCATCGTCAGGAAAATAAACAAGTGAAGTTTATACTTCTTGAACAATATCATGTCTATGCTACATTTTCCACTTTAGAAATTTCTGTCGATATCGTTCGACTTTAAAGTAAATCCTGTACTTTGGGTCGAAATCGTGTACACTTTTACGACTTTGACTCCAACTTCGGCCAAACATCACACAGAATGTCCCCAAGATTTCGACTCCACAGCATTGATACATATACAATCCGTTTTGTATGTGCTTGCAACATTCCCCTACTATTTCTCATTAAATAGGAGATTTCCATGTCATTGACTACCGTATAGTTCTTCCCATCAATTGGTATTTTTTCGCTTTCCGCATCCTGAACGTATTGATTTAAATTGTTCTCATCTCATTGTCTTGTAGTCCTTGTGCATTGTGCTGGTGAGTAAATGCTTTTCTTTTTGCTCTACGCAAAACTCTATATTTATTTGAGCATCATTGATTGCATTCTACTGTGCTCTGGTGATGGTAATGATTTTAAAATTATAGTTTCTGTAGAGAAAGTTTTTTTTTTTGTTCTGGATTAGCAAAATGTATTGACGTGAAGCGAGAAAAGAAGTCAATGTCATCTTTGAAAGTGTTGCTGAAGAGTACAAAGGAGTGCGAAAAACAATTGTCAATTGTTGTTTTCTACAATTGTAATTACGATAATGGGCCAAGAATGAGACCATGAACTGAGGGATTGATCCAAAACCGATAACGATGCCAGACTTTACACATTGTAAAAATGAAGGCGCTTGTTATCGTATTATGGGATAATAGACACCCTTTTCTCTCCTATTAAGGAAAACGAATCATACAATTTTTATTATTTAGATAAAAGATTATATTTTCTAGTGATCTTACCGGGATTTTGGTTAATGAGAAACTTACACTTTGGAATATGTCAGTAAATGGAATACAACATTTGGTTCCAAGTACTACTATTTGGAAAAGTATATTGAGTATCTAAACACGGACATTATGTGAAAATCCTATTGGGTGGATAAAGGTTGGGCCTGTAAAATTTTAAATTTGAATCCCTCGTTATTTCGAGACGGATGGCCAATTTGACATCCATGAAGTGACAGGTTGTTATTTAAAGATTAGAAATTTACGAAAGTGTCGCTTTACGTTCGAAGAAAATTGGTAAATAATAAAAACTTCCTCCAAAAGTTCAAACTTTACACTGAAAAAATAAAATTCAGAAAAGACCATATTATCTGTTCATGAACTATTTTGTCACTAATTTTAACAATTTCCATAAACTTCTTTATAGTTCTGTGAATTTAATAAATATATTCACATCCATATATTGATCAATTTAATGTAAAAGTTCATAAATCCGGCAATTCTTTATTAAATTTGTTTATACAAACACAACAGTGTTTTTTCAGATGTTTCCTGGGTTTGGAAATGTTTGTGCTCATGTATGTACTAAAGAATTCTCATAGCATTTAGAGTTTTCCCTACATATAGCTTAGTAATTGTTTCAATAGCAGCATTCCGAACAGCCGCTGATGAGGGTTTGCGCCTAGATCCTAAATTTATTAAATTTGAGGAACGTTTTCTGAAAATATGAATTTAAGAAAAATTTAATTCTATTAGGAACCACTTCATAGTTTTTGGACATTTTCAGAAAAAGAAAAACAATGAAAAAATTACATGACGTGTCAGTGGACACGCGGTTGGAACAAAGTTCCTTTTGCTTTATATTATGTACTAGTTAGTTCGTAATGCTGTTAAATGTTAGTTAGTAATGCGCCTGTTTAAAAATATGATACTTTAATTGAATCTTTAAGAACAGATACTTTTTGTAAAATAATAAACTTTTTTTAAGATTTTTTTTATAGAATGTATTTTTTTGAAAAAGAGTATATTTTTTGGTCTTTTTTGTAAGAATATGAATTATATTTTTCCGAAAAGTTCCTTTTTTATAAAAAGAGAGGTACTTCTCTTATTAAAAGGTAATGTTTTTATAAAAAAGGAACTATTTTTAAGAAGAAGTACTTTCTGTACGAAAAGCCGTCAGTATGACGTTTTTTTTTACAAAGAAGTACTTTTTTGAAGAACAGGTACTTTTTAAAGAAGTGGTACTTATTTTCAGAAAGTCTACTTATCGCAAGAAAAAAAAGGTATTATTTTATTTTTAAGAAAAGGTAGAAAAGGAATTTTTGTAAGAAAAGTATTTTTTAAGAGAGTGCATTTTTTGAAGAAAAGGCTTTTTTTTAAAGAAATCGGAATTTGTTTGAATTGGTAATTTTTTCAAGAATAGGTAAATTTTTAAGAGTTGGTATTTATCTCAAGAAGAGTTATTTTGTACCGCAAAAAACGTAGTCTTTCAAGACAATTTATTAAAAAAAAATTTATACAATTTATTATATTTAAGAAAAATACTCCTTTAAGAAAAGGTACTTTTTGTAATAAAATTTCCTTTTTTTTAAGCAAGGGTACTTCATTAAGATAACTTTTTTTTTAAGAAAATATACTTTGTTTCAGAATGTGAATAGGTATCTTTTTTTGAGAAAATTTACTTTTTGTAAGAAAATGCACTTATTTAAGAAAATGTTTATTTAACTTCTTTCACTTTGGCTTTGCTAAGTTTACTTTTATTGGGTTCAATACTACAATATATACTAAATATTGGTTACAGGCTCCACCTAGGAAACTTCCCATTAAACAAAAAAATTTTCAACATATGTTAGTCTAGCCACAAGCCAAAGCAAAAGTACCCAATATATTTGATAATAGTGGGCATAATAGTGTTAAAACAAAAGTTGTTTAAATTTTTTTCATTTAGCCCCCATCCGGCAAAGTGCGATAAAGAACTTTGTTCTAAAAATTCATTAGAATTATGAACAGTTTTGTTAGCGTTTATGTACGATTTTATGAAAATGCAAACTAAGAACAGTTTCATTAAATACATGAACGTTTCCATTAAGATTTATGAAAGTTTCATAGAATTTTTTTTGTTTCCTAATGAATAAATTTTATAAAAGTGATATTTTGTGGAACATGATTAAAACTGTTAATAAATGCATTCTTTGGCCGCTGTTTCATGAAAAGTGAAGATGTACTTTTTCACTAATAATATGTACCTTTTATTTTGAGTGTAAGAAGTCTGTCTGGAGTGCAAAAAATCATTTTGAGTGTAGCAAGCCATCGTAATTTATGGATGAATTTGTGAGGCGAGTTTATCAATCCGGGTCCTTATTGGGCATAGGAACTCATGTACGTGCTCGTCCAGTATGTTCAGTGGAAGACATTGCCATCGTAGCAGCCATCAACAACAACTCGCCACCTTTTGCAGCAATTGAACATTTCTTGCACTTCCTTGCGAAGAAGACTTACATAAAGACCTCTGTACGGAGGCTTCTTATTCCAATTAGTCCAAGAACTGAAGCCTCGTGTCCATCCGATGCGTTTCGCTACGCTGAATGTGCTAAAGACCGCTTGGCTGAAGATGATCACTTTTACCGAAAAATCATATTGTCCTATTAAGCTAATTTTCACCTCGATAAACATACCAAATTTTCGCAGTTGGTACTCGGAAAATCCACATGTCGTGGAAGAGTAGCCGATGCATGCACAACGAGTGACAGTTTAGCGCGGCTTTTGCCATGGCGTCATCATAGGCCCATTATTCTTTGAAAGTGAAACCGTTACCGTCAATGGCGTTTTGAAGTCAATTTGAAGTAAATTTTTCATAATTTTGATGTAAATTATTCATTAAATTGTTGTACATTTCTCGTCAATTAGATGTAACGTTGTCATCAATTTAATGTTAGTTTTTCATCCATTTGATGTAAATTGGTTATCAATTTGATGTAACGTGTATGTCAATTTGTAGCCAAACTCTTTGGTTTATTTTTCATTGCAAAAAATTCACAAGAACAGGGCGTAAGAGAACACAAAAAATACTCATAACGTGGATATTGTCTTCTGTCCATTGCATTATTTTCTATTATGCATTTATTTTCAATTTTCTACTAGGCTTTTTTCTTTTTCTCTTAATTTTTTCAATACTACGCCCATTTTTTGAATCGATCGCACTAATTATTTGTAAAGTCCCATGATGAAGATTGATGTAAAAAAATCCAATGAGTGTTCGAACTCACGGGCGATGTGTTAACACCTTTTTGCTACACGGTACATGTTCGATTTCTATGAACACATTCGTAAATGTTACATTGGAAAATAAACAACAGCGTTCAATCATATGATGACGTTACAGTTAAATAATATTAATACTTAAAATTATTTAAAGACCCAGTGCAAGCACATGTGTCATTATTTTCTTGCTCAATACTATTGTTTTATTCCCACAAAAGTCAAAGAATGCACAGCAACAGACACTTGTATATACATACATACATTGTTATATACTACGTACATACGCTACACAAGTTCACAAAATTGTCGTTGCTCTTTTTCTATCTCATTTTTATATACATACAGTAGTGGACAAAAGTGGATACATAAATCAATTTTTTTCACAATTTCTTTTGTATCTTTTTTATTTATTATACAAACTAAAAACGGTTTTTTACAGCACATAACTTAAACCTATTTCTTCAATAAAAAACAACAAAACGTATCCAATTTCATTAAGAAGTATTTAAATAAATCAAATGTAACTTCCAACCCAATGTATCCAGTTTTGCCCATTTTGGTAAAATTTCAGTAAACGTTTTTTTAATACTTGGTCCAAAGACCTTTGTTCTTCAAAACATCTTTTATTCGTTTTGGCATGCTTTCTACCAGATTTTGTAAAGTTTGAGGTGGAATATTAGCCCATTCTTCAGAAATTCTCAGCCAAAGCTCCCCCAAAGACGTTGGGGCTCGTTCGTACTGCGAGAGTCTTCTTTTTACAATAGACCACAAATTTTCGATGGGATTTAAATCGGGGCTTTGTGCTGGCCACTTCATCATCTGGAATTTTTGTTCAGAAATCCATTTTTTGACGATGTTAGCAGTGTGTTTCGGATCCCCATCTTGCTGAAATATTACCTCGGTTTCTGGATATGCACATTTATCTATAAAATCGGGCAAATTGTTTTGCAAAATACTCAAATAGTATTCCTTATTCATTATTCCATCTATTTTAACTAAAGGGCCAGATGCCCACCAGGTGAAACAGCCCCACACCATAATGTTACCACCACCATGTTTGACGGTTTGCTTTACATGGTTCCTTTGAATGGTCTCGTTCGGTCTTTTCCAACAATATTGAATTCCATCTGACTGAAACCTATTGACTTTTGTTTCATCAGACCAGATCACTCGTTTCCAGTCATCTATGGTCCAGGTTTTATGCGATTTGCAAAACTCTATACGAGCCTTCACATTCTTCTCCGAGAGCGCAGGTTTCTTTTTTTTTACTGCGGAAACTAGTCCAATTCTCTGCAAGGATCTCCTTACTGTACGATCTGATACTGGTTTATTTAGAACCTTTGCAGCCTCTTTTGGTGTTCGAAAGCTTTTAGTTGCGAGATTTCGTTCCACTAATCGAGCATCTCCGTCAGAGAGCAATCTTGGTCTACCTCCCTTACTAGTAGCCACAATCAAATTTCGCCTTTTTCTGACTAGGCTGACGGTTCGGTGGCACACATTTAGTTTCTTTGCAATATTTCGACATGAATCACCATTTTCACTAAGTCGGACAATTTCGTCCTCTAGATTTTTCGAAATTTTTCTCATATTTTTTGATTGTTTGAGATAAATTGTAGGTTTTTATTAAAACACTAACCGAAACTATAAAAAATATTCACTGACCGTTCTTATTGAAAGAAAAATGTCAAATGACGCTGTTAACACTCACGGCAAAAAGAAAAACAGAAAACAATTGAAATATAACGGGACTAGACATAGCAAAACACAAAAAACGCACAGCGGACAAAAGTGGATAAATGCTATTGAAACATATTTATATTATTTTTTTCATAATTCCACAGAGAACAAATGAAATATTTTCAGTTATATTTAGTACAGGGTATACAAGAATCACAAAGAAAAAAACAGCGGTTGGATATTGCTAGTACAACAAAAGTTATTATTGAATTACGAAAAATTTTAAATTATGTATCCAGTTGTGTCCACTACTGTACGTATAATACGTTATTACTCTCTTTGCTCTGAGAGTGCTCCGCACCAACATTTTATTGGACTTACCTTTCACAATAATAAACAAACAACAACACCAACAACAACAACTACTACTACTACTGATATGTTGGTGAGTGTTTGTTTGGTTGCTGGGTGTAGGGGGGGGTACCTAAAATAAAAACTGTTAAGGGAATCCAAAGAGTGGAGAGTGTGAGTGTAAATTGTCATGGGGGAGGGTATATAAGATTCGGCCCGGCCGAACTTAACACCGTTTCTTCTTGTTTTTGTATAAACCGGGCAATGCTGAACATCAAATGACTCGCTTTGTTTGGCCATAGCAACAACAACGAAACAACCAAACACACAACATCACACATACATACTTTGTCCGAAGTAGCTGACGTATACGTGTGTCACATAATCACATGTTTGCCATATCAACAGCAACGAAACAGCCAAACACACAACATCACACATACTTTGTACGAAGTAGCTGACGTATTAGTGTGTCACCATAACGTCGACTGCGAAAGCCCATGCGCTTGCAAATGAAATTTTGCGTGACTATGTTTTATATCTCCGTTCAACAACAGCAACAGACGTACATGTGCATACATATATTATTATCTTAATACATACGCTATAGACATAATTTCGTTTTCCTCACCCCTGCCCCACCACTCTTTCATTGCTCTCTTGCTCGCTCATTTTTGTTTAGCACGTCATTATTCTCTTTCGCAGTCGCAGAAAATCTGGTTTTAGCAGCAGAATAAAATCTGGTTTTTAGCAGATTTTGACTTTGATAGATTTAATCCCTATACGCCGCTATAGATGTTAACACATCAAAAAGATCATCAATTCAATGGTACTGAAAAAGGGGAGGAAACTCACAATTTTCACACTGAGAACCTTTTCATTAAATTGATGAAATTTGTCATCAATTCAATGAAGAACTATTGATGAAAAGTTATCATCGATGTAAAGATTTTTTTTCTGTGTAGTTCTAACAACAAAAAAAGCCATAAAACGGGACTTCTCTGTAAAATGTGGGATTGAAATCCAAGGCGGGATAGAACACCGAAAATCGGCCTTGGTCAGGTTACTCATACCCCCATTATCACCATATCCAGTTATCATATAGTTGAGGCTAATTAAAAGTTTTAGCTGTCAGTTTTTTTTGGAATTTATAAATTGTAACACTCTGTTAGCTGTAACTAGATATTGTGATACTGGCCTATACTTGTTGTTTGTAGGATCAATTTCACATGATTGCAAACACGAATCTTATACCACATTCGATTAGCTGAGCTGTTGGAGCGCGTCCAAACCAGTGTGACATGCGAAGTCCCAATTTCTAATTCAATTTTAATTACAGCAACTATATTCTTGTTAGAATTGGATAATTAACATAGTATAACTATATTTTTGAGTTCTCATAGGGAAAGTATATCAGTTATACAAAATCAACAGCTCTGAGCGGATTTCCGGCTAAATGCTACTAAAATTTACAATTTCAATTCTGCTTATAGCTCTTTTCGAAAGCACTGCCAGTG
The DNA here is from genome assembly GCA_963931995.1 of Phaonia tiefii. NCBI lineage: Eukaryota > Metazoa > Arthropoda > Insecta > Diptera > Muscidae > Phaonia > Phaonia tiefii. The sequence continues at coordinate 273,924,964 of OZ008369.1, read as the reverse complement.
CCAAATCCAAGGTAGAAACATCATTTACCTTATAAATACAAAAATTTCATTTTATAATTCTTCTCTTTGATTTCCAGTCCAGAGTTCTTTTATTTCAAAAGGTTGACCATGAGTACAATCACAAATATATCTCGAAATCATCGATCAACATCACGGCAGACCACTCAACAATAAATTCAGATATGGTAATTGCCCAGAATATTACGGATACCATTTGGCTAAAATTGTTGGTTAAAATGAAATTGGCGAAAATGACTGAATATCGCACGATACTCAGTTATGATGCAGATGGCTGCGATCTTTTGGGCAAAGCTGTGTCGCAGAAGCTAAATATTTTGTACACCTGGACGAATAGTTTCTTCAAATACACCGATTTACCCCGATCTTGTCCAATATTGACGGTATGAGTCTATTTAACCGGAATTTTTTAAGAAACACTATAATCCTTTTGGCTTTAGGGCAAATATGTATGGCACAATTTTAAACTGGACAAGAATGGTGTACCTCCGTTTGCCATGGATGGTTTATATCAATCTAATACGGTGCTTTACTTCAAGAGGGGCACCCTCAGGGAGATGTTAAGCAATACTACTTTGTATACTATTTTAAAATTGAAGTGATATTTCTAGTGTGGGAGACAGTTCAAAGAGTGCATTTTAAGGATTCTCTAAAGGAAATAAATTTACTTATAACATATGTCAAATTCAACGGAATACTGATACAAATTGTTATCTAGAACTTTACATTAAACAAGTTTCATCGATCTAGGTATGGTTTCATTACGTGGAAAGGAATTAAATTTTCAAGGCTATTGTTTTCAGTCCGTTCCCCTCAGGTAGTTCAATTTATATATCGTTGAAATAGCGAAAGAGGGACAATGATCGAATATACTTTTCCTCAATTTCTCTCAATGTTTTCTTTCTCAATTTTGTCGCAGACATTTTTCCTGTCGAATTTGATGGAAATGTGCTCTCAGATTGGGGTCGTATAATTTTGTAATTGTTCAGCTCTGTTAATCAACGGCCTTGCTTTCAGATACTACGAAAATATCTACCTCCCAACATGACGTTATAATGGCCATCGGATCTCACTTCGTATTCCAGCCGAGTGAAATTCAATGATATATTTTGTTACATGTAAAACATTTATTTATGTTACTGCGGGTTTTTCACTACTGTTTTTATAAAGATGATGAAGAGATCTCACTATACAATGTCATCTTTTAGAACGAAGTTCTTTATCGCACTTTGCGGGATGAGGGCTAAATGAAAAAAATTAAACAACTTTGTTTTTAACACTTTTGTGCGACAACCCAGTATTATCAATTATATTGGGTACTTTTGCTTTGGTTTGTGTCTAGACTAACGAATGTTGGAAAATTTCTTGTTTAATGGGAAGCTTTCTAGGTGGAGCCTGTGACCAAAATTTTGTATATTGTAGTTTTGAACCCAATAAAAAGTAAATTTAGAAAATCCAAAGTGAAAGAAGTTTGAAAAAAGAAAATTTTCTTAAATATGTGCATTTTCTTAAAAAAAGTAAATTTTCTCAAAAAAATACCTATCCATATCCTTAAACAAAGTACCTTTTTAAAAAAAATACCTTATCTTAAAGAAGTACCTTTGCTTAAAAAAGTATATTTTCTTAAAAAAAAGTACCTTTTCTTAAAAAAAGTATTTTTTTTTAAATAAGTACCTTTTCTTAAAAAAGTACATTTTCTTACAACAAATTGCCTTTTCTTAAAACACTACATTATCTTTAAAGAGTAAATTTTTTGTGAAACAAAATAACTTTTCTGGAGATACTGTATGTACATATGTACCCATTCTTGAAAAAATTACCAATTCTAAAATAGATTCCCGTTTCGTAAAAAAACAAACACAAAATTCCCTTTCTTTAAAGTACATTTTCTTAAAAATAAAATAATAACTTTTCTTTTCTCGAGATAAGTAGCCTTTTAAAAAATAAAGTAATAACCCTTTCCTAAAAAGAGTACCACTTCTTTAAAAAGTAACTGTTCTTAAAAAAGTACTTCTTTGTAAAAAATCCATACTCTTATGGCTTTTGCTTATAGAAAGTACTTCTTCTTAAAAATTGTACCTTTTCTTTAAAAAAAAAATTTGCTTTTAATAAAAGAAGTGTCTCTCGTTTAAAAAAGGACCTTTTCGGGAAAATATAATAAAGTACATATTCTTACAAAAAGGACCTAAAAATATAACTTTTCCTTAAAAACAAACATCCTGCAAAAAAAAATTTTCTTAAAAAAATTTTATCATTTTACCAAAAGTACGTTTTCTTAAAGATCTATTTAAATTTTGGTATTTTTCAACGGGTGCCTTAGACGTGTTAGAACTAACTACTACATAATATATAGCGAAAGGCACTTCGTTCCAACCGGGTGTCCCGTGACGCCTCATGTGATTTTTTGTCTCCTTTAATATTTAAAGATTCTGGATATGTGCTGTCATGATAAATGCTTTACATACGAACTAACATTTAAATGTTAGTTGATATTGTGATTTATGTTAAGCTAACATTTGTATCTTAACGGTCATCTCCAGTATATTAAACCAACATTTGAATATTAATGTGTGACTAATGGGACATGGGACTGTCCGTGGAGGTAGAAGCCTGATTGGCTGATTGGTTATACGGACACTGATACGTCTTAGGCTTATTATGTGACCTTCTTCAAACTAATGGCCACCACCCGTAGCTAACGGCGGGTCAAAACTAAAGAAATCACAACACAGTTTCGACTTACTGTATTGTGGTCAGCGTCTGATCCATAATGTGCGGCTGAAAGATGATTATCCTATCAGTAGGTAAAATGCCAACCAAGATGGGCTGGGTTTGCCTCCCACTACCGTTATGGTTGGTTGGTTCACGCGGTTGCTAAGGATACAATTTACAATTAGTGCCTTGAGACACCGTTTTGATTACCACATCACTCCGGACAGTCTAATATACAGTGGCTATACCCAAGCTCTTAATCGGAGATACCTTGTTAGATCCGTTAGATCTATCTCGTATATCTCAGTCAGGTTGTGTATGAAGGGAGGACCTATGGTATTTACGTGTCTATTCATTAGAGCCGGACAATTGCAGAGGAGATGTTCCACCGCCTCCTCCTCTTCTGCATCTTCGCTGGCACGGCAGTGGTCATTATGTGGAAGATTCAGCCGTCTTGCGTGATTATCGACTGGCCAGCGCCCGGCCAGCACAGCTATTAGCCTTGATGTATTCCCCCGATTTTGGCTAATCAGGGAGTTAGTCCGGTGAATGTTATATTCTGGCCATGTGTTTATGGATAAGCGGCACATTTCTGTTCTATCCCATCTGGCCTTTGCTCGTTCAAGGTAATGCAGGAACATTCCTCTTTTGACCGACCTTATAGGCGTTGTGACTGACACCATATGGACTTCGGTGGAAGAAGATCCTGCCCTGGCTAGTTCGTCTGCCAGACCCTTGTGGCCTGGTATCCAAATACGAACCACACTGGCTAGTCGACCTAGCTCGACAAGTTTTTCCCTACATTCACTAAGGAGTTTATATGCAGCGTTGTTAAATTTAATTGAGCCGCCTGGCGATCTAGAAATATTACAATGCGCTCTGTTCTCCGTTGTAGTATAAGTTCGGCGGAGGTTTCCTTGATGACCAGTACCTCCGCTTGGAAAGCACTGCACTTGTCTGGGAGTTTGAATAATAAATTGAGGCTTGCCTCATCGGAGAAGGCACCCGAGACGGTTCCACATTACATTTTGGATCCGTCCATAAATAATTTGGTGTCAAAAACTGTCAGTGATTCCCCTTTATCCCACCCTATTCTTCAGGGAAACCTGACATCGAATAGGTTATCGAACTTTAATGAGGGGGTGCAGTAATCGGTGGTTATATTAAAGTTCTCTTGCGATTGTCTGTCGCAGTCTCGCATGTCCATAATCGTCACCGTTATATAGGCAATCAAAATACAAGAATATTTCAATAAACGATGAGATCCATTAATTGTTGACGACCCTCGCAAATGTAGTAAGAACCACGATATAAGGATATGTACCCGGAACGTAAGAACACTATACAGGACGAGTGGCGCTTTGCAACTGGCGGATGCCCTCGAAAAATATAAAGCTGACATCACAGTTATTCAGGAAGTGCGATGGATAGGATATGCACGCTGAAAAAGTTGTCTCTATTTGTTGTTTGGATGCAAATATAACGTGTTTGTAGCTTGTGGATGCAAATATAACGTGTTTTGTAGCATACTGGTGTTCAAAGACATTGTGTTTGCTATTCAATATAACACGTTTGGGACACTGTGATTAATGGGTTATTATACTTGTATTTGGGACACAAATGATGGGTTTTTTGGTGGAAACAATAACGCGACTGCCAATAAAGAAACAAAAAGGAGCGGATTTCCAGTACACGAAAACAATGCTTGTAAACATGTACATGGTTCCTGGAATATGTTGCTGTAGCCTTTATTATTTAGCATTTGGTTTCAACAGAAAGGGAAACTGCGTTATTTAATAAACCTGCCATTGGCGAAAGGACGAATTCGGTTGCGGATTTATAGTTGGCAAGAGACTGCGACACCTAGTTTAAAGGTTGAACCCAGTGAGTTAACGCATAGCCACAACTCGCATTAAACCGAAATATTTCAGCATCTCGTTAATATGTGTGGACGCACCGACAGAGCATAAAGACGATGACATCAAGGAATCCTTTTATGCTGGACCTGACCTGGACATTAATATTACTCTAGGCGATTTTAATGCCAAGTTGGGAAAGGCAAGTGTCTTTCGACCAACCATCGGTAATCACAGTCTACGTGGTACCACTTCCGATAATGGAATAAGACTGATAGACTTTGGTGCTGCAAAGAACATGGTAGCTAGTAGCACATGGTTCCAAAAAAAGGATATATGTAAGGCGACTTGGTTATGACTTGGTCAGAGAACGAAGAACCAGCTTGATTACTTGGTAATAGATGGCAGGCACTCTTCTAGTGTAATGGATGTACGTGTGATTCGAAGTGCGGATCATTAACTGGTGGCTGCGAAAGTTCGCACAAGACTGACCAGGGCGAAAAATGTACGAAGCCGAACACAGGAAAAGCTAGATATTGACAAGCTACAAATACCTGAGATATCAATGGCCTATCAAGAGAAGCTCTCTCTCTTGCTAGGGTAGAATACCCCCCTCCCGAGGATCTAGATGCGCAGTGGAAGCACATCTCCCATTCTTTGGAAACCGCTGCAAGGGCTGAACTTAGCTATCAAAAACCGCAAAACGATAAACCATGGTACGATGGTACGTATGGCAACGAAACAGTCAGCTACAACGCGTGCTGCGAATGTGCGGTACAAGAGGCTGAGAAGGCAGGAAAACCAACATTTTATCCGGAGAAGTTGGCACCGGGAGCAGAGAGAGATTGAAAGGACCAAAATGTGCAGCATGAATAATGAATTCCGAAATTTTTTCCAGAGGCAAAGAAGATCTAATAACGGACAGAATAATGGGCTGCCCTCTTACTAGGGCGAGAATTGGAATCTGGTGAGATAAGCAATGTGTGCTTAGAGCGTGGAGATACCGTACTACTACACTGAGATTCTTCCGCTGGAGATCAGAAGGTAAAGATTGTGGAAGACAGTGTAGATTGTGCCCCCCCCCCCCCACCGTCCTAACAGCCAAGGCGAGAATAGCCAATAGCTAGCCAACATGCACCAAATTGTATGTGCTGGAAAATATATATTATACCCTATTATTTATTGGGTCCCAAACATGTTATATTGAATAGCAAACACAATGTGGTTGGACACAAGTATACTATATTTGCGACAAGCTACAAACACAAACAATAAAAAAAGACAAATTTTTCAGCGTGTTGTTGGGGGAGTCTGTGCCTGACGATTGGAGTGTCAGTGCATTATGTCCTTTATTCATCCGTGTGTATGTTCCAACTATCGCGGTATCAGTCTTGTATCAATTTTTTAAATTTGAAAATAAAGAGCGCATTGGTTTCTTAAGCCAAGGTGCTCTGGCTGATTTCATCACGGGACTTTTAATACATTTGTGTAACAATATAAGAAAATTTTATATTGAAAAATCTTTATAACAGTTGTTGTATTTTAGCTGAGGACACATTTATATTAACCCATTATATTTAAAAGCAATACAGTTTATAACTCCCTAACATTATCAACGTGAACCATGACACGTGTCTAATGAACATTTACGGAATTTCTCTTACTTCAATTCAAGGAAAGTTTTTTAATACGACTACGATAACTGCAACAAGTATTGTGTCTTATGTTCACGAATATCCATGCAACATTGAAGAGGATTCAGATAATGACACAACGACAACAATTGCAAAAACCTGTAAATGTGTTAGAAATTCAATTTAATAAAAATTGTTAAAATTACTCGAAATAGTGAAGTTTTGCACTCCGTGACGATAATCACAAATGTCTTAAGAAATAAGCAGAGAAAAGTATAACCGAGTTGCTGAGCTACATAAGTAGACAATATTGTCACCCTTCAATGTTATTGTGGGAAAACGGACATTTGAGAGTGACTGATTGTTAATGAAGAAAGCCACATGTAGTTTACAGTATAGTATATTCTCCATAGTTGTTCGTATTTGTATTTCTTACCCTTATATACGTTACAGGGATAGCGTTGCCAACCAGTAGACTGTTCTTGCCAACCACGTTGCGGGGCAGGTCTTGCCAACCGCAAAGCTGGTCTTGCCAACCACGGGGCCGTGCTGGTTTGGCAACCGTAAAGCTGGTGTTGCTGTTCGTGCCACACATCGTGCTTGTCCTGATAACCGCCAAGCTACATTTGCCACCCGGCGGACTATTCTTGCCAACCACCGGGCAGGGCTGTTCTTGCCAACCGGCAGATTCTAATTGCCAACATATGGGCTTACTTGGTATTGCCAACCGCATATCTGGTCTTGTCAACTGCCGAGCTGGTCTTGCCAACCCCCAGGCTGTTTTTGCCACACATCGTGCTGATCCTGATATCCGCCAAGGTACACTTGCCAACCGGCGAACTATTCTTGCCAACCACCGGGCCGGTATGGTCGTGCCAACCGCCGGCATGGTCTTCCCAACCGCCAGGTTGTTCTTGCACAAAACCATGGTGGTCTGGCTAACCGCCAGGCTACGCTTGCCAACCGGCAGATAACCACGGGACCGGGCTGGTTTTTCCAATCACAAAGGTGGTCTTGTCAACCGCCAGGCTGTGCTTGCCACACATCGTGCTTGTCCTGATAACCGCCAAGCTAGACTTGCCAACCGGCGGACTATTCTTGTCAACCACCGGGCAGGGCTGGTCTTGCCAACCGCCAGATTCTTTTTGCCTGGGTTGGTCTCGCCAACCGCATATCTGGTCTTGCCAACCGCCGAACTGGTCTTCCAAACCGCCAGTCTGTTCTTGCCAAACACCATGTTGGCCTTGATAACTGTCAGGCTACGTTACCCACTGCCAGACCTTTCTTGCTAACCACCGGGCTCAGCTGGTCTTGCCAATAGCAGAGCTGGTCTTGCCAACCACGAGGCTGTTCTTACCAAACAGTGTTGGTATTGATTACCATAAGACAATGCTCGCCAACCGGAGGACTGTTCTTGCCAACCGCTGGGCTGGGCTGGTCTTACTAACCGTCAGGCTGTTCTTGCCATATACCGTGCTGATCTTGATATCCCCTGATAACGCTTCCCAACCGCCACGTTCTTCTTGAAAAACACCAGGCTGGTCTTGATTACTGCGAGGCTAGTCTTACTGATATTACGAAACGACAGGCTGTTCTTGCCAAAGACCTGGATGGGCTGGTCTTGCCAATTGCAGCCCTGGTCTAGCCAAGCACCACAGAACTGGTCTTGCCATCCTTTGCAGACCTGGTCTCACGAACCATAGAACTGGTCTTGCCATCCTCCGAGTTGGTCTTGCTAACCACTACCAATTTGAACGAATATCATTTGATATGGAGCAAAGTGTAATGTTGTTAAAAAAAAAGGGTTCTCATTACGTCCCATAAAGGGATTGGTGAGAGTTTCTCACAACCAGTGAGGTGGGCGCTTTCTTCATAGGTTTATATTCACTGATTGAGACCTACAGTTTTACACCTGTTCTGAACGGTATTTTGAGAAGCTACTCGATAGTTTCCAGTAGCAAGAGTCATATTAGGCCTAAGGTCTCGTAGGCCCAAATTCGTTTTGGAAAACCCTTAAGATTATAGAGTCATATCCGTGTGTCTGGCAGGCTGGCTGATCAACATGATAACCAACGTAAATATTTACCGATCACAATAGTATTTTGTTCATGACTATAGTGTGCGCAAACTAAGTTTGGAAACGGAAATGGGCGTTGTGACCATGCCCATTCAAATCGATTATTTAATAGAAAATTAGTTTCTTCTTAAGGGGGGTTCTGGTATATGTGATTAGCATTAACTCAGATATTGCTTAACAACCTGTAAGTTGGTAACTAACTGGAGAAATTTTGCGAGGTTGCCACGCCCATTCTGGTACCTCCCGTACAGAAGCTAGGAGATCGTGTGGCTTGTCGATACGATGAATCGTATGAAACACGAGCGATATTTGGTTTCTCATTTTCAGACACCAGTCACCCACTAAAGTGAAAGTGATTTTGCCACATCCGGTGCCACATTTTACTGATTTAGATCTCTACATCTTTCGTATCAAAATAAACTGATAAACTAAATATAACTTCCATTCTACTACGTATGAAGCACGATATGAATGTGTGTTTCGCACCCAGGTGAGGTGAGTTGAAAATTACATCAACTCGAGTCTAACGAGACAACATGAGTGTTAGCGAATGCGATTTGGTAAATGCCAGATTTAGCGCTGTGGGAGCCATACATAGTCATCCCTGGAAATGGAAGCTGGGCCTCAGTCTGCTTCCCAAAAATCTATTATACCACACACGGTGTTTTGTAGCTTAGCGAATCGTTGCTATTGTAAGTTTTCTCAACCGGAAATAGATGTTCAAATTGAACAAATATCCGTGATAATGTGGGATGGAAAATGCGTTTGTCAATGTGTGGTTGTACGATACAACCAAGCACTTGACGGGGATGGGCTGTTCTCCTCGTTGGTGTTGGTTGTAATTGACGGCCACCACAAGTGCCATGTTCATGTGCTCAAAGCCAGCCCCAATTTATTCATACATTCATTGTTGTTCGTTGGGCTTCGTTGTCTTTTGGGGTTGTTAGTACAGAAATTCATTACAATTACCGACAGGATCGTTAAGATTAACATGTTTTCTCGTTAACGATAGACACGGTGTTGTACGGGATACATGAGATGATAAAAAAATTGGAAAATGTTATTTAGTTGAATACAAAATTCTTGCCTCGTTTAAGAAATGTCTTTGGAAATAAGTTCACGCAGAGATACAATGCTACGACATGGCGTTTAAGGACATTCTCATTAGGATACAATTTTTTTGTAAAATCTTTTATTAAACGAGAACCTCGCAGTAAGATGTCGGCTGGCTTATTAGAAGGTGATTAGTCGAGTGTGCCCAATAAACGGCGGGATACTAAATAAAAACATGTCTTGTTTATTGAGAATTAATGATTGCGAAAAATTATTAGAAGGTTTAAAACCGATTATTACTACAGGTTTTGTTTTTATTTGATTTTTTCTATTCAAAACTAACCATAAAACATACACGTTCCGTTGGGCCTCAGCAAATTTATTTCCAAATTTTTTTCTATAAACATAAAACAAATTTTCAACTATGACATTTTGACACTTTAATCTATATAGCCAAACGAGGGTGGTATGGAAATACGAAAAAAAAAATACAATTGATACTATTCACAAGCACTTGCATTGTATGAATGCTATAAAGATCTGGCAACCGAATACAAAAAAAAAAAATAAATGGTGTCCCATAACATCCCATGAAGGAATTGGGGAGAGCTTCTCACAATCAGTGAGATGTGCGCTTTCTAGTTTTACACTCACTGATTGGGACCTACAGTTTTATACCGATTCCGAACGGTATTTTTGGAAGCTTTTTCATGGCTAAATACTCGATAGTGTCGCCATCACTAAGCGAGGTGACCGTCGTCGAAAGAAATGTAAGGTGGTCTGAGCAGGGATCGAACCCACGTTCTCATGTACAAGAGCCGCGCCCACTAGCCATTGCACCACCGACGGCCCCGACTACAACTACCGAATACAACTAACAGAAAATCATAAGGCAGCAAGTTTTGCTATATAGGAACTACGATGCACAGGACAAGCACCGACAAGGAGGTCGATCTGTGATTTATGAATACAGCAGCTGACAAAAATCATGAATTTGTCTGCGGCTTTGTCATTGACAAAAAGCTGCGGTACCTACCCCCGCATTCATACACTTCAAACAAATTGTAGTCTACGAAGAAAACTAATGCATATACGCTGACAAATCTGTCGGTTTTTGTTGTTTGGATGCAAATATAACATGTGTTTGGCACTTGGCGCAAATATAATATACTTGTGCCCAAACTCATTGTGTTTGCTCTTCAATCTTACATGATTGAGACACAATGATTAAAGTGTTACAACATATGTGTTTGCGACCCAAATATATTTGTGTTTGTGATATAAATACAGCCGTGTTTGTTGCACTGTTTATGCTCTCTCCAGAGCAAGCGGATAAATGAGGGACAACGAGTGTGTATATCTTGTTAGTGTGTATCTGTATTTTAGCAATATTCTCTCAGTGAGTGATTCTTAGATATTCCTGAATGTGCGTGATGCATTGCGTGATAATTTCATGTATTCAGTCGTCAATGGTTCATCAGACACAGGATATCAAAAGCGCCTGGTCAGTGAAAGATTCTGAGAAGCTGGTCCGTGGTCCTTTCATAAGATGGAATGATAAAATATTTTTATTTTTTGATTGCTTCTACATTTGCCTTTATGTTAAGGCAACTCTCGCAATGGCTGGGAACACATCACACACATTCTGCAGAAACCATGTATATGTTTGGAACACACTCCAAATATTCATATATTTTCAAGTCCTAAACTCATTAGTATTTAAATGGAAACATTAGCATGTTTACTTGCAAAGATGCGTACGTTTACGTGAAACGATATGCGTGTTTCCTCTCTAACAGCCAGGAATATTTACAAATCACGAACTGAAACAATAATTCAAAGATACAGTTCAACACATGCAATAACATTAACTGAGGCTGATAACAATCTTTCTTTGTCCTTATTTTATTAATGTGCTCTCGACAGAGTATAGCGACAAAAAATAAAGAAAACAGTGCGCCAAACACATCTGTATTTGTATTACAAACAAAGCCGTATTTGGCTCTCGAACACATATACTATAATAATAATATACCAAACATATTAATCATTGTGTGGCAAACGTGTAATATTGAATAGCAAAGACAATGCGTTTGGACACAAATATACTATATTTGCGACAAGCTCCAAACACACGTTACATTTGCACCCAAACAATAAAAAAAATACACATTTTTCAGCGTGTGGTCATGGAACAGTTATGGACGGTGCTTGATTACACAAAAGCGCTACCACTATTCGATCGAAAAATATCACACACTTACGATATATCTGAAACGGTGTCCGGGAGCAAGGGTGTTTCTTGTATAGAGTTTTATGAGAATCTCTTCACGGATGGGTCGAAAATTAATGATCCGGTGGGGAATCGGTTCAACTCTAAGGAACTAGGGTTGTCTCTCTCACGTGGGTAATCTGACTATTGTAGCGTGTATCAGGCGGAAATGTCGGCTATTGCGGAAAATAGCGGCTGGCGGGGGTTAGTAGACCAGCAGTCATTGGATTCAATGTCTTCTCTGACAGCCAGGCAGTAATTAAGTTTTTGGAATCAGTATTCCTTTGAGGGCCATAAGACATCTGCGTAGTCTATATCATTTAAATTTTCATAAATACTTCATTGAATGACGAATGCTGTTTCTGCATAAGTTGGCCTCCATTACCTCGTCCATGAGTAGAAGAAATCACGTAGGCGACAAGACACATCTTTGTCTAACTTCCCGTCTATTAAAACGAACTTTATACGCTGTATGTCTATGCAATTCACGGATCATGGACACTATCGTGTCCGCTATCCCCTTTTTGGTCAAGGTGGGCTACATTGAGTTACGGTGTACACAATCAAACGGTTTTGGAAAGTCTACGAAAATTAGATTCAGAGACGAGTGCAGTTCAACTGATTCACGGATCATGGACACTATCGTGTCCGGTATCCCCGCTGTATGTCTATGCAGTTCACGGATCATGGACACTATCGTGTCCGCTATCCCCTTTTTGGTCAAGGTGGACCACAGTCTACGAAAAGTAGATGTAGAGACGAGTTCAGTTCAACTGAATGTTCATGATTATTCGCATCATGTTCACGTGGCCGGCATACGAGCGTGCAGCCCCGAAATCCACTTGCTACTCAATTTGCTCCACTACCGGCGAGATCCACAGAAGTATAAGGGTCGCCAGTACTTTGCCTATTGCATTGAGGAATGTAATACCTCTCCAGTTCCTGCAGAGCCTTAGATCACATTTTTTCGGGAGGCGATAACCACTCCCTCTTTCCGATCTGTAGGAATTTTGTTGACCATCCATCCAGTCACTTCTGATGACCGGCATAATGACAACTGGCAACGCTCATGCGCCGTATTTCAACAGCTCCGCTGAAATATTATCACGACCAGAAGATTTGTGATCCTTCATTTTTCCCAGTGCCATCTTGATCTCTTCTTGCGACGGGGGTTCCGTTGAAATATTGCTTCTGGGGTTGCGACGTGCGTCTGCTGACGAAGGGCCCGCAAGCCTGGATTGTGTCGTAAAGAATTCACGTCATCTCTCCAGTTGCTGATTTGGGGTTGATATCTCCGTGCCATCATTAGCTTTTAAAGATGCAGTACTCCTGATGTTGTTGTTGCTCATCCTTTTTATTGAAGAGTACACAATACGAAGGTTACCTGTAATTTCAGCTTTCTCGGTTTCCTCCGCTGTATTGTTCAGATAATTGTCGTATTGTGAACGGAATTGCTGGTAGTCTGAATTTAACTGCCTCTTCAACATTGGTGTCTTGGATCATATACCCATGTTGTGCAGGCATTCACTATTCCGAATTTCTGTCAATGATTCTGCACTACTGTAAGGTTTCGTCGCATATATTATCTGGCGAAGGACCTCCTTGGGTGTTTCCTTCAGAGTGCGAACTATGACTGGCCACGTATTTTCACTGTCCTGTGCCAAATCGGAGCGTAGAGTGTGATCGTACATCATTGATATGAATGGGTCCTGCAGGCGGTCTGTATTGTATTTTACCATTTTGACCCTAATACCGTTGACAATCGTTGCACGCTAAAAAAATAACGGCCGCAGTAACATTGCTGGAACCATGAACATGTTTGCAGATATTGTTTCGTGAATTAAAGATCTGCGTTTTGTTTCTTTATTGTGAGAGACAGCAGTGTTTTCAGCAGTTTTCAACAAACAAAGCCACATTTGGGTCACAAATACGAATGTTATAACCTATTGATTAATCATTGTGGCCCAGACATGTTATATTGAATATCAAACACAATATGTTTGGGCACAAGAATACTATATTTGTGACAAGCTACAGACAAAAAGACACATTTTTCAGGATGTAGACGGAGACGGAATGTGTCCCTTAAGAGTTGGTGGTCACTATGAATATCAGCACCACGTCTAGTTTTGACGTGCAGCAAGGAACCCACAAACATCTTGCTGGCAAGTATGTATACTTGTGAATATTTGTGGGGGGAATTTTGTTCCGCCGATAAACAGTTGATGGAGAGTATAGAAATCTATTAGCCGGTCAACATTGTCACGTATTCCCATCACTTCCTGGAGGTTATTGTAGTTGTTGCCTACTTTGGCATTGAAATGTGCCAGAAATATTTTATTGTCACCAGTGGACAAGGAGGTTACAGCAAAATGAAGTTGGCTACACAAATCAATGATCACATGTTTGTAAAATCTGCAACAATTGCCCAAAACTTTCCCCTGAATTTCCATACCTCCTTTGTGTAAAACTAAATATACCATGCAATTTTCTTTTAACTAGAATCACACAAAAAAAAACATCCATAAGTTGTTGGCCCTCAAAAATTTAGCAAAATAAATGGTCACCCCAAAAAAATATCGTCCGCTTCTAAAAACATTCATATATTGTCACTTTTATCGTCTCAACGAACATTTCATTGTCGCCTCCCACAGTGTAAGGCCCTAACATCCTACTCAACAAAAAAACATATATTTAGAAAAACAGAGAAAATAGCTTGATTGCATTGTAGTAGTAGTAAAAAAGGATACACATTCAAAGGAAGGGTTCCACAAAATATATTGCCCTTACATAGCAAAAATTTCCAAAGTGCTATAAATTCATCATGTGTGCAATGTTGCATTACCAAAAACTAAAGTGCACCAAGAACAACAACAACACGTAGTTAAACGTCAAGCTGTTGCAAGTGTAGCATGGCAAATATTATATTTCATATCGGCCACCTAACCCTCTGGCCACCCTCATGCCTAACTCCCATTCCTTACGGGTTTAGAGGGTGTTATGGGATTTGGATAAAATTGACCATGGGAATATTTCGCATCCCAGAAATGCTATAAATTGCAATTCAGCCTATATAAGAATATAAAAAACGACCGGCATGTTTTTTTTTTTTTGTTGCAATCAAGTGTTGTTGGTTGAATGTAAACATTTATGATAAAAATTGCAATAAATTTACTTTGGGGCACTCGGCACGAGGTGGGTTAAGTGATGTAAGGATCTTATAATTTGGAAATAGCCCGCTATTATTAATCTGTTGCAAATATGAGCAAAACTATAAGCACAGATTTGATAACTTTCCGTCTTAAACACTGACGAAGATTTCATCATGAATCAAATGGCATCCTTCATAGATTCCACGAATTTCCTCAGTAATTTTCATACATAGAAACATTTCATAGCAAACAGTGTGGAGTTTCCTAAAAATGTTTACAATTCCGACTTTAACTGCGCAATTTGAAAATTCTGAGCTCCGACTCCGACTGCTAATCCTACCCTGACTCCAGCTCCGATTCCAATTCCACAAATAAACCTCACGTATTTGTAGTTAGTTTGATTCTTTCTTTCTTTCTTATCCGGTCTCGGACAACCCCGGGGGGTCAGGGACCTTACAAAACGAAGATAACATATTTCGCCAACCAGTTCGATCTTTTGCTTTATCTCTCCAGTTGGCAATACCAAGTGTACGCAAGGATTCGTCAACCTGTTCCCTCCAGCGGAGTCTCGGTCTTCCTATTTTTCGTCTTCCTTCGAGTTCGGTTTCGAAAACCCTTCGCGCTGGTTCATCTTCATCCATTCTACTGACATGGCCTAGCCAGCGCAATCGCGTTATCTTGATCCGCTTAACTATGTCAATGTCAGGATAAAGCTCATACAGCTCATGATTCATGCGTCGCCGATACTCGCCGTTGTGCACTATAGGGCCATAAATTTTTCGGAGTATTTTTCTCTCGAAGACTCCTACAGATGTTTCGTCTGCTTGCGATAGGACCCAGGATTCTGCGTTAGTTAGTTTGATTAGTGGTACGAATTAGAGTTTGCCGTGGGAAACGATCTTTACCCATTACGCACTGGGTACGGGGTAAATAGTGGGTTATTATACATGACAATGAGGATCTATCCATCACGGTTACTCATTACCCACAGATCCACGACACTAGGGAATTACTCATCACGATTACCGACGCTCCGTTTCCGAGATGAAGAAACTTTTTCTAATATTTTTCGATCAACAATGGAGATGGGTTGTTATCCACGACAATGGGGAATTACCCATCACGATTTCCTATTACCCACAGGGTATGGGGTAAACAATGGGTAGCTATCCACGACACTAGGGAATTACTCATCACGATGACCGAGCTCCGTTTCCGAGAAAAATAAACGTTTTCTAATATTTTCGTATTTTCGATCAACAATGGAGATGGGTTGTTATCCACGACAATGGGGAATTATCCATCACGATTACCCATTACCCACAGGCTATAGGGTAAGCAATGGGTTGCTATCCACGACCCAGGGAATTACTCATCACCATCACCGACCCTCCGTTTCCGAGATAAAGAAATTGTTTCTAATATTTTCGTATTGTCGATCAACAATGAAGATGGATTGTTATCCACGACAATGGGGAATTACCCATCACGATTACCCATTACCCACAGGGTATGGGGTAAACAATGGGTTGCTATCCACGACAATAGGGAATTACTCATCACGATTACCGATGCTCCGTTTCCGAGATAATGAAACTTTTTATAAAATTTCCGTATTTTCGATCAACAATGCAGATGGGTTATTACCCAGTGTAACCCATTATCTATCGCCGTGGGTAATGTATAAAGGCCGCCTACCCATTCCTCATCTGTAATCGGTAATCGATGTGCTGGCAAATGGGTGACTAATTCCCCATCATCATGGGTAACTACCCATTATTTTATCTATTACTCTGTAGGTAATGCGTAATCGTGGCGGGTAATTCCCCATTGTCATGGGTAACTTTCCCCGATACCTTTCGTTTCCATTAAAACGAATTTAAACGCTGCATCTGCGTAAAGTTCACGGATCATGGACGCTATCTTGCCCGGTATTCCCTTCTTTGTCAAAGTGGACCGCATTGAGTTACGGTATAGACAATCAACGGCTTGTTCAAAGTCTTCGGAAAGTAGATACAGGTATAGGCGAATGCAGTTCCACTGACTGGTTCCTCATTACATCCCATGAAGGAATTAGGGAGAGCTTTCTCACAACCAGTTAGCTTTCCGCCGAAAGAAATTGAAGGTGGTCAGAGCATGGATCGAACCAAGGATCTCATGTACAAGAGGCGCGCACAGCTGAGTGGTTGTGAGGAGCATAAAAGCGAAATATTTGTAATTCCCTAGTTTGTGTACATGATCCGACAGGGGGGAAGCTGATGATGCCAAAGACATATTGTATGAGCTCCTAGAGGAAACGTATGACCGCTGCCCTGGCCATGACACTAAGATTGTACTAGGAGACTGTAATGCCAAAGTAGGAAGGGAGAATGTGTTTAATCCAACTATTGGCAATTTCAGTCTACATTGCGACAGTTCCGACAACGGTATGAGACTGATTGACTTTTCCGCGGCAAAAGACATGGCCATTAGTGGTACAAGATTCCAGCATAAAGACATCCACAAGGCTACTTGGGTATCCCCTGATCAAAGAACTAAGAACCGAATTGATCACGTGATAATTGATGGAAGGCACTCATCCAGTGTAATGGACGTACGAGTGATCAGAGGAGCTAACATCGATTCTGATCACTACCTGGTAGCAGCAAAGGTTCGCACAAGATTAAGTAGAGCGAAAATCGTACGAAACCAGACGCAGAGGAAGCTGGACATCGGAAAGCTGCAATTACCAGAGGTAGCCACAGCCTGCTCAAGGAAGCTCTCGCAACTTTTGGCACAGAACCCACCCCCCTCCCGATGACGATCCTGAAGCGCAGTGGAAACCCATTCCCGACTCTATAAAAACTGACGCAACGACAGTACTTTGTTTTGAAAAACCGCTTCGCTACAAACCTTGGTACGATGAAGAGTGTCGCATAGCGAATGATGAAAAGAACGCTGCACGTATGGCAATGCTTCAGTGAATTGAAACGCGATGTCTGACTGAGTGGTATAGGACGAAGGGAAGGAGGTAAACCATCTCCTTGATTGTGGAAAACGGTAGTGGAAAAAGCGCGAGAGTGAGCAAATTGAGACATACAGAAAGAAGAACGAAGCCGGAAAATTCTACTAAAAATTTAAGAACGGAACTAATGGACATGGTTCAGGGCTCCTCTTCTGTAAGGACAAAGACGGAAATCTCGTCGCAGATGTGCCGAGCATGTTGGGACTATGGCGAGATCATTTCTCCGCACTACTGCTAGCTGAGATATCCAATGACGATGAAGCAATTGATCGCAATTTTGGCGACGACGCCGATTGCCCCCTCCTAAACAAGACGAGGTCAGAACAGCTATTGCCCGGCTTAAGAACAACAAAGCCGCAGGAGCCGATGGATTACCGGCGGAGCTGTTTAAGGCTGGCGGCGATGAGCTGATAAGGTACATGCATCTACTTTTGCAGCGTCTCTGTTGAAAAACCCTTTAGATATCATTGGGAGCACAATTAAAGGATTTTTCTGCCGTGTTTTCGAGAATTGAGAAGGAGTCGTCAAAATTGGGTCTGACGGTTAATGAGGACATGACAGAACTGATGGCTTCCACTAGCGGGACCTCCATGCGATTAGACCAAAGAGTCAATGTTGATAACCTGTACAATTCCGAGGTGGTGAGTGAATTTATATACCTCTAATCTGACGAGACGTCAGCCTTGGGATCAAGCGGAGAATTGTGTTTGCGAATGGATGTTATTTTGGGTTAAGAGGGCACTTTGTTGATAAAGCCCTCTCTCATGTGATGAAAGTCTGGCTATACAAGATTCTCATACAACCTATCTAACTTTATGCCGCAGAATCCGGGGTCTTATCGCAAGCAGACGGAATAGCTCTAGGTGTCTTCGGGAGCGAAATACTTCGGAAAATTGATGGCCCTATAGTCCACAACGGTGAGTATCTGCGACGCATGAACCATGAGCTTAACGAGCTATATCCCGACATAGATATAGTTAAGGGGATCAAAACTCCGCGATTGCGCTGCCAGTTGAATAGATGAAAATAAACCAGCACGAAGGGTTTTCGAAACCGAACTCGAAGGAAGAATAGAGTGTTAAGAAGACCAATACTCCGCTGGAGGGATCAGGCTGACGAATCCCCGCATTCATTTGGTATTGCCAACTGAAGAGATGAAGCAAATTTTCGCACTGGTTGGCGAAATATGTTATCTTAGTTTTGTCAGGTCCCTGACCTCCCGGGGTTGTTCGAGACCGGAGAATTAAGTCAGTAAGCGTAAGCAAGACCAACTGCTCAGTTAGAAGAAGCAAGTCTATGATTTTGTTTTTTCGCATTTGCTGTTTGCTTTTGCTGATATGGTTCTAAGTCGTATGTTAGCAAATACAAATGCATTGAAACTTCAAACAGTATTGAGAATCGTTTCAAACAATATAGGGATGAGAGGAGGTTGGGACTGGCAAAATCTGGTTGTTGGCAAAATCTGGTTCTACCGGTTGATTCAATTTCCGCGAAATCGAGTTGAATTTCTACGCCCGGAAAGCCGTTCAAACTTTTAGAAACTACAAATGCGACTTAAGCTTGCTAACTTCCTTTTCAAATGCCCTTCTTGGTGTTTTGTTGTCACCGCTTGGGTGATAGATTGAAGTGGATTTTACCTCTGACAAGTTTTAGTCACATTATAGCTGTTCCAAGTAGTCTTCCTTCACAATTTGTAGTGAGGTTATCTTTTATTTCGCGCCTCGGCATTTGGTTAAGTATAATCCTTCCAATTACATTACGGCATTAACCATTAAACACCATTTCCATTTAATCCCAACACTTCCGAGGCCAAATGATTTCATTTCCTTGAACTTTGATAGTTTCTCACTGTCGTTTCGCATGAACAGGACTATGAAACTTAGAAATCCTTTTGCAACTAATTACATTT
This sequence comes from Phaonia tiefii, assembly GCA_963931995.1. Lineage (NCBI taxonomy): Eukaryota > Metazoa > Arthropoda > Insecta > Diptera > Muscidae > Phaonia > Phaonia tiefii. Next base: position 273,905,277 of record OZ008369.1, on the reverse strand, counting down.
AAACCAAGGATGAAAGAAAAATAACTTTCGCCTCCATAAAGTTCATTAATATTTATAGGAAATTTTCCAAATAAAAAAAGCAACAGAACGAAAAGCGTTGCATTTATTGGAGGAAGTCTCGAGCATAAAGAGAAACGGATGCAGCCGGTAGAGAAAGAGAACCAACTGCACTAGACTATAACAAAAGGACTCAAATTAATTTATCACCCACTATAAAGATATACAACAACCTCGCTTCCCACCAGTGATGCGCCATGAAACGAAGCAACTGGACCAAAACTGAAATGTGATGACGATGACGATTGGAAGATGACTCTGGCATAGACAATCATCTGCTATCGGCCGCTTGAAAGGAAATAAAAGGAAAACTGAGGATAACTCATCAAAGATCAAAATAGGAATATGACCACCAAATAGAATGAGGAGGAAGAACTAGATACCAACACCACCTTGATAACGCCAACCCCTTAAAACCTCATGTACTCTTTCCGTTGTTGCCATTGAAAGCTTCGCCTGATTGATTTCATTTAATGTACAATTTTCCAATTATTGTTGCAGGACCCGAATGAGAACGTACAAGGACTAAGGAGAACAAAAGAGCATTACTGGTGTTGGCGCAGAAACAACAGCAAAAAAACTCTGTAAATTTTTCGGAAAATCAGCAATAACGTTAACAAGAGATAAGAGCAAAGATTGTTTTCTAGCCACGTTTATTTTAACATAATGAGTTTTGTGGTGGTAACGATGGGGATGTCGGTGCTGGTGGCGTTGTCCGTGGCTTTTGTGGCATTTTCGGGATATTTTTTTTTCTTGTTTTGGTGGCCGTTCGTGGTCCTTTGGTAAATTGTAGAACAAAAGCCATGAATTGAGCCTAATTGCGGAAGTTATACGCTTGAGAATTAGTTTTATATATTAACTTTTTGTATCATTTTCTTTGTCAGCATCGTCTTCTTGGACTTTCCAATCTACTGTTGATGCAGGTTGGTAGGGAGAGATGCAAGAAGGTATTCATGAGATGTTGGTTTTCTTTATGTATCCTGCGAAACTGCTAGGCTTGTATCAGCTTAATGTCGATATTAAATACTCCACAAGAAAGGCAGTTAACGAGTTGCTATTGGCGCTGCTATTGTTGTTTTATATTTGGAGGAGGCTACGATCCGGCTGGTGTATTAGGTTTGATATCACTTAAAGGACAACAAAGTTCCCTAATCTAATCGGCAAAATTCATCGACGTAACTTAATTTTTAAGCTACACTATATTTATACAGCTTGAAAGCCAAACGTCAAATATCATAGGAGGGAATGTAAGCAGAACATATGGTGACTCTCCAGAAAGTTGCAACGCTAGATGTATTTTATCTCATTTATCTAACAATATCCCACAAAATACATTATTTTAACGAAAACAGACAGTATTGTTATTTGCCTTCGTGTTATTTGTCTTCGTGGCGAACGAGATTTAGGGGAAGCGGTGCTGGCTAGGGAGTCGGACTGTACCCGGGTGTTGGTAATCGGTGGTATTAAGGTTCGGCTCGCAGCTACTGATTGGTGCAACTGAATGTCACCCTCTTCACGAGTAAAGGGGTTTGGTGGTAATAGGTATTGTTCATGTTCGGGTCAGAGCTTTAAAAGATTTAGGTGGGGTGACGGTGACTAGGGAATCCCCCACACAAGTGCTGGCACTCGGGGATAATTAGTGGTATTCGTGTTTGTGTTACTAGAGAGGTGGCGTTGAGACTGGGTGTCGTCCTCTACACTAGCTCTGGCATTCGGTGCTAATTGGTGGCTTCCAGGTTATCGCCTTCTACGCGAGTACTGGCATTCGGTGACAAACGATGAGGTTTAGGTCTGGGTTACAGCTACGGTGGCGGTGAGACTGGGTGATGAGACTCGGTGGCTTTCAGGTTCGGTTTACAAGTTCGGATTATAGGTGCCGGTGAGAATAAGTGTCGTTCTCTTCACGACAGCTTGCAAACGCTGCTAGTCGGCAGTGTTCGGGTTCGTGTACCACGTTTGGTGGCGGCGAGATTGGATTTCCTACTCTACACGCATGCTGGCACTCGGTGATAAACGGTCGCATTCACGTTCAGTGATGTATTCAAGATGACGGCGTCCTGTTCCTAAATGATATTCAAGGCTGATTAGGGTTATTTATAGGTCTACTGGCATCCTGCGGTAATCGGTGGCTTTCAGGTGAGAATATATTTATCGTTCTTTATACGTGTATTTGCATCCGGTGACTTTCAGGTTCCAGTCAGAAGTTCGGGATACAGGTGCCGGTGATAATGGATATTGTATTGTGTACGATTGCTGGCAATCGGTTCTTTTTGTTAGGGACCTGCTGCGTTCTACAGGTGTGGTGGCGGCGAGATTGGGTTCCCTCCTCCACACGTATGCTAGGACTCGGTAATAATCGGTGGCATTTAGGTTCGGGTACAGGTGGCGGCAAACTATCTGTCGGTGATGCACTCAAGATGACGTCGTCCTGTTCTTAAAATATACATAAGGTTTAGAAGAGTTCTCTATACGTGTACTGGCATCCGGTTCTAGTCGGTGGTGGTCAGGTTCAGGTTACAGGTTCGATGTCGGTGGGAATGGGTGACGTTCTGCACACTACTGCTGGCAATCGGCAGTGTACTTATACAGATTCGTGATACAGGTGTGGCGGCGGCGAGATTGGATTTCCTACTCTACACCAAAGACGATCTAGAATTAGACGGCCAGAAGATGTGCGCAATTTGGCAGCCCTGGTAAAAGAGAACCAAAAAGTGCTAGAAATTCACTCAAAGACATTTCTCTCACGCGTCATATCTTGATTATTTCATACTGTTTGCATAGTTTATAGAATTGTACTTTAACATGGTTGGAATTTGTATAGATATATACAATAACACTATAAAAAAGCTGCTCGTGTATTGAAATATTCAATGAAGAGAGTAAGAGAGAGAACAGAGAATGACTAGGGTTTCACTCGTTGTGTTTGTTGGCATTTCAGTGAAGAGAAATTTTGACTGTCTACTTGTACATCGTTTTTGTATACACGTATGCTGACACTCGGTGATAATTGGTGGGGTTCAGGCTCGTATAACAAATGATGTACTCAAGAGCAAGGCGTCCTGTTCTGAAAAGATACGGAATACCTGTACTGACATCGGATGCAAATCGTTGGTAGTGAGTTTCGGGTTACAAGTTCGGGCTACAGGTTCGGTGCCGATAAGAATGGGTGTCGATCTCTACACGAGTCCTGAAAATCTGTGGTAATTTGTAGTTTTCAGGTTCGGGTTACAAGTGGCGACAAACTGCCTGTCGGTAATGTACTCAAGATGACGGCGACCTGTCCTCAAACTATACGCAACGCTGGTAAGGGTTATAATAGATGTGTGACCAAGAGTTAAATTCTTTGTAGAAACAAAGAAGAAAAAACATTGTAGAAATAATGGAGAAAAACCTTTGTACGAACCAAGGAGCAGGCATTCGTAAGGAACAAAGGAATGAGCCTTCGTAAGGAAGAATGGAAAAAACCTCCGTAGAAACAAGGTTTTTTTTAGGAACAATGCCAATGCAGTGCCTCCTTAGGAGCAAAGGGATATGTGTTCGTAGTAACAAATTAGCGGATCCCTCGTAGGTACAAAGGAACAAATATTCGAAGATGGAAAAGTAACAGGCATGGTAGGAAGACAGGAACAAACCTTGGTAGGAATAAGGGAAAAAAACTTCATAATAAGAACGCAGAAAAGGTTTAGTATGAATGAAAGAATGATTTGTAGGAACAACTTAGTAAGCCTTTGGCATAATAGATTAGCAAGCCTTCGTTAGAAACAAAGGAATAAGCCTTTTCTAGGAGTAAGTCTTCGTACAAACAAAGCCTTCTTATGTATACAGCGGATCCTTCGTAAGTACAAAGGAACACACATTCGAAGTAGGAAAAGTACTAGGTATGGTAGGAAGACAGGAACAAGCCTCCGTAGGAACAAAGGAACAATCCTTCGCTGTGATAATAGAGCAAATCCTTCGTAGGAACAAAGGAATGAGCCTCCGTAGGAACAGAAACAAGCATATGTAGGAAGATAAGAACGAGGCATGCTAGAGGAGGGCAGAAACAAGCATTAGTAGGAACAAAGGAAAAGACCTTCCAACTAAGAGTGGAGAAAAGTCTACGTATGAACAAATGAACAATGCTTCGTGAAACAAATGAATAAGCCTTTGTAGGAGCGTAGGCTTGTAAGGCTTGTAAGAATCAAGGAAACAGCTTTCGTACTAACACGAATAAAGGAGCAAATCCTCCGTCGGAACGATGGAACAAACATTTAAAAGAAGACAAGAACGAGGCATGGAGGGATGGTAGAAACAAAGACAAGAACGAGGCATGGAGGGACGGTAGAAACAAACCTTCGTAGGAACAAAAGAAAACACCTTCATCATAAGAATGGAGAAGGCCTTCGAAGGAACAAAGGAACGACCCTTCGTATGAACAAAGGTTCGGAACAAAGGCGCAAGCCTTGGTAAGAATCAAGGACAAAGCGCCTTAGAATCAGAGTAGAAGCTCGTAAATCAAAATCTTTTCGCAAAATCTTCCATAAATAGGTTGGGTATATATCCATTTGATTTGATTTTGAATTGATTGATGTGGGCCTTCTTTAATGGGATGCACATTATCATTAGGAGTAAACATGGTACGAAACCGATCTATAGTTATTTAAGTTTGCCGCTCTGGTGGAGGATTATGGCTAACATTCGGTTTCTCCATCTCGAACGAAAGCTTTCATTCGTGTTCTAGACGAGAAAAAGTTGATTTGGGTTCCACAATCTTGTCGTTTCAAGTCGAATTAAAATCTTAAATTTTTCAAAACTTTTCAGTAAAGATTATGGTTTCTCTATTTCGAATGTGCTGTCAGTTGGGAACAAACATAGACGCAGGGGAGTGGCCGTCGGTGGTGCAATGGGTACTGGTACATGAGATCCTGGGTTCGATCCCTGCCCTGATCACCTTAAATTTCTTTCTGCGGCAGTCACCTCGCTTAGTGACGGCGATACTATCGAGTATTTAGCCATGGAAAAGCTTCTCAAAATACCGTTTGGAATCGGTGTAAAAACTATAGGTCCCAATCAGTGAGTATAAAACTAGGAAGAACACAGCTCACTGATTGTGAGACGCTCTCCGCATTTCTAAATTTACTTTTTATTGGGTTCAAAATAATATATACTTAATATTGGTTACAGGCTCCACCTAGACAACTTCCCATTAAACAAGAAATTTTGCTAGCATATGTAAGACATCTAGCTAATTTCCTTCTCTATTATCCAAGCCGTTAGTCTAGACTCAAACCCAAGCAAATATACCCAATATATTTGATAATACTGGGTTGTAGCATAATAGTGTTAAAACAAAAGTTGTTTCATTTTTTTTTATTTACCCTCCATCCCGCAACGTTCGATAAGGAACTTCGTTCCAAAAATTCTCTTTACATGGCGAGGCTGCAATCAGTTGCAGCGCCTTGTTAAAATGGACCGAAGTAGGAGAGAAAAAATTAATATCTATTGTGGAAAAGAAGAATGATTAAAGTAGTAGTAAAAAGTAATGATGCATCTGGAGGAAAGAACGAACGCGCTGCATGGGGTGATCCTGAAAGAATTCTTTCGGCCACCCCTGAGTTCTGTATTAAGACGTCGAAAAAACAATAATGATATAAAAAACAGTTAAGAAAAAATGTGCCAAGGGTAACACTGCAATCACTTGCAACTATCAGGGAAAAAGTTGTCTTAGCATAAAGGATCAAATTGAGCGCTGCCTTTTAATGAGGACCCTGCCTTTTAATAACAATTAGGGGCTTATCAGATTGCACAGGAGACAGTTAGAATTTGCAAATTATAGCTAATAACGGGCGTAGGAGAAGGAAACTATGAATGTTTGTCATTTTCCTTCCCAGGGAAATAGTTAAGAAATGCAGTTGTTAGAGCTCACTTCTTAAACTTCTTGTAGTATTCAAGTAAAATGTCATAGTCCTTCTATTGGCATTGTTCTCCACCAGTATTGTAGTATTCAACCAGAATGTCATAGTCCTTCATTTTCCAAACTTCTCAACCAACTCATTTAAGTTAAATTACACATTATAAACTGACTTTCTTTAAATCCTCAACTCAGTAGGATAAAAAGATAAATCTTAAGATGGGAAAATGTAGAAATAAGCTAAGAAACACAGAAAAAAGGCAATTAGTGTCTTGTTGCAAATGAAGCCCTGTGTAAATCACGATTAATGAACATTAACATGACCAAATGACTCTGAACAATACAAATTACTCCCATGTCCTTGCTGGTATTGATGGTTCGCGTTCTCAAGCGCTATTGTAGTTGTTGTATCACACGGAATTAAATATGCAGGTCCTACGAACATGTACAGAGAATTAAAAAATCTTACAATATGAGGATAATTAATGAATAACAGAGGAGGTGAAAAGCAGAAATAGGATAGCGGAAAGAGGAATAATAACAACTCTTTTAGGAAAGTTGTTGTACGAGGAGTCAAGGACTCATGTATACCAGTATTCAAAAATTGCTTTATATAGTTAAACAAATTTAACTTGCAATCACTTTAAATGCACACCTAAGTTCAATATATTGTTAAGTCCTTTTTCTAATGTCCAACTCCACTGCCTAAAAACAACTGCCATGTTCAATTTTACGCTTCAGCGTGTCAAGTACCTAGTGCTGTAAAATTGCTATAAAAATTCTATTACATTGCAAGGAATTGCCTGTTTCGCCGTAGTCCTTACATGGGATTCGAAAGTTTTTTTTTTTGTCGGTAATTGAGCCATTTCATACAACTCAATGTATGTAAACAGGATTACAGCGACGCAAACGAGGTCGTGTTTAATATACATATCCTATTGACCATATACGATAGCCAAAACGGAAGCGGATGTTTCGTATGTTCGACATAAAGTTTTTCGTGTTTCGCCGTGCAGGAGGCAAAGAAGAGAACACAAAAAAAAAATAAACGCAGGCCCAAATTCGTTTGCCACAAAGTGCCAAAATTCACTTCCTATTACAAGCAACGTAAACTGAAGTGTTCCAATAATCACTTGCCCGCGTGCACTTACATACGTATGTATGAATATGGACAGGATATAACACACACACACACACACGCAGGACATTCAAAGTATTCACATACACACAAATGCGATTTCCTTGTTGCAACGAAAGTGTTGTGTTGGCAGTTTATGGCCGTCCCTGCGATTACTGTGGCAATTTTTGGTCATCTCTCTTTGTCTCGTTTACATATACGATGCGGCATCCAATGTTGTGCATGCCTGGTCATCTGCATCGAATTGATGCTGTATAGTGAGTTGAGGTGACATTTGGCTATGCCACTTGGTCGGTGGCATCAGATTTAATGGTTAAATTAGAACGCCCTGTATGGGATGTTTATTATTCTGCTGTGGTGGCACCTTTTTGAGGGGGCAATGCAACCAAAGGCGTGGCTAATTAGTATAAACGGAGGATTGTAGTACAAAGGGAGGATTCTTCAATCGCTTCTGTATCCGGAACTCTGTAAATTTAAATGATAATTTACAAATTCATTTTTACAGATTTCTAAGCGTCTTTGGTCGACGGTGGTGCAATGGTTAGTGTGCGGGACCCTGAACTCCAACTAGTGAACTTCCTTTTACTTCCGCCTCCTGTTATATATCAGTTGAAAAACGGGTATCATGGCGGGCTCCTTTAGTCTCCCGTGTTGACTTTTAAATATGGTAGATCTTATCATTGATTGTTGAATGGGATATCCACCATCCTCCATGCTCAATTAGGCCCTTAGAACGAAATATATATTATCAATAGCCTGTCTGGCCATATTCTTTGAAATTTTTCATCACTGGAAGTCATATGGATCGCATGGCATCTCGGCTTCTTCTTGGGGAATGAACTGGCTTGGATGGGCTACAACCGGTGAATCTCATATTATTTCCGCCTCGAATTATATATCATATGATAACCGGAGTATCAGGTCTTTAGTCTCCCCTGCTTGAGTTTTAAATTCCGTTGATGCTGTCACTGAATATTGTGTCGAATATCCACACATCATCCATACTCAATCAAACCATTACAACGACCATATCGGCAATAGTCTGTCTGGCCCTATTCCTTGTAATTTGCCATCACTGGTAGTCATATGGACTGCATGGCATCTCGGCTTCTCCTTGGTCAATGAAAAGGAGATGAACTGACTTGGATAGGCCCCAACGGTTCCAATTATATTTGTATCATGGCGAGCTCCTTTAGTGTCTTCTGCTGGATTTTTAAACTCAGTGGATGCAGCCAATGATTATTGTATGGGATATCAGACATCATCCATACTCAATCAGCCCATTAGGACAAATTTTCCAGTATTCCTATTCCTCGAAACTACCATGGCACCTCAGGTTCTTGGGGAATGAAGCAGTATATGAACTGGTTTGGATGAACTACAACAGGTGAATTACAAACTACAACACAACAGGAGTTTGTCTGTTCCTATTCCCTAAAATTTTCCATTACTTGAAGTAGTATTTGTTCCATGGCATCTCGGCTTTTTGGGAAATAAAATGGCAGATGACTGCGCTGGGATTGGCTCCAACCGACGGGCTGTGATTATGGAAAACGCGAATCTCTCCAGGCCATAAACAACGAACTTTTATGGAATGCATCAGACGCGACAAAACGCCTATAATCGTGTAGAGCAATTTGGGCAATATCAAGACCAGCTGGCTGGTAATTCTGGAAATCCTGGAATTGAGCCGTTTCATTCTGCGGGCACATCTTCAGAAAACTGTGCAGGCCGATTCCAATGAATGAAGGGCTCGCGAGGAGGATATCGAACACATTCTCTGTCGTTGTCCTCGTTTGCAGGTTTAACGCTCCAGCACCTCTCAGGCGATACAACACCCAGTTTGCAAAATCATGTGGAAATAGATAGCAAATCACTGAGGGAATCTGTATGCAGCACGAATTTCTTATGTAATATTTTAGGATTCAGCATTGTTGGTTCTCAATTGCTATTGAAATTATTTTGTAGATTTCTTACAGGTTGAAGTATGAAAAATATGGAAGAACATTTTTAAAATGTCCCAATTTTCTTCAAGTGTAAAGCAACATATTTCGTAAATTTCCGACCTTCACTAACAGTTTGTCACTTTATAAATATCAAATTGTCCATCTGTTTCGAAATAACGGAGGGTTTAAATTCGAAATTCTACATGACCCATTCTTTATATGGACAGATTATGACGTCACCTTACACCTCACCTGTTTGTCTGCTTACACTGGGCATTCTAGTGTTAAGCAGGCGTACATTTTGGTGATTAAGGAAGTGACCATTTGGATGAGGTATAATAGTTCAGCACTGTTTGGGGCTAATATATTTGCTAACTGTCGGAAATAGGTGTCAAAATATGGTGGCGATATATTAACGAGATGACTTAACAGTACGATAGTCACAAGAGCACATATACATTCCGAGGAACTGCACAGGCTCTGGCCGACATTGAACAGGAAGAAATCTGTGAATCTGCTGTCGTTATATAGCCTGAAGGTCTCAATGCTAGTGGTAATTTTGACTGTCTGGTTGGAAAACTTGCGATGAGACTGAAGGCCCTGGCAAATAACTCTTGCAAAAGTTGTTACAATGAGGAATATGAAGAATCTATTGACCATATTCTCTGCACATGCCCAGCAATATCTTGGAGGGGGATATCTGTTGTGGAATTCTTTTTCTTTAGCTGCCTAAAGGTATTGGCGTAAAGGAATTCAGCGTAGATAGAATTTTAAGCCATTTGAAGGAAAAAAAATGGTTCTCTCGTGGGTCTGTGTTACCTGCTTTCTCACAATGGGTTAGAATATAAGTCGTTTTGTCGACTGCCACCAACACCTAACTAACGACTGCGTTCGCTCAGTTATTATCTATCCCTGTCCTCATTGTCCTTCGAATATTAGTATCTCTTAAAGAATTTCTTGTACTAATATTACAAAGTAAAAATGTACTTGGTCGTCGGTGATCCTGGGAAAAGATCCTGCGTTCGATCCTTGCTCTGACCACCTTAAAGTTCTTTCTCAAAACTGCCGTTCGAAACCGGTGTAAAACTGTAGGTCCCAATTAGTGAGTATAAAAAGTAGAAAGGGCACAGCTCACTCATTGTTAGAAGCTCTGCCCTATACCCTCTATGGGATGTAATGGGAAGCCATTCATTCATTCAAAGGTTCATTCATACAATAGTTCAAAGGTAATAAATATCAACTGAATTTCCCGAGTTTACTACAAGTTTATTTGTGGTTAAAAAGAATATTTCTATGACTGAAATATTGTCCCCTCAATGACAACAACTATCTCTCCACATATCATCCTCCTGAATACTTTACCACCTGCCACTTTTTAGCCCCCATTCTAGGTTCCTCATCTGGCTGCAAGTGCATGTGCTACTGCTGTGTGAACCCTTAACTGACCAACCATTGGTGTGTGGTTGTACTTCCTGCCCATTTGACCGCATGACTGATTGCATTGTTTGTGGCATTTTTGCCGATTTCAGCAAAAATCATTAGAAAATATATATTGGAAACGTTAATTTCGCATATGTGATTGCAGCAGATGAAAACTTTTTGATTTATTACTGGTTACTGGCAAAAAGGCCAAATAATAATTAAGCCGAAATCAGGATAGTGGGGGGAAAAAATCAAACATAATGATTGGTGCATTAAAGTCTCCCCCCATGCGGTCGATTTCAAATTTGTATTACTAATATATTCGTTTTTTGCCAAATATTGGTGAGCAGTAGTTACTTGAGTTGCTTTACCATTTTCAGAGTTTAAATTATATGATTCATACATTTTCAATTTTCAACTTTATAACCGTGGATGCCTTAGTTATATGCACATTCAAGTAAATAGCCCTGAAGAAGTTTCGACAACCACAAAAGTTAGGAGTCGGTGTAAAACTGTATGTCCCGGCAAACAAAAGTAAATATACAGTGCTCGTTGGCTTTAGCAAGATCTCCCAAACTCCTTAAGAGGATGATATAGGAACTCGAAAATTTCGGTTAACCAATTACCTTCTATCATTTAACTCATACTTTTTACCCTTTGTCTTTAGGTTAGGTTAGGTGCTGCCAGTGGCAGTTGATGAACCACTGCCTTAGAGTTATTAGTTCACTGTGATACGGCGGACTATTGCGGTTAAGTGTAAGCCCCACCGAAGAACCATTTAGTTTCTTCCAAGAATCGCAAGGTCTTGTCTGCTTCTATCTGAGGTAATTTTCCAATTTCCCTAAATAGGTAGACATTTTCCTGCGGGCTAGTTCTGAACACTTGCCAAAAGGATGTTCAGTGGATTCCTCCTCCTCCTCATAGTTACAGCTTCTACAGAAGTCATTTACCCTGAACTTTAGTCTCGCCGCATGCCGACCAATCAAACAGTGTCCCGTGAAAACGGAAACAAGCATTGATACCTTGGGCCTGGCCAAATACAGAAGCTGCATGGTTCTTCTGCTTCTCACTATGGGGCAGATTTATCTTGCGTATGTGAATTGGTATCGATTGAACCTTTTCATTTAACCTTTAGCGTTTTATCTTTTACCTTTTACCTTTTATATTTTACCCTTTACCCTTTACCGTTTGCGTTTTACATTTTACCTCTTACCTTTTTCCTTTTACCTTTTACCTTTTACCTTCCTCTTCTCACTATGGGGCAGATTTATCTTGCATATGTAAATTGGTATCGATTTAATCTTTCCATTTTACCTTTTGCGTTTTACCTTTTACCTTTTATATTTTACCCTACCTTTTGCGTTTTACATTATACCTCTTACCTTTTTCCTTTTACCTTTTACATTTTACCTTTTACCTTTTACCTTTTACCTTTTACCTTTTACCTTTTACCTTTTACCTTTTACCTTTTACCTTTTACCTTTTACCTTTTACATTTTACCTTTTACCTTTTACTTTTCCCTTTTACCTTTTACCTTTTACCTTTTACCTTTTACCTTTTACCTTTTACCTTCTACCTTTTACCTTTTACCTTTTACCTTTTACCTTTAGCATTTACCCTATTGCAATTTATCTTTTATCTTTTATTTTTATCTTTTATCTTTTATCGTGTATCTCTTATAATTTACCTTCTACTTTTTACCATTTGCCTTCTACCTTTGACCTTTTACCTATTGCATTTTACCTTTTATCTTTTACCTTTTACCTGCTACCTACTACCTGTTACCTTTTACCATCTACCTTTTACCTTTTACTTCCTACTTTTTTTTACCTTTAATATTTCATATTTTACCTTTTACCTCTTACCTTTTTCCTTTTACCTTTTACCTTTTACCTTTTACTTTTCCCTTTTACCTTTTACCTTTTACCTTTTACTTTTCCCTTTTCCCTTTTACCTTTTACCTTTTACCTTTTACCTTTTACCTTTTACCTTTTACCTTTTACCTTTTACCTTTTACCTTTTACCTTTTACCTTTTACCTTTTACCTTTTACCTTTTACCTTTTACCTTTTACCTTCTACCTTCTACCTTCTACCTACTTACTACCTTCTACCTTCTACCTTTTACCTTTTACCTTTTACCTTTAGCATTTACCCTATTGCAATTTATCTTTTATCTTTTATTTTTATCTTTTATCGTGTATCTCTTATAATTTACCTTCTACTTTTTACCATTTACCATTTGCCTTCTACCTTTGACCTTTTACCTATTGCATTTTACCTTTTATCTTTTACCTTTTACCTGCTACCTACTACCTGTTACCTTTTACCATCTACCTTTTACCTTTTACTTTCTTCTTTTTTTTTACCTTTAATATTTCACATTTTACCTTTTACCTTTTACATTTTACCTTTTTACTTTTACCTTTTTCATTCTACTGTTTCTACCTCTTATCTTTTGCTCTCTACCAGGATCTATCATTTACGTCTTACGCTTTACATTTTACATTTGACATTTTACATATTATTTTTTATTTTTTATCTTTTATCGTTTACCTTTTACATTTTACCTTTTACCTTTTAACATTGACCTTTTACCTTTTGCATTTTACCTTTTACCTTTTACTTTTTACCTTTTACCATCTACCTTTTGCCATCTACCATATACCTTTTACATTTTACTTTATACATTTGATATTTTACATTTAAAATTTTACATATTAAATATTACGTTTTACATTTTACATTTCACATTTTACATTGCACATTTTACATTTTACATTCTACATTTTACATATTAGATTTTACATTTTAAATATTTATTTTTACGTTTTACATTTTATATTTGACTTTTGTCATTTTACTTTTTATAGTTTACATTTTACATTTTACATCTTCCTCCATTTACATTTTGCACTTTACATTTTATATTTTATATTTTACAGTTTACATTTTAAATTTTACTTATTACATTTTATTTTTTACATTTTAAATTTTACATTTTACATTTTGTATTTTACATTTTACTTTGTGAACCGAACAATTATTAAAACATAAGAACTGAAAGATCGAGTAACATATACATAAAGGGAAATTTTACATTTTACTTTTTACATTTTCCATTTTACCTTTTACGTTCTATACTCCACAGTTTACATATTACATTTTACGGTTTATATTTTCCATATTACAGTTCACATTTTAAATTTTCGATTTTCCATTTTATATTACATTTTATTATTACATTTACACTTATTACATATTACATTTTACATTTTATTTTACATCTTACATTTTAAATTTTACATTTTATATTTTTCGTTTTACGTTTAACATTTTACATTTTAAATTTTCTGTTTTCCATTTTATATTTTATATTTACATTTTAAATTTTGCATTTTACATTTTGCACTTTACATTTTACTCTTTACATTTTACATTTTACATTCTAAATATTTATTTTTACGTTTTACATTTGACTTTTGACTTTTTACATTTTACATCTTCCATTTACATTTATTATTTTAAATTTTACGTTTTACATTTTACATTTTACATTTTACATTTTACAATTTACATTTTACATTTTGCATTTGGCATTTTACACCTTATACACTGCTCATTTTACATTCTACATTTTACATTTTACGGTTTACATTTTACAGTTTACATTTTAAATTTAACATTTTACATTTATCATTCGCATTTTACATTTAACGTTTCACATTTAATATTTCAACTTGTACCTAATACTTTAAACTTCTTGAAATCATATTTTCTCCGTCCCTTCTCTTTTTCATTTCATCGTAACACAAATTTATCAATTTACCGCAAGCTCAAAGTTAAGGTTACACAACACATGGACCCACATTGCCACATCCTGGCAATGTGCAACAAGGATGCATAATCAACTTCATGAAAAAAAGGCTACGATAATTATAACGAGCAATCTCAAGAGACAAGAAATGCAACGCAGCAGTAATGCAATTGCGAAAACGGACACGCCACACATACACATATGTTGCAAGGATGGAGTTGTACTTGTGGCATAATTGTTATATAAGTGTATGTGTGTGTGTGCGGCTGTGTGAGAGCGGATGACAATTAATATTCAAATTTATTAGCCACCTCTGAACTCGATAAATGCATTATATGGACACACACACACACGCATAATCAGCCACGCACACTCACTCCCCGTCTCATTCATCCTGTAAAAAGGCAACGAGTCTTCTTATTGGCATGGATGTTGTCTTATTGGCATGAATGTCCTTTAGCTGGTTTGGGAAACACACGTACGACTTGTAAAGAATGGATAATTGCCCGGATATGAAGTTGTTCCACTGTATATGCGGGGAAGAGAGTATAGGACTCATTTATAAGTAGGTGTTTTGCATACACACACATACATAAGTTGATATGTGTCTGTAAAAGTAGAAGTGAGTACTCGTCCTCAGCATTATATTTTTTGCCAAGACTTCATTATGCAGACAATTTTCACTGAGATTACAAAAGTCTATGAAAATGTATTGGCGACAAATACGTGATGGGACTTAAGGGACATATTTCGACGCCGTTTCTGAAAACAGAAATCAGGGTATGGAAAATGCGGTAAACATCGAAGGGTTATGACATGCTATCTATACGAAAACAGTTGCCTGACGGCCAACACGGTTTCTATACGAAAATAGTTACCTGACGGCCACTATGTTTTCTTTAGGAAAACAGTTGCCTGACGGCCAACATGTTTTCTATACTTAAACAGTTGCCAGATGGCCACTATGTTTTCTATACGAAAACAGTTGCCTGACGGCTATCACGTTTTCTATTCGAAAACAGTCGCCTGCCAACATGTTTTCTATACGAAAACAGTTGCCTAACGGCGAACATGTTTTCTATACGAAAACAGTTGCCTAACGGCGAACATGTTTTCTATACGAAATCAGTTGCCTGACGGCCGAAATATTTTCTATACGAAAGCAGTTGCCTGATGGCCAACATATTTTCTATACGAAAGCAGTTGCCTGATAGCCAACATGTTTTCTATACGAAAGCAGTTGCCTGATGGCCAACATGTTTTCTATACGAAAGCAGTTGCCTGTTGGCCATCATATTTTCTATACGAAACCAGTTGCCTGATGGCCAACATGTTTTCTCTACGAAAGCAGTTGCCTGATGGCTAACATGTTTTCTATACGAAAGCAGTTGCCTGACGGCGAACATGGTTTCTATACGAAAACAGTTTCCTAACGGCGAACATGATTTCTATACGAAAACAGTTGCCTCACCACCGAAATATTTTCTATACGAAAGCAGTTGCCTGATGGCCAACATATTTTCTATACGAAACCAGTTGCCTGACGGCGGAAATATTTTCTTTACGAAACCAGTTGCCTGACAGCCAACATATTTTCTATACGAAACCAGTTGCCTGACGACGAACATGGTTTCTATACGAAACCAGTTGCCTGACGACGAACATGGTTCCTATACGAAAGCAGTTGCCTAACGGCGAACATGTTTTCTATACGAAAACAGTTGCCTGACGGCGGAAATATTTTCTATACGAAAGCAGTTGCCTGACCGGCAACATATTTTCTATACGAAACCAGTTGCCTGACGGCGAACATGTTTTCTATACGAAAGCAGTTGCCTGACGGCCAACATTTATTCTACTTATAAACGAAAACAGTTGTCTGACGGCAACTACGTTTTCTATACGAAAACAGTTGCCTGACGGCCAACATGATTTCTTTTTAATCTTCCCTCGTTTATTTTCTTGCTCGCTATCTGGTTTTCTGGTGCCTGACTTCCGGAATATTTTGACAATAGACTAAAAATTGTCTCTTTTTTGCGTGCAACACAAGTCGGTTGGTCTTTGGGGGGAAGGACTGGTGAGTGTGGTGCTTAATTATTTGCATATGATTTGACTTTATGACCAATAACAACAAAGACAAAAAAACCCAAAACCAAAAATGTCCTTACCTTCGTTTTCAACAACCCGCTTTCGTTGGAAAGCCATAAACACAGCAAAAAGACAAGGAACCATTATCTTTAGCAAACCATTCGTGTACAAATTACATGAAATCATACCAAGGATCTCATACCCTGGCCAAATTGGTCTGCAACTCAGTGGGTGGTTGGTATTCGAGGTATTCATTGTCATTTTCAGGCACACACGTGTAGTGCTTGCATTCGTTACCTTGTTGGTCATCCTCAGCACCACCACCACCAGCAGCAGTAAGGGAACAGCACTGAGACATAATTGTTAATGATGATTAGATTCAATTTAAGGCATCATTAGATAGCTCACACTTCACCATTCTCATACTTTGCTGCATCATTGTATCCTTGCCATCATGACTCACAGGATTCGTTGAGCGTTTTTGCTTCACCACTCGCATTCGACTAATTTGTAAGTCAAGTCCAATAATGAGGTGAGAGAGAGTCACATTTAACATATGAGATGAAGGGTAAAATAATGTATTCAACGAGCACACACCCAGTCGCCCTGCTGTCATGCATCCTTAGCTGTAGTTATGGTCAGTGCGTGTCCGTAACCATGTATATGTGTATGGGTATGCTAAGGAGGTCCTTTTCCCAGCGTTGTGTGTGGTTATGGTGTTGAAAATTTATGCCGTTTGTTACTTTTCGTACACTTTGAGCAATTTGTTTCATCAAGTGACCTCAGGGGTTACGGTTGGGTTAAATTTACTGAAATTACCGTAAACTTTTAGCATAAGACGCTGCAGGTTAGATGGAGTGTCTAATTGAGCGCGGTGTGGAGAAGATTAAAGGATGTCACTCATTAAAGTAATGAATTGGGTATATGAAGCAGAATGAACACACTGGATTTAGGTTTTAAAAGAAGTTAAAGTGGTGGAAAATGAATTACAAATGTTATTTTTTACAATATTTAAGGACCTTAACTAATTATAAAAATAAAGGACTTCTAAACAAAAATTATCTGTTTTCTTTTTAAAGAACTTGAACTAAATGTTATAATACGGCATTCAAATCATATTTTGACTAACCAGCAGTAGGTCATCCAATTAGTTTTGCACCAAAAATATTCACCGCTTGAACTGTGACTTCAACTGCAAATAAAATCAGTGGTTTCTTTCCATACAACATTTCCACAAATTTATATATCAAATTTCTCTCATCATAATTATACTCATCATGACAAGTTACTTGTGCCCTGTATTGACACAAAAAATA
Source organism: Phaonia tiefii (assembly GCA_963931995.1). NCBI lineage: Eukaryota > Metazoa > Arthropoda > Insecta > Diptera > Muscidae > Phaonia > Phaonia tiefii. The sequence goes on along the minus strand of OZ008369.1, from coordinate 273,887,604 downwards.
AAATTAGTTTTCAGTCAAATAACTTCAACGGTCGGTAGGGGACTATAAGTACACTGGTATAAAAAAAAGTTTAACGTTCCCGGAAATCAGCTCTTCAATACGCATCTTTGAAAACCCATCCCTCCAAAAAAAAAATTGTTGTACTCCCTAATCCACACTCCCTTTTTTTAGCGGGCTTGTCGGCGAACTCGCAGAACTAAATGTTTTAAAAGAGGCTGTACCAAGCGTAAAATCGGGTGATGCCACCGAATTGCGGTTGCTATATCCGCCTTGAGGTTGTCACAACTAAATTTAGTAACCACAACTGAAATTCGGTTGAAACAACTTCGTTTCGTAATTGATTCAGTTGCGACAACTGAATCTGCAATTATATTCTTGCTGTAAACTAAATTTTCTATAATTTCGGTTGAAACAAACGATTTGAGAATAAATTCGGAAGCAACAAACCTAAATTGACAACACATTCGGTGGCAGCAACCGAATTTAACATCAATTCGTTTGTAACTGTCGAATTTGGTATCAATTCGGTCGCAGTAACCGTGTTCAGCAGTAACCGATTTTTGCATTCAATTCTGTCGGTTGCAATGACCGATTTTGGCGTCAATCCGGATTGTTGTAGCCGAAGTTGTCATTAATTCTATCGGTAGAAACGAATTCATTTTCAATTCGGTTTACCACAACACAATTCTATAAATATTTCAAACCTGACGTTTAAAATTCAAAAACAAATATTATATTAAAGACGTCAAAGAATGTACAATTGTAGCTGCGGCAATGATATCATGATTTTGTTGTGGTTATTAAGAAAGTGAGGACTACTTTATATTTAAAGTTGCGTTGAAATTTTATATTTTGCAGAAAATTTCCACATTTATCAGAGCGCATTATCATGGGAATTTCCGAAGTAGCATGTAAAACTAATTTGGTGTCCTATGTAAATTTGAAATGGCGATAGGAGTTGTAGGGTGGGCCTGCTGACTACGAGTATATTCCAGGTATGATAGAGGGCCTTCGGTGGTGCAATGCTACGTGGGCGCGCCTCTTGTACATAAGATCCTGGGTTCGATCCCTGCTCTGACCACCTTAAATTTCTTTCGGCTGCAGTCAGCTCGCATACTGACGGCGACACTATCCAGTATTCAGCTTCTCAAAAATACCGTTCGGAATCGGTGTAAATCTGTCGGTCCCAAGCAGTGACTATAAAGCTAAAAAGGCCGCAGCACACTGGTTGTGAGAAGCTCTCCCCAATTCCTTCATGGGATGTAACGAAAAACCAGTTTTTTTATGATAGAGGGCGGATCAATAAGTCCGTGACTTTTTGCATGAAACAGTTTTTTTTGCAAAAAAAAATATATTTCAACAAAATCTCGTTTTACCTTAATACACTTAGTCCAACGTTTCTGTAATTTTTGTATCCCTTCCAAAAAATAGGATTTTTCGATGTCCATAAAATAGGCATTTGTTTGATCAATAATTTCATCGTTGGAGCTAAATCTCTTTCCACCGAGCCATTTCTTTAGGTTTGGAAATTGGAAATAGTCACTGGGGGCCTAAATCCGGAGAATATGGCGGATGAGGTACTAATTCGTAGACCAATTAAACAACTCCAAACATTCCTTTGAAGTTGTCACACGATTACGTTTATGGTCAATTGAGAGCAAACGCGGCACCCATCTTACAGACAGTTTTCTTAAACCCAAATGATCATTTAAAATCGAAACCACATCACATATAAGATGCCTATGGCATCAACAAACTCACGCACTTTTACTCTTCGATCGACCAACACCATATCGTGGATTTTTTCGACATCTTCGGGTGTATTGACCTCAATTGTCAGTAAAGTACTCAAAGTCAGTAAAGTACTTTTTTACCATTGCAAACGATGGTGTAGTGTCGCCATAGTATTTATCAATTGATTGACTATATTTTTTCGAAAAAAATAATGTTTAATGAGGACTCGAAATTCACTTTTTTTCCATTTTTTGTATGTTTTGAGCAGCTGTTGTTTTGAGCAGCTGTTGTTTTGAGCAGCTGTTAAACGCAAAGTAAATGACGGAAATTGCTCAAAATTTGACAGTTGTCTAATAACAGGCGGTACTTGATGGGGCTGTGTTGCATTTCATATAACTACGAGGGAAGTTCGAAAAGTAATGGACATATTAAGCCATCCTCTAGAACACATGCAAACCACCTCCATCTGATACTGAATAGTTCTTCATTTAAAATAATCTGTTTTTTTTTATTTGACGTTAAGGTAAATAACGAAATTTTTGGAGTAACCGAATGTTCGATTACATTAAAAGTGACTACGTTGGCGGTCAACCATGAGTCTAAGTAGTTAATGAAATAGTTTTGGGGCAAAACCTATATATTTGTGCCAAACGAGGTGTAAACGTTTTTGTTTCTCTTGGCGTATTCCAGCACTATAAAAGCTATAGCAACAATAACAATAACAGTGGTAGAATTACACATAAATACATCATGTATAGTACATCTTTATCATGGTTAGTACAAGTGGCAATAATAATAAACATGATGCTTATTGCAACATCAACAATGGTAACCAACCAAATACACAGAGCAAACAATAGAGAAACATAGACAGCGACACGATGCCAGAGAGTGGCTGGCTGGCAGGATAATATGCTACATTCGCACTGTGTATAATGTACAACACTGATAAACCTCATGCCAACCCACACAAAGACAATACAAAAACACAAACATATTTACACATCTATATCATACAGACACTAATAAAACAATGTGATAATAAACAATGAATTTTAACAAGCGTGAAATTTTCCATTTTCAGCATGAAGAAAAACGATGAAAATTTGAGATATTTGCAACACTGATGACACCTTCGTGTACATACGCGTAAAATTCCTGATGTTTGAATTTCGGTTTGGGTATGTATATCCTTTGTATCACACAAACACTTAAACGTGTAGCTATGCACGATAAATATAGACGTAGATATTAGTTGGCGTAAAATGAAAGAGGCACATGCAGTTAAGGTCGGTGGCGTACGAGCGTTATTAATTTGTTGGCAATTTTAATGCATTTTTCTTGGCAAGTTGCTGAAAAATGTTGTACAACTATCGCTCGTATATTCCTCAACTTATGAAGTTATATATCCAGCTAGAAGAGGCAAACTTTTTTACGCCTTTGTCCCAAAAAGTACATTTTCCTGTGGCATGTCAGAAAACAGACTAGTATTTTTGAGTTCGGAACATATACGAGGCGGATGCATTAGTGCGTGACTATTCGAACTTCCCTCGTACGTATATGAAGTACAACACTGCTCCCATCAAGTACCACCTGTCAAATTTTGAGCAAGTTCCCTTATCTACTTTACGTTTAACAGCTGTTCAAAACATACAACCTCGAGCATTTTTTTAAAAATGGAAAAAAGTGAATTTCGAGTCCTCATTAAACATTATTTTTTTGCGAAAAACAAACCCTCAATCAAACCTAGGAAAAGCTTGATAAATACTATACTATACTATGGGGACTCTGCACCATCGATTTCAATGGTTTAAAAAGTGGTTTACTGACTTTCGTTGTGGTCGCACAAGTACAAATGACGCTGAACGTTCTGGACGGCCGATTGACGTCAATACACCCGAAAATGTCGGAAAAGTCCATGATATGATGTTGGCCGATCGAAGAGTAAAAGTGCTTGAAAATGTTGATCCCATAGGCATTTCATATGGCAGTGTGGTTTCGATTTTAAATGATCGGTTGGGTTTAAGAAAGCTGTCTGCAAAATGGGTGCCGCGTTTGCTTCAAAGGAGCTTTTGCGGTGTTTTATAACTGTGGATGAAACATGGATCCATTACAACACTCCGCAGCAGTATAAACAATGGGGTTCTCCGGGTGAACCGGCTCCGAAGAACGCCAAGGTAAGTTTGTCGGCCAATAAGGTGATGGTAACAGTTTTTTGGGATCCACGCGGGATAACCTACATCGATTACCTTTAAAAAGGGAAAAACAATAAACGGCGAATATTATGATAACTGATTGGACCGATTTAATAAGGATTTAACTAAAAAACGAACCCATATGGTCAAGAAATCATCAATCAATCATCGTCATTTTTCATCAAGATAATGCACGGGTGCACACGTATGTAGTCTCAATGGCAAAATTCCATGAATTGGGCTACGAATTGGTACCTCATGCTCCATATTCTCTGGATTTAGCCCCCAGTGACTATTTCCTATTTCCAAACACAAAGAAATGGCTCGGTGGAAAGAGATTTAGCTCCAACGATGAAATTATTGATCAAACAAATGCCATAAAGGTCCATAAAATACCTCGTAAAATTCCCTTTTTTTTGGAAGGGATAACAAAATTGGAGAAACGTTGGACTAAGTGTATTGAGATAAAAGGAGATTATGTGGGAAAAAAAAAAAATTTATGCCAAAAAAATGTGCTTCATTCAAAAAGTCACGGACTTATTGATCCGCCCTTAGATGCAATATTGAGACGAGAAAAGCACAGAGGATTTGCAATATTTCTCTATGACAGTGCACATTTTTTGTCAGATAAAGCTAACACCATTAGAGTAGAAATATCAGCTTGATTGATATGATGTATCTTGTTTACAGTAAAATCAAAAAAAAAAAATTTAAGTATAAGAAGAGTAACAAACTTCGAAATGATCATTCGCAACCGTGAGTTATAATCCTTGTTCCTGCGCTAATTACAGAAATTCTTTGATCTGTTTGTTCTTAGGAAAATTTTCGATTTCTTCCCCTAAGAAATAATTGCAGATTGAACGACACCTTAGTGTAATTATAAATTTTAAGAACGGTTATGCATTCGGGTTTCATATACGAATTCAGTTGGCGCCACTCCATGAATCCCATTATGATAGAACGGTCTAACGAGTTTAAGATGTTGCACTAAGAAGCTCAATGTCTAGTCGACATCCATCTGATATAATTCTTCCAGGTCCCTAAATAGGTAGGACCCTATAGTAGGCATCCTCCTGGCGGCTAGTACTGGAAACGTGCAGAGAAAATGTTTAGTAGATGCTTCCTCTACCTTCCTCTTGCCAATTATGACTCCACGGGGTAACGAGATTAAACAGTTGCATTAATAAGGTCTTCTTGCAGGTCCCTAAATGGAAACGATACTACAGTAGGCATCCTCCTGAAAGCTGGTACTCGCCATGTGTAGAGAAGATGTTTTGTAGATTTTTCCTCCTTCTCATAGTAATAGATTCTACAGGAGTCAGTAGCTCTAACCGTTAGTCTCGCCACATGTCTACTAATCAGGCATTGTCCTGAGACAATCATTGGTACTTTGGGCTTGGCTAGAGACAGATTGTTAATGGACCTGATGCTGTTCACACTCCTCCAAATTTCTCGTCACCGCATACAGTGTTTTCCAAACCATTTCCTCTTTTAACACTACTCCATATCTTCACCTCAAGGGGGCTCCAATACCCCATACTTCACCCCAAGGCGGCTCCAAATTAAATTTTTATAAAACTTGCTCTCCTAGCTCTCCTAGTGCCGTTAGATGAGTTAAATGTATGAAAGACCCCCAATCGTTTGCAACCCCAACAGTTTCTCAGAACATATCTACTCTCTCTCTCTCTTTAACCCTTAAGGCTGTCACAATACAAACTTTTTATTTTTGATGTGTTAACATCTATAGGCATGGATAGGGCAATCTATCAAAGTGAACACATGCAAACAATGCACAGCGTTAACATCACATACATGGTTGTTGTACAACAATAGTCCATGCCTGAAAATAAATATGATGGTATTGATGTAGCGGCAACGAACCAACAAGCAGGTCGTCGTCGTAAAAGGGTATTGAATAGTATAGAGAACCCATGGAACAAATTGTATGACTCAAAAGCACTGGCGACATCTGGCGAATGATTTGAAACATATTACTCAATTTTTGTCATAACTTGCCCCATTCATAATTTTGATGTGAAACATTGATAACTTTTGAAATATTTATGCTCTTTATATTGTTTTTTGTAATAACATTGTCGACATGGTGCATTTATATTGAAATATTCTATAAAGAGAATACGACTTGTTTATGCTCTTTTACTCAGGCTCGCTACATGAGAGCGGAAAAAGAGTGCAATAAGTTCTCTATACTATTCAATACTTTTTGTCGGCGCTCTGTTTATGACAAAACAAAAACAATTATTTCATTGAGCTAAATATTGCTTTATGTATTTTAACAATATTACATCTAATGTTAAAGTAGATCTAAGAAAAAAAAAGTGCAATAGCAAAATAACCTTCAGCACAAAAACTATTCTTTTTTTATTTTCCAATGTAACATTTACTAATGGGTTCATAGAAATCGAGCAGGTACAATGTAACAAAAAGGTGTTAACACATCGCCCGTGAGTTCGAACACTCATTAATTTTTTTATAATCTTTATTATGAAATCAAAAAAAAAAAAAAACATTTAAACAAACATTTATTGCTCAATTCCCAAATTTTCTCCGAGCATACACGCTGAAAAATATCGGCACTAGAAACATATTGCAGAAACCATGTACATGTTTGCAAGCATTATTTTCGTGAATTCAAGATCTGCTTATTTTTTCTTCTTTATTGTGAGTCATGTTTTTGCCTTCAGCAGTATTCAACAAACAAAATCAAATTCGGGTCAGAAATACATATATTGTAATCTATTAATCATTGTAACCACAATGTGTTTGGACACAAATATACTGTATTTGCGACAAGCCACAAACACATTATACTTGCATCCAAACATCAACAAAAATATACAATTTTCAGTGTGTAGTTTCTCTATCCCTAACCCATAAGCAAGGTTCAATACAAAATATCCAATACAAATAAATATGACCAAAACAAAAATGGGTTTGCGTCAGCGAGAATCAAAGGGAGCAATGGTAGCCCAAGCTTAACCATATGTAGCAAATGTTCCTAGTAGAAGTAACTAATGTCGGCAACTACCTTCGGTCCCCATTATATCCATCTATCGTAGGTTCCTACCCCATGGATATTGCTGGAGGCTATTATAGAGAGACAGATTGCTTGTGTTTGCTGATGCTACCAGATTGTGACAACTCTAATAAACGAGCTTGCTCGGAATCGACAATCAAACTGTGCTCGAAGGTGCCCCAAAAAAATTGGTTCCCAACACATTCCATGAAGGGATTGGGGAGAGTTTCTCACAACCAGTGAGCTGTGCGCTTTCAAGTTCTATACTTACTGATTAGGACATACTGTTTTACACCGGTTCTGAGCAGTATTTGTAGGATGTTTTTTCATGGATAAGTACTCGATAGCTTCGCCGGTACTGAGCAGTAATTGAACCCACGATCTCATGTATAAGACCCGAGCACTCTACTTAACAATGGAACCACGACTCGATGGGAAGTTCCTTTCATACCGGAAAGGATTTCCTGAAACACAGAAATTCCTAGTTCGGAGGGATTTGTGAATTTCGGTACGGATGACTTTAGGGTCCTGGGGTTATTTTGTAGACTACCCGATCATTGCAGCTTGCTTCAGGCAAAACTTCCCGCAATTATAGGAATGCCTTCTCTGACAACCAGGTGGTCGTCAATTTCCTGGAATCGGTATTCCTTAACTCAGCATCGGCCCAGGACTGCCGAGCGAATCTGAACGAGATAATCCAGTAGAACCATTTTAACATCATATGGGTACAAGGAAATAGGGACATTCTTGGGAACTGCTGCGCAGAAGAGTCGGTGAGGCTAGGAACTACGCACTTTACGGATTCCACTGGGACTAAAATGCCACCAATACCTAACCTAACTTATCAGATAAAATAATTTGTGAAGGTCCTTTGCCTGCCATCGTAATGTAACCCATTTTCAAGTTTCAATCATCCTTCTAGCTACACTATGACACAGAATACAGTATTTTTGTGATAACAAATTAGAGGATGTTTTACGTTGCCCTCTCAGAACAAATAACGGGGATGTCTTTGCTGCCACCAAACATTGCTGCCTAATGTTGCAAGTAAAAATGTTGTTTAATTTTACGAGAACTCCATTCATTCATTAATTTACATGTAGAAGTTTGCGAGTCTCGTTTCATCTGAAGGATGTTGGGTTTTTGTTTTCAGAAAGTTTATCAAAGCAAAGGAATGTTGAAATGTTGGTGGAGATACTTTGTTAGCGCTAACATCAGAGGTGGACTACCTTAGGGGCCTTCTTATAATACTGAAGTCATTATTCAATGTTTTAACTATAGGAAGGTTATGATGCCGGGGAATCACCTAGAGCCAATTATATTTACCAGTATCTTATGAAAATGGGAAACAAAGTCATCAAATTAAGGCATTCTAAAATAGGTCTCTTTGGTCTCGGTTGATCGTATACAAAGAAAAATAACAAAAGGTCGTTGTCAGAAAGTCCGCTAAATCAATTTTCTTGCATCCAATTTTGCACCGAGACCACGACACTTGACTTTGTCTGTACTTTTCTGAAACATACTAAAGGATCAGTAAATGCTTGCAAAAACTCGCGACGATATTTGGAATTCCTTTTTCTTTAATTTTCTCTAAAGGTTGCACATTTCATTATGTGCCACGGCACAACAATACATAACTTATAGGCGCTAAATTAACGACAAAATTTAAAGCATACCATAAGGCGTACAAACATTATGTTCACCATCATTGTCACATTGTCTTTTGTTGTGTCTTCATAGCCGACCGTTAGATGGGTGGCGGTATTAGTGATGTTGGAGTGGAGCTAGTGGTGATGATGGTGCTAGTGGTGATAGCGGTGTTGTAGTAAGTTAACTTAGTGTCATTGTTGCCGCCTGTTGAGGGGTGAAGGGAGAATAAACATTAAATAAAAGTGTCGCGTTGATAAATTGTTATCATTTTAACAATGAAAATTATTTTCATTTAAAATGAAACATTACGGCAAAGGTTTTGTGTAACTTGTCATGTTACAAGAAAAATAATGTACATTGTTGAGAGTTGCAAACTTAAAATGAATCCATCTATTCACTTCTAAAGCAGCCTAGTACTAATGACTTTAAATTTATTGTTGTATCACGACTGTTATAATATGCAACATCTCGGAAAAGAAGGAGCTGCCTAAAAGTATGCTGTAGTTAAAATATAATTTACAAGCTTAAAATGTAAGAGCCAAGGAATTACATATTTTAATATAATTTAAACATACTTGGCAAATTGCTGTTGACACAAATCTTTTTTTGCAATAGATAGATCAACCATTATGCGTAAAGTATGAGTCGGACTGTAAGATATTTTTGTGCTATGAAAAGAAGTTTAACGTGTCATAGCTTGGAATGTTGGATTTTAGAAAAACCTGATAGCGTCTTCTGAATCACGAAGAGATCGCATGAGAAATGGACGAGTTTGCTATAATGCGAATGAAATCTTTATATTTAAATATATGTTAATTAAATATTAATTATAAATATTGTACACCAGCAGACGTATAATTAATATTAATTCAAAGGATCAACGATTTTTATTGGGTCAGTGCAACTGTGTAGCGTATGATTAACATAAATTCATCAGACCAACAATCGTATGATTAATACAATTTCTTAGATCATTGTTTAATGTCGCTCCAGGACAGAATAATTGAATTAACAAATCCCTACCGGTATGAAAGTATGGTACTTCCATTCCACTAGTAGTTCCCTGGTCAAGTAATCGACAAATGCAGGAATGTTGAGAGCACCGGCGGCCGACGTGATAGAGAACGTTCTCATGCAAAAGAGCCGCTCACACTGCACTATCATGGCACCACCGACGGCTAAGATGGAAAACTGTCACCAGTACAGAGAGTAGCATGCATAGTAGCATAGTAGTAGAAATTACGAACGTGCCCCTCTGCTGCTACCAATATACTTCCGATTGGACATTGTATTAAGAATGCAGCGGCCAAAATTTCTCTGCTGCTTAGAGAGTTCAAATGCTGGACCCAACAAAACCATGGGTATAGTATGATTCTGTGCATTTGCCTAGTGCAGTCATATCCGAAAGCACGGACTATGCTAGTCCATACTTGAACTTTCGTCAAAACTTGAGAACAGTCATACCCGATAGAGAAAAGTGCAGGTGCCATTCATCGTTGACAGCTGTAGATATAAACATTTGTACGGATGGATCTAAGATGAATTGTGGAGTGACAGCTGGGGTCTTCTCAACATCAGTTAGTATAACACTACCAATCGGTCTTCCTGTTTTTGGCAGAATATTCCAAGTGGATGCAGTGGTAATTTCGGAGGCGTGTCGTACGCTACGAAATCATGGTCTTGAAGGGAAGAGTGTGAAAATCTTCTCGGACAAACAATCGCCCATTAGGGCTCTATCCTCAGTGGAGAATCGATCGATACTGGTTCGAGAATGCAGTAGTATTCTAGAGGAGTTTGGCACCACAATAGGCTTTTCCTTGATGTGGGTTCCAGGTCACTCGGAAATAGTTGGGCACGCAGCCGCTGATGAACTAGCCATGAAAGGTTCTAGGCGAAATGTGGCTAGACAAAGTATAATTGAAAGCCCTCATAAACTGGTGTGTCATACGACTGATTGGCATTTCCACCACGAGGCAAATAAAAACTGTAGAGATCTCACTACCTGCCGCATATAACTGGGAATTTGGCCTAGATATGATGGTAAAAGACCCGAGTCCGTGATGAGTCTGAACAGGAATTGCATAGTCACACCGGTTCCGAACCGTATTTTGAGAAGCTTTCTCATGGCTAAATACTCGATAGCGGCGCGATCAGTAAACGATATAACCGTCGTCGAAAGAAATGTAAGGCAGTCGGAGCAGGGATTGAGCCCTCATTCTCACATACAAGAGCCGCACACACTAACCATTGCACAGGCGACGGCCAGGAATACCACAGCCAAATGGACAGCTGTCATAACCGGTCACTGGACGTATGGTTCATATACTACTAACAGTGAAATACAAAACATGTGTTCCTGTCGTGGCTGCGACGACGACCTAATAGCAGAAACCCCTGAATACTATCAAATGCCCAGCCTGGACAGACAAAAAGATGGCAACCCTTTATATTCAAAACGGCACCACTGCTACTTGGGTAAGGTTCGATACACAATTACGGTTTCCTTAATAACACCGCGGGGATATACTTATATATAAATTGTTTCTTAGGAGTGTTTCAAATTTCCGAAGTAAAATTCGATATATTGGAAGCATATCTATCATGTTTTCGTGTAAAATCACAGACGTATGAGTAACGCAAATTATCTTTAACCACAAACGTATGATTAATATTAATTGAATGTTATTATGTATTATGCATATGTATTTATACATTTGTGTCTTTTATCTCACATAATTCCAGAATTATAGAAATTATACATAAAAACTCCTTACATATGAATACAAATTAACTTCTTGCATAACATAAATTACATTACCTGGCAAAGTATAGACAAAAGCAAGTGGTCACTACTCCCCTGAATATAGCCTGCGAAAACCTTCACAGCTTTTACCCAACTTCTCAAGAGTTAATATGATTGGCTTTTGTGAAAAACTTCAAGACCAAAGTTAAAAAAAAGAAATACCATAAAAATCCTGACTCAGGACGAAAGAATTATGCTTTCCATGTGTAGACATAAGAGTTTTTCTGCTTACTTGGGCAGAATGCCAGAAAACATTTCATATTTTCTGTGAAATGTAGGGAGAGAGAGACAGAACAAAAAATAACCATACAAATATAAAGTTCATTAAGGAAACTTCCTCGCTTACAATCACATTTAAACTCCCTGTGAAAAAAAAACTCTTGCGAAAAGACAAGTGAAGATGATGATATGTAAGTTATGATTATGTTACCATGTAACTGAAAGTCGTACAGAGATATGGACAGAATATCTAAGATATAGAAGTAGGAAAATGGAAAAACTCCTTTCAAACGTGGTTAAAAAACTAACAGTATTATATTGAGGCTGACAATATCTTTGAACAGGCGGCCCGTGTAGCCATTCAAGTATGAAATTAAACAACGTCTAAAAATATCCCATCACGGTGGAAGATGTTGCACAAGAGAATGGCGGTGAAAATAAGGAAACACGCTTATGATGCATATACCAGGGAAAATTCAAAGTCTAGTATATAAAAGAGTATAGGTATTATAGTTACGGGTATTCTCCTGCCTTAACTACCTGTCATGTTTGAGATTAAAAATGAACGAGGAGAGGCTGTGCGATTTTTGCAACTAAATACGAATCAAGAGAGGCGATGAGTCCTCCATTTTTACGGTTCGTACACAAACAATTATTCAGAAGTTCATACTACAAGTTTGCAAGGTCTGATACATTTTACAAAGTAAAAAATGGTTGGTTGGTTGGTTGGTCAGGAAAACACATTCACTGGCACGAATAGCTCCATGGCAAGTTCATCATCAGATGCCTTCTCACTGGCCCTGAATTCTTACTATTGGTAAGATCATCAATAGTATATACTTTATAGCAACAATTTGAAAATACCTCAGTTTCAACTCTATCTGAATGCCAATTATTCCAACAACATGATCCGAAGGATATTTTCCTCCTGTTCGCTTTCTCTTGCATTATAGTAGTGTTGCAGTTGTTTTGAGGTTAGTTTATCGTTAACGCAACTATGTTCTCTACTAAATAATCCACTAAGTTTAAACCTGAAACCAATGGTCGGTTCTAGTTTACTCCCCAATTCGAGGTGTCATTACGTACCGTAACTACGGACAGTTTTCAGTCGAGGTTATCGGACTACATTAAGGGATACACCTTACAGCCTAAGTGAATACCAGGCCTTCGCCTAACTTCTTGCCGAACCACTTGGAGTTCTGGTACGGCCACTTGAGGTACGGAACTTGAGGGACCGAAAATCATTTAATCTACTATGCATTCCAATGGACAACGATTTAACAAACAAACAACCAACAAAGTGATCACTACAGGTTGGCATTGCATTTCTATAGTCATAAATTGAAGCTGTCTCGAGGATGCCGGCATGGGATATGTGCTGCCTCAGGAGTTCTAGAGAGGTAGGCTGAAGTCACTGAGAGGCAAATGACGTCTATTAAATGGGCAACGCATTTTACCGACCCACTATATGTTAGGTTGAGTGGCAGCCTGTATGTTAGGCTCACTTAGACTTTGTCGTCAGCCGAAAGAGCTATAATCGAATAGTCAGCAACAACCGCTATAAATGAAGAGTCAGCCGAAGCCGCTTATAATCGAATAGTCTACCGAAGCCGCTGTAGGCTAATAGTCAGTCACAGCTACTACAATCGAATAATCAGCCGCAGCCGCTATAATCGAATAGTCTTCCGAAGCCGCTGTCGTCTAATAGTGAGCCACAGCCACTATAATCAAATACTCAGCCGAAGACGCTATAAGCGAATAGTCAGCCACAACCGCTATAATTCAATAGTCAGCCGCAGCCGCTATAATCGAATATTCTGCCGAAGCCGCTGTAATCTATTAGTCAGCGACAGCCACTATAATCGAATAGTCAGCCAAAGACGCTGTAAGCGAATAGTCAGCCACAACCGCTATCATCGAATAGTCAGCCGCAGCCGCTATAATCGAATAGTCTACCGAAGCCACTTTAATCTATTAGTCAGCGACAGCCACTATAATCGAATAGCCAGCCAAAGACGCTGTAAGCGAATAGTCAGCCACAACCGCTATCATCGAATAGTCAGCCGCAGCCGCTATAATCGAATAGTCTGCCGAAGCCGCTGTAATCTATTAGTCAGCGACAGCCACTATAATCGAATAGTCAGCCAAAGACGCTGTAAGCGAATAGTCAGCCGAAGCCGCCATAATCGAATAGTCTACCGAAGCCGCCATAATCAAATAGTCAGCCACAGCCACTATAATCGAATAGTCAGCCGAAGACGCTGTAAGCGAATAGTCAGCCGAAGCCGCCATAATCAAATAGTCAGCCACAGCCGCTATAATCAAATTGTCAGCCAAAGCCGCCGTAATCGAATAGTGAGCGGAAGCTGCTGTTATCAATGTATTTCCTTTCTTGAAAAAGATAGTGTTGAAAATACACGTCGTTCTTTTTAGAACCCAACCCCAAGATCGAGTGCATAGATCTTATTAGGTTACGCGGTCGGAAACGAGATCATATCTGTGAGGCTATTCACATGTATCATTAAGTACCCTGGCTGCATTGGCATAAATGCGAATTACATCGAAGCACTCATTTTTCAGTGAGAACAGCTCAGGATCGGTACAGGAGAAGTGGCATTAGTACTCGAAGAATTGGTGGTTATAAGAGGATAGTCGGTCAAAGCCGCTATGGTGCAATAGTCAGTCGAAGGCGCTATAATCGCATAGGCAGCCGAAGCCGCCATTATCGAACAGTCAGCCTAATCTGCTATAATCGAATAGTTCGCTCACAGCGTCTTTGGCTGACTCATTCGTGTCTGGGCACTGGAACCAGTTTTTATCCTATGTGTGTAGCCACTCTTCTGGTGACGGTTTGAGACCGACCGGATTCGGTCAGGTAGGCCACGATCGGATTTACTGTCTCGGTATGAACCTTAGAGATGCGGTGAGAACGATCGGGGTTCAGTTTGAAGTGTTGTAACTTCGAAGCAGTAATCAAATAGTCAGGCGCTATAATCAAATAGTCAGCCGGAGCCGCTACAATCGAATACCCAGCCGAATCCGATATAATCGAATAGTCAGCCGAAGCCGCTATGATCAAATAATCAGTCGAAGCCACTATAATCGAATAGTCCAACGAAGCAGCTATAATCTAGTAGTCAGCCGAAGCCGCTGTAATCGAATAGTCAGCCGAAGCCGCTGTAATGTAGTAGTCTACCGAATCCGCTATAATCTAATAGTCAGCCGAAGTTGCTGTAGTAAATGTATTCCCTGTCTTGAAAGCGACAGGGTTTATAAATTTTTCTTTTCCTTTTCGGAACGAAATTCTTAGGTCGACAGTAACGATCCTATAGGGTTGTGCGCTCGGAAGCGGCTGATTGGTGAGGCTAGTAAAATTCATCATTAAGCACTCCTGATGCATTGGCCCAAATGCAAATTACAGCGAAGCACTCATTCTTGTGTGGCCACTGGAACCAGTTTTTGCTGGTCTGTATGTATTCACTCTTCTAGTGACGGTTTGATAAAACCCCTTCTGGAACTGGTTTGAGAACACCCTTTGACCGGTTTGAGAACACACTTTGTCCAAATGTTTGCAAACACTCCGTTAGGGTGGGGACTTTACAGATACCTTCCTGCAGAAAAGCCCATTGGCTTCGCGGGATTCAACAAGTATATTTTAATGTACCGAAAAAAAGAGAGATTCGGTTTCTTTAGAGATGCTAGGAAGGAATAGTGCTCGTTGGGTGAGAATAGCTCAGGATCGGTATGGGAGATGAGACTTCGGTAGCCGAAACATCTGTGATTACAAGAGAATATATCGTCAAAGCCTCTATGATGTTATAGTTTCCCGAAGCCATTATGATCGAATAGTCAGACGAAGCCGCCATAATCGAATAGTCAACCGAAGCCATTATAATCAAATGGTCAGCCAAAGCCGCTATAATCGAATAGTAAGCCGAAGCTGTTATAAAAGGAAAGTCAGTCGAAGCCGGTATAATCGAAAAAACAGTCGAAGCCGCTATAATCGAACACTTAGCCGAAACTGCTATAATCGAATAGTCAGCCGAAGCCGCTATAATAAAGTAGTCAGCCAAAACCGCTACTATCAAATAACCAACCGAAGACGCCATTATCGAATAATCTGCCGAAACCACTATAGTCGAATAAAAAGTCGAAGCCGCTGTATTCAAATAATCAGCCGAAACCGCTATAATCGAATAATAAGCCGAAGTCGATATAATTAAATAGTCAGTCAAAGCCGGTACTATCGAACAGTTAGGCGAAGCCCCTATATTCAAATAGTCAGCCGAAGCCGCTTTAATAGAATACTATGCCGAAGCCGTTATAATTTGAGAGTCTGCTAAATAGTCTGCGATATAGTCAATGTATTTTTCATTTTTCAAAAATTGGGTTACAAAACACCCCTTATTCTATCAGAACCAGAGCCGCAGATCGAGTGCAACGATCTAATCGGGTTGTGGGCTCGTGTGCGACTGGCTGATGACGTTAGTCACATTTATCATTAAGTACTATGGCTGCATTAACACGAATGCGAATTACAGCGTAGCTCTCATTCATGTGTGGCCACTGGAACAAGTTTTGTTGTACGTCGACAGAGCTTGTGTGTTTGCCAATCAGTGCGACTGGTCTCGATTTCGGTTGGCTGCTTAAACTGTTCGGTGTGAGTTATGGATGTTGTTTACAGTTAGGGGGTGGGCGTGGTTTATAGGGGTGTGGATGGCGGTGACTGTATAGAAAATTTGAGCGGAATAAATTATGTGTTGGAGGACTATGACGTTACGTTACAAAACCACGCCTTCCTACCAGGGCTAGTCGATGGACAACCGGCATGCCACTCCAAAGACAATGTACTTAGTAAGGAAAGCAAGAGTTGGATAGTTCGTGAACTATTCAGTTCATTTAGAGTGACCAGACATAACTCTCGCGAATAAAGTCGACATGTTCGATATGGCAAATGGCGATGGTATCCATTCAGGCACAGTAGTTAGGCAGTCTGAATTTCCCATACATAACCAAAACTAACAAAATCGGTCATTAAATTTAAATTCATATTCGTGATTATTATGTTCAGGCATCTTAGCTTGCGTTTACATCAGATAGTTTTTGCGGAGACAATAGCTATACAATCACATTTTTTTTTATTAACATTTTTATTATCTTTCATTGTCTTCGCCACTGTCTCTTATTTTTCGAAGTGAGTAAATTCGGTGGATAATCCATATTGTCTTGTCTCGTGTAAACGAAGGGTTAAATGAAGGAGTTCCAGAACTAATGAAAGAGTTCGACACAAAGCCAAAAGAAACCAAATGGCACGCAACAAGTTTGTTGCGCTTCCATTCATCTATAATCACCTGTTACGGCTTTAGCGCTTCACGGGACCATGCTTATGGAATACCTCTTAGCAGTAAAATTCCCGGACATGTCTCGAAACGCTCACATTCCTAAAACAAAGTTCACAGTTCAGTTTTATTTTCTAAACCCAAGTAATATAAATACAATAGAGTTAGACAAAATTATAGAGTGTTGCAAAAACAAACACCAAAGATTTCCCAAGCGTAGGCCAATTTAGAATAATTGGAAAATCACAAGGACTATTATTTTAAACAATTCTTGCAGTTTTTTTCAATTACTCAATTATTTTTTTAAAATCGCAATTATTTTTTGTAAATCACAAAAAATAACTTTTTTCAAACGTCTTGAGAGTACCGGTCTAACGTTTTATCTCCAATTTGCACCTTATTCTTTATGAATCCTTAGTTATATTTACTTGCACTTCACCCCTTTCCACTTATATATTCAGGCAAGTGGCCAAAATATGTACGATTTCAATATTTTTAATACATCACAGCATTACAGAAATTTCTGAATTTCCTTTTATAAAAAAACCCTTTCGAGTACCATTTACCTATACATACGTTCATATGTAGTTATTGCGAAGACTACATTGCATGTCCTTGTTCAAATGTTCAATTTAGTTTTACAATATGTTCACAACTGCAGTAACTAATCAGACGTGTGTGAGTAAGTGCGAGTTTGTACAGCACATGTATGTTACATACATATGTCGGAATTGTGTCCATGTACAAATTTAAAGGAACATACAGCATGAACCATGCACCATGCAACATCCTGTATGCGAAAGGTTAAAGTGCAGAGTTTAGAGTTTATTAATACATACGAGTACAACAGCTATCGAAAACTCAAGTATCGTATAACATTTCATAGAATGTTGGTTATTTTAATAAGACAGAGTCTGCATGTGTTACCATCATGTTGTAGGGATTTGTATGGCAATATATATGTGAGCAGTCGAAGAGGTCAACTTGTTTTTTTTTTCGTTAGAATCGTCGATAATTGATTCTTGTATTTAGAAATCTAAAAATTTCGAAGAAAATGCTTAAGCTTATCCCTGAAATTATGCAACAGAGTATAGATCCTGTGATATATTTATTAGTTACGTTTGAGACGAAACAGGATAGAATTGCAAGGATTTTCAATTATACTTCTCAATAGCACTAAACAAGAAATGAAATAGTTTGAAACCTAACTTATATTTTCGAAATAACAATTTCGATAACGCCAAAAAGTATGCAATAATTTTTGGTAATAATGCAAACGACATGAAAAAATATTTGTTTTGCGGCCGAGTTCATCAGGTCTAGTTATCCCACAGTTATAGTTAACGTAAAGTTATAGCTGTCAGTTTGTATGGAATTTATAATTTTTAGCTGTCAGTTAGATTTAAGTTTTGTTGGTTAAATTGAACGTTAATGCGGTAAATATATCTTGTCAAACCTAACTTTTTTGTTTTTGAATAAAACTGTATACTTCCAAAGAAAAATTTACTTGGTTTTTAAAGGGCTTTAACAAAGAAAAAATATTTTTAAATTTTATGATTAAAAACTGCATTAAATGAGATCATTATTAGAAAATTATATTGTACTTCAGCGACATCTATAGCACAAACGTAGTACTCCTCGAGACCTATACAAAAAAAAAAACCTAGCAGAGCTTAAACGAGGCCGTACGAGCTGCCAAGACAAACACCGTAGTGGTCGACCAATTGAGATGTCCACGCCAGACACAGATAAGAAAATCCACAAAATACTTGAGCCAGCTGAAATATATATCGTTTTATATGTCGTTTATTGACCGAAGATTTGAAGATGAGAAAGGTGTGCGCAAAATGGATGCCGCGCTTATTTTCAATAGAGCAAACACAGCGTGATGACAATGTTTCAGTAGAGCGTTTGGCGGCGTTTCGTCTCAATAAAGTCGAAATTTTGCGTCAATTTATGACCATGGATAAGACACAACTTCCCACCTGAGATAAAGGAACAGTCAAAGCAGTGATGTGGAATGGCAGAATCGTGTCCAAAGAAGACGAAGACTATTGTGGAGAAACCGCGAGATTGACCAAATTGAATCTTCCAGAAGAAAGAATGAGGTCCGTAAACTAAACCGAAATGTACAAAGCCAAAACCAATAGAAATGGATCGGGGCACCCTTTTGTAGAGACAAGGACAAGAATCTTATAGATGTGCAGATTATGTTGGCAGTTTGGACAGAACACTTCTCTGCATTATTTCTCCCAGTGAATTTCAATGTCGCCGATTGCCCTCCCATCCAAAGAGTACTTAGAACTGCACCCAACTGGTGGAGAAAAGCTGAAGATCGAGCCGGTTATGAACACATGTTATCCCCATTTTGTAATGCCCTTGACTCCTCTGGGTTGTGTGAGATCACCTAAGTAAATAACTAAGTAATAGCTGCTACGATAGATTAATACGATACGCTTGGTCTTGGTAGCCGCATTAATTTGTGGCAGTCCTTTAGCCCTCGTCGAAACACTTTGGAAAACAAAATTTTGCTGATGAAACAATCTCAATAATGGATATTTTTTTAAATTTCATATTAAAATCACTAAAATGACCTGTAATAGTAAGAGATATTGGTACCATTTCGCTATCCACGTATTAACACACAACACATGTCAAATACATTTTTGTGTAGTTTTGAGACATTTATCTTCTGCTTTCGATATAATTAGGAGAATTTTTCGGTTTTTGACCCATCAGCTCCAAACTTTGTAGAGATTGAATAAAACTGAACTTGTACCTGGCTATCGTATCGCGTATCGCCGAAAAATTGCCCATTTAATGGGTGTATAGTGTAACTTAATATAGGGTCGTATGATTAATATAAATTCCTCAAGGCTCTAAAGGTTTCGGGACATATGATTAATATTTATAACAAATTAATAATCATACTCACTCTGTGTAGTGTAGAAGGTCAATTGGATTTTAATATCTACATATGTGTTGGCTTATATAAGCTTAGTTTATAAATATCTCTGTACCTGATGTCTTTCATAGTATCCGTTTGAACTTAATTAAATTCTTTAACGTGTAGTAAATTCTTTTTGACACTTTACTGTGTTTACAATGTCATTTACAGATAAAAAGTGTCACAATAAACGCGTTCTTAGTAATTCAAACGACAAGTGGTTTATAAATATGTATGGGACAATGAGTACGAAATGTCTTATAATTGTAATGAAATGTATTTAACGCTCTATATCAATGGTTCCCTATTACATGCCTTGGAGGGATGTGCGGTTCACTGATTGTGACCAAACAGTTTTACACCGGTTCCGAACTGTAGTTTGA
Source organism: Phaonia tiefii (assembly GCA_963931995.1). NCBI lineage: Eukaryota > Metazoa > Arthropoda > Insecta > Diptera > Muscidae > Phaonia > Phaonia tiefii. The sequence goes on along the minus strand of OZ008369.1, from coordinate 273,867,297 downwards.
AAAGCTTTTCAATGCTAAATACTCGATAGTGTAGCCGCAACTAAGCGAGGGGACCGTCGTCAAAAGTAAGGTGGCCAGAGCAGGGATTGAACACACGTTCTCATGTACATTAGTCTCGCAAACTACCCATTGCATCACCGATTGTTGACGAACGAATTCAAAATCACCGGAATGGTAAGATAATCAGTATCGGTGGTTGCCCAAACGTTGGTTTTCCTGGGGCGAACGGCAGTTAGACAGTGGCGCGAAGAACGGTGTAAAATTGCAGTTGCGGTAGTGGTAGATAAGGGCTTTTGACACTTCGGCTGGTACTGTAGTTAACTATCGGCTTATGGCACATCGGCTAGTTCTGACGTTAACTATTGTCGGCTGTGGCGACCAGTCTTGGATTACAGGGGAGGTGGTTGCAGATAATTACCGAATAATTCAAATTGTCGGCCTTTACATTCAAGTCAGATTTGAATTCCCTTAATATCAGCGGATATAATTGTGGCCGTCGGTGTTACAATGGTTACTGTGCGCTGCTCTTGTGCAGGAGTACATGGGTTCAATACCTGCTCTGACTGAGGATAGCGTATGCTTATTACGTTTCCACAAATATTAATCATACGTCCCGAAATCTTTAAAGTGTCGAGGAATTTATATTAATCATACGTACTTACATTAAGCTAGACTCTCCACCCATTAAATAGCTACTCTTTCGGTGATACACGATACGATAATCAGCCACAAGTTCAGTTTTATTCACTGTCTACAAAGTTTGGACCTGAAGGGTCAAAAATCGCACCTTAATTTTTTTTGATAACGGTCACCTCGCTTACTGATGACGATAATATCGAGTACTTAGCTATGAAAAAGCTGCTCAAACTACCGTTCGGAAACGGTGTAAAACTGTAGGTCCCATTCAGTGAGTTCAAAACTAGGAAGCGCACAGCTCATTGGTTGTGAGAATCTCTCCCCAATCCCTTCATGGGATGTCATAGGAAACAATCTATATATTTATTTGTATAATTGTTGATGAATGGATTCGGGTTAAAGGTTCAACGCTGGTCCCGGTGCTGGTGAATCAGGAATCGACATTGGGTTAATCTTGAGTATCGGTGCTGATGGGGGTGGGGTACGTGTATAGTTCTGTGGGGGAATTTCTCTCCGCTGATAGACAACTGCTGACGAGTACAAAAATATATGAGCCTGCCACCATTGTCATTCTTCACAGTTCCAAGACCATGTCTTCCTGTTACTTCTTGTAGGTCGTTGTTGATGGTGCAAAAATTATAATATCTGATAAAGAAACCGCATCCCACAAGCTGTGAGCTGTTCGCATACTAGATTTATATTCACTGATAGTGACCTACAGTTTTACGCCGTATGCGAAAGATTTGCTGACAAGTCTTCTCCATGGCTGATACCTGCCACTGTGAGAGGTGACCATGATCGAAAGAAGTGTATGGAGGTCAGGGCAGGGATCGCACCCATGTTATCATGAACAAGCATTATTTGCAAATACATATTAATCATACGTCTAGCGATTCAAGTTGTTTTGAAAATTATTATTACTTATACGTTCCCGAAATACAAATATTTTATTGAAATATATTTCATCAGAAAATTTCACACCTGATAAGAAAATACCAGTATATGAATTTAACATTAGCTATTCGACCTTGTTTAGCCAAAAAAACTGTACAAACACACTGTATTTACAAACAAATTTAAAGGTTTCCTATTTTAAGCAGAGTGTCTCATATCTGTGAATCGTTTCAAATTATGTGCAACAAAAAACAAAACCAAGAATCTTGTGTGCCATGAGACAAACACTTTCCAAGTGCGTTAATTTTTAATGAATCAAAAAAATGTTTTCACACATGCCACATGCCGCACGGATACAAGGTTTCCCAAAGGTGGCAAAAGTAACACATAGAATATTTACTGCCAGCGAGCAATACGGCAGCCAAAAGAGAATATCAACCAAACGAGTCCTGTACAACTATTTTAATTCGATTTTTTTTCTTTCCGGAACAAAAAGGAAGAGAAAAAGAAAAAACCAAAAACAAAAAGGCGGGTGAAAGAAAACTAAGCTGTGTAAATGTAATTGAACTTAATTCGATTTTTTGCTCGTTTGCCAGCATGCAAGTGCAAAATTGTATAGGATCCTGTTATAAAATTGTCCCGGAATACGACAATAAAAAACATAGGATATATTTGAGCAGGTGCTGAAATTCCCAAAAAATATTTGGATTTTTCTTTTTGCTTTTAGTACGTGATTAAAAAAAAAACGTTACTGCCTGTTGTGAAATGAATTTAATTGAACTAGAATGAGTAAATATTGATTAAATTTTTTTTGCTGCTGATTGCTAGAATTTCTTTTGATCTACCAAAGAAAAACTGTTCCAATCTTATGAAAGTCTTTAGCAAATACAATTAAAATTTATTGTTCTTTTTTTAGATTTCCATTTGTTTGTCACCTCAACCAGCATACAATTTAAGGACAATTTCAACCATCATTTGTGTGACCCATCATTAAAATGAATCAATGTATCTCTTCATGAAAGGTAAATACAAATTGACAATATTTTATTTAACATATGTTTTATATGGGGTATGAACAAATTTTAAGAATTTCGTAACAAGGATAATAATAGGGATCATTTTCCTTATTTGTGTGCACATTTTTCCTTAAATAATGGTCAACGTATTAGTGGGAAGTACCCAACGATGATAAGTATGCGTCTTGGAGGGGAAATAAAATTAGAAAACGAAGAAAGTATGTATGTGGACTTTTCAATAAAAATATATTTGTGAAAAACATGAAGTCTATCTACATACAGAGCAGGTCCAGCATAGAACAACAAATCTTTTTCCAGCACTAATTGAACACTTATTTTTATTAACCGAATACCGTTTTGCCATCATAAAGTATAAAAATATTTTTACCCAGAACGTATAATTGATATTAATACAATTTACCACGCGGGAGCGTTCGCCGTATGATTAATTTGTTTATTTATATTACTCATACAACTTATAATTTCGGAGGCCAAATTTCATATAAATTTAGCGATTCTGGCACAGTTCTCTCAACAATGATCACAAGGTTGTTAATTAAAATTAATTTCAATAACATCCGACCGATTTTGACTCTGAGCCCAGTAAGGTTTACTTCGATTTAAAAATATTTTGATACTAACTATTTTTAAAGAGATTCCTAAACTTGATTACAGATGAAACTGGTTAGCATCAACAGCAAACTTGGGTCAATGAGGATGGTTGTGATATTGTTTTTCGTACCCATCTTTGAACGTATAAATTTGCTTGTTACCGATATGGGGCCTTCATCTTATTCGCCACTTCATCCTGATATTCCAGGATATAGCTGAAGAAGAGACGTATATCAGACCATCGTGTCGCAATTCGTACTTTGCTCAAATGTCATAAGATTATTCAGCTTAACTTCCTGAACACTTGTCAGATCCAACATAAGGCAGATGAGATATTCATTGCTTTCATCCTTTTCTTCGTCCATCCAACTTCCGCAAAATTATAAGCTGTGATTCCAAGTCTAGCCGCAAGTCTGTCAGTTAGCAGTGTCCAGTTATCACAGCTACTAGCAGAACAATTTCTTGTATAGGAATAGGTATCAAGTTTAGAGTACAACTCAGGTCATACCTTGACCATACTTGCTTGGCGATCCTGTATTTTGTGCCTCGAGACCATCTGTCATTCGCCTGTATAAGAGGTTTAGATTTAGGCGTGAGTTTGTAACCAGGAATACAGGAATACTAAAATCCATAGGATCCATGTCCAGAAGGACAAGTCTGGTTGTACCTAATCGCTACAACTTACCCCTTCTATCGTCCCCTAGGAACGTTTCTGTGTCCCAGCTCCTATTTGTATTGTCATCAAACTGCTAGGCCATCTTATTTAGAGATGCCTGACTTATCAGGGAAATACTGTCAGCCGACATTCCGCCCCACCCAGAGCGCAACTTCTCCGATTGTCGAGACTTATTTTTGAAAAGCACTACAACGGTCTAGTAGGTGTTGGTTAAGGTCTAGACCCACCTCTTAATACAGGACTACAAACTCTACTTTACAGTCTGGCTTGGAGCCACCGGTGTAGAAGCATATACATATGCCTTCTGTTACCTGGTATACATTCCTTTCAAACCTGTCAGTCTGGGATAAGAGTGGAGAAGTTTATCTCAAAGGTAGGCGATGGTATCATGCGATCCACTTCTAGCCTGGATTGCCTTAGATAATGTAAAATCGTTAAGCGGCCATTGAACCTACTGATCCATTGCACAGAAAGACGTAGGCGGATTTCTAATGTTGCCGCCATTTGCCTGCTGTGCAAATCTAATGGTAACTGGTGAAGTATAACCTTCATACCCTCAGCAACTGTTCGGCGAAGGTCATCCGATATAAACACCGTTGCAATTTTGTGGACCTTTGCCCACAGTCTTGGGTAGATGGATTTCTCCAGCAGACAACAGCCTTATAGATCTAATAACGTATTTTGGGGGGCCATCGATCTCCAATGACATTTTTCCACGAATATAGGGCCACTGTGGCTTTGATGTTTCTAGCCTTACTGATAGTTTTGAAGATGAGTTTCCTGTAGAGAATCACATTCAGGCATTTCCATTATCCTTCAGAAAAATTTGCATACCACTTACAGACCATGGCTTAATATAGAGAACCTGTATGGCAAAGCGCACGAGCTTAGCTTTCTAATTACCTCCAACACTATTTACTCCCAAAAAACTCTGCTACCTTATGTCTTTGGGCCGTGCATTTTTTTCATATACACCAGCGAGGTAGGGGTCGCCGAGAGCTCTTTCCGCTTTCTGTATGTCGCAGCTTCGTTCTCAATTCTGCTGCGGGAATGTTTTCCCGACTTCTGCTTTGAAAATCTTACCTCTTTCCTATATTAAGATATTATACACACACGTTTCGAGCTGTTCTGCTGGTTCGAAGCCAGCCACATTAAGAATCTGTCTCCAAGCCTTCTCAGATTTGTGTGTCTATAAGTAATGATGATCGGAAAGCAAATCGTTACTCGACATCTTGTAACGTGACGTCATAATCCACCCGCACATAATTTAAGTAAATCTTCTATACACCCAACGCCAATCACACCCCAAATACATCATCCAGCCAACCTCCACCATGAATAACCACACTCACTGAGAGACACACAAACTCTCTCGACGGTGAATACACACCGCAGCGACAGAGAGGTCGGTGGACCACAGCGGCCACATAGGAATAAGTACTTTGTTGTAATTCTCAATCACGTCAATTCAACCAGAGTACTAAATATTGAGGTTGACCAACATCATCAGTCACTCGCTTCCCAGCGCAAAACCCGATCCGATAATAGATCTCCTGGCTCTAAATTTGAAAGGAGTCAAGAGTAAAAATGTTCACCTACCCCACGAACAACAACACTCACTGAGAGACACACAAACTCTCTCGACGGTACAATAAATTCACACCGCAGCGACAGAGCGGTCAGTGGGCCACAGCGACCACATAGGAATAAGTGCTTCGTTGTAATTATCAATCACGTCAATACAGCCAGATTACTAAATATTGAGGTTGACCAACATCAGCAGTCACTCGCTTCCCAGTGCAGAACCCGATCCGATAATAGATCTCCTGGCTCTAAATTTGAAAGGAGTCAAGAGTAAAAATGTTCACCTACCCCACGAACAACAACACTCACTGAGAGACACACAAACTCTCTCAACGGTACAATAAATTCACACCGCAGCGACAGAGTGGTCAGTGAGCCACAGCGGCCACATAGGAATAAGTGCTTCGTTGTAATTCTGAATCACATCAATACAGCCGAAGTACTAAATATTGAGGTTGACCATCATCATCAGTAACTCGCTTCCCGGCGTAGAACCCTGTCCGATAATAGATCTCCGGGCTCTAAGTAAAACTTTTCCTTTAAATACATTTCCATAGCGGCTTAGGCTCAATCTTCCACCCATAGAGAAATAGACGTTCTCTTGATGACGATGAGGTACTACGTCATTTCATAGAGTTCGAGTTGCTTTTGTAATTTAATTGACATAATACGGACAGGAAAAAAGGGAATGCGTATATTCGTTCGATGCGCACTATATAAAACATAATTTAGCTGGCATTGGTATCAATCAAAGACTATTTAAACTTAGTTAGCTGCATGGTCTATAATATCTATGTCTTCCTTGGTCTCTCATTCTACATCATTTCCTTAGTACGTTTTCGATCAGCTGTGCCATAGAAACCGCCTGGTTCAACTTCGGTCGACTATTTCACCACAGCGATTTCGGTTGACTATTTCACCACAGTCGCCGGTGGTGCAGTGGTCTTGTGCATGAGAACGTGGGTTTGATTCCTGCTCAGTCCACCTTAAATTTCTTTCGACTAGGGTCACCTCGCATAGTGATGGAGTACTTATACGACGAACATGATCTTATTCCACAAATTCAATTTGGATATCAAGCACTGTGCACCAGATCCAGCGAATTGATAACCACATCAAAGGTAGCCTTGAGAATGGGCATTAAAAACTAATTATCGCCCTAAATATTGAAACAAATTTTAACTCTGTCTGGCACAATGGACAGTCGGTTGGGCGTCAGTCATCAGTCTTATTCAAAACCACACGGTTGGCTTCACTTAGCGACAATTTTTTGCAATTAGTTTGGGATAAAGTATTTAAAAATAAATTTCAGAATACAATTTTTAATTCCATGTCTGTAACACGAATATTCAAAATGGCTTTGGTCAAAGTGTATCTAATAATATTTCTAGTAACTGTCGTTACTAATGTTAACGAAGCCAAGGTATCTATATTTTTTATACTTTAATTAACTCCAATTTCATTGTAAGTTTGTATTTTATTTTGTATAGAAATCTTCGAAATCCTTATATTTCATTTCCACCGCACTCACTTTCAATCCCTACTATATACAAGATTCTCGTGTGCTTATAATTAGTAATACAACTTTAGACGTTTCACTAAATATAGCTCGGGATTTCCCTGAAGATCCTTGGATAACCACAGTCGTTAATATACAAAATCCCCAAACAAAGGGATATCGAACTTTGCTACAATACGATGTCAATATTTGTAATCTTTTGGGTAAGAAAAGGGGAAATTTTATCAGTGTTTGGTTTCACAACTTCCTGGACTATGGTACAATGCCAAAAAGATGTCCTATTTCGAAGGTAACTCAAGTTTTAAAATTGGATTTAATTTTACCAGTTAATTTTTAATTAATCATAAATTTTCAATTTCGTCCCTTCTCATTTCCTTTCAATTTGAATTCAGGGTAATTACACCTGGAAGAGTTTCGAAGTGGAACAATTTAACGTACCGGAATTTTTAACAACGTCTTTGTATAATATCAAAACTAATTCATATTTTCGATCGAAATCTATGAGAACGTCAGTATCAAATTTCTCAATGGTATTACAATTGCAATAATCTTTGCCAAATCCTATAAAGATGTAAAACAATTTGATTTGTACTTCTTTTTTATTGAAATCTTAACTATAAACACACATAAATATATAATTTAAACCAACCTTGAAATTACAAATCAAATTAAAACAAAAATACATTATGGCTATCATTTATTATAACCCGAACATACATTTTATAAACAGAAAATAAAAATTTAAATATTTTCGGAATTTCTACAGTAGTAACAAATCCCCAAATTGGGGGGTGTTTGTCATTCTGATTGTAACATATAGAAATAAGGCTTTGCGACCCCATAAAGTAAATATATTCTTGAGTCGATATAGCCATGTCCGTCTGTCCGTCTCTTGAAAACATTCTCACGACTTCAATTGGCAATAACGCGGTTTGGTTTTTGGCCAGAATGTTCCACGTATTCCTGAGCAGTTTGGTATTGAAAATCAGCGAAATTGGTCCATTGGAAAAAATTTTATGATTGGAAACGTAAAAAACTCATAAAATTTTCACATTCATTTTTGTAGTTTTATACTCCTTTTGCCGTGTGGTGAATTTCCATGTTGAAAATCTTTGATGTGCTTTATAATAGGTAAGTACTTTAGAATGTTTAGATGCACTTTCATGTGTTCATACATTTGTCTGAATTTTGTCACAATTCATCTAAGGTCGCTTTGGCCTGATGGGTAAAGGGTTGCGCGTTGGAGTCTGAGGGTTGTTGGTTCAACTCTCGTTCCAGCTTGTTTTTTTTTTTTTTAACAGTTCTTCAAAAAATGCTTTTTTATTTTTAATATTTTGCTGGTTATCACTAAGGTGGAGGGTATCAAAGATTCGGCACAGCCTAATTTAACACTTTTACTTGTTGTTGTACCAGGTTGCAGCAAAGTTTCGCACAAGGTTAAGCAAAGCGCAAGTCGTACGAAACTAAGCATATGGAAAACTGGGCATTGAAAAGCAGCAATTGCCAGAGACATCCGCGGGTAAAGCAGAAAAGCTACTGGCGCAGAAGGCATCACCGTCTCATGATCCTGAAACGCAGTGGAAATTCATTTCCTACTCTAACAAAACTGGTGCAGAGACCGTACTTGGTTATGGCAAACAACTTAAAGACAAGCATGGTACGATGAAGAGTGTCATATGGCAAATAATGAAAAAAAACACTGCACGTACGGCAATGCTTCAGTCAGTTGCAACGCCAGCCAAAAGGAGAGAGGAAAACCGGTTGTTTAAGAAGAAATAACCGTTGTGGAGAAGGCACGAAATTGAGAAAATTTAACCTTACATAAGGAAGAATAAAAAAAATAAATGGATTCCCATTACATCCCATGAAGGAATCGGGGAGAGCTTCTCACAACCAGTGAGCTGTGTGTCTGATTGGGCCCTACAGTTTTACACCGGTTGCGAACGGTATTTTGAGAAGCTTTTTCATGGCTAAATACTCGATAGTATCGCCGTCACTATGAGAGGTGACCACCATCGAAAGAAATTTAAGGTGGTCAGAGCAGGAATCGAACCCAGGATCTCATGTGCCCACACTAACCATTGTACCACCGACGGCCACAGGAGGAAGAATAAGGTCCGTAAATTCTAACGAATAGTACAAATTCAAACCAACGGATATGGAACAGGGCAATTCTATTGTCGAGGTAAATACAGCAATCATGTCACAGAGTACAGAGTATGTTAGGAATATGGGCAGATCACTTCAGAGAGACTTCAATATAGTTGAGAGTGTTGATCACTTAGAGGGCGACGGCGTCGACTGCCACCCACTAGCCAAAGCGAAGTTAGAACTGCAATTTTCCTGCTTAAGAACAACAAAGCCGCTGGTGCTGATGGACTACCGGCTGAGCTGTTTAGAGCTGGTGAATAAAAGGTTGGAAAGCTCATATGCTTTATTTGGGTAGACGAACGCATGCCCGACGATTGGAGTCCTACCAAACTGTGTCCTGATTTCAAAAAGGCGACCCGAGTAAATGTGCCAATTATCGTGGAATAAACCATTTATCCATCGCATACAAGGTCCTCTCGAGCGAAATGTGCCATTGACTAAAACCGTTTATTGCAGACCTGATCGGAGCTTATCAGTGTGCCTTTAGGCCTGGGAAGTCACGTGACGATAAATCCTGGAGAGATTTCACGAAAACCCAATTGATAGCTACCACCTCTTTGTAGATTATAAGGCTGACTTCGATAGCTGTATAATCCGTATCCCCACATCGGTGTAGTTGTGCGCTCGTTTACCCTGGCTGGGCCATGTCCGTAGAATGAATCAGAATGAACCAGTTCGAAAGGTATCCGAAGACGTACTCGAAGACATCGAGAAATATGACGATCAAGAATTCGCTCTATAGGCCAGCTGGAAGATTGCCTGTCAGAGTTTGGTGTTACCAACTGCAGGACAAAGGCTGAAAATCGAGCCGGTTGGAGCAACATGTTATCCTCATTTTTCAAAGCCCTCGACCTCTCTGGGTTGTTTGAAGCCACCTAAGTAAGTAACTACAGATTTTCACCTTTAAATCGTTACAGAATTCTAGAGCTGGTCTAAGTCAAAGATTCCTTAGTACCTTTCCTTGTACCCATTGGAAGTCGTAGATGTCATACCCGTGTGGTCTTGACCTTGGCACCTATTTTTACTCTGGTTCGCGTCAAAGATTTCCTGCCCGTATGGTCTTGATCTTAATGCCGACGTCACAGAGAGGCTCTTCCTGATATATAGCGACTATTATACCTAGATTCGCTGCCTCTGAGTCTTCGAGATGTTTCGGTAGTATACTCCTGGTCCTGGTCAAAGGTCACCTAAAGCCCTTGACCCCTCTGGGTTGTTTGAAGCCACCTAAGTAAGTAACTACCGATTTTTACCTTTAAAACGTTGCAGAATCCTAGAGCTGGTCTAAGTCAAAGATTCCCTGCTTGTGGGATGTTGACCTTAGTACCTATTCTTGTTGCCATTGGAAGTCGTAGATGTCGTACCCGCGGGGTCTTGACCTTGGCACCCATTTTTCCTTTGGTGAGCGTCAAAGATTTCCTGATATATAGCGACTATTATGCCTAGATATTGTGAATAACCAGAGATTCGCTACCTCTGATGCTTCGAGATGTTTCGGCAGTAATCTGCTGGTCCTGGTCAAAAGTCCCCTGAATATTTGCATGCTCCTGAGTTTCCGCAATTGCCATCGAACACCGTCGTTGTAAGATTACTTTCGCCACAAGCCACGACCACCTGTCGTTTGTATCCATATCGTAGTCAGGATCAGCTTCCGCGCTGAATAATCTGTATTTTGTTGTTGTTTGGATGCAAAAATAAAAGTTTTTTGTAGCTTGTCGCAAATATGGTATATTTGTGTCCAAACACATTGTGTTCACTATTCAATATTAAATGTTTGAGACAAAAATAATTAATAGCTTGTAATATATGTTTTTGTGACCCAAATGTAGTTTTGTTTATTGAAAATTTATGGAAACAAAAAAAGTGTTGCAGACAACATAGAAAGAAAAATGCAACAGATTTTCAGTTCATACAGTCAATGTTTGCAAACATATACATGTTGCTTGCAATATGAAGCTGGGACACAAACCAAGATCAACATTACAATCAGCATAATGGTTAATATTATTGTTAACAAGATGCTGCTAACCCTGCTCCTATTATCCCCCTAAAACCGATACAAAATCTACTTCTGATGCCGATAATGATGCTGCTCTTGGTAGTGGTTCAGCCATCAGTACTATATGTTCCGGAATCTGAACCATTATCAAGAGCAGCATCATTATCAGCATCAGAAGTAGATTTCGTATCGGTTTTAGGGGCAATAATAGGAGCAGGGTTAGCAGCATTAACACCATCATCATAAATAACAGCAATAAGATCAGCTTCTTAATCCAGATTAGGATCAGCAGCAGCAGTGTAAAATTTAGTAGTAATTTCAAAAAAATTTTAAACTTTTTCTTCTCAGTCCTTCCTCTTCAGAAGTAGTCCTGTTTAAGGGATACCTTCCCCTTCAAACATTTTAAATTATTTAATATTCTCGAATAAAGGATCCTTGAGTTAAACGTAAACTTCACAATGAAATTGACAACTTTTATATGCATAAATGTCAAAGTGATTACAACCAAAATGTGTTTATCGTTTTGTCATATGCTTCAATGCATTTCCTCAGAAAAGATTTATAAATACAACAAAATAAGCAAAAAAAAATCAAAGCAAGCGAATATAAAGAAAGAATCCCTTCAAACCCAAAGACGTGCAAATACAAATACAAATAACCAAATTTCACTTTATAATCCTTATCCCGCACACAAGGGCGAGAGGTCGAAGATGTCACTTGTCCTTGCAGCAGAGCAAAAAAAAACCAGAAAAGCAATCCCCATAGAAATGAACATCGTTTTCAATAAGGACTCTTGTCACTTATTGTCAACACCCTCTCACAAATACTGGAAACAGCATTTGTGAATCCTTGCATTGCAAATGTTTCGTTCTTGCCATCACTCAATCTTGGATCCATTCAGTCATTCATTCATTCGTTCATTTCTTTGCTTATCCACTCGTCTTTCATTGATTTACCACACAAAATGTTACAGGGTTCATTTCATTTCGTTCAATGCTCGAAGACTACTTTAATTCTTGGGGAGGCGGCGTCGATTTTGACTTGGATGAAGTTTCTCATCAAAGCGAACTCAGGTGCTGTGATTTATGCTTGAATGCATTTACCACACTATCAAATCTTCTTTGGTCCCATTTGAAATTGTCCTCCCAGAAAAAAAAAAACGATATGCTTGAGATTTATCTTATTTTTGACAATTTCGGGTGGTTTTCTTTGATGTTCGGGCATGTCTTTTATATGGCTGAGAGGAATATCAATTTATATTTTTATTTTTTTTTTGTTGCCACAAAATATTGATAATAAACCACAGATTGTTATTATGAAGTACAATATATTCGCATTATAAAATTGAATACATATATATATATTCAAATACATTTTTTCCTTTGCACAATAATGGTTTAGATAATTGATTGAGACCCATATAATATTGGGGGTCCTTATATGAGGGGAAACGTTTGGTTTTGTGAATTGCTGAATAACAACTTTAATTGTTTCTCGAAATCAGATCGTGGTTACCATAGGCTAAGCCACCATACACTGTGGTATGATGAAAAGCGACACTGTACACGCTGAAAAATATCAGCCCCAGCAACATATTGCAGGCACCATGTACATGTTTGCAAGCACTGTTTTCGTGAATTGAAGATCTGCCGATATTTTTCTTTAGTGTCTGTCACGTTACTGCTCTCAGAAGTTCTCAAAAAAATAACACATTTGGGTCATAAAAGCGTATATTATAACCTATAAATCGTTGTGTCCCAAAAATGTTATATTGAGTAACAAACACAATGTGTTTGGACACAAGTATATAATCCGTGAGTGAAAACTGGAAAGCGCACAGCTCAGTGATTGTGAGAAGCTCTCCCCTGTCCCTTCAAGGGGTGTAATGGGAAACCATTTATTTATTTTTCAATATATTTGCGACAAGCTACAAACACGTTATGTTTGTACACAAACAACAAAACAAGACAAATTTTTCAGCGTGTAAAACGTGTGTGTTCTTAAGCAACATGTGTAAGAATAGTTACCAGACCTTCTGGATGGAAAAAATTTCCAGGAAAAGTACAAGTAAGAACCTGAAAATACCCCTCCATCAAAAAGAAGCTCGGATTTACTACCAACCTTAAGCACTAAATCCCTAACTGCTCTGAATCTGCTGGAATTATGTTTCGAAATAATGTGGATGGTCTTAGCTTCCTGCAAGAAAAATCTCGGCAATGAATTTGGACTCGCAATTCGTGACTTTAAACCGTTTAAATGTCTAAACCAAAATTCAGTTAGCCGAAGCGAAAATTCTATCACTATTGATAGGAATTCAGTGGGCACACGCAACGAAATATGTTGTTACGCCCCACAGTGGGTCAGAATCGATTTCCATCACACAAAATGTAATATCTTGTAATCGCGTAAATATTTTTAAGTTTTGTGAAAATGAAAAACCATTTTTGTACCTCCCATATAAATATTGGGCGGACAATTGTTTGGTAGTCGCAAAAATTCCCCTAAATCACTTAGGATCGTAATTAAGTTGGGTTCACGCTGGAAAAAAATCTTCCTCTGTAACATATTTTCCCACACATTTTCTGCAGGAACCCTATATATGTTTGAAACACACTTCAAACATATATAGGGACATGGTTGCAAGTCTCAAACTCACTTATATTTAAATGCAAACAGTAGCCTGTTTACTGGCGAACATGTATGCTTTTACGTGGAAACATATGAGTTCTTCATCCCAAACATCCATATTCTTGCGTGGAAGCATTCGCGTGTTTTCCCCAAACCTGCATATACTTACGTGGAAACATATGTGTATTTCCTCCCAAACATAATAATATTTAGAAACGTATTACCCTTTGATTTCAATATATATGAATTATTTATCATAATTTATTTTATCAATAAAAATCCACATTTATAACTAACTAGCTGACTCCGCAAACGTTGTTTTGCCTACAGATTTTTTTTGAATGACAGTGGCGCCATCTGTCGAAAATTGTTCATACCATTTCAGAAACCTTCGTAAGCTCATGCACAATAACTTTGCTAAAGATCAGCACATGACCAAATGCATAGTTTACGATTCTATAAAGGACGTACAGACAAGCATTCTTTTGTATATATATAGATTAATACAAAAAATTAAAAGATTTAAAACGGCCATTTTTACATTTACTTGAATTGAATGCATTAATTGTTTTTTTGTTCATCAAATAAGAATCTGCTGCTCTGTAGCTCCTCCTACCTTTGCTGTCTCTCACGTTTTTGTTTTCAGAAGGTTTTAGCTATGCGTTGGTTATCACGTTGGTACAGAAACAATATACATATGTACAAATCTAGTTTATGCACTCCAAGCGTGGATTAATTGCTTATGTTTTTTTTATTATATTTCACAAATGATCCGCCGTTCCGATTTTCTCAGCAAAGGTTCGGACGGACAAACGGCTTCACGTTGTTGCCCTTTCAAGTTTCGTTCCTCAAAATCATTTCTAACTTTGATAGCACACATACATATATATACGAAACACATACATAAAAAACAAAGCCACAGCACACACCATTTAACCGATCGAGCCTTTGTCTATTCTTCTTTCACTGATCAAGAGCTTTTGATATCCTCTGTCCGTTGAACCACTAATGACTGGATACATGAAACTATTACGGAATACATCAGCCAAAATAAGAAGCACAGATTTCATCTCTGGAATTTATATACACATTCAGGAATATTTACGAATCACGGACTGAGAGAATAATGGAAAAATACAGATACACATTTACAAGATAGAGTCTCTCGTTGTCCCTCTTTTATTCTCTTGCTCTCTCGAGAGAACATAAACAGTACAAGAAATACAGCTGGATTTGTATCACAAACATACATATATTTGGGTCCCAAAAACATATATTATAAGATATTAATCATTGTGTCTCAAATATGTAATATTGAATAGGAAACACAATATGCTTGTACACAAATATATTATGTTTGCGACAAACTCCAAACACACTTTATATTTGCATCCAAAAAACAAAAAAAAACACAGATTTTTCAGCGCGTATTAATATGGCATATGGTCGCATTTTCCACACCAATCGGGCAACGTAATGCTGATTATGGCAGTTTTTTAAAACAACTCGTACGCAGTGGCTGACTTGGGGTGAGGGTATGTTTAAGTCGTTTCATCCGACTGAAATGTATGTACTGGTTTTGCACTTTCATTGCCAATATAGCGGTGGCGGAAGGCAAGATTGGCCCACCTTGGGTTTGCACTTTACCTACTGCCAGGATTATAATATTTGAACCGTCCATTTCGGAACAGAATCCAGTGTATCCAAACTGAATTATTGTTTATTTACTTTCGATCCGACATTGGCCAGCAGCAGTAGCTCATCCGCCTTCAGAGCACTGAAGAATATATCCGATAGTTCAAAGAGCTTCTGTGACAGGGTCACCAATTTAACCAGAGATGCATCAGTGAACGCATATCCGATAAGGCTGCTAATTCGATGCGCCTTCTGACTCTAGCTACACGCTGAAATAGGTGTATTTTTTTTTGTGTGGACGCAAATATAACGTGTTTGTAGCTTATCGCAAATATTGTACATCTGTGTCCAAACACATTGTGTTTGGTATTCAATATAACATGCTTGGGACACAATGACTAATAGGTTATAATATGTGTATTTGTGATCCAAATGTGGATTTGTTTGTTTAAAATTTATGAAAACAAAAACCTGACATACAATAACGGAACAAAAAGCAGCATATCTTCTATTCACGAAAACAATGCTTGCAATCATGTACATGATTCCTGCACGCTGAAAAATCTGTCGTTTTTTGTTGTTTGGATGCAAATATAATATAATTGTGCCCAAACGCATTGTGTTTGCTATTCAATATTACATGTTTGAGACACAATGATTAATATGTTATAACATATGTGTTTGCGACCCAAACATATCTGTGTTTGTGATACAAATACAGCCGTGTTTGTTGCACTGTTTATGCTCTCTCAAGAGTAAGATAATAAAAGTGGGTAATTTTTCTCTCAGTGAATGATTCATAAATATTCCTAAATGAGCGTGGCAAAAGAGCAGCAGATTCTCATTTCATAAAAAAAGTAATGCATTCAATGCAAGTAAACAAATGATAAAATGTAAATGTTTTAAGTTTTATATTAATTATTTATATATGTGGATATAAATTGATAAAATTATTTATAATAAATAAAGAAAGAAAGAATAATTCATTTCTAAATATTATTATGTTTGGGAGTAAAAACGAATATGTTTCCACGTAAGTGTATGGAGGTTTGGGGAAACACGCGAATGCTTCCACGTCCGTATATGAATGTTAAGGATGAAGCACGCATATGTTTCCACGTAAAAGCATACACATTTATCATTAAACATTTAACATTCAAATATTTGCATTTAGATACACCTGTGTTTGGGACTTGAAAACATGTAAATGTTTGAAGTGTCTTCCAAACATATACATGGTTCCTGCAGAATATGTTTGGGAGAATATGTTGCAGAGGCCGGTTTTTTCAGCGTGCAGCTTACGGAGGTTTCCGACAAAGCTATTCCTCGGGACATACTTCTAGGAAGTAGTGAACTGCTTGCACTCTCCTATGAAGGTAGCATTTGTAACCGCTTCCAAATGAGTGGTTTTCAGAAACTTTCCACCTATACGGTCAGTGCCATGTACCACGAATAATCCTTGAGCCCAAGGGCGAGGTGCAACGTATTATATAGAGCCACATTTTAGTCAAAGAAAATCAGAAATTGTAATATTTCTATTTAATATTTGTTTTAAAATATGTTAGAAATGTTCCAGCTAATTTTGGGCATAGAAAAATGACGTATAGAGAAGTGATTTGACTCAGTAAATTTACGAAGTTTGGTGTGTTGTATATGGCCGTTGCTTGTTGGATAGTATTGCTTTAATAATACCAGGTAGAGGCAATGGCTTACACCAACCAAAAAGTTACCAGCAATGGCATTTCGGTTTGTGCGTTACAATTTTTGTGTAAATTCTCCATAAATATATACTAACAATAAAATATAACAAAAATCCCAAAACACGTTTAATATTCACTGTTTTTCATCAAAACGTTATGCAAAATTTAAGTCAACAGTTTTGGTAATTCCACCTGGTGTAAGTCAATTTGCGTCAAAGAACTCTCTATCGCACCGAACGCACTACGAACAGTGTGAAACGAAACGTTAGATGAGAAAGATGACAGCTCTATATGACATTACTCTATGGTATTGTGTTTTGTTACTACTGTAGAAATTCTGAAAATATTTAAAGTTTTATTTTTGTTTTATAAAATGAAACACATAATTTATTTTTGTTTTAATTTGCAAAGGTTGGTGTCAATTACATATTTATGCATGTATACAGTTAAGATTTCAATAAAAAAGATTTAACAATCAAATTGTTTTACATCTTTATAGGATTTGGGAACGATTATTGCAATTTTAATAACATTGAGAAATTTGATACTGTCATTCTCATAGATTTCGAACGAAAATACATGCTAGTTGTGATATTGTACATAGCCGTTGTTAAAAATTCTGGTATGCTCAATTTGTCCACTGTGAAACCTTTCCACGTGTAATTACCCTGAATTCCAATGGAAGGAAAATGAAAATGATAGAAATTGAAAATTTATGATTAATTAAAAAATAACTCGTAAAATTAATTGCTCTACTTACTTTCAAAATAGGACATCTTTTTGGCATGGTACCATATTCCAGGAAGTTGTGAAACCAAACACTGATAAAATTTCCCCTTTTCTTACCCAAAATATTACAAATATTGACATCGTATTGTAGCAAAGTTCGATATCCTTTTGTTTTAGGATTTTGTATTCTAAGGTCTGTGGTAATCCAAGTATCTTCAGGGAAATCCCGTGCTACATTTAGTAAAACGTCTAAAGTTGTATTACTATTTATAAGCACACGATAATCTTGTATGTAGTAGGGATTGAAAGTGAGTGCGGTGGAAATGAAATATAAGGATTTCGAAAATTTCTGTAGAAAATAAAAAAGACAAACTTGCAATGAAATAGGATTTAATTAAAGTATAAAAAAAATATAGATACCTTGGCTTCGTTAACATTAGTAACGACAGTTACTAGAAATATTATTAGACATACTTGGATCGAAGACATGTTGAATATTTGTGTTACAGACATGGAATTACAAATCTTATTCCGAAATTTATTTTGAAATACTTTATCCCAAACTAATTACAAAAAAAATAGTCGCTAAGTGAAGCCAACCGTGTGGTTTTGAATAAGTCTGATGACTGACGCCCAACCGACTGTCCATTGTGCCAGACAGAGTTAACATTTGTTTCAATATTTAGGGCGATAATTAGTTTTTAATGCCCATTCTCAAGGCTACCTTTGATGTGAATATCAATTAGCTGGATCTGGTGCACAGTGCTTGATATCCAAATTGAATTTGTGGAATAAGATCATATACTCTAATAAAATTCGAACAATTACAAGGTTAATAGGACGATAGCATTGCAATGATTTGGATTCAGTTACAAATAAAATACATGAATGGTTTCCCATAACATCCCATGAAGGAACTGGGAGATCCTGGATTCGGTTACAATATGTGAATAATCTTCCCCGTTTTTCGTGTCTCTGGAAAACAATTTAGTTTTAAAAAAGTGTTTACAATCTAATAGAAATATTGGGAAAGAATTATTGCCCAAAACAAAAATATCAATTAAAGTTTTGTTAAAACAAAAAACACATGATCTAATTATTTTTTAATTACTCGATCACTAGATTGTACAAATTTACGCATAAAGTCGACAAATACACATAAAGGGTGTCGCAGTAAGGTTGCACTTTTTAAATCTCCTTACTTATCCGGTCTCGAACAACCCCGGGGGGTCAGAGACCTTTCAAAATGAAGATAACACATTTCGCCAACCAGTTCGATCTTTTGCTTCATTTCTCCAGTTGGTAATACCAATTGTCTGCTGCTTTTGGGCTTTCAGCTAACAAGGAAATGAATGAATTGAATTTGTCAACCTGATCCCTCCAGCGGAGTCTTGGTCTTCCTATTTTTCGTCTTCCTTTGGATTGGGTTTCAAAAACCCTTCGTGCTTGTTCGCCTTCATCTATTCTACAGACATGGCCTGGCCAGCGCAATCGCATTATTATGATCCGCTCGGCAATGTCCGTGTACAGCTCTTGCTTGATGCGTCAGCGATACTCACCGTTGTCCACTATAGGGCCATTCATCTTCCGAGTATTTTTCTCGCGAAAACTCCTGCAGATGTTTCGTCTGCTTGCGATAAGACCCACGATTCTGTGCCATAAAGCAAGACAGGTGGTATGAGAGTCTGGTACAGTTAGACTTTTGTTACTTGAAAGAGGGCTTTATCCCTAAAGTGCTTGCTTAGCCCAAAATAACATCTATTCGCAAGCACTATTCTCCGCTTGATCTCAAGGCTGACGTTGTTGTTTTGGTTGACACAGACCCGAGATATATAAATTCATCCACTACCTCGAAATTATAAGGGTTATCAACGTTCACGATTTGTTCAAATCGCGTGGAGGCCCTGGTCGTTCATTCAATCATTTACCACTTTTGCTGACTCCTTCTCAATTCTCGAAAACACCGCAGTAACTTCTCTCACTGTGCGCCCAATGAGATCTATATCAGCACCATACGCGAGCAGCATGTGACTTTTGCTGCTGATGGTTTTGTTCATGTTGACTGCTGCTTTTCCCATAATGATCTCTATTAAGATGTTAAAGCGATCGCACGACAGCATGTCACCTTGTCTAAGGCCTCGCTTAATTTCGAAATGTTCGGTAAGATCCTTATCAACTTTTACTGCGTATTTGGTGTTCGTCAAGGTCATCCCACAAAGGTGTATGAGTTTTGCAGGAATACCAAGATCAGTTATTGTTTCTTAGAGTTTATCTCGTATCAGGCTATCGAAGGCCGCCTTATAGTCGACAAATCGGTGATAGCTGTCGATTTGTTTTTCGTGGGTCTTCTCCAGGATTTGGCGTTGCATGCAAATCTGGTCAGTTGTCGATTTTCCAGACCTAACGCCACACTGGTATGTTCCACTCAGGTCAGCGATAATTGGTTTCAGTGCTGCGCACATTGTACTTGATAGAACTTTATATGCTATGGATAAAAGGCTTATTTCACGGTAGTTGGCACAAAAACTCGGGTCGGCTTTTCCAAATATGGGACATAGTACACTGAGACTCCAATCGCCGGGCATGCATTCAGCAAATCAAATTTTGCTAATGAGGTGATGCATGCATCTTATCACCTCATCGCCGCCAGTCTTTAACAGCTCCGCCGATAATCCATCGGCTCCTGCTATTGGTTTTGTTGCTGTTTAAAGCCGAGCTATAGCTGTTTTGACGTCGTCTTAGTTAGGAGGGGTTAATCAACGTCGTCGTCAAAATTGTGATCGATTGTCCCATCGTCATTGGATATCTCATGTACAAGTAGCGCGGAGAAATGATCTCTCCATATTCTCAACATGCACTTCACATCTGCGATGAGATTCCCGTCTTTGTCTTTACAGAAAGTGGGTCCGGAACTATGCTCATTAGTTAAGTTTTTGACTTTTTGGTAGAATTTTCGGACTTCGTGTTTCCTTCTGATTGTTTCAATTTTCTCACTCTCGCGTTTTCTCCATTGCCGTTTCTTGCGCCTAAATAGTTGGTTTGGTTTCTGCTCTAGCAAGAGATTGAGCTTTTGTTGACACTGATATCTTGGGTATTTGAAGCTTACCAATATCAAGCTTTTTCCGTGTTCGGCTTCGTACGTTTTACGAACTTCCTCCGTATTGGTCGAACTTTCGCAGCCACCAGGTAATGATCCGAGTCAATATTGGCACCTCGAATCACACGTATATCCATTACACTAGAAGAGAGCCTGCCATCTATTACCAAGTGATCAAGCTGGTTCTTCGTCCGCTGATCAGGAGATATGGGCTAATAACCACCATGTTCTTAGCTGCTCATTATTGCTTTTACATTAAAGTAAAAAAACCGAGAGGATACAAGAGCGGATCAATAAGCCTTGTTGACACACAGTTTTGTTTGCAAACAAAAATATTTATTTGCCAACATAATCTCCCTTTAGCTCAATACACTTAGTCCAATGTTTCTCCAATTTTTTCATCCCTTGCAAAAAATAGGTTTTTGCATGGTCCATAAAATAGGCATTTGTTTGATCTATAATTTCGTCGTTGGAGCTAAATCGATTTCCACTGAGCCATTTCTTTAGGTTTGGAAATAGGAAATATTTACTGGGGGCTAAATCCGGAGAATATGGCGGATGAGGTACCAATTCGTAGCCCAAAT
Source organism: Phaonia tiefii (assembly GCA_963931995.1). Classification (NCBI taxonomy): domain Eukaryota; kingdom Metazoa; phylum Arthropoda; class Insecta; order Diptera; family Muscidae; genus Phaonia; species Phaonia tiefii. The sequence continues at coordinate 273,845,840 of OZ008369.1, read as the reverse complement.
AAACAACACCAAACAATCCTTTGAAGTTGTCACACGATTACGCTTATGGTCAATTGAGAGCAAACGCGGCACCCATCTTGCATACAGCTTTCTTAAACCCAATTGATCATTTAAAATCGAAACCACACTGCCATATGAAATGCCTATGGCATCTACAATCTCACGCACTTTTACTCTTCGATCGGCCAACACCATATCGTAGATTTTTTCGACATTTTCGGGTGTATTGACCTTAATTGGCCTTCAGAGTCATTTGTACTTGTGCGACCACAACGAAAGGCAGTAAACCACTTTTTTGACCATTGAAATCGATGGTACAGAGTCCCCATAGTATTTATCAAGCTTCTCCTTGGTTTGATTGACGGTTTTTTTTCGCAAAAAATAATATTTAATCAGAACTCGAAATTCACTTTTTTCCATTTTTACAAAAATTCACGAGGTTGTATGTTTTCAACAGCTGTTAAATGCAATGACGGAATTTGCTCAAAATCTGACAGTAGTCTGTTAACAGGCGATACTTGATGGTAGCAGTGTTGCATTTAATATAACTACAAGGGAAATTCGAAAGTCACGGACTTATTGATACGCCCTCGTATTATTTAGTTATGGATGAATCATTTTTTATCAGAGAAACACATTTTAAACTGACCCACCCTAATGCATACGCTCAAAGGGAAATTCGGTTGAGGCAGCCAAATTAGCCGTAGCCGAATTTAAAGGCTGTTACAACCACACCAGTGATCATCACAGCCGAATCGGAGGTTGTCTGGACCGAATTAGCGGTTGACACAACCTCATTAGCAAACACAACTATCATTTGTCGCCAAATTCCGCCGTGGCAACCGACTTAAGGCAAAATTCGGTTACTACGACCGAATTGATGCCAAATTCGTTTGTTGCAACGGAATTGATGCCACCTTGGGTTACTCCAACCGAAATTGGTACCAAATTAAATGAATTGTATCCGAATTAATTCCAAATTCGGTTAATTCCAAATTGAGTTGGCAGAACGAATATAATTGAAGATTCAGTTGTAACAACTGAATCAACTATGAAACATGGTTGCTTCAATCGAATTTCTGTTGTGGAGACAAAATGCGTTCCTTCCAACCTCAATTCGGTTGCGGTTATGGAGTTCGGTCATTTCAAACAATTAGTTATATGTTTGTAGGCGGCATAGATAGGGAGATAAATATTTGTAATCCAGCACGCAAAGAAAAAAAAACGTTTATTGCTCGGTTGCCACAACAATACTTTGATTGATTTGTACTAATTTATTCATCGCAAACGTTTATGCAGTTCCTCCAAATAAACTCCTATATCGCAAATGTGTATTATGTTGTTGCAATGGAGTTCTCGTTTGTATCAAACGCGTACAAAATTACATTTGCCGCAAGTTTAAAATATGTTTGCGATACCAGAAATTAGCCATTTTTCTAATGAGAGCACAGATTACGAAGAATGTAAATTTCTCTCACTCTGTCGACTGTATACACATACACACTCCCGCATACACATTAATTGATCTAATGCTTCTACCTTGTGAATAAATCTTGGATTGCCAATTGTTTTGCTGCGCTTTTAGTTGTTATTTGAATGCAAGGCGAGACAGACGTGTCAGCAGACAGTGAAAAAAAAGACAAAAATTCCAACTTTTTTAAAACAAACTTTGTGGGTAAAACCAAAATCATAAAAGTTGGAAATTTAATTAGAAAGAGCTTATGGAAGCCATTAAAAAAATTTTTAATGTACAAGTAGTGTTTTACTGAGTAGAGTAACTACAACTCGGTTGCTGTAACCGAAAGAACAGTTGGTGGAACCGTTTTTCGTTTCTCGTAAACGTTTTTTCAGCTTATATTTTTCATAACTCGTTTACTGCAAACGTTTTTCAGTTCTCGCAAACGTTTTTAAGCTATGACCACCTACAACTCGGTTGCTGTAACCGAAAGAACAGTTGGTGGAACCGTTTTTCGTTTCTCGCAAACTTTTTTTCAGCTTATATTTTTCATAACTCGTTTACTGCAAACGTTTTTTAGCTATGACCACCTACAACTCGGTTGCTGTAACCGAGGGAACAGTTGGTGGAACCGTTTTTCGCTTCTCGCAAATGTTTTTTCAGCTTATATTTTTCATAACTCGTTTGCTGGAAACATTTTTCGGTTCTCCCAAACGAAATAACATGTATGGCTTAACAGAAGTTCGTTTCTCGCAACTACAGTCCCCAAACGAACTTCAGTTATCTGAGATTTCGTTTGGGAGGAACGAGTTTTTTCTTTGCGTGTGCATGTAAAGCACTCTTGGTATTCATGTATAAAATTCTCTCTGTGTTAATATTTTGCACATTGCGTTTTAGCATCCTATGTTAGCAAACGGTTGAAAAGACCTAAAAAAGTAGTACTTAAAAATTACTATGCAAGTATGAAACAGTTTGACTCCCAAAATATTACAGCATTTCGAATATCCTTCCCTTAAATATTGGCAAAATAATTTAACAAATTTGTTCCCACTCTTTCAAACACTTCTTTAAATATTTAATGAATCTGCCAGTAGATTTTCATGTTTACCGCACAAGGACAACGCTGGCATAAAAAACATTGCATACTCGTACAAAATATCGTACTTACTTGCAACACTCATTTGCGGTCTTTCTCATGTCTAATTAAGCGACATTTTATTTGCTCGCTTATGTATTGTTTGAAACTATGGCAATCTTAGCTGCTTCCACAAAACTTGGTAATGGGGTGGACTACATTTTTGTGGGTGTCTCTTTCGTAAATATTCGGTTGATTTGAAAAATGTTTTCATTTAATGTTTTTGCCACAACAAAAAATTTCTTACCATACAGACAAAAGTTCTTGCCACATGCCTCATGTTGCAAGAAATATTGTATGGTTGTAAATATTTTATTTAAATGTAAATTTTGTAGTTCCACAAAATGCGAGTCCTCAGGGGTGAGTGGGTGAGCGGGTGAGTGAACGTAAGTAGTAAACATTTTGGGGTTTACAAATTGTGGACCCAAATGGGTTGGCAGCTTCTTCTATACGTTGTGCTGCTATTATCATTGCTAACAATTTCTTTACAATAGTCTTGCAATAAGGACTAGTAGTTTTCTTTATACTCGTACAACATTTTCCAATAGAACTCATATGTTTTATTAATTTCAACCAAGTTTTACGGCGGGGAAAGGAAGCATATTGCATGGGACTGTTTTGTGGGTCCTTGGTTTTGTTGTATTTAACTTGGAGTTGGAACGCGACATTTGCAGTCCTTTAGTTGTGTATGGTGTTGGGTCTCCTTGTTGGTTGTCTCTACCATAAAACACTTTCACGGTTTACCACTACTTACTATTAAAAATTCAATGAACTTAAAATAGTGATAAGGATATTTCATGGGAATAGTGGTTGAAAGCATTTTGTAGTTAAGTACCCTACTAGAGCCAGTGATGGCCTTCCATACCATCTGCTGCAAGTGTGGGGATATTATGTTACACAGTAAAAGAGAATATTGTTACGAATTTCCTTATTCGTCCTCTTTGCGTTGTTTTATTCTCAATAATAAAAAAAGGTTCGTTTTCAATTATGATAATTACAACCGTATAACTTCCTATTATTTTACTTATATAGTACAACGGTTTACTTTGTTTACACCACTTTAATAAGTCTTATATTTTACTATCAAATGGCGTTGCTTACTTTACGGGTTTTAATCACAAACTGAACTCTCCATTCCAAAGACCTCCGCTATTTATACCAACTCACCATACTCAAATGTAGTTATCTCTAGCGAATTTAAGAACCTTTTAGTCGCTGTGGTTAGTTATCGTTGTAGAATCATCTCGAATGGTGGAGAACTATCTTAACTGAGGCGACTTCATGCTTCTGGTTTAGCGAGCTGGTACGTTGTTACAATGCATACTTTCAGGCGCAGCACTAACCGCCTGTTATTTACATAATGTTAGTATAGTCATTAAGAGCAAGCAAAAGCTTTTACTTATTCGTAACAATATAAATGTATACAGGGTGATTCAGGAAGTTCCGGACAAATTTCTCCAGCGTATTCCTTGGCTCATTTCATGAAGAAAGGTCCACTAGGACCATCTCCGAAAATGCAAGGGTGCGAAATGGCAGCGGGTTCAAAATTTTCGGATTGGCGGTCGGAGGGTAGTTGGGTAAAGTTGCTAACTTCTGAGACAGTGGTCGGATTTTTTTTTGTCTTTGGGCTTGTTGGAAAGCCTTTCAGAAAAAAGTAGAAAAAAGTCAAATCACCGAGATACAGAGCTTTCGGAATAAAATGGAAAAAAAATTCTTATAACCTCAATTTGCTCAACCAGATGGCAGGTAACTTATAGCAAGTAACTCAATGTTACTTGCACGCATTGAGGAAGCTGCGGTGAAAGTTCGTGAAAAGATGAGTGAACTAAACGTGGCGGATGTGGTTCGCAAACGGCTGCAATTGTGTTTAGTAGAAAATGGGAACCACACTGAAAACTTCCTTTAACATCAAATGATTCTTCAGCCAAAAATTTCAATAAACTAAAATCTTAAACGTGTTAATTTACAAAAATGTGTGCTGTTATTTCGCTTCCGAAAACAAAAACAAACATTTTTGCATTTCAGTAAAATGGTTATAACTTTGGAACGGTAAGACCTCCGGGCTTCGTTTAGGTCATTTTGGAAAGGTAAGAGGTATGGCTATCTTTCAACATAAGTTACCTGCCATCTGGCTGAGCAAATTGAATTTTTTTTCCATTTTTTCCCGAAAGCTCTGTATCTCGGCGATTTGCCTTTTTTGTACTTTTTTTCTATTGATTCTGAAAGGCCTATTAAAGACCTTTCCAACAAGCCCAAAAACAAAATCCGACCACTGGCTCAGAAGTTAGCAACTTTACCCTACTACCCTCCGACCACAAATCCGAAAATTTTCAAACCGCTGCCATTTCGCCCACTTGCATTTTCGGACATGGTCCTAATGGACTTTTCTTCATGAAATGAGTCAAGGAATACGCTGGAGAAATTTGTCCGGAACTTCCTGAATCACCCTGTATATATACAGTGTCATCATAATTTCTGATTCGATTAGCCAATGTATTATAGATTGTCAACAGATTTCAAATTTCTACATCATTAATTAATCATACACTCAGAGAACTACACGCTGAAAAATGTGTCTCTATTTGTTGTTTGGATGCAACTATAACGTATTTGTAGCTTGTCGCAAATATAGTATACTTGTGCCCAAACACATTGTGTTTGCTATTCAATATTACATTTTGCAGACACAATGATTAATAGGTTATAATATGTGTTTCTGTGACCCAAATACCATATGTCATTAGTTACGGAAAACTTCGGAAAACAAAAGCGTGACAGACAACAACAAATCAAGAAATCAACTGATCTCCAATTCATGAAAACAATGTTCCAAACATATACATGGTTCCTAGTACAGGATAGTTATTTTTCAGCGTGTAATTGTTCGAACTGTTTGTGGCCGTCGGAGCTACAATGACTTGTGTGCGCGGCACCTCGCTTAGTAATGGCGACACTATCGAGTACGTAGCCATGAAGAAGCTTCTAAAAATACGTTTGAAACCGGTGTAAAATTGTACGTCCCATCAGTGAGTGAAAAATTAGAAAGCCCACAGCTCAATGGTTATGAGAAGCTCTCCCCAATTCCATCATGGGATATATTTTCCCCGTATTCCAGTATTTGTGTGGCCGTCGGTGGTGCAATGGGTAATGTTCGCGTCTCTTGCACATTAGATCCTGGATTCGATCCCTGCTCTGACCGCCTTAAAATTTATTTCGACAGCGGTCACACCTCGCATAGTGAGGGCGATACTATCGAGTATTTAGCCATGAAAAATGCTTCTGAATAATACGGTTCGGAACCGGTGTAAAACTGTAGGTCCCAATCAGTGAGTACAAAACTAGAAAGCGCACAGCTCACTGGTTGTGAGAAGCTCTCCCCGATTCCTTCTGGGATGTAATGGGAACCATTTTTTTTATTCTGCGCAATAAACTAAGACAGGATGTGTGAGAGACTGATATAGTTGGATCTTCGTTTCTCGAGAGAGGAACCCATCTCTGAAGTGCATGCTTATCCCGAAATAAAGCCTGGTTGCAAGCACAGTTGCAAGTTCGATTTCTAGGCCGACGTTATTTATTGAAGGAAACATGTACATGTTTGCAAGCACGGTTTTCATGAATTGAAGATCTGCTGCTCTTTTGTTTCTTTGATTCTGTCTGTCTCGTATTTGTTTTTAGCGGGTTTTCTACATCATTAATTAATCATACACTCAGAGAACTACACGCTGAAAAATGTGTCTCTATTTGTTGTTTGGATGTAACTATAACGTGTTTGTAGCTTGTCGCAAATATAATATACTTGTGCCCAAACACATTGTGTTTGCTATTCAATATTACATGTTGCAGACAAAATGATTAATAGGTTATAATATGTGTTTCTGTGACCCAAATACGATATGTCATTAGTTACGGAAAACTTCGGAAAATAAAAGCGTGACAGACAACAACAAATCAAGAAATCCCATTACATTTGGGTCTCAAAAACATGTAACGGGTTTTTCAATAAGAGCCCTACAAAAGTTTTTTTAAATAAAGCAAAACCGGTTTTAGATACCAATGAAATTCTTTATTCCTGTGAAAGTACGTTCGATGCGATTATGTATGGAACTCGATTTCTTTTGCATGGCCACCACGGGCACGCTTGCAGAAGTCCAGACGCTGAACCCAATTTTCGACGGTTTTCAAGCATAAATCAGCCGATACTGCTGCAATTTTACTTTCGATATTCGTACGAAGTTCATCAATCGTCGCTGGCTTGTTGGCATAGACCATAGACTTGACGTAGCCCCACAGGAAATAATCTAACGGCGTCAAATCGCACGACCGAGGCGGCAAATCGACTGGGCCATTTCGTGAGATAACACGTTCACCAAACTTGGTTTCCAATAAATTGATTGTGGCATTCGCTGTGTGGCAGCAATATTCTCGACACTACGGGCACTTATTTGTCTCACTGGCACGGGAACATTTTGTACTGTGCCTGTGGATTCAAATTTTTCCACTAGACGCTCAATTGTTGATCTGGTAGGACGATTATGACGACCATAAATTGGACGTAGCGCTCTTAAAGTTGAGGCCACTGACTCCAAATTTCGATAGTAAATTTTAATAATTTCGACTCGTTGTTGGCTCGTATATCTTTCCACGATGAAATGGTAAACCTTACTTAAGAGAAATGTCAAAAGGCCGGGGAAAAATATGGCGTCGTTTGCTGTCCCTATCGATTTACTTTTGTAGCGTCTCTGTTGAAAACCCCTTTATTATAGCCTATTAATCATTGTGTCTCAATCACGTTATATTGAGTAGCAAATACAAAGTGTTTGGGCACAAGTATAGTATATTTGCGACAAGCTACAAATACGTTATATTTGTATCCAAACAACGAAACACGGCAGATTTTTCAGCGTGTAGGTAAATGAATTCGCCCAGTACCTCGAAATTTTAACGGTTGTCAACGATCACCCTTTCATCCAAGCGGATAGTTGTCCTGCTTTTTGCAAGCATTAAGTTTTCTTGTCCCCGTTTACTGCTAAACCCACTTTTTCTGATTCCCTCTAAATTCTAGAATATACTGCAGTAACTTCTCGCTGATTTTTCCCAGTGCTGTTTAAATCGTCAGCATATGCGAGCAGCATGCGACTTTTGCTGCTGATAGTTTTATTCGAGTTGACTGCAGCCTTTCTCACGATGATCTCAATTAGCATGTTGGAGAGATCGCATGATAGGGTGTCGCTGAGATTTTTACACATCTTTACTGAGGATTTCGTGTCGGTCAGTGTCATTATATAAAGGGGTCTCAGCTTAGCAGGAATACCAAGTTCCGGCATAGGTTGGTACAGTTTTCCCCGTATCCGGCTATCGAAGGCAGCCTTATAATCTACAAAGATGTGCTAGGTGTCGCTTTGTTTTTCGTTCGTTTTCTCCAGAATTTTCCGTAAAGTGAATATCGGGTCGATAGTTGACTGTCCAGATTTAAAGCCACACTGATAAGGTCCGGCCAAATGGGCCGGCAACATACGGCTTTAGTTTTTCGCACATTACGCTCGAAAGGACCTTGTTTGCGATCGATAAAAGCCTTCCTCCACATTAGATGGTGTATATACTTGGGTCACCTTTATTGAAAACAGGACTTAGTATGCTAAGACTGCAATCGTTGGGCGTGCATTCGTCTACACAGATTTTGCATATGAGCTGATGCATGTATTATTCCAACTCATAGCCGCCAGTTTTAAACAGCTCAGCCAGTGTTCCATTAGCTACAGCGGCTTTGTTGTTCTTAAGCCAGGAAATTGCAATTCTAACTTCGCTTTGGCCAGGAGGGAACAGTCGCTGCCATCATCCTGTATTTGCCCAATAAAATAAAATGGTTTCCCATTACAGCCCATGAAGGAATCGGGGAGAGCTTCCCACAACCAGTGAGCTGTACGCTTTCTAGTTTTATACTCTCTGATATACTCACTACAGTTTTACACCGGTTCCGAACGGTATTTCTGGGAAGCATTTTCATGGCTAAATACTAGATAGTGTCGCCGTCACTATGCGAGGTGACCGCCGTCGAAAAAAATTTTAAGGTGGTCAGAGCAGGGATCGAACCCAGAATCTCAAGTACAAGAGGCGCGCACACTACCCATTGCACCACCGACGGCCATCAATAATGAAGTTTCCTGTCACAAGTAAAGCTGAGAGTGATCTCTTAATTTTTCGAACATACTGTGCACATATCTGACAAGATTCCCGTCTTTATGTCTACAATACGGGACCCTGATCCATTTCCATTCGTTCCGGTTTTTACTGTTCGATAGAATTTACGGCTCTGATTCTTCCTTCTGTAAAATGAAATTTTCTCACTCCTGCGTTTTTCCACAACCGCTTGTTTTTTTTAGACAAACACGTTTCCTTTCTCCTTTTCTCTTGTCGTGGCTCGTGTTGCAACTGAGAGACGCGTTGCCACACGAGCAGCGTTCTTTTCATCACTTGCCATGCGCAACTCTTCCTTGTGCCCTTTTTTGTCATTACCTAAGCGGGTCTTCATCACCAAGTGCGGTCTCTGCAGCAGTTTTCATAGAGTGGGAAATGTACCTCCATTGCACTTCAGGATCATGAGACGAGGGTGTTTACTGCACCAGTATCTGAGTGAGCTTCTCTGCATAGGCCGTGGTTATCTCTGGTAGTTGCAGATTAGCTTTCTATATGTCTATGATTGTATGACTTTCGTTCTGTTCAACCCTGCGAGATTCTTTGCTGCAACTGAATACTGGTTTTATTAAGGTGAAAAAATGTATGACAGCTCTTAATAATAAACCCATTCGTACTGTATTTTGTTGGCAAGAGGAAAGGGAAAATAATAACAGATTTCTACAGCGGATAAAACTAGTCCTTGCACGCTGAAATATCTGTATTTTTTTGATTGTTTGGATGCAAATATAACCTGTGTTTGGAGCTTGTCGCAAATATAGTATACTTGTGTTTTCAATTGCTATTCAATATTACATATTCGAGACACAATGATTAATATGTTATAATATATGTGTTTGTGATCCAAATACAGCTATGTTTGTGATACAATTACAGCTTTGTTTGTGATCCAAATAGAGCTTTGTTTGTGATACAAGTACAGCTGTGCTTGGTGTAGAGTTTACTTCTATTTTTTTCCTATTCTCTGTCGAGAGCAAAATACTAAAAGGCGGGCAAAGGAAGATGTTGTTACAGTGTTGAAGATTTTGTTACTGTGTACTCTATTTCTGCATTGTTATTTCAGTCAGTGTTGAAGATTTTGTTACTGTGTACTCTATTTCTGCATTGTTATTTCAGTCAGTGTTGAAGATGTTGTTACAGTGTACAATATTTTTGCATTGTGCATTGTACAAATATTTTGCATTGTGATTCAAAAATATTCCCGAATGCGTAGTCAACTGAATTGAGTATTTATGTTTACTGATTTGTTGCGTTTTAGTTTCATGCATTACTAACACAGTGCAACACGAAAAAAGTAACCATATACGGACACCACTACATGATAAAATACTAAAAAAAAAGACCCGTGTCTCCCAATTTTTCCCAAAGTCATGCACTTTTTTTTATGGGCCGCCAAAGATTTGGGGCCTCGGTATCATTTTCGTAAAAATGTGATCATTTTCTCAGGCTCATATCTTGGAAACCGTTCAGAATTTCGATTTACACATGCAACAGCACTGCTTTTTCTATTATATCTTTCAATGTTGCATAGCTTTCTTTCATGTTGATACCCATTGATAGCGGAATGGAAGGTTTTCGGTTCGACACATGCAACAACACTGCTTTCAAGCTTGAAACTTGGACCTGAACACGTGAAAAAAGGTAAAAAAAGTTTTTTGCGATTTTGATCTGGAAGGTGAAGTTTTTTTGATTTTATATGTTCGCAATTTTTGTTCTTTATGACAAGAGCTACAACTTTGCCTCAGAGAGTAAATCGAAATCCTGAACGGTTTGCAAGATATGAGCCTGAGAAATTGATCACATTTTTACGAAAATGATACCGAGGCCCCAAATCTTGGCGGCCCATAAAAAAAAAGTGCATGACTTTGGGAAAAATTGGGAAACACGGGTCTTTTTTTTTTAGTCTTTTATCACGTAGTGGTGTCCGTATATGGTTATTTTGCCATGACTTAAAAAATTACACACTTATAAGTCGCCAATCGTTCGTTTGGGAGAAACACATGAATGCATCGACGTTAGACGTTGGGGAAGGAGCATGCATGTGTCTTGAAGTAACTGAATGCGTCTTTGCAAGTTAACATGCTAATGTATGCAGTTAAATATAAGTGAGTTTGGGACTTGTTTGGAGTGTGTTCAAAACATAAACATGATTCCTGCAGAATATGCTTGGGAGAATATATTGCAGAGACCGCTTTTTTTCAGCGCGTTGTTACCGTTTTTAAGCACCAAATGAAAATCCGAAAATGTTGAGTTATGACTCCTTTGTAGTTAGTGTGCAAAATGTACTTGTAACTGCAATGGGCGGGAAATAGTGTAGAGTGTCCTTAATTCGTATCGTTCCTATCCAGCACCTATTTTCCTTTGTCTCTCCTCCAAATGATAATTGAAAAACTTTGTGGGTTTCCATCTGTCACTTTCACCACATTTAGTGGGCAAAATTATTATTATTATTCCAATTCTCATAATTAATGTAAATTTCCCTTAAGTGTAATAAAAATTTTATTAATTATCTAAAGATGGCGATGTTCATCATTATCCTGAGGATGCAGTACTCGATGTGTGCAAAGGCAAACTTTTTGGGTTGTTTGAAATAAAAAAACACAACTGCTTAAGTCTTAATCTACTGGATACATTTTACAATTTGTTGCCATAATGGAGGCAGAGTAAGACACCTAAAATGTCTACAAAAATTTGTTGCTGGAACAAATTTCTTCTATTTGGCTTCTTATGGTAACCACAGTTTTCGAGGAGCATTTGCAATTTTAATATTTTAATTAAAGTTGAAATAACGTTTTTTTTTCGAAGAAAAAGTTGTTCATTTCACGTTTGGTGCGTAGTTAACTGTTGATTTGTTATAGTGGAATATTAGATAGGAATCTCAGTTGCTGGCTGTTCATTGCAATTTTTATTTCTTGGGGAAAATAATAATTAATGTTGTTTATCGTTTGTGATTTTCCAATGAGTTTCCGTATTAACTTTATATTGCAATTGAAATTACGATCATTTGATTAAGTATTAAGAAAAGCATTAATTAAAACTATGAGCTTCTTTAATTCAACGTAATATTGATGTGCTCTCTCCGAAAAATCCACAATTGAACAGTTTATACGAGTCATGGAACTCTCGTCGAAAAATCGAAACTCGAACAAGTTATACGAGTCATGGAATGCTACAAAGAATACATCTTAGGCCTTAGCGAAATGTATTGGCTTTATAGTGGCAAATCTCAATTGCCACCTGGTCACTTGTTTATTTACTCCGGCAATGATACGCAAAGTATAAACGCAGTCGGCCTTCTTCTCTCTCCTAATGCTAGAAATGCTCTAATATCATACAAGGCTATATCTGATCGCATCACCATTGCGAGTTTTAATACCAACTTCCACAGGATTTCTGTGGTACCCACTGTGCCTGCAGAGAACAGTGTTAAGGACGAGTTCTTAAGTCAACTGGATTTTGCTGTACCCTCCTGGTCAATGCGTGACATTGAAATATTTCTGGGAGATTTCAATGCCAAAGTGGGCATCGAGAACAACAACCTAAAGGAAGAAATGGGAAGACATGCTCTTGGAACTGCGAGAAGTGGCAATGGTGACAGGCTTATAGATTTCTGTACTCGAAATCAATTGATTATCGGAGGAACGAAATTCCCCTCAGAAATATTTACAAGTATACATTGGAATAGCCTGATGGTCAAACCTTCAATCAAATTGACCATATACTTGTCAACACGATGTTTGTGGGTTCCTTGCTGCACGTAAAGAAAAAACCCGTTCCTCCCAAACGATAACTGAAGTTCGCTTGGGGACCTAAGTTGGAGAAACGAACTTCTGTTAATCCATACATGTTATTTCGTTTGGGGGAACCGAAACAATGATTACAGCAACCGAGTTTTAGTTATTCCAATGTTTGCGAGAATTGAAAAATGTTTGCAGTAAACGATTTATGAAAAATTAGAGCCATATGCTAGACCATATACTTGTCAGCAAGATGTTTCTGGGTTCCTAGCTGCACGTCAAAACTGCACCCAAAGAAAAAACTCGTTCCTCCCAAACGAAATCTCATATAACTGAAGTTCGCTTGGGGACCTAAGTTGGGAGAAACGAACTTCTGTTAATCCATACATGTCGGAACGAAATTCCCCCCAGAAATATTCACAAGTATACATGGGATTCGCCTGATGGTCAAACCTTCGATCAAATTAGCCATATACTTGTCAGCAAGATGTTTCTGGTTTGCTTGCTGCATGCAAAGAAAAAACTCTTTCCCCCCAAACGAAATCTCAGATAACTGAAGTTCGCTTGGGGACCTACGTTGGGAGAAACGAACTTCTGTTAAACCATAAATGTCATTTCGTTTGGGAGAACCGAAACAGCGGTTACAGCAATCGAGTACTAGTTATTCCAAAATACAAAAACGTTTACGAGAACTGAAAAACGTTTGCAGTAAACGAGTTATGACAAATTAGAGCTGAAAAACGTTTTCGAGAAACGAAAATCGGTTCCACCAACTGTTCTTTCGGTTACAGCAACCGAGTTGTAATTTAAACTTTTATTTATGGCTTCCATAAGCTCTTTTTTGTTTAAATTTTTTATGATTTGGTTTTAAAAAAAAGTTGGCATTTTTATCTATTTTTGCACTGTCAACTTACACGTCTTTCTCGCCTCGCATTCAAATTACAACTAAAAGCTCAGCAAACTACAACGCGTCAATTGTCCATCCAAGTTATGTTGGCAAGGTAGAAGCATTACAGGTTGTTAATACTTTTATGTGTATGCGTGAGTGTGTATGTCCAAACGAATGGATAAGATTGTGTATACAGTCGACAGAATTAGAGAATGAGAGAAACGTACGTTCTTCCTAATCTGTGCTCTCATTAGAAAAATGGCTAATTTCAGTTACGCTAACGTATTTTAAATTTGAGGCATCTCTAATTTTGTACGCGCTTGATGCAAACGAGAACTCTTTTGCAACAACATAATACACATTTGCGATATATGAGTTTATTTGGGAGCACTACATGAACGGTTGCGATTAATAAATTAATACAAATCAATCATAGTATTGTTTTTCTTTGCGTGTACACGTACATAGAGCTGATGTTGATAGCGACCACCAACTCTTAGTAAGCACCTTACGTCTCCCTCCAGCGGCTGTAAATGGAATTAGAGACAACATCATAAAATACAATAAAGACCTTCTGTAGGACATATCCAATGATGAACGATTACACCCTACGCTTCGATTTGGCGCAGTACAATCAAAACACGTGGTCAGGAATTGTTCGAACGCTGAATGAAACAGCCAAAGAGGTCCCTGGCTAGAAATGATACCGCGAATAAAACCTGGATTAATGTTAAATCTTGGACCGAAATTCGGAATCGTGAACGCCTGAACAATATTCGTATACGATCCAAGAAATTTAAAACCAAGCAATCAGCAAGTAGAGTGGGTTACACGATCCTTTCAGATTACGACAGTTATCTGAAAAATATAGCGGAGGAAACCGAAAAAGCTGCGAATACACGAGCTTTTGTCTAAACCCTACAGAAAACTATGGTTTGGTGCGCTTTATGGGCCGGCGGTATCATTGGTCCATATGTCTTAAAAGACGATGATGGGCATAATGTTACCGATAACAGTGAACGGCTTTTGTCTAAACCCTACAGAAATCTATGGTTTGGTGCGCTTTATGGGCCGGCGGTATCATTGGTCCATATGTCTTCAAAGACGATGATGGGCATAATGTTACCGATAACAGTGAACGGTATAGAGAAATGTTTTCAAGTTCTTTCGTACCTCAGGTAGCTGCCATTAATTTTGGCGACAAGTGGTTCCAACATGATTGAGCCACATGCCACACAGCCCACGCTAGAATTAATTTACTCATATAAACTTTTGTTATATCTTGCTTGAAAGTCTCTAAAGTCAATAAATGTATCATCTCTTATTTTCATACAGAAAATATTATAGTAATCGATATCAATATTATTCATACGACATTAACATCACATAAATATCAAATGAATTAGATACGTGACAGCGGGGTCATATGCTGCAAGACAACATCTTAAAGTTGTCATAAATTGCAGGTACTACGGAGTAATTGGAGTACGTGATGGCGAATTACAAATGTAAGATTAACCTGTATTAATATAATGTATACGCCTTAGGAATTTGAATTAATATTAATCATACCAAACAACATCACGTTAAACAACAGAAACCAAAAACCATCATTTGTAATTATTTATGTAATATTATTTTCAAATATTTCTTTAAATTTCTCAAACTATTATAAAAATTGTGAATTGAACCAATAGGTATACTATTTTTTTATTTCCCGGAAAATATTTGCCTTCCTTAATGTTGTCCTGCAATTTCTAAATTGTATTATGTGATTGTCCATAAGTATCCAATTACGACATACTTGACACTGAGACACATCATCCCATTAGAGCCAAAATCAAATTTTATATTACTAAATTTTTGTCTCTAATTTGTTCTTGGGAGTTTTTGGTTATTCCGTCCTCTACTTCCTCGTCATTGTTATAATCCTATTGCTATATTTATTATTTTTCTATTTTCAACAGGCATCTATTCTATATTTCTATTTTCAACAGGCTATAGCATCCTTATTGTCCTTTATATGCTTCAGATGGTATCCTTAATATTGTTATTGCTGTTGCAAAATATTCACATTAAGTGGCTTTTATGCCTTAATTTAACGCTTTTTAATGTTATTTACAAGCTTGAAAGAGAAAAGGGAGAATAAAAAACCGATCTGAAGTTGGCAACTTGAGGAGAATCACAAAAGAAGACATCGGGAAATGAAAGGTATAGCCAGGCATTGGGGAGAATGTAATGCATGGAATACAAAGACAGGAATAAAAGAAAAATACCATAAGACCATAATAGGTTGGAAACATCGAAGGCTGCGAAATAATGGGAGAGGTTTGAACACGTTTGAATTTTTCCAAATAGCAAAACTAGAAACGACTTAATATAATATTCCAGCCTAAAGTCGGGGTACTAATAAACACAACATTTATATCTGACTAAAATTATAGTAAAATATAAGAACAGTAAAAATTTCAAAAACAAAATTGTCGGCGGAACCCTTGGGACCCACTGGGTCCATGTAACGACAGGTAGGAATGGCAAGTGCGGGAGCTCAAAAAACAGGTATTCTTGTCACAAATTCAACAGTGACTTAACTTTTTTCGTGTGAAATCTGTGGGGCCAGACAACCCAATCTGGGGTAGGTTCAACACCGGCATATTTATATTTCAAAGCTTATATATTTCAAAGCTACAGAGTGGCCGGACTTCTGCCGGGCTTAGGGATTACCTCCTCTGGGAATGATTGAACACTGTCTTCGCGGCCTCAGAAGTTTTTTTATATTACAAAGCTTTCTGCATGCTCGGGCTTAGGGATTTCCTTCGCAGGGAAAAGTTCAACAGTGGCTTCGCGGCTTCAACAGATTTTTTATGTTACAAAGGTTTGCGAATTGCCCGCCTTTTCTCTAAAGTTTCCATTATGTCTAGCAATGAAGTGGATCCATCACTCCTTTTAATTTGAGTACCCACACTAAGTGTTTGGCGTTTTCCAATACTCAAGACCCAGTATATAATGGTAAATTGAGGTTCTCTGGGACCACAGATGCCGCTTCTCAAAAACGAAGACGTCTTAGAATTTGCGAGAAAACTGTAGTTCATGTGAGAACCAACACTTGCTTGTTAGCATATGTCACTAGGTGGACCCGCTTTTTGGATCGTGTGAACCCCATGGGTCCGACCGACAAAAATATTGTAATTTTTTTTGTTCTTATCTTGATTCTACTTTTATATTTTTTTTTTGACGCACATGGTGTTCGGAAATTCAGCCAAATAGAGGATAGAGGACATCATGTCGTATGATTACTAATAAAATTTAAAAAAAGATATTTATATCAAGCATACGCCTAAATACTTCTCAGACAAAGTATTTGCTACAATGTACATTTATATAAATCATACGTCAGAGTAAACCAAATTGCCTTAACTCAATTTTTCTCCGATTTGGGTATATATAGTATAATTTTGATTTTAGTTACATGGGAGACCACAGACAATTTTTAAACCCAGCTGTAAAATTTAAATAGTTAGCTTCTGAAAATAATTTCAACAATCCAAAGTTTTCATTAAACTAATAGTCTATGAAAACTTGACGCCATAGTCCGCACATAAATTAGGTAAAAATATTTTCTATACTCTCAAAGCGATTCACAACCTCATACCCTTTGCCAGTCACTTAAGTTTACACAACATCTATCATGGATATACTCGGAACAATGCAGCCTCAGCCGACATCAGTCGCGAACAATCATACTCTCCGACAAACACACAAGATCTGTAGACGCTGTATATGAAAAATATGTACATAGCAGCACCAACCTGTACTCAGTTGTCAAACCAGAATGAGTGCTTCGTTGTAATTCTCAATAGCGTCAATGCAGCCAGAGTGGGTAATGACGAGTTTGGCCAGACTCATCAATCAGTCGCTTCTCAGCGCACAAACCGATGAGATCATTGCACCCGATCTGGGACTCTAGTTGTGAAAAGACCCAACAGTATTTTTAAACGTCGTTTTCAACAGAGGAAATTCATTGACTATAGCGTCTCGATTATAGTGGCTTCAGCTGACTATTCGATTATAGCGACTTCGGCCGAATATTCGACTATAACGGCTTCGGCTGATTACTCGATTGTAGCGGCTTCGGCTCATTATTCGATTATACTGGCTATAATCGTATCCCGTCGGTGGTGCACTGGTTACTGTGCTCGACCCTTCTACATGAGAACGTGGGTACGATCCCTGCTCTGAGGTAACCTCGACGGCGATACTATCGAGTAGATTAAACTTGCCTGATCTAACTTTGTGGTCGTCGGTGGTGGAATGGTAGCGTGGGCGGCTCTTGTACATGAGTACGTAGGTTCGAATCCTGCTCAGAACATCTAACATTTCCCTCGTTGGCGGGCACTTGTCTGCATTACTTTTGCATCACTTAAGAATCTGAGTTCAAACTCCTGAAAAGAGTAATAAATCAGTTCTAACTTTGAAAACTGTGGCCGTCGGTGGTGCAATGGTAGTGTGCGCGGCTCTTGTACATAAGTACGTAGTTTCGATCGCTGCTCAGGGCGCCTAACATTTCTGACGACGGCCGTCACCTCGCTTATTGGGGGCGACACAATTGAGTATTAAACCATTAAAAAGCTTCTCAAAAATACCATTCGGAACCGGTGTAAAACTGTAGATTCCAATCAGTGAGTGTAAAACTCGAATGCGTACAGCTCACTGGTTGTGACAAGCTCTTCCCAATCTGTTCATAGGATGTCATGAGAAACCATTTCTTTTTTTTAACTTCGAATGGTTTAGTGGATGCTAACGAAATACCCGGGACATGACTGAATATTTCTCAGCCGTCGACAGAACCACGTTACACCTGTTGCAAACGTTTGAGAGTAACCCTTCATGCTGCGATCAAAAAGTGATACTGTTTGCTTGTTGTTATAGGTACGTCTCTTCAATAATCATACCATCCTCTTTCGATTGCATCAATCTGCTGTTACTTCTTCCCCTTGCTTTGGAATGAAACACTATCTTCTGGAATAGGATTTGAGACCAACGCAGTCAACCGCATGTAACACCGGGGAGTCATTAGTATAGCTTCAGCTGTTACGACGCCGAGTTACTTGCATCATTTCCCATTGAATTTGCAACATTTAAACGTATTGTAGACTTGAGACAGGAGGACATGACAAGACAATATACAAGGACATCTTGTAAAGGCGGCAGGAAAAAGAAAGTAACATCAAGCCGCAAAGCAAAATCAGAAATCATCACTGCATTTTTGTTAAAGTTAAAAGGAAAGCCCCGGAAACGGAAGTAAGAGTTAGTTGCTTGAATTGCTAGGATTCGCCTGTATTGCTGATAATGCCTTGTCCACGAGGTGTGAGAGTTTATGTAGCTGACTGTCTGCTGATGTCCTTCGTAGCATTTGGGATTCCTTGTCAGTGTGAATAGCACATAACTCCCTGGGCTTACACACCTGCCCACTGGCTGTCGTATACGTTGCAATATTTTGTCTTCGTTTTTCGGACAACTTCATGGCCGAGGATGTAATGGTGCCTTTGGTGGCGTTGCTTCCTCTAATTTCTTTATCCAGAAATTGTTAGGAAATGAAAGGTAATTTCAGGGATTTCACTTTTTTTTATTATAATTTAATACATTCCGTGTCAAAGACAACCACTTCGCTATGCATTTCATCCCAAAATATTTTTTATTCGGGTTATTTGTTGAAGTTTTTTCTTCTCCCTTAGCTCTTGACTTCTGCTTTTTTGCTAAATATTATAAAGTCATAAAAGAATTTGGATTTTTTTATTCCTTGAGCTTTCAATTTTTTCCCTTTTGTTTGGAAAATAATTGCTTAAGTAGTGCCACTTGTTATTGTTGCTATTGCTGCGTCTAAAGTAGATGCTACGGCTATCACAGATATTGCCGTGGCTGCTGTAGTGGATGCATGGACATTGTCTGGAGCTGTTGAAGCTGAATCTCTCCCTTTTGGGCCAACAATCTGTTGATTACATTTTGATCGCCGTTTGACGTTTGTTATGAAGTGAAGTGAAAAAAAGCTGTTGTAATAAAAGGATTTTTTCCTCGTTAAGATGAAAAGGTAAATCTTGAAAATATTTTTTTTATGAGAAATTAATTACTGCAGATGCAGGATGTTTCTGTGTTTTTTTTCAAAATCCTTGATGGTTTCTTTTACGCAACTGGTGAAAGAGTTTGTAGGAAGCAGAAGAGTTAAGAGTTCAATTTTTTTTATTATTAATTGGCTAGAAAGACAAATGAAATATAACTAAAGCGTGGCAAGAAATCGTTGGGTTGACTGAATAATGTGAGGACAGACATTAATGTTAGGTTGCAATACTTCCGACGATTTCGACAAGCTTATGGTCTGTTCCCTGAACTCGAAAGAAAAGCTAAGCGAACGACAACCAGTCAGTCATATTCGACTCAAATTGGGTTCGACAAAATCGTCATATTCGTTCGACTGACTCAATATTTGTTCGTAACTAACAGCAGTTTCGAAATAGAGCAACCCAAGTGTATACTGAAAAGTTCTGACATATTTTCCGATTTCATTCGACTTGAAATGGGAAGATTCTGGAACCCAAATCAACTTTCTTTGGACTATAAAACGAACGAAAGCTTTCGTTCGAGATCGGGAAACAGGTTGATAATTTCAGCGACCATATTTTTATCAATTCTCTAACTTATACCAGTCGGAAATCATTACATTGGGGCTTTGTCATTATAACAATCTGGTTACCAAGCCGTTGCGAACTTGTGCATCTGAAAAGAACTGCCCACATTTGTTTAATGCGTTACAACGGTTTGCAACATCACCATACATATTGCATCTTTATTGTGCAGTCTTAATACTTGGTTCTTTCAACTGACTTCGATTATAGCGGCTTCTGCTGAATATTCGTTAATAGCGGCTTAGGCTAACTATTCGATTATACCGGTTTCGACTGACTATTCGATTATACCGGCTTCGACTGACTATTCCACCATAGTGACTTCGTTTAACTATTCCGTTATACCGGCTTCGTCTGACAATTCGATTATGGTGGCTTCGGTTGAATATTCGATTATAGCGACTTCGGCTCATTATTCGATAATAAAATCTTCGGCTGTCCATTCCATTATACCGGCTTTGGTTCACTATTGGATTATAGCGGATTCGGCTGACAATTTACTTATAGCGGCTTCGGGTGACTATTCGATTATAGCGACTTCGGCTGACTATGCGATTATAGCGGCTTAGGCCGACTATTCCATTATAGTCGCATCCTCTGACTATTCGATTATAGCAACTTTTTCTTATATTTCCATTATAGCCGCTTCAGCTGGTTATTCGATTATAGAGCCTTCGGCTTACTATTCGATTATAGACGTGTCGGCTGACTATGCGACCATTGGGGCTTAGGCTGACTATTTGAATATAGCGGCTTCATCCGACTATTGGAAATCATTCAATGGTGGATTTCTCAGTATAACAAGCTGGTTATGAAGCCGTTACAAACTTGCACATCTGAAAAGAACCTCTCACATTTGTTTAACGCGTTACAACGGCTTGCAACATCACCATACAAATTGCATCTTTATTGCGGCGTCCTAATACTTGGTTTTTCTATTTGATTTCACTATTGGCCAACATTATAAAGGGTGTTTTTTGGGCCTGGTACAAAGGGAAATTCCAAAAATAACAAAAAATATAAAATTTTAATCAAACAAAATTTGTTATTTGAAAGATCAACACGCTGAAAAATATCGGTCCCTGCAATATATTGCAGGAAACATGTACATATTTGCAAGCAATGTTTTCATGAATTGAAGATCTGCTGCTTTTTTGCTTCTTTGTTGTCTGTCTCGTATTTGTTGTTATCGGTTTTCAACAAAAAGTTAACATTTGGATCTCAAAAACATATATTATAGCCTATTAATCATTGTGTCCCAAACATGTTATGTTGAATAGCAAACACAGTGTGTTTGGACCCAAGCATAGTATATTTGGGACAAGCTACAAACACATTATATTTGCACCCAAACATTAAAAAAAGGACAGATTTTGCAGCGTGTAGTCTTCCATTTGTTGTAACCCTCAGTTGAATCTTGGATTACAACGATTTGAAGTTTCGTTTACTTTGTTAGTTATAATGTGTCATGGCTGTATTGCAGGGCGGCATCTCAGACCCTTTCCGCATCTAACGTCTCAACATTCTTCAGCGTCACCCTGCGGACAGCATTCTTTTCCCGACACTTGAATGTACATACATAGACAGCCTGAAACAACCCAGAGGGGTTAAGAGCTTACAATATATTCAATATACTCAAACTATTTCCGCTCTATCGTCTCTTTGTCATTCTGCAGCGTCGCCTTGCGTACTGCTTTCTCTTTCTGACACTTGAATATACTTTGGTGGCCTCAAACAACCAAGACGATTCATTTTGTACTTAATATAACCTTCAGTTAAATCTTGTATTACAATGATTTGCAGTTTCGTTTTCTTTGTTAGTTCTAATGTGGCATTGTTGTATCGCAGGGCGGCATCTCAGACCAATTCCGCATCTAACGTCGCAACGTTCTTCAACGTTGTCAGACCATACCCTCATCTAACGTCGCAACATTTTTCAGCGTCGCCATTCTTTTCCCGGCACTTGCATGTACATACATACGCAGCCTCAAACAACCCAGGGGGGTAAGAGCTGTACAAAATTCAAACTATTCCCGCATCTATCGTCGCAACATTCTGCAGCGTCGCCTTGCTTACTGCAATATTTTTCTGACACTTAAAAATTCTAAGGTAGCCTCAAACAACCCAGAGGGATCAAGGGCATTACAAAGTGAGAATAACATGTTTCTCCAGAAGGCTCGATCTTCAGATTTTATCCTCCAGTTGGTAACACCAAACTCTCGCAGGTAATCTTCCAACTGGTCTTTCCAGTGAAGTCTTGGTCGTCCCATTTTTCGATGTCATTCGAGTATGTCGTCGAGTACCTTTCGCACTCATTCATTCTGATCCATTGTACTCCCACGATCTAGCCACAAAAAACCCGCTATTTTCATACGCATAACTTGTCGGGGCACTTTTCTCGCGAGGATTCATAGTGATCGCCATGCGATATGACCCAGAATTCTGCACCATAAAGCAAGACAGGTTGTATGAGATTCTCATATAGCTGGATCTTCGTTTTTCGAAAGAGGGTCTTATCTCTGAAATGCTTGCTTAGCCCGAAATAGCATCTGTTTGCAATCACAGTTCATCGTTTGATTTCTAGGCTGATTTAATTGATTATTTTTAGGACAGATCCGAGGTAAATGAATTCGTCCACTACCTCGAAATTATACCGATCATCAATGTTCACCCTTTCATCCAATCGGGTCGGAACCATTAATTTTTCTTGTCCCGGTTTACTGCCAAACACACTTTTTTCAATTTCCTCTCAACTCCTGAAAATACTGGAGTGACTTCTCGCATATTTCGTCCCATGATTTCTAAATCATTAGCATACGCGAGCAGCATGTGACTTATGCTGCTGATAGTTTTATTCGCGTTGACTGCAGTTTTTGCCACGATGATCTCTAGAAATATGTTGAAGAGATCGCATGAGATGGCTGCATCAGGCCTCGTCTCCTACTAAATGGTTTGGTGAGATCTTTACCAACTGAGGATTTCGTATCGATCAGTGGCGTCATTCTGGAAAGGGGTGTCAGCTTAGTAGGAATACCAAGCTCCGATGTAGGTTGGTACATTTTTGCCCGTATCGGGCTATCGAAGCCAGCCTAATAATCTTAAAAAGGGTGGTAGGTGTCGATTTGTTTTTTCGTAGGGTTTCTCCAAGATTTGTTGCAATTTGAATATCTGGTCGATGGTTGATTATCCAGCCCTAAAGCCACACTGATACTGATAACGTCCGATCAGATTTACAACAATCGGCTCCAGTCTTTCGCACATTACGTTCCAGAGGACATTGTATGCGATGGTATAGACGCTATTTGTTAGATACACTCGAGTCGGCATTTTTGAAAACAGGACACAGGATGATAAGGCTGCAATCGTCGGCCGTGCATTCGTCTAGCCAGATTTTGCCTATGATGCATACTCATTTCCAACTCATTGCCACCAGGCCGAAACAGCTCAGTCGGTAGACCATCAACACTTGTTGTTATATGTTATTGTTAACTCTTTGACGGCTTTTGCCACCTATAGTTGTACAGGTAGGAAATAGAGCAAATGCAGCCATGGGAAATCTATAGAAGACGTTAGGGCAACAATAGTGTGATAGTCGTTAATTCTCTATCTGATCCGATTTGACCCCTACAAGCTACCAAAGCTGGTCACAAAGTGGTCTCATTACAAAGCAACGGGGTCGAAAAAAAAGCGCACATGGGGGAAACATCAGGTACGTTTTCAGTCAATACCTTAAGTTTTGGAAAACGTAAGGTCGAATTTCAACGTGGTTACATTAACCGAATATTAATATTGCAAATATGTGTGTCTTTTTGCTAAAGTGGAAAAAAATAAAAAAATTTTTTGCCGTGTAGCTTTTATTAGATCATACATCACGAAAGAAATCAAAATATGCAATCGTTGTGGCCACAAATGTATGGTCGTCAAAGGGTTAAGTCCGGAAATTGCAGTTGTAACTTCGCTTGGCTAGGAGTGGGGCAGTCAACGCCATCGTCCTGTATTTGCTCAACACCCTCATCTATATTGAAGTCTCCTGGTACAAGTAAAGCAGAGAAGTTTGCCTACCATATTCCCAACATACTCTGCACATCTCCGACAAGATTCCCTCTTTATCCCTACAACAGAGGGGCCCTGATCCATGGCCTTTTTTTGACTTTGTACTTCTCGGTAGAATTTACGAGCCTCATTCTTCCTTCTGTCAGATTAAATTTGCTCACTCTGGCGCTTTCTCCACAACCGTTTTTTATTCTTAAACAAACAGGTTTCCTCTCTCCTCTTCTCCTGATACCGCTCTGTTGCGTCTTGCGGTGCAACTGACTGAAGCGTTGCCATATGTGCAGAGTTATTTTCATCACTTGCCATGCGACACTCTTCATCGTACCACGGTTTGTCTTTAAGCGGGTTTTCATAACGAAGTACGATCTTTGCAGTAGTTTTCATAAAGTGGGAAATGTACGTCCACTGCGCTTCAGGATCACAAGGCTGGGAAACATTATGTGCCAGTATCTGAGTGGGCTTCTTTGCATAGGCCGTGGCTATCTATGGTCATTGCAGCTTTCCGATGTCCAGCTTTCTATATGTCTCGTTTCGTACGACATTCGCTCTGGGTAACCTTGGGCGAACATTTGCTGCAATCAGGTAGTGCTTCGAATCGATAGTAGCTCCTCCAATCAAACGTACATCTCATTACACTAATAGAGTGCCTTCCTTCAATTACTAGGTGATCAATCTAGGTTTTCGTTTGTTGATCAGAGGCCATCCAATTAGCCCTGTGGATTTATGGTTGAATCTTAAATGTTTCATTAATAAAATCAAAATTTGTTCACTGTATTTCTTCGGCGCACATGACATCCCAATTTCCTACACATCGCTGTCACACAATCTTTAATGATTATCACGATTTTGATGTCCCAACACAACGTCCAGTTTCTCGTATAATTTCGCCGCAATTCTCTTACATGTCCATCACAGCCAACAGAATAAGGAACTGACAAAAAGCTGTCTGCTACGTAAATGTTTGTTAAGATTTAATTAATTTTCCGATAATGTGGTCAATGCAGCTAATCCTTGACAGACGCTGAATAAGAGAGCATCGACAATAGAAATTAAACAGCAAATCAATGGTAAATAAAACCTCAACACATCCACAAATGTCTTTCTGGGCACAAAACATATCGTACTTCAAAGGACCAATGGCCATTGCCTGAACATTTACACACATTCACATCACAAAATTTACACACAAACTTTAGCAAACGTAAGGACACATTCACATCCTTATTGGCAATCAGCATCATCATCATCATTATCACCAATGCCAGGATTTGAAAATGCTTAAATTATTGGCTCAACCAAACAATTTCGGACAACGTCAGCACGTTGAATTGATTAAAAGACGTGTTTTGATTTCATAATCATCATCACACTTATAAGGTCCTTTCAGCCCGAAGAAGAATGAGGACTATCAGGACCACCATGGCTGAGAGTTAGAGCATCATTGTTCTTTTTAGTTCGATAATATAGGAAAGAACTAAAACGGTTGTTGGGGGACAGCTGCTTGCAAGGCACAGTAAAGATGATTTGTTGAAGTTGTTCGTAAAATTCGTTAGATTTTAGAGATGAGAAAATTTACACATATTTCTGTGCTACGAAATCTCTCAGTGTATGAGAATTATAAGCTCCCATAGCCATAGGGTACAATTATACAATGTTTTATTGATGGATGTTGGTGTTGAAAGTATGATGTGGATTCAATTGAATGATAATAAGAAGATGAAGAGAATCTCAGTGACGTAGGTGGCAATAATTGAAAAGTATTCAATGAATTCATACCCGCAAGACTCTATTGATCAATGTGAAATGGACAGGAATCCGGCAGGAATCCTCAGGATGCATTTCGCAAAACTTAGTCTTAAAAACAATATCTCTATAAATAGAGATATAGTAAGGGTATCCCTAGAGTGCGTACGTCCATAAATAGAGATATACTAAGGGTGTCTGAAAAGCAAGTATCGAGGAAAATATTGCCGCTGTATCCAAGAGCGTTATTGAAGATCACCACATATCCATCCATCGCCGATCACAGAAATTGGGTTTGTGTTATTCGACCACCTGGAAGATTTTACTTAAAGACCTTGCTTCAAAGTTATACAAAATACAACTGGTGCATGAGCTGAAGCCCGGCGACCATTTATTCGGTGAATGGTCCTTAGAGAAGCCGAAGAATATCCCCTTATTTTTATCAAAAAAATTATCAAAAAACAAACCATTTCCCATTACATCCCATGAAGTGATTGGGAAGAGCTTCTCACAACCAGTGAGCTGTGCACTTTCTAATTTTTCACTCATAGATTGGGACGTACAGCTTTACACCGGTTCCGAGTGGTATTTTGGTAAGCTTTTTTCACGGCTAAGTAATCGATAGTGTTGCCATTCCGTTGTCGAAGGAATTGGAAGGTGGACCACCGACGGCCTCGCCAATATTACACGGCCGAAATATTGGAAAAAGTGTGCCAAAATTGGACTTTAAAAATGGACCACGTGAAGCGCAGCCCCGTTTAACATTTGTCTGAAATAATTTTTAAAAAGCAAACGACAGGCATTGATTTATCGATCCAAATAAATATTTCATTCACTTGTACAAATTCAAATTTCTTCAATTTCAAAACCCAAATAGCAAAAAATCACTCGAATCAGGACGTATATATAAATATACTCCGAGTGAATTTTTCTTACTTAGATATTTTTTTTAAATCTTCAAATCGTGATCATGGTCTTTGACCACTGATTGATGTCTTGATCCCTTTTCTTAAGGTCATTGCCTACTTCTTCAGCACTAGATCAAAGTTTTAAGCCATGTTCCTTAGGTCTACAGTGCCTAGTCAATGTCTCTGATTTCCGGCTCAAGTCGTTGGTCTTCTGTTAATGTTATTGACCCCCTTTCTAGAATCACTTTTCCAAGGTCCGTCAGGCAACCCATGAACAAATGCATCGAAGTAAATTCAAATTCATACCACCATTTCACCCCCTCATTAAAGTCATTGAACTCTTTTCTTAAGGTCTTCAAAAGTTGTCCAAAGTCTTTGACTTCCTCTTGATAGATTACTAATCCTTTTTCTTGAGATCTTAAACAGCTGCTCAAAATCGTTGATTTTAATCAGGATCATTGATCTTTTTACATAAAGCATTCAACACGTACTTGAGGTCGTTGACTCCCTCTTAACCCTTTGACGACTATAGACAGGTATATTTCGCCTAGGGTGTTTGGCACCTACAATAGTACAGGTATGAGATAGAGCAAATGTATCTATGGGTGATTTATAAATCACGGTAGACGCTACAATAGTGTAGTAGGCGTCAATTCCCTAAATTTTTACATAAAGTATTCTTAACCGTTTGACGATCACAGGCAAGTATGTTTACCCTAGAATTTTTGGCACCTAGAATAAAACCTTGAGCCTACTAAAGTTCATTGAACTCTATACAGTCATTGATTCCTGGCAATGGAACTCTTCATAAAAACATTGACCAAAAAACTAGATACTTTATTCTTGGTCCAAATCATTGATCCCTGGGAAATGAACTCTTCATAAAAATATTGCCCCAATAATCAATGTCATTGTGAACCTGATCAAAGTTATTGATACCCTGGATTATTTAATCGAGCTTTCGGTCCAGGTCATTGATTTCTAGTGAAGGTAATTGACCAGATCGATTATTTGTGAATTGGCCGTCGGTGGGGCAATGGCTAGTGTGCGCGGCTGTTGTACTTGAGATCCTGGGTTCGATTCCTGCTCCGACCACCTTAAAATTTCTATCGACGACGGTCACCTCGCTTAGTGACGGCGACACTATCGAGTATTTAGCCATGGAAAAGCTTCTCAAAATACCGTTCGGAACCGGTATAAAACTGTAGGTCCCAATCAGTGAGTATACAACTAGAAAGTGCATAGTTCACGGGTTGTGAGAAGCTCTCCCCAATTTCTTCATGAGATGTAATGGGAAACCATTTTTTTTAATTGACCAGATTGTCATTGACATTGACCTAATGATTCCTACCGTTGACCTCCAGGTGAGGGGTGATCAAAGATATTGATCAAAGATATTGATCCACTGCAGAAGCTAGACGAATTTTGGCCAAAGTGATTGCCTTGTAGTGAAATTCGTTGACACCCTGAACATGGTAGTTGATCTCCTGATCCAGATTTGCAATCCCTGGTCAAAGTTATTTACCACCTGTTAAAGATCATTGACCTTCGTCACTAGATCATTGACCTTCGTCATTGTTTTTCTGAGAAGTTTATCGACTTGCGATCAAGAACATTGATTGCTAGTACAGGATATTGACAATAGGTCCTGGTGTCGATAATTTACCTGCTTGTCAATTTACCGTCAATGACATAATTTACCGTCAATGACATTTACTTGGTTGTCAACATTATTGACAACCAAGTAAATGTCATTGACGCCAGGCAAATACTAATTTATTAATGCGAAGTTAAGGATATTTACTCTTGGTTAAAACGGAATACAGTAATTGACTACTTGTCTAGGGTTTGGTCTCTTATCTAGACCAGTGACGCCCTCCAATGTTATTCACCCTTTACCATTTTCATCAGCAGAATACCAATTTCAATTTTTTTCGTACAAGCTGAAAACAGACCCAACAACATATTGCAGGAACCATCTATATGTTTGCAAGGATTGTTTTCATGAATTTTAAATCTGACGCTTTTTTGTTTCTTTGCCAGCTCTCACATTTTTGATTTCAGCAGTTTTCAGCAAACAATGCCTTATTTGGGTCACAAAAACAAATATTATAACCTATTAATCAGTGTGTCCCAAACATGTTATATTGAATACCAAACACACTGTGTTTGGAGACAACCATACTATATTCGCGACGAGCTACAAACACGTTATATTTTCATTCAAACAACAAAAGCCTGTATATCTGGTTAAAAGTTCACATCACAATTGGTGGTGCTGCAGTCAGTGGCAATTCTAGGTTCGAGGAATTAATTTTTAATACACCATTAGGATAATCAATTCTATTTCTATAAAGAAAATCGTCCTTTCTTAAACCCGTTTTACAGAAGAAATTCGGCAGTGATGCTGTGCTTCATATTCACTGATAAAAGGTTTAAAATAAAATAAACAATTAATACACAAGCAATATCTCGACGAATATTTATGTAGATTAGTTTCATCAACAATTGTCTCTGTAGTTTAAAGCAATAACTCCTTTGGTTTGCAACGACCCTGACCAACAATGCTGCATTTCTAAAGACGTTAATTGAATGAATGTTAAAAAGTCATGCAACGTAACTCCCCTCCCTGGCAATTCCCACTAGGGTCCTGGATTGCAATTACAACAAACAATTTATTGCAATTGTATTCTATTCCATTCCTTTCGATCCCTACCCATTCCAATCCTTTTACCCATCTGCCATTCATGCATTCATCCATATGCATAATTGTTCAACATCTATTGTTATGAGATTGTGTGAGAAATGTACACACACACATGTACACTTGTATTCTATGTATGTGTTAAAGGATATATGTTTGTATGTGGATGATTGTGAGAAACGGATGTTGATTGTCAATTTGACATTTCAACAAAAGTGTCACATAAATTTCACACACACACACACACCAAAATTCGCTTCTTTGCCAGCAGAAGGGCGGGTGGAATTTTTCGCTGTCAAACCACAAGAAGTGTTGGTGGTTATTGTGTGAAAATTCTTAAGATTTGTACAACAATGAAATCATAATTTCCGGTTGTGTTGATATAACCAGGGAAACGGTGTAAGAGAAAATGCACACAAAAATCCGCAAGTATAAAATTGCAATTTCCGTTGAAAAATTAAGAACAGAAGTGGTACAGAGAGAGAGAGAGAAACGACGACGAGGAGTAGCGGAGGATAATTCAACACCTGATGAACTAACAGATGTTTTTTCTTAAATTGTTAAAGGATAATTCGTCAGTGTATAATTCCTTACAGGAAACCAAAAAGCCTGAATGATTACTCTGTCAATTTTCCCATGAGGAAATAAAAATCATCTTTTGTGGAAGATATTTAATTGAAGTGGTGAATTGGTAGGCTTTTTCGGAAGACACTGCTGTTGCAAAAACCCGTGCCTACGAAAACCAGGACTTGAGATTTTTATTTCCAAGTAACGGGTTTTTCAATAAATAAAATAAAAACGATTTTAGATACCAATGAAATTCTTTATTCCTGTGAAAGTACGTTCGATGCCATTATGTATGGAACTCGATTTCTTTTGCATGGCCACCACGGGCGCGCTTGCAGAAGTCCAGACGCTGAACCCAATTTTCGACGGCTTTCAAGCATAAATCGGCCGATACGGCTGCAATTTCATGTTCGATATTTGTACGAAGTTCATGAATCGTCGCTGGCTTGTTGGCATAGACCATAGACTTGACGTAGCCCCACAGGAAATAATCTAACGGCGTCAAATCGCACGACCGAGGCGGCCAATCGACTGGGCCATTTCGTGAGATAACACGTTCACCAAACTTGGTTTCCAATAAATTGATTGTGGCATTCGCTGTGTGACTTGTGGCGCCGTCCTGTTGGAACCACATGTCCTCCAAGTCCATATTATCCAATTGGGGCCAAAAATATTCGGTTAGCATTGAATGGTAGCGATTCGCATTCACAGTAATGTGCCGGTCTTGATCATCACGGAAGAAGTACTGCCCAATGACGCCGCCGGCCCATAAACCGCACCAAACCGTAATTTTTTCGGGATGCAATGATGACTCATGGATTACGTGTGGATTGCTGTCTGACCAATAACGCATATTTTGCTTATTGACGAAGCCATTCAGCCAGAAATGAGCCTCATCGCTGAAGATGATTTTCCGATGAAAATCCTAATCATTTTCAAGTTGTTGCTCAGCCCAATTCACGAACATACGACGCTTATGGTGGTCAAGCGGCTTCAGTTCTTGCGTCAGTTTGATCTTGTACGGATGTAGGCCAAGATCTTTTCGCAAAATTCGCCACAACGACGTCACAGAGATGCCCAACGCTTGAGAACGACATGTGAGAGACACATTTGGGCTTACTTGAACTGAAGCCTCAGCGGCAGCAATATTCTCGACACTACGGGCACTTCTTTGTCTCACTGGCACGGGAACATTTTGTACTGTGCCTGTGGATTCAAATTTTTTCACACACACCACCATTGCATCATCGACGGCCACAGAGGAGGAACGCGGTTAGGTATGAAACAAATACAAAAATCCCTCTACAAATAGTACAAAAACGGCCTATGTAATATTTTGCAGCAACCATTTATATATTTGGAGCACACTCCAAACATTCATATATTTGCAAGTAACCAAACTCACTTATATTTAAATGCCAACATTATCAGGTTTACTTGCTAAGATTAATATTTTTACAAGGCGACATATTCGTGTTTCATCCCAAACATCCATATAGTTAGGTCGAAGCATTCGTCTGTTTCCTTCCAAACGAATGATTAATGACTGAGAGCATGAAACTAGAATGCAACAGATCAGTCAACATGAGAAACACTCAATTAATTTACACATGCATTCATGAATATTTATGAATCCTTGGCATAAGGAATAATGAGAAAATCCAGTTATATACTTGCAATAATATTAACATAGGCTGGTAATAATCGCTCTTTATCGATCTTTTAATATTTTTCTCTCGACACATCATGGCAACAAATAAAAATTGACAAAAATGGTGGACCAACCACAACTATATTTGTATCACAAACAAAACTGTATTTGGATCACAAATACTTATATTGTAACATATCAATCATTATGTCTTAAAAATTCTGTATTGAATTGGAACCACAATGTGTTTGGATACAAGTATACTATATTTGCGACAAGCTCCAAACTCGCGTTTCATTTGTATGCAAATAAGAAAAAAATTCAACATTTTCAGTGTGTATAAGGCAGTTTTATCTTCGTCTCAGTTAATCTCTGTCGTATCCAGGCTCATCGTAAAGACCCTCAAAATCTTATGAAATACCCCAATGCAATTTTCACAGACTAGACCAATATGGGGTCTTCTTCAATTCGTTTAGTTTACACATGGTTCGTATATAAATTTTTGATGAAAACAATTCAAGGCCAGATCAATTGGTAGATTATTAGGGGTCGAACGATCACCTCCGTTTCGTATCATCATGTGCGTAGCTAGGGGTGGCAAGACTGACAGTTGCACCAACCTAGAACTGGAAACGACTAACCAATGTATTCCCGCATCTAACTTGTGGTAACAGGGTATTATGAGTTAATATGTACCGATCTCAAAATATACCGATCAAATCAGAATCTCTTTCGGTCATCCATCCATCATGTCCGCCTGGTAATGTAATGCCATGAAATCCCGTAATCCTTGCGACATGGATTGTTGATCTTTAAAAGTGGATGCGACCATTGTAATTTGTATAAGATACATTTCAGTCAGCATGAATTATGCGACAGAGAGAAGTGCAAGGTATGCCCAACTGCAAAGACTGACGTGACCTCTAAACGCTGGTGAATAGAGTCTGAATGTTCGCAATAAACGGTCTCGGACATCGTCGGTCTTGATGACTGTCATTACCAAGATTGCCTGTGGTGACAAATTTGTCATTTAAATCAAAAACGATTTACTAAAGTAGACAGTCAAAATTTCTCTTCACTCAAATGCCAACAGACAAAACGATTAAAGCCTGAACCATTCTCTGCTCTCTCTCTTACTCTCTTCATTGAATATTTCAATACACGAGCAGCTTTTTGATAGTATTATTGTATATAGCTGTACAAATTCCAACCATGTTGAAGTAAAATTACATAAAATATGTAAAAAATATGAAATAATCAAGATATGACGCGAGAGATTAATGCGTTTGAGCGAATTATTACCACTTTTTGGTTCTCTTTTACAAGGGTTGCCAAATTGCGCACATCTTATGGTCGTCTAATTCTTGATCGTCTTTGTATAAATGCTTAATAGTGTAGTTTTAAAGCACTCTCCCCTCTCGATATTTTATACGAAACACACGTTCCGACCTCACAATGGCGAATATGGTTTGCTGCACGACAACAGCGCGTTGTGAAGGCGTGTATTACTCCAGGACACAAATTCACTTGAACTGACACTTCGAACGCGGGCAGTCATAAGCTGGTTTGAAAATAAAAGAAAAAGTTATAGGGCTGGCGGATGTTGAGAATTTAAATAGTCCACTTGTTGTACGAGTACATCTATCAGCCGTTGCAAAGTCTTCGATAGAAACCATGATAGGCTCAAAGTCTTAAGGAGCTGCGTGAGAGTCCTTTTCCGCTGGAGAAAAAACACAACTCTTGTATCCCCCTAACCTCTAGGTATCTATTGGAGTGGGAGTGAAGTCATGCATTTTCAAAATACTGGGGTCGAGGCCTTAGAATTTTAACCAGACTGCACAGATCCGATCCTTCGATTTGGAGTTGAGTCTATTCACCTTAATTGCAAGTACATGAATCTGGACAAAAACTTTTCAATCGAGAAGTATTCGAGTATTCCAACTTCTGGTCTCACTAACCCTGAAATTACACTTTTGGAATTTAATGATTTCCTAAATTATTTTGACTGTTGACCGTGACTAAAGTACACTTTTGGAAATGAATGATTTCGTAAATTATTTTGAAAATATATTCAAATTTCAAAAATTTTAACCATTTGTTATGCCCTTCGTTGTTGACTTTAGATATCACGTTATAATGAATGGTACAAGTGAGGATTGCAAATATTTCTAAATTTTAAAATTTTTTGTTAAACTAAAGTGTTAGTTTCTACCTTTTTAGCAATGACATCATTCTATCAGGATATTTGATTTGATTTGAATTAAAAAACTTTTGATTGTCCAAGTTTTTGTTAGTAAGTTTTGAATTGTTACGTTTTGTTGACTTAGGTCTCATTTCAATACCGAAAATATATCGATGAGAACAAGTAATAACTGTTAGTAGTTGTTTTTACTGAAAATTATTTGAACTTTCCATAATCTCCAGTTCAAACTTTAAACTTAAACATCAACTAAACTGTGTTAAATAAACATTATCCAGTAAAGTCAGTTAAATCGAAATAACAACAAAAGTCATTGTCGTCGAAGTCGAAACGCGCCAGAACCGAGAACAAAAACCATCCAGTTCCATCCATTTCCATTCATATCATCATTGTATTTCGAAATAAAATAGAGAAAAATTACACAAAATCCACCTGCAGCAGATTGCAATGAAAAATCGCTTAATGACACCATTCGCACTCACCACTCATTTTGCCTCTAGGCTTCAATCCAACTGGTATTGTATATATATTTTCCCGAACCCTCATTTCCCTCCCATAGATTCAGCCGTGCTCGTAGGATGTGTACTGGTCTGATGTTTCATTTGGTTGTTGGTGATTTTTTTAATTCTTCGCCAATTTTTTTTTAATTCTTATCCTTCTGTTTTTTTCCACTACCCCTGTTAAAAGGGGTGGAGGAGGGGAACAAGGGAGGGCGTTCTTTGGTGCTAGTGTTGGTGTTCGATTGTTACCTCTGCCTGGAAACCTCCAGGGTGCTATTACTGTCTAGTGCTACCAGTGCCACCAAGTGGCAGAATCATTTGTCAGTCGTGCTTTTTATCCTTATATTTTTTTGCGTTCTTCACTGAAATTGCAATTGGATTTGTTAGTCAGTCTTTTTTTCATCTTCTCATATCTATAGATATATATGTATGTAGATTTATATGTAGGTATGTAACTGTGATACGTATCCAGGCAGCAGTGTAGGTTTGCAGGATGAAAGGGCATTCAGCGAGAGTACAAACTGTCTACGACCTGTAATACAGGGTGTCTCTAAAATAAACAGAAATCAAGAAATTGTAATTTGAAGATTCTGCTGAATTGTGTCATGTTTGGACAGAGAATATAGAAATGCATATTAAATGAGTTCAAGATAAGCAAAAACTTCAACATTGTCGAGTTGTCTGAAGCCAAAACTGGCAGAACCAATTTATTGCATCGATGAAATACGATTGGTTGTGCGTTTCCTTTGTTAAATTTAACGTAACAAGTCGTTAGTGCAACATAAAAAAGTCATACTACATTTTTTGACCGTTTGTCGTTTGGTTGCAGGAACAACTGAATTTGATCTTCCCTGAGAACGAACAACGTCAGTCTTGACATGAGATGCTGTAGATGCGGAACAACCAATCAGTGCCATAAAACTAAACTTGGCCTTATCAAGCGATTTGATGAGAAGTTGAACATAACAACGTCTAATTCTGTTGTATCAACTTTTAGTTCTTTGTGTCAACCTCTAATTTGATTATGCCAACCTCTAATTCGGTTGTGTCAACCTTTCGCTCAGTTGCTCCAACCTCTAATTTGGTTGGGGCATACTCGGTTTGGTTTGGTAAAACTCTAATGCGGTTGTGAATCTCCCTAGTTCGGTTATAACAACCTATAATTCTATTGTGATGACCTGAGTGGTTTCGGAAAACTCTAATTTCGGTTGTGGCAACCTCTAATTTTGATTACGGCGTTGTCTCAAACGAAATAACTTAAGACCACGAAATCAAACTGAGAATTGTGCTTGCTTGCAGTGGAGATGCGCAACTCTCGGTGGAATAGTAGGAACAGCCAATCAGTGCCATAAACCCCAACTTGGCCTTATCAAGCAGTTTGATAAACAGTTAAACATGACCACCTGTGTTAAACTCTAATTCGGTATTGTCAACCTCCAATTCGGTTGCGTCAACCTCTGATTCGGTTGTGTCAACCTCTAATTCTGTTATAACAACTTCTAATTTGTTGTGTCAACTTCTAATATGGTTATGCCAACCTCTAATTCGGTTGTCTCAACCTCTCACGCAGTTGCTCCAACCTCGAATTCGGTTGTGGCACACTCTAGCAGTTTGGGCAAGCTCTAATGCAGATGTGAATCTCCGTAGTTCGGTTATAACAACCTATAACTCTAATAATGTGGCAACCTCTAAATTTGATTACGGCTAATTGTCACAACCTCTAACTTTGATTACGGCGTTGTCTCAAACGAAATAACGTAAGGCCACGAACTCAAACGGACAATTGTGCTTGCTTGCAGTGGAGATGCGCAACTCTCGGTGGAATACTAGGAACCCCCAATCAGTGCCATAAAACCCAACTTGGCCTTATCAAGCGAATTGATGAGGAGTTGAACATGACAACCTCTAATACGGTTATGTCAACCTCTAATTCGGTTATGCCAACCTCTAATTCGGTTGTGCCAACCTCTCACTCAGTTGCTCTAACCTCTAACTCGGTTGTGGCCCACTCGGTTTGGTTTGGTTAAACTCTAATGCGGTTGTGAATCTCCCTAGTTCGGTTATAACAACCTATAATTCGGTCGTGATGACCTCTAGAGTGGTTACAGCAAAATCTAGTTTCGGTTGTGGCAACCTCTAAATTTTATTACGGCTAATTGTCGTAACTTCGAGATTTGATTACTGTATTATCTCAACCGAATATCGTCAGCCTCGAAATAAAACGGAGAATTATGCTTGCAACCTGGTGGAATTTAAAGCAAAGCAAGCACTTCCGAGATAAAACACTCTGTAGGGAAACGAAGATCCAACTCTATCAGACTCTCATTCGAACTGTGTTGCTTTTTGGCGCAGAATCCTGTGTAATATCGCATGCTGATGAAAAAATACTGGGAATCTTCGAGAGAAATATGGTCCGAAAAATATATGGTCCTATAAAAGATAACGACGAGTACAGACAATGGATGAACCGCGACCTGTATAATCTGTATCCCGGCATGGAAGTAGTTATGCGAATCAAAACAGCGCGTTTACGCTGGCTAAGTCATGCCAGTAGAATGGATCAAGACGTGCTCGGAGTATAAGTATATCGAAAAGTGAGACGGCTAAGACCAAGATCAGAATGAACCAGTGCGAAAGGTATTCGAAGACGTCCTCCAGGGACATCGAAAAATAGGACGACCAACACCAGATGGAAGATTGCCGGCGAGAGCTTGGTTTTACCAAGAGGAAGGGAAAAGCCGAACATCGAGCCGGTTAGAGAAACATGGTATCCTCATATTTTAAGGCCCTTGACCCCTCTCGGTTGTTTTGAGGCCACCTACATAGGTAAGACAGTCGTCTCAACCGAATTTTTCTATGGGTGTGTCCAGATCGGGAAGAGTAAGTTATGCGAATCCAAACACTTTTCACCTAATGAGCGTAACATCCTTCTAACATAAAACTATGGACCGCATTGTCAACGACATTCTACCATGAAAAGATTATTGAACGCAACACATGGGAGCAGAACGCCAGAGATGCTTTGGGCGACCCAAAATAGGGACAAGAACAAAGGGGTGATAAAAATTGACAAATTCTAGGTGATGGCATATCTGCACTGGTCTTAGGTAGGTGTCTTGCACCTACCGCGCGGGAGTCTTCCCGGCGCGTTGGAAGGTTGCTAATGTCCAGCCGATCCCTAGAAAAGGTGGTGCAAGATAACCTACAAATTATCCTCAACCACCATCTTATTAAATATCTTGAGCCCAATGACCTTCTTAGTGATCGTTAGTATGGCTTCCGTAGAATGAGGTCTACTGGAGACCTTATTGTGTGCCTTTCGGAACAGTGGAGTCGATCCATCCACCGGCTTGGTGTGAGTAAGGTAGTAGCTCTTGATATATGACAGAGTGTGACACGATGCACTCTTGTTAAAGCTCCGGGCTTTTGGTGTTGGTTATAACTTCACTCGATTTATATCGAGTTTTCTCAGAGATCGGGTTTCATCCGACGAGCATAAATTGACTGCAGGTCTGTGATACACACCTCTGTTCTTTCTGCTTCTCTTTTTCTTATTTTCATTGCCGATCTCCTGGATCAGACTATGAATTCAATCTACTCTTTTGCGGATGCCAGTAATCTCTGTCATCTTATTCCGTGGGCCGTAGATCACGTCTTTAAGAGATTGAAGTCAAACGCCGGACGATGAATGAAATACTCGACCGGGATCTGGTGCCCATTGTTCAATGGGGTCGTAAGTAGAGTAGATTTTAATGCGGGTAAGACCCAGTAGTGTTTGCAGTCGCATAAGTGTGTCGTAATTGTCTATGGACCGGGTGGATATTGATGAATCAGTCGCTGTTGTTGTTGTGGGCATGAAACTACAATTGATGTCCGTTGGGCAAAACATTTATTTGCAGTTTCGAAAGATGTCTAGGCTTTTTAAAGCGGTGCAAGAAATACTCCACTTCATCTGATCTTCTTAATATCTACAGCACTTACATGAGGCCAAAGACGGAATATAACTGCCATATTTGGGCAGGTGCTCCTAGGACATATTTGGAGCTTCTCGACCTTGTCCAGAGGAGGGCGATGGTGTTGCTGGGGGACATTAGGGTATCCAGCTCTATTGCCTCCCTTGAGGATCGTCGAAATGTGGGTTGCGTGTCGTTGTTGTGTCGATACTTCCACGGCTATGTGTTCCTCGGACATCCGTCAACTTATTTCAGACGTGAGGATATTTAGCAGAAGTACGCGGCTTTCCAGGAACTCTCATCAGTTTTTTATCGAGTGGTCGGTTGACCGTACTACACTACACTATAGAGTAAATTCGTTCTTCAGTCGTACAGTCCAGTCCGTATGTATAATAAACTTCCGGCTAGTGTATTTCCCACCAATTGTGACATACAAAGATTCATGGCAAATGTCAACAGACACTACTCCCTCTTTCCACTGTAAATGTCAACAGGCACTACACCCTCTTCCTCTGCCTCAATTTTCCTGCGCCAACACAATGCACTGCATTTATAGGGGGCATCCCCTAAATGTTGGTTTGATAAAAAATGAAAAAATTCTCGGTGAGCCGACTTATCTGGACACTAAACTCTACGAAATTATAACTGCATAAAAGTGAGCCTTTTGAAGCAACTGATTGTATGACGAGCGAGGAAGATATCGAAACTATGGATGGCTTTCTCTGTCATAGTCCCGCTTTTGTAGGATTAAGACACCAAATGCCTCTCAGGCGACACAACACCTAGATAGCAGAAACTAAGGGGAATGGATTGAATCTAAGGGGAATGAATTTCCAAAAAAAAATTTGGTTTCCTCTCGGAAAATCGAAGGGGCTAACAAACAGGCTAACCTAGTAGCTTTATTTTTTTTTGAAATGGTCCATGAATCGAGGCACAAATGCCTCGAATCCTTCCCCCAACCTAAGCTAGTCACCCTGTATTTTTCGACTCACCCTCTGTTCGGCATCATGTCATTCACATTCATTTAAAAATAAATAAATTTGTATCGTTAGTACAGCAATAACGCGTAAACGTATAAATTCACAGTCGTCTTTACTGAGTCTACATCTCCTTCGAAAGTGCAGAGAGTGGCTCATATGTGTATAGAATTGCCAGAATATACCCAGATGGGTTGCAGTGTCTCTACTTATTCACAGTAACTTCTCTCAAATATATCCTGGGAACTAGAAAAGTAATGCATGTTACCCTATTCCCATATCCCGGATTATTACTCTGTATGACCGTCAAAGCAGAAGGCAAACAACAAAAGGACTGAGCATTGTACTCTGTGCAATAGGAGTAAAAGTTAATGAGTAAAACACAACGAACGAGGGATGAACAGTATAGGCTTGCTTCACTGAGGTTACATTGGTTGCAGTTCAATAGAGCCGTCTCATACTTGGCATACCAGCCTCGTTTCATATGTAGCCAACACGCTAAATCGAACATGAACGCTTTCCGTTGAGCATCATAATGAAAATGCAATTAATTTGTTTTTAATCCGCAACAATTCTCTTTGACTTCTTGCCTTCCTTGCGATGTCGTCAGTAAGAGTGGAAATGTGGATTAGTCCTGAAAAATATAAAGCTACAAGCAATGTGATGATTTTGATGGGGTTAAAATGTATGCAACTTTTGCTTTTTCAAATATGACCTTATACAAGAGGGGCAATTGCTGCAGCTTTTCAAAATTGTTACATGTTATCAACATTTAGATCGTTCTCAATATTGAAAAGATAAGTTATTAATTTTGAAACCCTACTTAACATATTCCGGAAACTGCAGAGCGAAAGATCTGATCAGATTGGCGATAAAGTAAGAGGTTATACAGGACCAGGATCGCGTTCGCATGCCCCTTCCGACTTGTAGGCAAGAACGATGATGCAGACGAAGTGAAAGGTATATTATGTTCCCGCACCTCAAATCTGGCCGACATTTGAGAGCAGGAAATCCATGAAGCCTCTGTCTCTAGCAAGACCTAAGGTATCAATGCTTGTTTCAGATTTGAAAGAACACAGTCTAATTCGTAAACTAAAGGTCAAGATAAATTACTTTTGTGGAAGCTGTAATGATGAGGAGCAGAAAGAATCCACCGAACATCTTCTCTCCAAGTGTAGGGAGCTTAGGGACCAGAGAGAATTATGTCAGATACACGCCGAAGCAAACGGCCCATATAACATTATGCAGGAAGCATGTATATATTTGGAACATCCACATGCATACGTGCAAACATTGTTTGCATGAATGGAGGACCTGCTATCTTTTTGTTTCTTTGCTGCGTATCACGTTTTTGTTTTCAGCAGCTTTGAACAAACATAACCATATTTGTGTTACAAAAAATATAGTATTACATATTAATCATTTTGTGTCCGTCATGAAATACAGAATAGCAAACACAATGTGTTTGAACACAAATATACTATAATTGCGACTAGCTACAAGCACGTTATATTTGCCTCCAAACAATTCAGATTTTCCAGTGTGTATTTGGTGATGCAGCAGAAGTTGACGAGGAGCACCGATTGTATACGCGCAAGACAAATCTGAAGGATAGCGGACAGCAGGAGATCCAAGAACTTTCTGTCTTTAGCCAGGCATAGTTTTTTCAGTTTTAACGAGACAGCGTCTGATTGGTTGACATGCATTAATACTATAGACGCTGTGACGATGAGAAGCAGAAAGAATCCACTAAACATATTCTAGTCGGCAGAAGGATGTCTACTATGGGTTGCTAACTATTTATGGACCTGAGAGAATAATCTCAGACACACGCCGAAAAAACCCGCTCCTAAAACATTGTGCAGGAACCATGTATGTGTTTGGAACATCCACTTAGATACGCCCAAACATTGTGTTCATGAACTGAAGACCTGATACCTTTTAGTTTCTTTGCTGACTGTCACCTTTTTTGTTTTCAGCAGTTTTCAGCAAACATAACCATATTTGTGTCACAAAAAAATATCCCAACTTGATGGTCTGGCAATGGATGTAGAGGATATTACTCTTCTACATGCATAGCTATGTAATTAATCACAAAATCTTCTAGAGGAACAGTGAGGACGGTATGGGTATATATCCGGACAAAATTGAGCTCGTATCCTTTACCAGGAAGCAGAGATATCCATGCCACAGCTGATCGAAATGGTAGTTGGAATTTGATAGAGAACAGAGTGAATGGGGAATTGAACGATAAGCAACTGGAAGCAAACCCTGAAGTACACTAAATTTTAATACTGTTTGATTGATACTAGTGACAACTAAATTATATTTGATGCTGGTTGCATCGAACGAAATGCTTGAACTGGAAACATCGATCGAAAATATGAATTTTCTTTGAGTGCTATTTGTTTTATGTCCAACCATAGGATAACATTCAACAGTAACTCGAATTCTATGATATTTTCAACTTGATAGCAAAACAGTTAATGAAAACGCATATCTAGTACTCTACGATAGGGGACAACAATTACGACCTTACTTCATGTTGGATCTAGTCATAGAGCAATAGATACGAGTCTCCGTCCCTCTCTTAGCGTTGTTTTGCGGTCGTCGGGGTAGTATGAATTTTCATCGAGTTAGCTTTACTGCTGGATGTTACACTCCTCGGTTGGCCATGAAACGAACAGAACTAAAAGAGAATACATATTTTTGCTTATCGCTCTCTCGCCTATCTACTGTTTTCTATCAATTTCCTACTTTATAGTCGATCAGCTGTGTCATGGATACCTCCTGATTAAACGTAGCTTTCGCGTACGTGTGAATTGCCGGACGTGTCTGTTGATTCAAACTAATGACAGCAAAATTATGTTTGATCTGGTTACATTGAACGATAATACGCATTATATTTTACTATTGTTTGTTTTGTGTCCAACCATAGAGTAAAATTCAATAGAAACTGGAAGTAACTATATGATATTTCCAACTTCCACTGTTATCGCACAAGATAGCAAAACAATTAATGAAAAATCGTATATTTTATAGACTTGTGTCGAACTCGTTCACTAGTTCTCGAACTCGTTCATTTAAGGTGCCCAGACATAAAAATCACGAACCTACTCGCCGTATCGGACATGTGCATTACGTTCGTGAGGGTGATGTCTGGTCACCCTAAATGAATTATATAGTTCATGAACTACCCAACTCTAATATTATACTCTATAATGGGAGAGAATATCGGCGACCCTACTTCATGTTAGATCTAGCCATAGAGCAATAGATACGAGTCTCCATTCCTCTCTTAACATTCTCTTGCGGTCATCGAGGTAGTACGAAGTTTCAGCGAATTCGTATTGTGGTTCGATGCAACCAACATAAAACATAACTTAGCAGCCGTTGGTATCAATCAAACAGTATTTGAACTTAGTTTGCTTCATGGTTTTCTTCTGGTTGCTTATCGCTCTCTCTTCTATCCAATCTGTTTTCTAAAAATGTTCAACTTCATAATCGTTCAGATCGTGTCTGGATGAAAAGTAGTATTATCGTCAGCCTCGTGTTTGATTCAAGCTACTGACAGACAAACTATGTTTGAGCTGGTTACGTGGAACGAAAATACGTATTCTCTTTTACTATTGTTTGTTTGATGTTGAACCATGGGGTAACATTCAACGCTAACTCGAACATAAAATGGACCGAAATAAAAGGGAATGCGTATTTTGGTTGGATGAAACCAACATAAACCATAACTTAGCTGCCGTTTGCATCAATCGAACACTATTCGAACTTAGTTTGCTGCATGGTTTGCCTCTGGTTCCTTATCGCCCATTTACCCACCAACTCTGTTTTCTATCAATTTCCAACTTCATAGGCGCTCAGCTGTGGCATGAATACCCCCTAATCTAACGGAAGTTCAGAAAGATTCGTGTGGCATTACTATCAGCCACTTCTACCTAACCTAAATCGATTTCGTCCATATCATTATCTATGAACAGCGTTTCAAAATCTCCAAAAATACTTATAATTTTGCATTGACCAACTGATATAGTTGTTGGTGGTGCAACGGTTAGTGTGCGCGGCTGTTGTGCAATAGAACATAGGTTCGATCCCTGCTCTGACCACCGAACACTTCTTTCGACGACGGTCAACCTCACTTAGTGACGGCGACACTATCGAGTAATAAGCCATGAAATAGCTTCTCAAAAAAACCGTTCGGGACCGGTGTAAAACTGTAGGTGTCAATCAGTGAGTGCAAACTGGAAAGCGCACAGCTTAATGATTGCTGAAAAATATGTTTTTGTTTATTGTTTGGGAGCAAACATAACGTGTTTGTACATTGCCGCAAATATACTATACTTGTGCCCAAACACATTGTGTTTGCTATTCAATATAACATGTTCGAAACACAATCATTACTAGGCTATAATATATGTTTTTGAGACCCAAATGTGGTTTTATTTAAAGCAAAAACGAGATAGACAACTAAGAAACAAAAAGTCATCAGATCATCACTTCATAAAAACAATGCCAGCAAACATGTACATGTTTCCTGCAATTTTTTGCTGGGGCCGTTATTGTTCAAGGTGTAGGATGAATTATGAATCACTCCCTTCAAACAAACACTCACTGCCTGTTGTTAATTTACATCCAAACCTTTTAAACATTTCCAATAATTGCACGATAAAAAATTCGTCTTATTTTGTTGTTTGGATGCAAATATAATGTGTTTGTAGATTGTCGCAGATATAGTATACTTGTGTCCAAACACATTGTGTTTGCTATTAATATACGTATGTGATCCAAATGTGACTTTGTTTGTTGAAAACCGCTGAAAAAACGTGACAAACAATAAAGAAACACAAATTAGCAGATCTTCAATTTAGTAAAACTAAGCTTGCAAACATGTATATGGTTCCTGCAATATGTTTCTGGGGCCATTTTTTCCACTGTGTGGATATTTTGGATAAATCACGCATACGGTTCCATGTGAAAGTATGCATTTTTGCAAATAAATATTTAAATACAATTGAGTTTAGGCATCGCAAAAATATATAAAGATTTAGAATGTGTTGCAAACACATACATGGTTCCTGCCGAAGGTGTTTGAGAGAATATGTGACAGAGACCGTTGTTTCAGCGTGTATTCGATATTATGTGTCGGAAACACAATGGTTAACTAGTTATAATATATGTGTTTGTGCCACAAACGTGGCTTTGTTTGTTTACAACTGCTTTAACAAAAACGCATTAAATACTTGTTGTAAGCACGCACAAACATTACAGTATTTCCCGAGGAACATAGATATTATCAATATTAATATAATGTAAAAGGGAAAGCATATTTCAAACATCAGTCTGTAAACATTTTATATTTTACTGTCGACATACACAAACATTTATCTTTTTGGAGTTTTGCCATAGTCTCCCCG
Source organism: Phaonia tiefii (assembly GCA_963931995.1). Taxonomy (NCBI): domain Eukaryota; kingdom Metazoa; phylum Arthropoda; class Insecta; order Diptera; family Muscidae; genus Phaonia; species Phaonia tiefii. The sequence goes on along the minus strand of OZ008369.1, from coordinate 273,801,072 downwards.
ATACGCAGTTCATACCGAGTTTCGTTGATTATCGTGATTTAATTTGTAATGGAAAATGTTCAAATTCATCTCCATTAAAGCATTTTTAAGTGCTGTTTTAATATAAAGTTTTAAGCGAGTTGTATCTCAGTAAACGGTGTCTGAAAATTACCCAAACCATACAGTTTAGTTATAAAGCCTTGTCGATACAGCAATGTTCTGTGATTTGCTTCAACGAAAACTACATTTTTCAATTCAAATAAAATGTTTTCCGCGAACAAGTCTAGGGTATTACTAATATTTTTAATTTCGAGAACATTTTGGGTCTCTGTAAGTAATAGAAATTGCTAAATTACTCACAGGTAACTATACTATATTTTTTTATAGGCTGAGCAGTATTATATGTTTTCCACCATAGTTGCCTTTAATTCCATCTATGTTCAAGATCTTAGATTGGACATTAATCCTGGCAATACATCATTAGATATTTTATACATTTTGGCACAGGATCATCCTCTTGATCCGTGGGGAAGTATGACAATCGATACGAAAAATCGAAGGACGACTAGATATCGCAATATATATCGCAGCAGACCAGCCAACCTTTGCCATATTATGGAAAGAGTCGAAGGTTATATATTCCTGTCATGGATAAAAAATTTCCTGAGTCGTGGTGGTTTGCTCAAAACATGCCCATACAAAAAGGTTAAACTGTTATCTTTGCTTTAATGTTTATGAACTCCTGAGAACTTTTGAACGTATACCTCTTGTTTCAGGGAAATTACACCTGGCACGATGTGAACGCGAAAAACATGCATTTTCCAAATTTTTTTGCAGGAATATATCGGACACTGATTCTGTCTTATTTTAAAAGAGGTGCGAAAACGGAAATGATAGCCAATATCACAATACACTGGGAAGTGAAATGATTAAAAGAGTTTTGAAGGACTTAGAATCAAGAGTGAGGTTGGGTTAGTTGTTGATTGAACGTTTCAAGATAAATATATTTTTTCGTTAAAAATAAATTTATATTAAAAACTTAATTGAATCAGTGAAAATGTTCTTCAATTTATTTATAAATAGCTGGTAATGTGACGTCATAATCTGCCCGTGTAGAACTTAAGCGAACATTATATTTTGTATACAGTCACCATTTATTCACACCAACATACTTCTCAAGTCCGACCGCGCATTTTTATACTACCTCTTTGAGAAGCCAGCAACGCAACATACAGACATACATTTGTCACGCTCGCGTATAACCAAACTCACAGCCAAACACAACCTCTGCTGACGAAGTATAATACACACAGTATGAACCAATCGGTTTCTGTGGAAACAAAGATCGTGACTGCTACTTTGTAATTCTCGATCTGTTCATTGATGCCAGGGTATATAAAGTTGAACTCTAGAAGTCTCAGTGATAATGAAGAATCAGTGAGGGGGTGGGGTCTTTGATAGAAAAATGCTCCAAAAAATATATGGTTGTTTGGTTGGTTGAAAAGGCTGCAAGACAGCACGCTGTGAAGTTTCCTCTATAGCAACTATTGACTAGTCGTCTAGCCAATTTGCCCTTTCAATGATTTTGTCTATAAGACCTACAGGAATATCCTGTAGGGCTACGGTGCTAACTAAATGTGCTCCGAATATCCTATTTCTCAGTACTGCCAGAGCAGGGCAATCCAAGAGAAGGTGTTTCGTCATTTCCTCGTCCTCTTCGATGCAGCATCTACAGAGAGTGGAGTTTCTATATACCAATCTTAGGGCGTGTTTTCCTACAAGACAATGTCCCGTAAGTATTCCTATCATTGTGGATAACGTGCCTCTCGGCAAGTTACGTAGTTACCTAGTCCTCTTCCTGTCCACCTGTGGCCAGAGGACCCTGGCTTGTTCTTCTTTTGCCGGAATAACCTGTGCCGTAGTGCCCTGTCTAGCTAACGCATCCGCTACGCAATTGCCTGGAATGTCGCTGTGTTCCGGTACCCAGATGAGCCTGATGTCAAAATACTCTGCCATCACCCTAGGTGGTGAGTGGCATTCTTTCACCGTCAGGGACGCAGCAGACATGGCTTCCAGGGATTTTATGGCAGCCTGGCTGTCTGTGTAGATACATATTCTCCGGAGGGTTATGACACTAATTTTCGGTAGTTCAGCAACCTCCAGTATGGCGGTAATTTCCGCCTGAAATACACTACAGTGATCAGGCAGCTTGAAGGAGATATTTATATTTAGGTCCGGTGAATGGACCCCATAGCCTACTTGCTCGTCCAACTTTGATCCATCCGTGAAAAATCTGATACTACTGGTGTTCCCTTCCAGTGACTTTTCACAGGTATTCCTGTTCGGAATACTAGTCCTTACATAAAATATGGTACTATAATAGAAAGCGGTAATTATCGACGAAGTATGCACCACGAGCTGTACAATCAGTATCCCGACATCGTGCTTTTATAGTGGCTAGGTCATTTCGGTAGAAGGGTTCAGATGGAACCATTGTGAAAGATATTCGAAGACGTACTGGAAGAACATCGGAAAATAGGACGACCACGACCATAGGACAACCGAAACTAATGGAATATTACCTGCGAGAGCGTGGTGTTACCACCTAGAAAAGAAAAGCTGAACATCGCAAGATGTTATCCTCATTTTTTATACGCCTTGATGCCTCTGGTTGTTTGAGGCCACTTAAGTAAAAAAAAAATGGTTTCCAATTACATCCCATGAAGGGACCGGGGATAGCTTCTCACAATCACTGAGCTGTGCGCTTTCCAGTTTTCACTCACTGATTGGGACCTACAGTTTTACACCGATCCCGAACGGTATTTTGAGAAGCTTTTTCATGGCTATATACCCGATAGTATCGCCATCACTATGCGAGGTGACCGCCGCCGAAAGGAATTTGAAGGTGTTCAGAGCAGGGTTCGAATCCAGGATCTCATGTACAAGAGCCGCGCACACTAACTAATGCACCACCGACGGCTACTTAAGTAAGTAACTAAGAAACTATAAGGATACCCTAAAATCGTCATGTAGTTTTGCGAGAACGAGACATTTTATAGATTTACAAATTCGCACATACAAGAAACTCCGTTGTTCAGGAATCGCTTTCCGGTATGAGAACGTGGTCTTTTCGACCGAATACTCATTCGGTTTTTGAGTAATCGGCAAATGGAGAAACAATCTGGGTATCTATAATGATCATCGGCAACAAATATAACACGACATTCAAGAAATCAATATGGGTGGTGCGCAGTGCACCCGTGATGTACATCGTCGCCATTATTGGAACCCTAGACAATAGAGCACAATATGTGGGTCTTTGCAGCATCACGCTTTGCAGCTTAGTTTAAATTGTGTAACCTTTTTTTTGGCCGTCGGTGGTGCAATGGTAGTGTGCACGCCTCTTATACATGAGATCCTGGATTCGAACCCTGCTCTGACCACCTTCAAATTTCTTTCGGCGGCGGTCACCTCGCATAGTGACGGCGACACTATCGAGTATCTAGCCATGAAAAAAAGCTTCTCAAATTACCGTTCGGAATCGGTGTAAAACTGTGGGTCCCAATCAGTGAGTGAAAAATGGAAAGCACACAGCTCAGTGATTGTGAGAAGTTGTCCCCGGTCCCTTCATGGGATGTAATGGGAAACTATTTATTTATTTTATTTTTAACATCTTTTTTTTTGAAGCGTTTTGTACTTTCGTAAACACCTTTTGTACTGTTGGGTACACTGTGTTTATTTTTGGGCATACTTTTTCCCCCGTTTGTGTACTATTTTTGTAGTTTAATGCACTCTTTTGGGTACAGTTTTTGTACTTTTGTTTACACCTTTTCAACCTTTATGTGCCGTTTTTGGATTTGTGCGTACTCTTTCTGTACTGCTGGGTGCACTCTTTTACTTTTGTGTACACGGTTGGTTTTTTTTGTACACTTTTTGTTTTTTGTGTACACTTTTTGTTTTTTTTTGTGCGCTTTGTGCTGTGTTATCTAATTCGATACATTACACCCCCTCTACTTATTTATTCACTCAAGAACAAGTTGCCGATACATGTTTCAATACCCCCATTAGAAGTTACACTGCAAAAAATAGTTTCGTCCACCTGATAGCCGAGTACCTTCTGCGATCACTGTTTACTCTACGGCTACGTTTTAATTTTATTTTTCATTTTACATCCGCTACTCACTTCCTTGCCTAGTGACTCACTGTGGCCTTCCACTCGCATTAAGTGAGGAAACTAATTATTTGCCTTTAAATAAAGCATTTGGCTCGGAAACAGTAACAAGCAACGAGTACTCTAACCTCAACGGAAAGGGGGATATTTTTAGACCTTCCTCTTAAAAATGGGGGTAACGAAGCACCCTTTGCCACGGTGAATTAGTAAACAATCGTTTGTTTCTTGCACAAAGCAAAATCCATTCAGTTCTTCGTCCTATTGCCGACATTGCCATTAGTGAGGCTAGGTCATCGTCATCGCCATCATCATCATCTTCTATCTGGGTACGAATTTCTGATTAACTTTGACGGGGTCGTTTTTCTTAGTGATTAAAGCTTCAGCAAAATATAAAACGAAACGAGACTTTTGTAGCCCTTTTATCGGCGAGGAGATGAGGTCTGGCAGCTTGAGTTCTGGAGCAACAGACACAATTCACAATAAAAACAATGGCATTAGTATCAACGCGTCATCAACAACCAAGGGCAAAAGATTTGCGATAAATGAGAGTGGTTTGATAATTTTAGGATGAAGAAAGATTTATTAATAATTTAGACACGATATTTTTGGATTCTTGTTTATGCCATAGTTGACAAATTGCCAAAAGTTTCTAAGGGTAACAATTTAAAATGTGTTTCTTTTTGGGTTCTATCAAGAAGCCGCAGTAACTTTCAGCATAACAAAGTGTAACAACTCTTTTTCCTTTCGTCCGAACTGTCAACCTACTAATATACCCCCATATTTTTAGGAACTTTGTGTGAAATTCACATAGCCAAAACATTTCTTACCGGAGACATTTGTCCATTTTCCTTGTAGCCTCGGGGTAAATTACTCGATATTAATCCAGGCAAAGTAACATTTTAAATAAAACAATAAAACACGATTCCAATTCATCGTTTAACTCAACAACTAACTAACCCATTCACCACTGATGCTTCACTTATCATACCACCCCCCACCTTCATCTTACAAAACATTGAAACTGACTCTCTTATGCCATTCAACTGCGGCGCCATTTGGTCTACGGCCGTGTTTTCGTCTCGATTTCTTTGATTCTTGTTGGAATCAGAGATGAAATCTCGTTCGTTTTTTGTCCATCTGTCTGTCTACATGATTTTTTTCCCCCATTTGACTTTCAGCAGTTGGTTTTCTCTCCAAAAATCCATAAATATAATTATAATTCTTTCACTGCAAAATGATTCACGTATTTAATTGTTAGTTTAATCTTGAACGTTCGATAAGATATGGATGATAATTTGATTGCATTTGCGAAAGGGGCTTTTTCCAGCGGTTAAATTTTGAGCGACAAAGTGAAGTGCAAGTGATGCAACTGACAACTATGATACTTTTTGACAGACAGCTTTCACAGAGATGGAGACGTGAGCAGGTTTCCGATCACGCTCACGCACACTCACGACAGGAAGATAGTCACTCACGGACGATCTTGAAGATGTTTTCGGTAATCATGATCACGTGAGTAAAATTTAGTCCTACTTGCATTCACGGGTGATTCACGCCAACCACTTGACCCGCAGCCACCTCTACACGCTGGAAAAAACGGCCTCAGCAACATATTGGACGAACCATATACATGTTTGCAAGCATTGTTTCCTTGAATTGAAGATCTGCTGCTTTTTTGTTTCAGCAGTTTTATACAAACAAAGCCACATTTGTGGCACAAAAGCATATATTATAACTAGTTAACCATTGTGTCTCCGACATATAATATTGAACACACACTGAAAAAATAGTCACTGTCACATATTCTCTCAACACACATTCGGCAGGAATCATGTATATGTTTGGATCACACTCCAAATATTTATATATTACATAAAAAAAATGGGTTCCCATTACATCCCATGAAGGGACCGGGGAGAACTTCTCACAATCACTGAGCTGTGCGCTTTCCAGTTTTCACTCACTGATTGGGACCTACAGTTTTACACCGTTTCCGAACGGTATTTTGAGAAGCTTTTGTCATGGATATATACTCGATAGTGTCGCCGTCACTAAGCGAGGTGACCGTCGTCGAAAGAAATTTTAAGGTGGTTGGAGCAGGGATCGAACCCAGGACCTCCTGTACAGGAGGCGCGCACTCTACCCATTGTACCACCGACATTTGCATTTATTGTAGTTAAATATTTATTTGCAAAGATATATACTTTTACATGGAACCATATTCCTGTTTCATCCATAATATCCACACGCTGGAAAAAATGGCCCCAGCAACATATAGCAGAAACCATGTCTATGTTTGCAGTTATTGTTTTAATGAATTGAAAAACTGCGGTTTTTTTATATCATTTTTGACTATAACGCTTTTGCCTTCAGCAGTTTTCAATAAATAAAACAATGTTTGGGTCACAACAACATATGTTATTATCTCATTGTATCTCCAACATGTAATATTGAATAGCAAACACAATGTGTTTGGATATAAGTATACTATATTTTCGACAAGCTACCGACACGTTATGAAGGGTTTTATATTGCTTTGATAAAATTTACGAAATCACTTTATGGCATTTATGATCAGGGTGCTCTGGCAAATCATCATGAATGGATTCATGCTGGAATAACGCCACCAAATTATCCAAATTTCCTTGAAAGTCAGTCATCGATTCGCGCAACTTATAGACGACTTCATGATTTCCATAGCGCACATAATCTTCCAACTGTGCAAGACGTCCGTCGAACTGCGGATAGATTTAAAACCACATACTCTCTCAATAACAGCAACACGTCGAAGGAATGTGGGTACTGAAGAGAATATCGCTGTTGTAATCGAAAGTGTGGAAAAAGATGTAATTTTATCGATTCCTCGTCGGTCGCAGGAGTTGGACCTCTGTTCGTTCATTACGTGGAAAATTGTCAGCAAAGATCTTGGCCTACACCCGTATAAGATACAGGTGCTGTAGGAATTAAAGTCGCGAGGCCCATCACATGCGTCGTTCTTTCGAAGATTGTGGCCTACAGCATTTCCAATTTTAATTTGGAAAATATCAATTTCATTTTTAAAAATATGAATTGAAATTTTAAAATTATATTTTAAATTTAAAACACACCAATTGAAATTTGAAACACATCAATTGAAATTTGAAACACATCAATTGAAATTTGAAACACATCAATTGAAATTTGAAAGACATCAATTGAAATTTTTAAACACATCATTTGAAATTTGAAACACATCAATTGAAATTTAGAACACATCAATTGAAATTTAAAAGACATCAATTGAAATTTGAAATTCGTCACTTGAAATTTAAAAATTATTAACGGATTTTATCTATTTGATTTTTAAATTTGAATTGGTGTATTTTAAATTTGAATTGACGTATTTTAAATTCCAACTGATGTATTTCAATGTGATTTAAATTTCAATTGATTTATTTTAAATTTAAATTTCTGTATTTTAAATTTAAATTGATGTATTTTAAATTTCAATTGATGTGTTTTAAATTTCAGTTGATGTATTTCAAATTTCAAATAGAATTTTCAACTTGAAATTGATGTATTTAAAATTTCAAATAGAATTTTTAAATTTCAATTGATTTTTTCAAATTTCAATTGGAAATAGTGTAGAGCAGTAGGATACTGGCTCGACGATTTATCGCAAAATTGTGTTCAGTAATGAGGCTCATTTTTGGCTTAAAGGTTTGTATATAAGCAAAATTGACGCATATGGAGTGAGATCAATCCACAACAGACCATACAGACTCCAATACACCTAGAAAAGTGCGGTATACACGCTGGTGGCATCATCGGACCATATTTCTTCAAAAATATATCCGGAGCTCTAGTTACGGTCAATGGAGATTGTTATCGCACCACGATCAATGATTGTTTGTTTAAAAATATGGATGACATTGATCCAGGCTACATGAGGTTTCAACAGGATGGCGCAACGTGCCATGCGGTGACCGCAATTGAAATCAAAATCAAAAAATCAATTTATTGAAATCGAAACTTGGCGATAAGTTGACTCCGAGAAATGGTACTGTCAATTGCTCTCCATGGTCGTGCGATTTGACACCTCTTGATTATTTCCTGTGGAGCTACGTGAAGTCACTGATTTATGCTGATTAACCACCAGCAATTGACACATTGGAGGCCAAAATTGCTCTTGATATTCGTAACGTAAGGCCAGTCGTGCTCGAAAAAGTGACCCAAACTTGTGCGTCAAAAATGAACTTCGTCATGAACAGTTGCGGTAGCCATATGCCCGAAGTCATTTTCAAGTGTTAATGCCAGTTATTGCAATTTTTAATAAAAAAAAGTTTTTGATTCAAATTTACTTTTTTTGTGATATTTTTCACAATTTCAATTTCTAACGCGTTTCAAAAAACACCCTTTATTTGGATCCATATAAAAAAAACAGATATTTCAGCATTTCACATCTAGTAGTTCCCAACAAATGATACTAATTCAGCGTCGAACGAAAAACCCTGAGAATTTTTCCGACCTGCAAGTACAGTCCGCGCTGTTTTTCCATTTCAATTTAGAAAGAGTAACAGTCCAAAACTACACTGACAAATATTTTGTCATAATATTTATTAGACAATCTTTAATAAATATTCTACATTAGTTGAATGAATTTTTGCGTAAATTTCCACAAAACGGTTTTATTAAATAGTTTATTTTTAAAATTCTTCATTGTTTGAACGAAATATTGTCATTGTCGGCATGAAACTTTTTCATTGAAAATTTCGTAACAACGTCTATATAAATTTCTTATATATTTCTATTGTTTTTATGATAGATTTCATAGATTTTGTGGAAAAATAACAAGTTTTACGAATGTTTCTTGTCTTTAGACATTAAACTCATTTAAATTTCAAAATCTTATTCTAATGTGAAACAGATTTTCATGTTTCAAAATCTTATTAAGTTTAAAAAATATATTTATATACTAATATAGATCTATGAAAGGTTACTGGACATTCATGTTCGAAGTAATCTTCCACAGAATCTAATATCGAGTTCTCAGCAGGCCTTGATATAGGTCAACTGAGTCGGCTTTCCACTCTATAGTCAGCATAATAGAAAACTCTCTTGAGAATAAGGTTTTCGCTCTCGGGACCTTCTTGGACATCGAGAGAGCCTTCAATAACATTCAACTTTCGGCGACAACTTTCAGGTCGTTACAGAATCTAGGAGTCGACAGCCTAGTGACACGGCAAATTGGTAAGCTTCTGGTGGATAGATACGTCAAAGCTGAATGGGGTGGTGTTACAATTGCTAGGAACGTTAACAGGGGGACACCGCAGGGGGGAATTCTGTCTCCTCTATTATGGTTAACTTGTGTTAATGAACTGTTTCTTGAATTGGACAGAGCCGAATGCTAGGTCTTTGCCTATGCCGATGATATTGCTATCGCTATGTACGGGTAGAAACCTCAATTTACTTAGCATTCGTACAACCAGCCTACTTAGTCTAATTTCGAACTGGACCGCTGACAGCGGACTATCACTTAACCCACTTAAAACCGAGCTTATCTTGTTCTCTCGGAAATATAAAATTCCCGCATTTGAACTGCCGTCAGTTAATGGGGTGCAATTACAGTTGACGGAAAGGTCAAGTATCTGGGGATAATTCTCGCCAGAAAACTGTCTTGGAAACCGAATGTGGAGGATGCGATGAAAAAGGCGTCTGTTGCTCTTTACTGCTGTAAAGGGGCGATAGGAAAGCGCTGGGGACTGTCTCCTAAGATCACCATGTGGATTCATATGACAATAGTCAGACCAATACTTCTCTATGGCATCGTAGTTTGGTGGAGGTCCCTCCAAAAGAAATATATTCTGAATTCCTTGATGAAAATTCAAAGTCCAGCACTAATTAGCATAAGTGGGGCAATGGGCACGACGTCAGGCACTGCACTTAGTGTTATCCTGAACATCTGTACTCCTGATATCATGGCCGAATCGGCAGCCGCTACATCCCTGGTGAGATTCAGAGATTGTGGCGTTTTGATATCGGGGCATTTCGGACACGCTGAATTACTACACCGGATCAGCTCTATTCCCGTAAAAACGGAGTACTGTATCCCCTACCTTCTACCAGCGACAAATCTAAGGACTTTTATTCCGAACAGGAATACCTGGGAAAAGTCACTGGAAGGGGACACCAGTAGTATCAGATTTTTCACGAATGGATGAAAATTGGACGAGCAAGTAGGCTATGGGGTCCATTCACCGGACCTAAATGTAAATATCTCCTTCAAGCTGCCTGATCACTGTAGTGTATTTCAGGTGGAAATTACCGCCATAGTGGAGGTTGCTGAACTACTGAAAAGTAGTGTCACAACCCTCGGGAGAATATGTACCTACACAGACAGCCAGGCTGCCATAAAATCCCTGGAAGCCATGTTTGCTACGTCCGTGACTGTGGAAGAATGCCACTCATCACTTAGGGTGATGGCAGAGCATTTTGACATCAGGCTCATCTGGGTACCGGGACACACAGACATTCCAGGCAATTGCGTAGCGAATGCGTTAGCTAGACAGGGTACTACGGCACAGGTTCAGGTTAGCAGAGCAGGCAGTGGGCCGGTAATATGTTCAATGACAAGTGAAGACTTACTTCAACTTGCAAACAAGCCAGGGTACTCTGGTCACTGGTGGACAGGAAGAGGACTAGACAACTACTTAACCTGCCAAGACGCAGGTTATCCACAATGATAGGAACACTTACGGGATATATTCCTGTAGGTCTTATAGACAAATTCACTGAAAGGGCAAATTGGCTAGACGACTAGTCAATAGTTGCTATAGAGGAAACTGCAGGTATCACAATGGGCTTCTTTAGCCTAAGTGTACTTAGACAGCGTGCTGTCTTGCAGCCATTTCAACCAACCAACCAAGGACATTTAAATGAATATGGTAAATGCCAACTAACCGGTTATCCGACGGAAAATAACCGGTTTTCGATTTATTCGAATATTACGCTTTTTAATAATGCAAAAAACCCGTTCAGCCGGTTTCGCCGGCTTTTCGGGTTCGGTCTTGGGAACTCTAAACCTAACCTAACCTAAGTAGTAAGAACTTGTAATACATTACCAAGGAAACAATAGATAAGGTTTTGGTACATGGAACAACAGAAAAAAGTGCCCAGAAAATTACTGAAATTCAAATTTTATAATTGTACAAATTTCCCCCAAATTACCCTTAAATACAATATAATTAAAATTATACTTAAGACTGTTCAAATTTAACTTCATTGTCAAATTGTTCTTTTATAATGAAAACTTTAGCAAACTTTTCAGCTGCTTTGTAATTTTCAAAATTTAAACTCCCATCCTACCACTATGGAAATCCTTAGCCAATTATTATGAAATATATAGGCGACTGTATCTACTTCAATTGATATAATAAACCACTTTGTTGTTATCCTTAATTCAACAACACAAGATTTCTTTCTCCTCCTTTTACTAAAGGTTTCCTTCACTTCTCTTACACAATTTCTGCTTCATTCTGCTCTCGTACAAAATGCTAATTTCCAATTTACATTTCAAAATGTTGTCAAGTACCAGCTTAACGTGGTAGATTGGGGGCTTTGAAAAGCTTCCATTATGCATCTAATCTTACTTTAATCCAATTTGGTGTTATTTTTTTCCCATCTACTGTTCTGGTTTGTGTCATATTATACATTTGAATACAACCGAAATTCTAAATTAAATCATGTATTTTTCTATGAAAATTAAACCAAATCTTGACAAATTACAACATGTTTTAGTTAAAAATGAACAACGGCAACAGCAGCAATGGCAGCAACAGCAACACCAGCAGCAGTAACAACAATAATGTCACTGACAACGCCAACATCATGTGATTTCGGGTGGCAGCAACAAAATGTTTCAAAAAAATCTCTGCACAAATAGATAAAAATTAAATACATTTTGAAATAACAACCATAAAAATAGGTAAACGTAATGCAACTACACGTTATGGAGGGCGGACAGAGATGGCCACATGAAAAGAATGAGGGGGCCAAATTAATATTTAAAATAAGAAACTTTTCTCAAAATAGTAGATTAATGATTGCAATTTAATGGTCGATGGTTCGTCGAAGGTGCATTGACTAAAGCATAATTATGTAGGAGAAACAGGTAGGAAGTGTCAGTATTGCGCCAGGTAAACGCAGAAAGAAACGGCCCGAACAAAATCTTGCAAGAACCATGTATATATTTTCAAACAATGTTTTCATGAATTGAATTTTGTTCCTTTGTCATCTGCTACGTATTTGTTTTCTGCAGTTTTTAACAAACAAAGCCACATTTGGTTCACAAAAATATATATTATTAATCACGGTGTCTCCACCACGTAATATTGAACAGCAAACGCAATATATTTGGATGCAAGTATACTACATTTGCGACAAGGTTCCAGCACGTTATATTTGCATCGAAATAACAACAAAAGGACAAAATTTTCAGGAAAAGGACACACTAACGAAAATAAAGCCGTATTTGGGTCAGCAAAAGATATAATATTAATCACCAAGTCTCCACCACGTAATATTGAACAGCAAACGCAATATATTTGGATGCAAGTATACTACATTTGCGACAAGGTTCCAGCACGTTATAGTTGCATCCAAACAATAACAAAGGGAGAAATTTTTCAGCGTGTATCTAGCACTTGTACCAATGGAATTGTAGCCAATAATTTTGGTATGCCTTCGTCCCAAAATTTTCTATCCTTACTGACGACCTTGCTCAAATATTCTTCGAGAGCCTGATTAAATCTCTCTACCGTGCGGTCAGTCCGAGGGCGCAATGATGTCGTTCTCATACCACGAATTCCATTCCTCTCGCATATTTCTTTCAAGACGGCATATTCAATATTCCTACCCTGCTCCGAATGCAGTTCTAAAAGGACACCAAAACGACTTATCCAGTTGTTCACGAAAGCTTTGCTTATTGTTATCGCTTCTTTATTTGGAATAGCGTACACCTCGGGCCATTTACTGAAGTAGTCCATAACGACTAGGGCATGTTGGTTCCCAGAGCTACTTGTTGGATATGGACCAGCCACACTCATGGATATTCGCTCGAAGGGAGCACTTGGGCTCTTCTGATGTCTCTGTTCGCAACTCCTCCGCGTTGGTCCTTTAGTTGTCAAGCACCGGGTGCAGCCTGCAATCCACTCGGATACAGCTTTTTGACGACCAACCCAATAGAAACGTTCCCTCAGTTTCTCCATAGTTTTGCCTTTTCCGAGGTGCCTACCACTCGGACCATTATGAGATTCTGCAATTATCTCTTTCACTTTCAAGGCAGGTACCACAATTAGATTTTTCTCCGTTTTTCCATCTTCACTTTCCCATACACGGTGTAGACAGCCATCTACCAATCTCAGGCTATTCCACTGGACCCAACATGATTTTAAACCGGGGCTTTCTGAAGCGATTTCATTCCGCGTTAATTGTCTATGCTCTTCCTTTGCCAAAATAATTTTTGCCAATACAGGATCACTTCCCTATGCCGTGAACCACTCGTCGTCCGATTCAATTCTCAGGGATCGGACGTCAATAATTTGCTCTTTTATCTCAGCCTTAGAATCCTGCTTACGCTCGATTACATGTGGACGGTCATTTACTCGTCCGGTATCGGCCGTTATCGCTGGAGATCTTGACCGTTTTCGCGGGTCTCTACAGTCCCGCCCTATATGGCCACGTTCGCCATGATTGTCACCTTTCAATTTTGTTGCTTGCCATAGCGCTTTGGTGAGAATCCGAATCACTTCTTTCAGTTCGCTAACGGCGCCCTTCAAATCTTTTGATTTGACTTCCGTTTCTACCCTTCGCACATGATGTGTCTGTTGACTGGAAACAACCCTCGCCGTCGCATTCGCGAAAGCAAATGAAACTGTTTCCACAAATGTAGCCTTTTGTGAGACACACAACGCATATCTAACGTCAGGATCGTGAATGCCCCTAACAAATGCCTCTATCTTAAATTGGTCTAAGAAACTTTGGGGTTCTCTAGGATATGCCATCAACACCAAGTCCTGAAGTGTTTCATTATGCGTTTGCACTCGGCCTCTTAATTCCATGCGATATAAATCCTTCTTGTGATCGCCACCATACTTACGTAACGCAGCCAGTATATCCTCGTAGTTGTTTCTGGCACTGATGGGAATGCTCTGAAGGACTTCTGCTGCGCTGCCTTTCAGTGCTAAATTTAGCTCTACTGCTTTGTCGTTGCTGTTCCACACGTTCTTAATTGCGACCATTTCGAATTGGAATTTGAAATCGTCAAATGGTGTAGAGCCATCGAAAATGGGAGCTTTCAATCTACTGGAGGCTTCAGAATTACTCGAACTCTTGTAACTGAAGTTCATTAATTTTTCTTTGCAATTCACTTACATCATTTTCGCCTTTCTCAAACTTCTGTTCAACTTCTTCGAACTTCTGTTCGAAGTTTTCGAATTTCTCATTAACACGTATTTCCATGTTGTTCATAACTTCCGAAATTTGTTGAAGTTTGTTATTTGTGGCGTTAGATGTCTCTTGCATTATTTTTGAATTTTCGCTCAATTTCCCGTCCACAATTCAAGAATTCTCGTTCATAATTCTAGGATTCTCACCAAATTTCTCATTCATAATTCTAGAATTTTCATTCATAATTCTAGAATTGTCGTCCAATTTGGCCATCATGGCAGCAAACATTGTAGAAACATCTACATTACCAGTTGCTTCTTTTGCACAAACCTTCATTTCGTCTTTGCACTCGAACAGACATGTGTCAATGTCGATGTTTCGGGGTTTAAATTCTTCTATTAATCGCCTCTGCAGCTCTACCTTATTACCGGCTGTCGGTTGATCCAATCTACTCAACTCCTTTTTTAGTTGTTCAACTTTAAGTTCTTCAAACTTCATCGTTGTCCTTAATTCGTAATTTCATTTCCTTTTTGTGTTGTTTTATTCCCAATAATAAAACAAGGTTCGTTTTAAATTACGATAATTACAACGGTTTAACTTCCTTTTATTTTACTTATACAGTACAACAGTTTATTTTATTTATGACACTTTAACAATTCTTGTATTTTACTATCAATTCGCGTTGCTTACTTTACGGGGTTTAATCACAAACTGAACTCTCCATTCCAAAGACCTCCGCTATTTATACCAACTCACCATACACAAGTGAAGTTATATCTAGCGAATTCAAGAACCTGCTAGACATTGTTGTTGTTGCTTATCTTTGTAGAACAATCTCGAATGGCGGAGAATTATCTTTACTGAGGTGAATTCATGCTACTGGTTTAGCGAGCTGGTACTTTGTTACAATGCATACTTTCAGGCGCAGCACTAACCGCCTCTTCTTTACATACTGTTAGTAGAGTCAGTAACAGCAAGCAAAAGCTTTTACTTATTCGTAACAATATATATTATTAATCACCAAGTCTCCACCACGTAATATTGAATAGCAGACGCAATATGTTTGGATGCAAGTATAATAATTTGCGACAAGGTTCCAAACAATAACAAAAGGACAACGTTTTCAGCGTGTATCTAGCACTTGTACCAATGGAAATGTAGCCAACAAGAGCGAGACTCTTTTGGCAGGAAATGGCTGACTTGTACTGGAGGAAAAGTGGGAAACAAGGGATATTTCAAGCAGAAAAAGTGAGACCCCTGGGGCAGCGACTATAAGTATATGGCTCGGACAAGGGCAGAATTAGGAAACACGGTTGAGACTCATTAGGTCAGGTTAGTTTCGAGCGGCTGAGAGGTCCTTCCATGGAACCTCATCCAAGTAGGAGTTTTGCCATCTTTAATAGCCACGTTATCCTGAAAAGAAAATAGAAATAGAACGAAAAACAATGAGTCAGTAATATATTTAGATTACCTGGTTAAACACAATTACAACTGTAAATGTATTTTAGAAACAAATTTAGTTTGATACTCCCCAGTTCCATTATCCTTCCATATAGTGATATCCCAAAGTTCTCCCCTTATATATGGCAAGGCTGTCGAGGCATGTCGTCAGTTATGATATGACGATATAGAGAGTGAGAAAATGTTCCCGAACAGCCAAGCGGCGAGTAGAGCTCTTACCTCAGATACTGGTTCGGGAATGCAGGACTTTCTGGACGATGTCAGTGGTACGACAAGACATGTCCTAGTGCGGATTCGGGATAATACGAAAATACAGCTTCTACAGAATATGCTTTGAAATTTAGACTCGCTGATTGTCCAACACGTTACAATATCTGTGGAACATATAAGATAATGTGGTTCGATCGTCCGTTCTGCAATTACCCCGAATATCGCTGTGTCCTTGCGCCCATATGAGGTGAGTATCATACTTCTGGGCCATCTAATTAAGAGATCTACGGTAGTCCTAAAATATTTCTGCCCCCTGTTACCCATAACAGGAGAATCTCATACTGCTGGTTTATAACGGAAAGAGATGTAACATAGTCTTGGGCTGGGCAGATGTTTAGCTCAGGAATGTGGATTCCAGGGTCTAGATGACCGCCCATGGACCTCGTTTCGCCTACCCAATAGGCGGACTGCCCTCTGAAGGAATCATTTTCGGCCACTCCCGAGGATGGATCTATTAGAAATTTACACCAATGAAAGAGGTAATGTTATGAGGCCTGAGCTAAACAAATGCGCGTTTCCTGCAAAAAATGTCCCAAACGAACTTTAGTTCTCAAGAAAACATTTTGTGTTTAACGAAATACTTATTTGCTTGTAGGCAAACGTTTGCCTGTTTAACTCATTGATAGTATTTTGATTGTAATGACATTATATAATAAATAAATAAAACGTCTACAGTCTTTTTTAAGAAGTTGTATTCAGATTCTAGTTTTAACAAGCGACTGACTAAACAATTTTTGCCCCAAACGAAGTTTATTGTTTGTCAAATATTTACGTACAGAGCCAATATTGAATATTGGAAATACTACAAATAGTTTTCAATTATCTCATTTTCTATTCCAGATTTAGAATTAACGATCAACAAAATATTGAAGTCAAATCGTTGATTAGACAACGTTTAGAAGTGTTTAGCCTTTGGAACCTTTAATATTTTGGCTCAATTGTTTACGCCTACCAACCGACATAGTTCACCTCAGACATATTAGATTTCGAACTAAATCCCACTTAAATACACTGGAGATGTAGAGAAAACTATAAATACATTGACAGGCACTGCTACCACTACTATAATAACGATTTTTGTATGTATGTGTGTGTATAATTGTAAGTTATAAGCAAAATGGGATTTAAATAAACGAACCGAAAAATGGAACATGACAGTTGTAATTCTATATTGTATAGATAATACAAAAACATATACAAATACAAATAAAGTGCACAAATATATACAAATAATACATATATACAGTCAAACCTCTGTAAGGTGTATACCTGGTAAACATTAGTAAACAAAAACTCTCAAATCTAAGTCTTCAATTTTATCAGTCAATCAAGCGATATGCCCCAAATTTCTTTCGACATTTAAACGATTTTTCCGATGATTGTGCGTCAGCCGATTCTGCGCATTTTCTGAAATTTCATAAGGGAATTGTAAGACATGTCTGCACATTCTCTGTTGGGACTTTTTGATTTTCTATTAAAACAAGAACTGTTCGACGTTTCTGCATATTCCGTGAAAGGTATTTGGTTTTGTTTTCAACCAGCAACCATGTGTTAATAAGAAAACTGTGCATTTTCAGGAACTTCAGTTCTGTGTTGTCTGCTTTCCATTGTTTGCTTTCTTCTGTCCCTTGTCAGTAACAATTGACTTGAGTATTTCCCTCTTACCGTGAAATATTTTTTCCAAAAATATTTATTTGTTCTTCTTTATAAATACAAGGTAAGTAATCACCCAATGTTTTGTTAATATTTTGCTGTGTTAACATCTATAGGCAAGGGTAGGGTAATCTATCAAATTGAACACATGCAAACAACACACAGCGTTGGCATCACATACGTAGCTGTTGTACACCAATAGTCTTTGCCTGAAAATAAGTATGATGGTATTGATGTAGCGGCAGCGAACAAACAAGCAAGTTGTCGTCGCCAAAGAGTATTGAATAGTATAGAGAACTCATGGAACGAATTGCATGACTCAAAACCATTGGCGATATCTGGCGAATAATTCAAAATCTATTACTCTCTTTTTGTCATAACATGGTCCATTCATAATTTTGATGTGAAACATTGATGCCTTTTGAAAAATGTATGCTTTTTGTATTGTTTTATGTAATAATATTGTCGAAATGGTGCGTTTATATTGAAATATACTATAAAGAGAATAAGATTTGTTATGCTATTTTATTCAGAATAAGACTTGTTTATGCTCTTTTACTCAGGCTCTCTACAGGAGAGCGGAAAAAGAGTGCAAGAAGTTCTCTATACTATTCAATAATTTTTGTCGTCGTTCTGATTATGACAAAATAAAAACAATTATTTCAGTGAGCTAAATATTGCTTTATTTATTTTAACAGTAGATGTAAGAAAAAAGAAAGTGCAATAGCAAAAAAGTGCAAAAAGTAGAAAAAAAGAGTGCAATAAGTTCTCTATACTATTCAATACTTTATGTTTATGGCAAAACAAAAACAGTTATTTCAGTGAGCTATATATTGCTTTATATTACATCTTAAGTTAATGCAGATGTAAGAACAAAGAAAGCGCAATATCAAAAGAGCATTCAGCACAAAAACTATTCTCTTTTTTATTTTCCAATGTAACATCTATTAATGTGTTCATAGAAATCGAACAGGTAACGTATAACAAATAGGTGTTATCACATCACCCGTGAGTTCGAACACTCATTGATTTTTTTTTGTAAGGAAAAACTTTGGTTCTGCTTGTGAAATTTGTTTATCTAATCCACTAGAATTTATTCCATCAAGTTGATAAAATGATATCGCCCAAATTGCCGCCGTCAGAGTTGATGACCATACGGGCTCGTTTTATGGCATTTTCCACCACTCTTGCCAGAAGTTCGGGCGACAGGTTCTCGCATTCTCGGCGAATATTCTCCTTAAGGGCTTCAAGAGTCTGAGGCTTGTTGAAGTAAACCCGCGACTTCAAAAAGCCCCATAAAAACAAGTCTGCAACAGTTAAACAGTGATCTTGCCGGTCAATGCAAATCCCCAAATTACCAAGATTAAGCGACCCGGAAATGCTTCCTTCAGAATATCGATTGTGGTTCGAGCAGTGTGCCTCTTGGCACCGTCCTGTTGAATCCTCAGATTCTCTAGTCCTAATTCATGCAATTGAGGAAGAACAAATTCGGTAATCATAGCTCTTTAGCGCGCGCCGTCTGCAGTCGGCGTCTGGCTCCCGG
Source organism: Phaonia tiefii (assembly GCA_963931995.1). Lineage (NCBI taxonomy): Eukaryota > Metazoa > Arthropoda > Insecta > Diptera > Muscidae > Phaonia > Phaonia tiefii. The sequence continues at coordinate 273,781,570 of OZ008369.1, read as the reverse complement.
CGTTACAAAAAAAATGGTTCGGTGACTCCTCCAGCGTTAACAGCACACCACGCAGTAACTTTCAATAGGTATAAAGGTTATTCGTGGGTGATACACAGATTTTTGGTGCCCCAGTCACGATTTTTTGTTTATTCATGTAACTGCTAGGATGGAAATGAGCCTCATCCCTTATGATCATTTTGGATGAAAAATAGTCCACCTCTTTGTTGAGATTCAGGATGGGTTCAGCATTGGTTCTACGCGTTCTCAAAAAAAAAAGTGGCCCGATGGCTCCTCCAGCATAAACAGAACACCACGCAGTAACTTTGGGCGGGTATAATAATGGTTCGTAGTGGGTGATACATAGATTTTTAGTGCCCAATAAATGATTTATTGTTTATTCACGTTACCGCTAAGATGGAAATAAGCTTCATGGCGTGGCCGTAGGTTACACGCGTTTTGCGGCCAACAGCTAACAGCTGATACACTTTGTTAGGGAACATCTTCAAATTGGGCGACTGCCCAATTGCGTGGCACGTCGTCTGGTCGATGTTCCGGGCTCCTCTTCGACATCTTGGGCAACAGCAGCGATATTATCAGCAGAACGACTGCTCCGGGGCCGGCCAGCTTTGGGCAGATCTCGTGTTGTCCCAGTATCTTCAAGGCGAGTGGCCAAACGCCGCAGTGTTTATCCAGTTGGTGTCGGTGTTCGCAGAACGGCTGCTCCGGGCCCGGCCAGCCTTGGGAAGATCTCGTGTTGTCCCAGTCTCGTAAACACGAGTGGCCCAACGCCGCAGTGTTTATCCAGTTGGTGTCGGATGACCAGGAAATCGGCGACGAAATTCATGGTGCGCCAAAACAACCGACAGATTGTTGCGCAAAAAAATTGAAAACAATTATTCCGCGTTCTTGCGGCGAAAACCGATTCACGGCTTGTCGATTTGTATTCTGCGTTTGTTTACTTCACAAATGTCAAACATAAATTGACATTTGGCGCCATCTGCAAAAGTTATAGGGTTTTCCAATAGGGTAATTAGTTTTGCCCCACCTTGTATAATAATAAATAAATGGTTTCCCGTTACATCCCATGAAGGGATAAGGAAGATCTTCTCACAAACCAGTGAGCTGTGCGCGTTCCAGTTTTACACTCACTGATTGGGACCTACAATTTTACACCGGTTCCGAACGGTATTTTGGGAAGCTTTTGCATGGCTAGGTACTCGATAGTGTCGCCGTCACTAGGCGAGGTGACCGCCGACGAAAGAAATTTAATGTGGTCAGAGTAGGGATCGAACCCACGTTCTCATGCACAATAGCCGCGCATACTACCACCAACCAAAAATTTAAAACAAAAATAAAAATATTTAAATTTTATTCCCAGGAAATGTGGGGATATGGTCAAATCGAAGAAAGAGTCAGAAATCGGTCGAACAACTGTCGGATGTTTAGCTAGACTTAATGCCGACTTCCTTCACCCCCGTCGAAAAATTCTTCAGAATTTCCCTCAGAATTCTTGCACAAAGTGTCCGTAAGGTGGTGCAATGGTTGGTCTGCGCACCTCCTGTACAAGAGATCCTGGGATCGATCTCTGCTCTGATCACCTTAAATTTCTTTCGGCGGCGGCGCATAGTGACACCGACACTATCTTGTATTTAGCCATGCAAAAAAGCTTCCCAAAATACCGGTCGGAATCGGTGTAAAATTGTAGGTCCCAATCAATGAGTATAAAATTAGAAAGCGCACAGCTCACTGGTTTTTGAGAAGCTCTCTCCAATTCCTTCGTGATGGGAAATCCCTTATTTTATTCTTGCAGACATCTGTCCGATAAATCTGCACGCTCTTCTGAATCTTCCAGATAAATTTTTTCCAAATTCTTGTCAACCGCCCATACTATACGGTGTCTCACCGAGACGGCATCAGAGTCGGAAACTTGTGCAGAGGCTCTGACAGATTTCTCACCGATTTCGGCAGAAATTGTTTACTGGGTAGTTGCAATCTACAGGATATTGTCGGGATGAAAGATTACAAAAATACTCGTTCAAAGAACTTTATTGTAGCATGTGTATAGCACCAAACCTATGTCTGATAATGACATATTCAATTTAGTTCCAACAAGTATGGGTAATTGGTCGGTTAATAATAATGGTCGGTTGGTTAGTTAATAACTGCAATCAGTATTGGCCAGCAGTATAGACCACAGCTTTAAAACCTTCAAAATGTCAGTGAAGCTTGGGAAATATATATAATGAAAAATGCATTACAGTCACAATTGGTTGTAGGTGAATTAAATCCATGACAAATGATGATAAATAAATGCCTTGTTTTCCAAAATTTCGATGAATATATGAATTGGGTTCTAATTAAAGCTAATGACAATCTCATAGGAAGCAGACGTGTACCAGTAACTTGAATTAAACTAATTTAGATAGTTATTTTCTTACAATGCAATATCATAGTCAACTATTACCTCTACTACTCGTACTATGGTCGCAGTTATTTTTATCCTCAGAACCGGCAAAGTATGGTTCAATTCTTTACAACAATCTAACCTGTGAATCCATGAATGCCAGTTATTTCCGTTTCAAACGATGTTCACTGGATAGAGTTGAACAACGGGGTATTGTTATAAATTTACATGGACAAAATTTTCAAACGATCACTAATGCCATGGTAATGTAACTTGAAAGATTCAAAATTAGCTATCAACATTGATAAAACACCACTATCACATTTTATACCCTCAATATTTGTAGGCGTATGTACAACTTCGCCGCAAGGTCAACAGAAAATTTGAGCCTTTTCTCTATGAAGATAAGATTGACATTTGTGATTTTCTTAAGAATGCAAAACGTCATGTATTCTGGGGTATCCTTTATCGCACAATGGCGCGATATTCCAACATTAATCATACATGTCCCTATGCTGTAAGTACTGCAATTGAAAATTTGACTGTAGGGATGTACTACCCTAATTCCTACTTTTGTTTTTGCCCAAGCATGATTTAATTATATCAAATTGCTCTATGGAACCCAAGGAACTAAAAGCGGTGCCATTGCCACGTGGAAACTACATGATCCAACTGAAAGCCGAGGTAGATAACGTCGCTAGAGCAAAGGTGGTATTATTATTTACAAGATCATAATACATACGTATGTATATATAATTATGGAAGATCAATACGAGTATATGTATGCAAAAGTCAATGTCAAGGATATTTCCTAAACGTAATCAATAAAAAAAAATATGATTTCCCGTTACATCCCATGAAGGGATTAGGGAGAGCTTCTCACAAACCAGTGAGCTGTGCGCGTTCTAGTTTATCACTCACCGATTGGGATCTTTATCACCGGTTCTGAACGGTATTTTGAAAAGCTTTTTCATAGCTAAATACGCTATAGTGTCACCGTCAATTAAGCGAGGTGACCGCCGTCAAAAAATATTTAAGGTGGTCAGAGCAGGGATCGAACCCACGTTATCATGCACAACAGCCGCGCACACTACCATTTCACCACCGACGGCCATCCAGTTTGCTACTAGTTGACCAGTAAACCGAACGATGTTAATCAGTCGAACTGACCGAATGTGATAAAACTTCCACGTGAACAGTTTCGCGAATACACTCTGAAAAATCGGTCGTTTTTTTCTTGTTTCAATGCAAATTTATTGTGTGTTTGGAGCTAGTCCCAAATATAGAAGACTTCTGCTCGAACACATTGTGTTTGCTATCCAATATTTCATATTTGAGACACAATGTTTAATATGTTGTTATACATGTGTTTGTGATCCAAATACAGCTTTGTTTGTGCTACGAATACAGCTGTGTTTGATGTACGGTTTACTTACTTTTGTTTCGTCGCTAGGCTCTTTATAAAGAGTATAGGTTAGGTTTAGGACACGTGACAATAAGAGACAGTATGCAACTTATCGTCACTACAGTTATATATATATTAGGAGGAAAGAGTGAAGGGAGGGAAGATAAGAGGGCGAGTCCCACTAATATTGGAAATAAATCTGATATATAGATTGATAGATAGACGTAGCACAAACAGAGGAACCACTCAATTCTGTTCCCAGTATAGATATACATTAGGGTGATGACTTTTATACAACCTCGTTTCCCTGTATCATATTTAGATGAGTTTTTATTTAAGATTAAATAAAATCTTACTTATAAGGTGATTAGATAAAAAAAAAACCTCACACACAAAATGATTTTATAATTTTTATTTATCAGCATTTTGGGCAATTTTTTGAAGTCACTGTAAGCAGATATAGAATTGAACACAAGCTTTCGAGCCACATATATGTAACATTATATAGGATCATCAAACACACAAGGAAGTTAAATATTCACGTTGTCATTGGAGAGGATGAATCTCAGTGGGAGGTTGTCCTTGTTGCGGCAGGAGTTGTATAAGTCTTGCATAACTTTGATCGCACGCTCACAGCACTGGTTGCTTCGGGCAATGTTGATTGGAGATTCATCTGTTTTCCAGTGGGTCTTCAAGCATTTGAGAGCTGTCGGGTAGTCATTCAGGGCTACAGATAGTTCTGCAAAATCTTCAGCGCGGAACAATGGACTACTGAACCAAGGATCAGCCCATGAGTAAGAAGTGAATGAACAGATTTTGCGCAACCTGTTCCGGGTTTCAGGCATCAGAATAAACGCCATAAGAGCTACAATGGCACGAGAGTTCCAGCGTGCATTGCAGATATTTGCGATCTGCTTAAACTTTACAAAAGGGATCTCACTCCTCTCAGTGAAGTGACGGAAGACACGAGTGAGGTGGATAAGAAACTTCAAGTCGTCTCTCCAGCCGCCTATTTCCTTAATCTCAGTTTTACCACTGCTGAAGGCTGCTTTCAATTGATCATAATTGCTCATCAAATCTTGCACAAAGAAGTACTCGATGGTTGGTGATTTAGTCGACCCATGGAGCCCATCGTCCATGAAGAACGCGAAGAACGCACATGGTGCTGGCAACTGATGAACTTGGGTTTGGGGTGACCTTTCTCTTCGAACATTTGCTGTTGTCGAACTACAACGCATGTCTTTTTGCCGGTATTCACGCTTGTTGCATCGGCAACAATCATCACAATTGATCCCCACAGGTTGAACTCATCTGACACATTCTGGAGTCCTTCTGCGATTGTTTGAGCTTTCCCATCTTTCAATTTGAGCGCAGTCAACTTAATTACTTTAGATTCATTCTTGAGGACCACGGCCTGATATTCAAAGCTCTCAATGTGCTTGCTGTCAAAGTGCATGCTCCACTTCTCCAGATAAAGCGTGCTTACCAAGTACTTCTTCACCCGAGCAGCTTCCATGTAGATAGCCTTGTGGATTCCTGACTGACAAGGGGTTTGGATTTCAATGCCCTCAGCGGAAAGTGGTGGCACACCGTTGCTGCTCCGTGGGAAAACAGCTTTGAGCTGATAACAAGGCGTCTTGCAATGTCTGTTGGGTTATGCTTCCTTTTGCTCATTGATGCTGCATTGTCATCCTCACAAGGACTATCTGTACTGTTGTCGAATGAGTCCGTGCTGCTTTCGGAACAATCAGGTATCGCTGAGCTGGTAAGTGTGTACACAGTCGCTTCCATTTCCCTATTTCGCTTGGTTGGGTGGATGGTGTTGCGACCACCAGGTTTGCCGCTGGAATAACCAACGCGGCCTTTGCTCTCAATTTGCAATTTGTAGAGATTCTCATCCACTTTGCATATCCATTCGCCTTTTACCTTGGTCATGTCAAACAGTTCCTTCAATGAATCAAAGTTTTGTTTTTTTCTGCCAGAAATTTTGTTAGTTTTGCACAAATGGCTGGACCAGATATATCCGGGAAGTTAAATGTTTTGCTCCAGAGGGCTTTAAGCTCTATAGCAATTAAACCGATCCTTTCTCTCCGTCCTTTGGCAGTGGACACAAGAAATTTGAAGCATAAATTTCCTACCACAATCATAAAAATGACATAACCTTTTGTTTCCCACTAATTTTTTTTAATTCTGAGAATCAAAAAAAGTCGTCAACGGTTTTTCCAAAGAGATACATTCGATTCAACATGAGATACCTTCACTTAATTGTAAATAAAAGCGAAAGATGTTCATCGATTTCTATGATCAATATCTCATTTTGTTTACAGGTTATGTGACTTTTCGTGAAAGTCGTAAGACTTGACACATTTTTCCATTTTGGATTTATATGATTTAAAAAAAAAATAAAATTAAATTTTTTCACAAAAATATCATTTCAAAGTGGTTTATGCTTGACCTTCCTCAATATTTAAATGGAATAAACGTTATTTTAGTCAGTAATAGGCAAAAGTTCATTCATTCTGTTCATAATTTCATAGTTCATAATTTTTGAGAAAAAAAATCAAAAAGTCATCACCCTAATATACATACATCATGTGATAGGCTGTCGGTGGTGCACTGGTTAGTGCGCGTGCCTCTTGTACATGAAATCTGGGGTTCGATCCCTGCTCTGACCACCTTAACTTTCTTTCGGCGGCGGTCACCTCGCATAGTGACACCGACACTATCGAGTATTTAGCAATGAAAAAGCTTTTAAAAATACCGCCCAGAACCGGTGAAAAACTGTAGGTCCCAATCAGTGAGTATGAAACTAGAAAACGCACAGCTTACTTATGTGAGAAGCTCTCTCCAATTCCTTCAAGGGATGTAATGGCAAACCATTTGGTTTATTCTTGCAGGCATCTGTCCGATAAATCTGCACGCTCTTCTAAATCTTCCAGATAAATTTTTTCCAAATTCTTGTCAACCGCCCATACTATACGGTGTCTCACCGAGACGGCATCAGAGTCGGAAACTTGTGCAGAGTCTCTGACAGATTTCTCACCGATTTCGGCAGAAATTGTTTACTGGGTAGTTGCAATCTACAGGATATTGTCGGGATGAAAGATTACAAAAATGCTCGTTCAAAGAACTTTATTGTAGCATGTGTATAGCACCAAACCTATGTCTGATAATGACATATTCAATTTAGTTCCAACAAGTATGGGTAATTGGTCGGTTAATAATAATGGTCGGTTGGTTAGTTAATAACTGCAATCAGTATTGGCCAGCAGTATAGACCACAGCTTTAAAACCTTCAAAATGTCAGTGAAGCTTGGGAAATATATATAATGAAAAATGCATTACAGTCACAATTGGTTGTAGGTGAATTAAATCCATGACAAATGATGAGAAATAAATGCCTTGTTTTCCAAAATTTCGATGAATATATGAATTGGGTTTTAATTAAATCTTAGGGCAATCTTATAGCAAGCAGACGTGTTCAAGTAACTGTTGTGTCTTCGATTAAACTAATCTTGCTTGTTATTTTCCAACAATGCATCATAGTCAACTATTCCCTCTACTACTATGGGCGCAGTTATTTGTAACATCAGAAACGACGGCAAAGTTTGGTACACTTCGAGTTACCAGTCTGAGCTGTGAATCCATGAATGCCAGTTATTTGCGTTTCAAGAGATGTTCACTGGATAGCGATATTCAACGGGGTACTGTAATGAATATACATGGGCAACATTTTAAAACGATCACTAATGCCATGGTAATGTAACTTGAAAGATTCAAAATTAACTATCACCATTGATAAAACACTACTATCACACTTTATACCCTCAATATTTGTAGGCGTATGTACAACTTCGCCGCAAGGTCAACAAGAAATATGAGCCATTTCTCTATGATGATAAGATTGATATTTGTGATTTTCTTAAAAGTGCAAAACGTCATGTATTCTGGGGTGTCCTTTATCGCACAATAGCGCGATATTCCAACATTAATCATACATGTCCCTATGCTGTAAGTACTGCAATTCAAAATTTGACTGTAGGGATGTACTACCCTAATTCCTACTTTTGTTTTTGCCCAAGCATGATTTAATTATATCAAATTGCTCTATGGAACCCAAGGAACTAAAAGCGGTGCCATTGCCACGTGGAAACTACATGATCCAACTGAAAGCCGAGGTAGATAACGTCGTTAGAGCAAAGGTGACATTATGCTTTACAAAATCATAATTGTATGTATTGTAGGTATATATATTTATGGATGATCAATATATGTATACAAAACTCAATGTCAAGGATTTTTCTTGAAAGTTACTAATAAAAAAAATGGTTTCCCGTTACATCCCATGAAGGGATTAGGGAGAGCTTCTCAAAAACCTATGAGCTGTGCGCGTTCTAGTTTATCACTCACTGATGGCAACCTTCAGTTTTTCTCTTGTTCCTAACAGTATTTTGAAAAGCTTTCTCATAGTTAAATTCTCTATAATGTCGCCATCACTAAGCGAGGCCTCAATGGCCACATCACGAAAAGAGGCCAGGCCCTCTGCCCGAAACCAACCAAAGCAACGGCGACGCCTACGCTGTAGGGCTGGGCATTCACGTAGAAGGTGCTCAATAGTATCCATCTCTTCTTCATCACCATAAGCATGGCAGTAATAAACCCGGTCCACAATCCAGTTGCGAGTGAAGTTCCAGCATCACAGTGACCCGTGACTACCCCAATGAGGTGCTGCGAGTCAGCCTGGTTAGGTTGGTTTGGTTTTGGTGGTTGCTAAAGATACTATTTAGCATCAATTAGTTTCTTGAGACACCGTTTTGCATACCACATCACTCCGGAAGCTCCAAAGTACCGTGTCTATAACCAGCCTGTTAATCGGAGATACCTCATTAAATGCCCTAGATATAGCCCGTGCATCTTAGTACGGTTACGCAGGAAGGGAGGGCCCATAGGCTTCAGGCGTCTATTCATCAGAGCCGGACAACTGCAGAGAAGATACTCAACCGTCTCCTCCTCTTCTGCGTCATCGCAAGCACGGCAGTGGTCTTTATATGGCAGCTTCAACAGTCTTGCGTGATTACCGATTGGCCAGTGCCCATTCAGCATGCCATTTTGGCTAGATATGTTTCCCCGATTATGGCTGAGTTAGTTCGATGAATGTTATATTCTGGCCATGTGTTTCTGGATATGCGGCACGTTTCCGTCCTATCCCGTCTGGTCTTCGCTCGTTCAAGGTAATGCAGTAAAATGCGTCTTTTGCCCAACCCTATAGGCGTTGCGACTGACACCATATGGAGTTCGGTGGAAGAGTATCCTGCCCTAGCTAGTTCGTCTGCCTTTTCTATCCCTAGGAGACCCTTATGGCCTGGTATCCAAGTAAGAATCGCATTGGCCAGTCGACCTAGGTACACAAGTTTTTCCCTACATTCACTAACGAGTTTAGATGCAGTTTTGTAAGATTTGAGTGATAGGAGAGCCGCTTGGCTATCTACAAATATTCCAACGCGCTCTGTTTTTCGCTGTAGTATAAGTGCGGCGCAGGCTTCTTTGATAGCCAGTATCTACGTTTGGAAAACGCTGCACTTGAGGCCTGCCTCTTCGGAGAAAACACCCGAGCCGGTTCCACATTATATTTTGGATCCATCCGTAAATACTTTGGTGTCAAAACCTGTAAGTGGTTCCCCTTTATCCCAGTCTATTCTCTTGGGAAACCTGACATCGAATAGCTTATCCAGTAGGTTATCGAACGTAATGGGTGGTTTTATTGAGTTCCCTTGGGATTGCCTGTAGTATACTCGCATGTCCATATGCGTTGCTCTTCCAGAGTCCAAGAGCGTTTAGTCGAGTGACACTCCAGGCCGCACTAGCTTTGATGTGAAGGTCGATTGGTATAATATGAAGCATTGTATTAAGGGCTTCAGCTGGACATGTCGCAAGTCAGCCTAGTCCAGTCAAAGAAGCGACTTAGTCCTCCCTGATTCCACTGCCGGCCATATGTCTCTTAAGATTCTGCAATCCACTCCGGCCAGCCAGGCAGCGTTGATCTCGTCCAGCGACCGGCGATTGATCAAGCCATAGAAGTAACAGATCGGTGGATTTGCAGAGGCAACCAATCTCAAATCAGCAATAGTGCATCTTACTCTAGCTGTTTCAACATTCCCTGTAACATCACTATGTCCGGGAACCCAGCAGAGTCTTAGCTTGCTGGGCATTACACTGTTCAAGATCCCCTTGCAATCCCTTACCCATTTGGATTTACAAATGTGCGACATGACCGAACTTAGGGCTGGCTTACGCAGATGACGATTTCATACGATGGATACAAGCACGAGTCAATTATCTCAGTTGCAGCTGTTATAATTCCCACGATTTCCGCTTGGATGGTACTGCACTTCGCTCACAATCTTCGTCATCGAAAGCCGGAGATGAAGGTGCTCACTGAAAATGCCCGCCCCTTTTGCCGGATACATTTTGGAGCCATCTGTAAAAATCAGATGACCCGAGAGTGAGGAAGGTATAACTCACACTCAGTCACTCCTATCTGGCATCCTGATCTCCGGGCATTGCCCAAAGTCCACAGTCGGCAGCATGTAGTCAATGGCCTGACTCAAACACTCGTCCGGGTGATTCTCAATCAATTCCTGGAGAATGTTGGCATGTCCCTCAGGAGCATGTCTCCAGTTGCCCAATTCTCTCATGCGAAGGGCGCTTCTGACAGCACAGCTAGCATAGACATCAAGAGTAGTCAAATTCAGGATTATATCCAGCGCCGACTGGGGGAGTGCTTCTCCCCGCCCCACTGATACACATCGACACAGTGTGCTGAACCTTAGTGAGCATTTTCAACTGGTAGCTGCTGTCCAATGCGTTCCACCAGACTACGCAGCCATAGGTGATAACTGAGCCCACGATTTTAACTGCACCGCGCGATAACTAACTGCACGATTTTCAGACAAAGATCCCATCTTTTGCCAATCGAATTCCTACAGGCGTAGAGCACTTTCAATCCGTTCTTCATTCGCTCCTCAGTATTTCGATTCCACTTCCGTTTCTGATCAAGAACTATATCGAGATATTTCGCCTCAGAAGATGGAGATAACTCCACGCCCTCCAACCTTGGTTTCTTAAAAAATCCAATATTTTGCCTGCGCCTAAAAAGAACCAGCTCCGTATTTGCCGGGTTAACACCCTAAGAGTGGGGACTGGTCCAAATTGACAACTCTCCCAGGACATCCTGCATGAGGTCACTGATCGTAGGCAAATATTTTCCAGCGACAAGAATAACAACGTCGTTCGCATGGGCAACAATTCTACGTCCTCTCAACTCAACGTCCCTAAGAATGCCTTCAATTACTAAAAGCCACAGCAGAGGGGATAACACTCCACCCTTCGGGGTGCCCCTTGTAGTTAGCTTCCGAACTGAGCTCACCTCATGGTTCGAATTTACAATGCGATCTCTAAGCATTTTCTCAATCCATTCGACAAGAACTGGAGGCGCCTCAGCGGATTCCAGAGATTCTCTGATAGCGCTAGATGACCTAGAGCACCTTTTATATCCAATAAGGCAGTCAAAGTGAAAGGGTATAATAAAAGAGGAACAGCGAGAGATTGACCTCAGCTTAAGTTAATGTTATTGCCAGTGTATAACTGTATTTTTTCATTATTCTTTCAGTGAGTGATTCATAAATATTCCTAGGTGCATGTGTGTATGAATTGAGTGTTTCTTCCACTGAACGGAAAAACATCGTCACACGGATGAAAATGTTCATCACCCCAACAACTTTTCTTATCGACAGTGAGCTAACGTACAGTTTCATTCCCGCTACGAAAATGTGTTCATAAACTGCAAATTGTTCGTCACTGTGATGAAAGTATAGTTGTTGCGCCAATGAATTTGATTCATTATTGCAACGAATTTGTTTCGTTGTTGCAATGAATTTGTTTCATTGCCGCAATGAATTTGTTTCATTGTTGAAATGAATTTGTTTCATTGTTGTAATGAATAAGTTTCGTTCCTGCAATGAAGTTATTTCATTGCTGCAATGAATTTGTTTCATTACAGCAATGAAGTTGCTTCATTCACACAATTTTTAACCCATTTGTCTACAAAATCCAATTTAATTAAACTTGTTGCAGGAACGATAAGTAAGTTCTTCCGGCAACGAAATGAAAAATTTGTCAAAGAAATCAAGTATGAAATTTTTCGTTGCAGCGACTACCAAATTGTCGGATATACGAAACTTTTCATTGTAGCAACGTAAACACATTAACGAAAATTATTCATCCATGCGACGAAGCGTTATTCTATTAGTGTACATTGACTGATCTGTTGCGTTTTAGTTTCATGCATTCTGTGCTCAATTGTTCGTTTGGGAGGAAACACACAAATGCTTCGACGTAAGTGTATAAATGTTTGGGGTGAAATACTTATATGGTTCCATGCAAGAGTATGTATATTTGCAAGTAAACATGCTTATGTTTACATTTAAATATAATTGAGTTTAGAACCTGAATATTCGGAGTGTGTTCCAAACATATTCATGGTTATTGCAGAATGGATTTGAGAGAGTATGTTACAGAGGCAATTTTTACCAGCGTCTTCTTATGAAATCGGAGAGTTTCAAGCAATACTTCTTCCGCCTCTTACTCCCATCCCTTTTTCCAAGTTCCAACATAATGATTTGCAATTATGGGGCTAATTGCTTTTTTCATATTTATAAGCAGTTGTTCACTATTGTGTGCTTTCACTGTGCATTGTGTATTTTTGTATATTTATCTAACTGTATTGGTTTATTTGTACATAAAAACACCATGTATGGTGTGTAATGTAATGAAACGATGTTTAAGTGATTGTACATTGATGTCGTTACCTCTTACCTTATACACAGCAAATACAAATTACACACACACACACCCAATCACACCACGCATACAGAGGATACCCAACACATTTACACACATTGCGTAGGAATATCAACTGACAACTACTTGTACCCTAATTCATATACATATCCATGCATATATGTGTGCGTATTCGTGTATCCTTAAATACATATTCATAGATGTCCTGAATGTTTAAAAGGTATCAATGTATTAGAAGGTACATATACATTTTATAGGCAAACTGACATATTTGCTTCAAGGTACATAAATGTATGCATGTACATATGTATGGATGTGCCTGATTGCATTGACATTTGTAAGTGTATGGGTGTTTTCATAGTTATTCATGCCACATACTCGTTACCATGTGTAATTGATTTTATCGGCCATGTTAATTTTGATTAAATATGCAAATCGACGTGCAAATCTACGGACTTCGTCAGGGTGGATACAATTTATACTAAAGTACAAGTTCTATACCAGAACAGCTAATTTCCTGTTATAAAAGACCCTAAAATTAAATATCTTCTAAGACACTTGAAAGAATCCATGATGTGCAATTTACCCAGCCGAGCGAGATTAATAGTCGCCATATCGTACAGCTTGCATGGTCCCTTGGGTACGATAAAGGTACCCGAAAATTGGAGGCCGCGTTTGCTATATACTGACCAACACGCTACGGTGTGACAACCAGAGATCCTCAATTCGCACTGAATATCTGAGGTACTTAAATATATGTGTATACTAGGGTACCCGTTTCATCAGGCTTTTCAATTAATCGGTTAATCGTTAATCGTAAACTCCAACCTGGCAATTAATCGAAAAAAACGAAATCAAATTATTTGATTAATCGATTATTCGAATAAAATAAAACAACAAAAAAAGAAAACAACAGTGTTCAAACATTGTACTAGGCACATTTATTAGTTTGCACCCAAAAGTGCCACTCCTTCTGGTACCTCCCATACAAAGGGTAGGGTGGGCTCTGAAACTATACCACACTATAACAACTTATTGGGACGTTTACAAGATTAGTCTCAATCTATATAAAGGTGAAATCAAGAAGGCCAAACGGAAATCCTGGCGAAACTTCTGTGAATCCATTAAGGGAACCAACTAGACTGCACGCTTAAGATGCGGGCCCGCTAAAAACCCACCGTGTGCGGGATTCTTAATGAACGACGATGAAACGTGGACGTATTCGTCTGAAGAGTCTCTTGGGATTCTCCTGGATACCCACTTTCCCAACGATGACAGGAATGCTGGTCATCAGCCAGAAGAGCTAGGCGGAAACTCGCATAGCTTAGAAAATTTCGCTCAATAGTGAGCAGAAACCACCTGATATGGGCCATTAGATGCTTTAAGCCCTATAAATCAGCCGGACGTGACGCGATAATTCCCGCGCAACTACAGGACGCACTATACCTCTCTTGTAGTTGGTTGGAGGCAATCTTCAGAGGCTGCATTATGCTGGCAGTCATTCCTAGCATTTAGAAGCAAACTAAAGTGGTTTTTCGTCCCGAAAGAGGGCGAATGCTCTCATGTCAAACCAAAGGACTTTAGACCAATCAGTCTATCATCCGTTACTCTTAAGACATTTGAAAGGTTACTGGACATTCATGTTCGAAGTAATCTTCCACAGGATCTACTATCAAGTTCTCAGTATGCCTATATCAAGGGCAGGACAACTGAGACGGCTCTCCACTCTATAGTAAGCATAATAGAAAACTTTCTTGAAAATAAGGTCTTCGCTCTTGGGACCTTCCTGGACATCGATGGAGCCTTCAATAACATTCAGCCTTCGGCGATTCTCAGGTCGTTACAGAATCTAGGAGTCAACAGCTTAGTGGCACGCCTAATTGCCACTCATCACTTAAGGTGATGGCATAGTATTTTGACATCAGGCTCATCTGGGTACCGGACACAGCGACATTCCAGGCAAATGCGTAGCGGATGCGTTAGCTAGACAGGATACTACGGCAAAATAAGGTGTTAGTATGCCAATCTCTACCTGCCATTTGCAGATCAGGCAGTGGGCCGATAATATGTTCAAGGACAAGTGGAGACATACTTCAACCTGTAAACAAGCCAGGGTCCTCTGGCCACAGGTGGACAGGAAGAGGACTAGGTAACTACTGCTGTCTTGCAGCCTTTTCAACCAACCAACAAAGCAAAACCAACGGAAATGCTTCAGGGACCCCGTTTGTAGTGATAATGACGGGAATCTTGTAACACATGTGTAGAGTATGTTGGGAATATGGAGAGATCACTTTTCTGCTTTACTTGTCCCCGTACACTGCAATATATATGAGGGTGTTTAGCACATACAGGCTGATGGCTTCGACTGCCCCCACCTAGCCAAAGCGGAGTTAGAACTGCAATGTCCTGGCTTAAGGACAACAAAACCGCTGGTGCTGATGGACTACCGTCTGAGTTGTTTTACGCTGGCGGCTATGAGTTGGAAATGCGTAATCTGACTAGACGTAAAATCTGACTAGACGAATGCGTGACACACGATTTGAGCTGTATATATATATATATATAGTATATGTATCCATTCATACTTTTGCTGTGAAACATTGATGCCTTTTGAAACATTTATGCTTTTTATATTATTTTATGTAATATCATTGTCAAAATGGTGCATTTATATTGAAATATTCTGTAAAGGGAATAAGACTCGGTTATGCTCTTTTACTCAGACTCTCTACATGAGAGCGGAAAAAGAGTGCAATAAGTTCTCTATACTATTCAATACTTTTTGTCGCCGCTGTGTTTATGACAAAACAAAAACAATTATTTCAGTGAGATAAATATTGTTTTATTTATTTTAACAATATTACATCTAATGATAAAGCAGATGTAAGAAAAAGAAAGTGCAATAGCAAGAATAGCGGCTTCAGCACAAAAACTATTCGTTTTTTTATTTTCCAATGTAACATTTACTAATGTAAATCGAACATAAATATAGAAATCGAACAGGTACCGTGTAACAAAAAGTTGCTAACACATCGCCCGTAAGTTCGAACACTCACTGATTTTTTTTGGAGCATGCTGTGCAATATGCATATAACAACGGTGATGACTATTTGGAACCCTTCTACAAACCTTGAACTCCTGTACAAATCTGAAATTGTTCTACCGAAAATTTACTATGTTTTATTTAAAAATCAGCCGACTTTTGGATACACCCTCCGTCTTATTGCCAAAAATCTCTACTAATAATATTAAATTCCTTGCCTCTTTAAATGTCACATAACACTTAATATATAGTAAAAAAATAAATATAAAATGGCAATTGACGAGTTTTTATTATTGGCCGTCGGTGGTGCAATGGATAATGTTCGCGGCTCTTGTGCATGAGAACGGGGGTTCGATCCCTACTCATACTACCGTACATTTCATTCGACGACGATCACCTTGCTTAGTGCTGGCGACACTATCGAGTACTTAGCCATAAAAAAGCTTCTCAAAATACCGTTCGGAACCGTTGAAAAACTGTAGGTCCCCATCGGTGAGTGTAAAAACTAAAAAACGCACATCTCACTGATTGTGAGACGCTCTCCTCAATCCCTTCATGGAATGTTATGGGACACCATTTTTTTTAGATATTCAAGTAATACAATATTTTTCGACTCAGCCTCTTAAATGGTTATGCCATGCCCTATTTTCTTCTGACCCTCAATTCTTTTTAAAACGCAGGGAAGATTTATTTAATTTTGAATAAAGTACTTAATTCTGTCAAAGGCATTCATTGATCATCCCTGGTACACAGTCAGCTCAATTTCTCATTTGCCACACATTTAAAGGCTTCCCACAGATGTATCTATCCTCCTACCATAAATGGAACATTCTTACCCTTATAATCATTATCAATTGCGTCATGCAAATCAGGCCAAAGTTTACCAATATAGTGAGGGGGCGTATCAATAGAACTTTGTATTGACACATGCGGTGTAGGCGATTAAATTGAAATTTGGAATGACAAAAAAAAATGTATGCAAGATTTTTAAAGAACTTTTTGTGAGCCAGAAAAACAAAGGAGCACGGATGGCAATGCGTCAATCAGTTGCAACTTATAGATTCAATTAGAAATCCAATAGTGTCCCACTACATCCCATGAAGATATTGGAGAGAGCTTTAGGCGGTGTAGACGGTTAAATTGAAATTTGGAATGAAATGTATGTAAGATTTTTAGAAAACTATTTGTGGGTCAGAAAAACGAGAGAGCACGGATGGCAATGCTTGAATCAGATGCAACTTATAGATCCAATTAGAAAACCAATCGTGTCCCACTACTTCCTATAAAGGGATTGGAGAGAGCTTTTCACAACTAGTGAGCTGTGCGCTTTCTAGTTTTTACACTCAGAGATTGGGACCTATAGTTTCACACGGGTTTCTAACGGTATTTTCAGATCTCGAGAAACGGGCCTGGGAATCGGCCTCCAAGGTCATGCTACTTGACACCTCTGGATACTTTCCCGTAGGGCTACGTGACGTCTCTAGTTCATACTGATAAACCAGCAACAATTGACGCCTGGAATTTAAAGGACTTTCAATTCCTATCGCCCCACTAAGAACACACCTTCTGTCTACCTTCACACCGTGTCACAACACCACGGTCATCTACATCATCAATATAATAATCATAACCATTACCATCACCGGCAGCATTTACATGAATCTCATCATGTTACAACAGTGTGTTTTCTGTATTTCGGTTTAGGGATGGATGATGTCCTTCTTGTATAGTTTTAAACCTTCAGTCGAATACATTGTTATCCTCAACGTCCACATGATAGATATTTATATTGACAGTTATTATGTCTGTCTGTAAAGTATTTATCTCGTTATTTATGCAGCTCATGACAATTACAATTTGTTGTTTACTCTCTCTTCTCCGCTTCATCATCATCATCTACATCATCATCAGCAGCAGCAGCAGTATCGGCCTCATCGTTAGCATCATTGCCGCCATCATCTCGGTATCATCTTGTCGCAATGTTACACAGAGATTTGCTTATGTTAATTTTTAGACATTTATCTTTGTATGCCCGATAATCTTTGTCAATATTTATTGAAATCTTCTGAGAAAATGTTGTCCAGATGACATTTGTGATTGGCTGGCGAACGAGGGTGGGTCGGGAAGTTTCTAAGAACAATGATTGAAAAGTATATTGGAATTTCAATTCAGTCGGATATCACTAATGCTCGATAGATTTCATCGACAGATTCATTTACTTTTGGGGGAGAAAAAGCAAGATTCACAAAGGTCCTTTAAAATAAACACCGACACCGTCTTCTTGTAATTTCTTAAATTTAGCTCACAGTACTTCAAAAAATAGAACCGCAAGTATAGCAAAGTGTTACCCAATAAAAGTGCATGACTACACCCACAGGAAAAATAACCGAATTGGCCGCAACCGCAGATTTCATCGCAACCGAAATTGAGGTTGTCATAACCGCATTAGAAGTTGGCACAACCTATTAGAGGTTGCTTCAACCGAATTTCGGTTGTAGGGACTAAATTCAGTTGTGACAAAATCAGTTCGGTTGTGGCAACTGCCATTCGGTGGCAACTGCCGAACATTTATATTTCTATAGAAAAATTTGAAAACATTTCAATAAAAAATTGTAAAACATTTCTAAAGAAAAATTTTGAAACCATTTCTATAGAAAAATTTAAAACATTTCTATGGAAAAATTTTAAAACATTTCTAAAGAAAAATTTCAAAACAAAAATTTGAAAATATTCTATAGAAAAATTTTAAAACTTTTCTATAGAAAAATTTTAAAACATTTCTATAAAAAATTGTAAAACATTTCTAAAGAAAAATTAGAAACCATTTCAATAGAAAAATTTGAAAACATTTCTATAGAAAAATTTGAAAACATTTCTATAAAAAATTGTGAAACATTTCTAAAGAAAAATTTGAAACTATTTCTATAGACAAATTTGAAAACATTTCCATAGAAAAATTTGAAAACATTTCTAAAGAAATATTTTAAAACATTTCTATAGAAAAATTTTAACACATTTCCATAGAAAATTTTTAAATCATTTCTATAGAAAAATTTGAAAACATTTCTATGGAAAAATTGTAAAACATTTCTAAAGAAAAATTTGAAACCATTTCTATAGAAAAATTTTAGAAAATTTCTATAGAAAAATTTTAACACATTTCTATAGAAAATTTTTAAAACATTTCTATAGAAATATTTGAAAACTTTTCTATAGAAAAATTTGAAAACATTTCTATAAAAAATTGTAAAACATTTCTAAAGAAAAATTTGAAACCATTTCTATAGAAAAATTTGGAAACACTTCTATGGAAAAATTTTAAAATATGTCTAAAGAAAAATTTGAAAACATTTCTTAAGAAAAATTTGAAAATATTTCTTTATAGAAACAAAAGTTTGAAAACATTTCGATAGAAAAATTTTAAAACTTTTCTATAGAAAAATTTGAAAACTTTTGTATAGAAAAATTTTAAATCAAATAGTACAAGATTAGTAAATTATTTTTTTTTATTCAAAATCAAATAAGTTTAGTATTGTAATATTTGAATTAGTACAAATTCTCAGTTTTTTTCACTCCAAAAATATGTATACTGCTGTATAATGTAAACAATGTTGCCAGTCAGCTGTTTTTTCGAACCTATTCGAACAAATTTATTGCTTGCATTGTGAATGCCTGTTGAAATTTGTTGCTATCATTGTGAACGAGCCTTTAACGATAACATTAGTGCAACAGCGCCATCTGGAGGGCAGTAGCAACAACACAAAGTTAGCGACAGCTAGCCATGAGCTGATATTAAAACTCACGATCTCAGTTGGAATGGCCAACTTCTGCTACCAGCGCTATGAATATATTTGCGATTTGGGTTGCAGACGTTAAGGAATCATCATAGCCTTAGTAGTGAATTGAACACCCTGCTTGTTGGATCTACTTCAAACGTAGACATTGTGTATTCCCTACCTAGTAATCTATCCATCTGGTTCTAGACAGAGAGTCTTTGCCTGTGTGGTCTAGAACTTGGTACCTGCCTTAAGATGCCTTTAGCTTCCCCTGTTGCAGGCCAGTGGTGGTCCGCTCTATGTGGGGTCCCTTGATAACTTGATACCTCCCTTACCCCTGTTGCAAGCCAGAGACTGCCTGCCTGTGTGGTCTTAAACTTGGTACCTGTCTTATCCCTGATTGCCCTGATGCAAGCCATAGATTTGCTGCCTGTTGTGTCTATACCTTGTTGCCCACCTCTCCCGCAGTTTCAATCCTGAGATTCCCTGCCTGTGGGGTCTCGAACTTAGTACCTGCCTTACCCCAGGTTGCCTCTTATTTCCCCAAGTACAAGCTACAGATTCCCCGTCGGTCTCGACCTTGTTGCCTGCCTCTGCCGCTGGTTCTAGCCAGAGATTCCCTGTCTGTGGGGTCTTGAACCTGGTATCTGCCTTTCCCATGGTTGCCATTTGTTTCCCCTGCAACATGACACAGATTTTCTGACTGTGTGGGTTTGAACTTGATACCTGCCTTTTCCCTGGTTGCCATTTGTTTCCCATGGTGCAACCGAAAGATTCCCTCCCTGTGTGGTCACGAACTTGTTGTCTGCCCCTTTAGCTAGTTCCAGCCAGATATTCTCTGCTTGTGGGGTCTTGTATTTGGTACCTGCCTTTTCAATGGATGCCTACCTACCTTTCACCAGGTTGCCTTTTGGTTCCCCTAGTGCCATCCAGAGATTCTCTCCCGGTCTCGACCTTGCTGCCTGCTTCTCCCACTGGTTCAAGCCACAGATTACATGCCTGGGGTCTTGAACTCGATACCTGCCTTTTCCAAGGCTACCTTTTGTTTTCCCTGGAACAAGCCATAGATGTCGTGCCTGTGGGTTCTCGAACTTGTTATCTGCCTTTGCCACGGTTGACTTTTACTTGTCCTAATGCAAGCCGGAGATTCCCTGCCGGTCTTGACCTTGTTGTCTGCGTCTGCCGCTGGTTCAGGCTAGAGATTCCCTGCGAGTCGAGTCTTCAACGTGGTACCTGCATATTATCTGGTTGCATTTTGTTTTCCTGGTTTAAGCCAGAGATTTCCTGCCTGTGGGATGACGACCTTGTTGCCTACCGCTTCCGATGGTTCAAGCCAGAGATTCCCTGCATGTGGAGTTTTGACCGTACCGTCAAACCTGCCTACGGTATCGACCGTAGTGTAGTCATAGGTTGCCTACCTGTTTGTCAACCTCCATGGTACAAAAATTCCCTAACGGATATTAAACCCTTACTAGCTAAGGTGAATTTCAGCAGAAGTCCCAACATCTGCAACGAACCATCGATGACGACAATTGCAACGACCTCTCGTTCACTCGTTGCTGTTATAGACGCGAGTCACGTATTTATGAGATCACCGCAGGATCGAGCCGCCTTATGCCGATTGTCATCATTGAATATTAATACGTTTGAAATAAAAGTTACCTGTATCCAGAATATTGCTGGTGTTATACTCATTCTGTCGATAAATGAATGGTATATAACGAACCCCTGGCGACCACTGAGTATACCACAGCTTCAAAGGGGGAAAAACAGTCGTTGAAACTGATATTTTTGTTCTTATTGGTTTGGTGTAAAATAAATTATGCTCCTTAGGGCAGTCTTCGACAGAAAATACTCTGGGACGCAGAATGCCATCATAGTGCGCCAACAGAAAGCGAAGTGATGTCGTCGAAACTCCTTCAAATACTCTTATAACGGCAGAGATCTCAAAAGAAGAAAACTTTAGATCCGTTTGGATACATCAGTCCATTAACATATTAGAAAAAGTAGGCAGACAAACCTTTGAAGTCTTAATTATGAAATCTCTCTCTAATGAAGATAATAACTCTTTAAATCTTTTATCCCATTGGCTTGATAAATGAAACAGCACTAAATTACAAACGTCATTTGCTTGTGAAAATGAAAATATGCTGAGCATATCATAATTTAATTAAAATATACCGACTACAATATCATATAGTTTACACTCAAACAAAAAATTGTGTTAAATTACAGCAATTTTATCCAAGCTTTGTACAACTTAATCATAATTGTCCCTACAAACAAAAAAAACTGAATAAAATGTGGTAAATTTCAGAAATTTCCGTTTCCATTAAGGCCGTTTTTTTTTTAGTTTCCATTTAATTCATTTTCATTTGCGATTATAAACGCGCAGGTTACGGATTTTCACACAGAACCAAACCAAACCAAAAAAAGAAAAAAGAAACAGGACACAGGTAAATTCTCTTTTTTTGCTGACTTGGTGAAAATTAATTAAAATTATTCCACTGCCAACCGGCCAAGCAAATTGCCAGTAGACCTGACATTGGCGTTCGTTACCTTAAAACAATCATTTCAAACGCCGCCGCATCTCCTGCTCACATTAACAAGCGCAGGACGAAGGATATGCTTGCCATGGTGGGCGGCAGGCACATCATTGTATATTCAACATTCAGCATAACTGAATTTTAATTGAACGCAATCAATTCAATTTCATGGAGCAAAGTCAATTTGAATTCGTTTCTCTTTTTTGGTTTTATAGCCGTCATGTTCATGTCCTTAACTATTTCAGCGTTCAATATCACGTTTTTGTTCTAGCCACAGCTAAAGGTGTCCATTTGACTAGCCAGCTGCCGTCTGTTTGAGACGAATTACTTGCGAGGATAGACATTGCGATAGAGCAAGTAATTCTTTAATCAATTGGATTTATAAGGATCTAAAGGACGAATTTAAGACTCAAAGATAAATCATTAAAATAAAAATTCATTATGACTACAGGTATGTGACCGATGGGGGGAATTTCAACGAAATATTCTATTGAAATCTTAATGCTTAAACTCGGTGATTGTGTTAGAGGATTGTCGAAGGATATTTAAAACGTGGCTTTATGGATCTGAAAGAAATCTTAACGAAAGGCTACTAAAAATCAAAAAAAAAATAAGAGAACTTGAGTGAGAAAGCTGGACAGATTTCATTACGGCTTCTTCCGTTACTGGCTATTGCATTCGTATAGGTTACAAATATTTTCCTCGTACTGGTTATTGTAAATGTTGCAGTCAGTGTTGCATTTTTTGTTTGTATCGTCCAATTGAAAATTTGCAAAACTCATAGTTCCTGCCTAGCACCCGATATTGTATCAAAATTTAGGTCTTACTACTATCAAATTTGACAGTCACTCTCATTCTAAACCCACAGTCCATGTAGCAATTATCTACATCGCAACCACGAGTGCTTAGATTTGTATATCCATACAGGTATTGGGGTATAAATCAGGTGATTCTGAAAGAAGAGTAACGCATAGAAAGTAATCTCATTCGAAAATGGTGTAAAAGTCGCAAGCTGTAATTCACCCAAAATAGAAAGCACACAACTCGTTCATTGTGGAAAATATCTTTGGGACAAATTCGATTTAAGACATTTAAAGGTAATTGAGTCAAATCCGTTGGTCTGTTCCACTTGCTTTCTGACCAACACAATAAACCTTGCCGATTCAATTAAATTCAGTTCAATTCTACACAATTTAATTCCACTCAATGCAATTCACTTCCATTCAATTCAATTCCAATCCATTCCATTCAATTCAGTTCAGTTCCATTCAATTCAAATCAATTCAAATCAATTCAATACAATTCAATTCAAGGCAGTCCAGTTCAATTCAATTCAGTCCAATTAAGTTCAACTTAATTCAATTCAACTCAATTAAAAAAAATGGTTTCCCATTACCTCATGAAGAAATTGGAGAGAGCTTCTCACAACCAGTGAGCTGTGCGCTTTCTAGTTGTATACTCACTGATTGGGACATACAGTTTCACGAGCGGTATTTTAAGAAGCTTTTTCATGGCTAAATACTCGATAGTGTCGCCTTTACTATGCGAGGTGACCGCCTCCGAAATAAATTTTAGGTGGTCAGAGCAGAGATCGAACCCAGGATCTCAAGCACAAGAGCCGCGCACACTATCCATTGCACCACCGGCGACCACTCAATTTAGTTCAATTCAATTCAACACAATTCAATTCAATTCAATGCAATTCAATGCAATTCAATGCAATTCAATGAAATTCAATGCAATTCAATGCAATTCAATGCAATTCAATGCAATTCAATGCAATTCAATGCAATTCTATGAAATTCACTGCAATGCAATTCAATTCAATTCTTTTCAGTTCAATTCAATTAATTTCAATGCAATCCAATTCAATTCAGTCCAACTAAATTCAATTAAATTCAATTCAATGCAATTCAATGTAATTAAATTCAATTCAATGCAATTCAATGTAATTCCATGCAATGCAATTCAATTCAATCCAACTCAATTCAATGCAATTCAATGCAATGCAATTCAATTCAACCCAATTCAATTCAGTGCAATTCAATTGAATTCAAATCAATTCGATCAAGTGTAATTCAATTCAATTGAATTCAATGCAATTCAACTCAATTAAATTCCATTTAATGCAATTCAAAGCAATTCAAAGCAATGCAATTGCAATTTATTGCAATTCAATGCAATTCAATTATAATCAATTCAATTTAATTAAATTCAATTCAACTCAATTCAATTCAATTAGATTCGGGTCAATTCAATTCAGTTCAATTCAATTCAATCCAATTCAATTCAGTTCAATTCAATTCAATTCAATCCAATTCAATTCAATTCAGTTCAATTCAATTCAATTCTACTCAGTTCAATTAAATTAACTTACATTAAGTTAAATTAAATTATATTAAATTATATTAAATTCAAGTCAATGCAATTCATTTCAATGCAATTCAGTTCAATTCACTTCAATTCAATTGAATTTAATTCAATTGAATTGAATTCAATTCAATTCAATAAAATTAAATAAAATGAAATGAACCGAAATGAAATTTAATTCAATTCAATTGAATTGAATTAAATTCAATACAATTCCGCTTAACCCAATTCAATTCACTTCAATTCAATTTAATTTATTTCAATTCAATTCCATTCATTTAAACTAAACTAAATGTAACTCAATTCAATTTAATTCAGTTCAATTCAATTCAATTCCATTCACTTCAATACAATTCAATTCAATTCAATCCAGTTAATTTAAATTCAATTAAATTTAGATCACTTCAATTCAATTCAATGAAATTAACTCAAATAAAATTAAGTTAAATTAAATTAAGTTAAATTATATTAAATTAAATTAGATTAAATTATATTAAAAAAATAAATTGAATTCAATTCGATTCAATTCGATTTAATTAAATTATATTAAATTAAATCCTATTCAATACTATTCAATTAAATTAAATTCAACTCACTTCAATTCCGTTCAATTCAACTCAGTCCAATTCAATTTAGTTCACTTCATTTCAATGCAATTCAATTCAATGCAATTCAATTAAATTCAACTCACTTCAATTCCGTTCAATTCAAGGCAGTCCAATTCCATTCAATTTAATTCACTTCATTTCAATGCAATTCAATTCAATGCAATTCAATTTAATTCAATTCAATTCAATTCAATTCAGTTCAATTCAATTCAATTCAATTCAGTTCAATTCAGTTCAATTCAGTTCAATACAGTTCAATTCAGTTCAATTCAGTTCAATTCAGTTCAATTCAATTCTATTCAAGTCAATTCAATTTAATTTTATTCAATACAATACAAATAAATTAAGTTCAATTCAATTCAATGCAAGTCAATTCAGTTGAAGAACAATGGCAAGGAAAGTGTTTCATAATGTTGGGTATTGCCACTATTTGGGCAGTTCCAAAATACATTTGATTTCAGTCTTTCGTCTGATGCGTCCAACACAATCGATCAAATAAAATAATCATGCTTCTAACAATCACTGAGCTGTGCTAGGGGCATACAGTCCTACATCGGTGCCAAACCGTTTTTTAAAAATCTTTTTCCTTGCTAAATACTCAAAGGTGTCGCAGCAACTAAGCGTGGAGACCGTCGTGGAAAGAAATTCAAGGTGGTCAGAGCAGGGATCGAACGCACGCTTTACAGTACAAGAACTGCGCACCCTGACTACTGCACCTCGGATGGCATCCAATCGATTATATTCCCTCAGAATGTTTCAAATTGACTACTGTATCTTCGAAGAGTTTCTGATTCTGAAGTCTGATTCTCGTAATAAAGTTACAATGACAAAAAATAGTTCAATCTTTTCGAAGTCCAACTCAACTCACGCGGCCTAATCAGTTCAATTCAATTCAACTCAATTCAATTCCATTCAATGCAATTCAATTCCATTCAATGCAATTCAATTCAGTACAATTCAATTCCATTCAATTCAATTTAGTTCAATTCAATTCAAATCAATTCAGTTCCATTCAATCCAATTCAATTCAGTTCAATTCAGTTCAGTTCAGTTCAATTCAATTCAAATCAGTTCTATTCAATTCAATCCAATTCAATGCAGTTAAGTTCAATTCATTTCAATTCAATTCATTTCAATTCATTTCAATTCATTTCAATTCATTTCAATTCATTTCATTTCATTTCATTTCATTTCATTTCATTTCAATTCAATTCAATTCAATTCAATCCAATTCAACTCAATGTCATTCAGTGCAATTCAATGCAATGCAATTCATTTCATTTTATTTCATTTCATTTCATTTCATTTCAATTCAATTCTATTCAATTCTATGCACTCCAATTATTGTGTCCAGTTAGAGCAACTATACTGTTATATTTTACTTCTCAGGAATTTATATGACTTCCAGGCTCCAAAGATGCAAAACTTGTTTACATCCTACTTGAATTTGGGTAGCGTTGCACTCTTAGAATGGCAATCGGCAGCTATTTGGCTATCAGTGAGAAGTTGTACTTTAGTCTTTCCACTACGGTGCAATGTCCGTCTGGTGTGCACATGAGAACGTTGTTTCAACGCCCTCTCTGGCCATCTTTGATTTTGTGATGGAAATAATATCGAGTAATTAGCTATACTAAAGCTTTTCAAGACATAACTGTTCAGATTCGGTGCAAACCTGTTGGGCTTGATCGGAGAGTCTACAAATTTGAAACCATATAGCTCACTGATTGTGAGAAGCTCTTCCTTATCCCATAATGGGAGTTATTGGAAAACATTATGGTCACTATCATAATTCAGCCATTTTATATCTTTTGGTACATCTGTTGTAGATTGTTTGCAGTCTTCGGCAAATTTTACATACGTACTACTTCCAAAATTTCCAAAATATATATATATAAGGATTTTAAGGCGAGTGCGAGCAGCGAACCAAAACTAATTTTACGCAATACACTAGAGATTTATTGAGGCATGAAATGTGTTACCTTTAATGTGCTTTGGTATAAACCATTAAATATCGAGTAAATACATATTGATACTCAAATTCCATCTCACAGTTTATTCAAAACCCATAAAAAACAACTGCCTATTTATGTTTCTCATAATCCTTTACCAGTTGTGGTAGATTTATATCAACCATCGCATAATAAAGCGCAAGTTTTTACTGCATTTATAATCCTTAAATCCTGCAGCTGAATTCGAAAAAGTTCAAAATTACGTCCAATAAAATTGCAAGACAAAAACTGTCAACAAAAAAAATCCAATTTGTGACACAACACAGGAAAAGGCAATCAGTGCAGTGAACAAAAGTCACAAGGATCACATTCCCATTAAGGATTAGAATAAAATGTTAACTATATAAAAGGCAATTTATATCAGTTGCAAATTGAAATGGCAAAGAAAGATGGCCAGTGCAATTCGATGTGATAAGGCAGGCACAAATTGAAAATCAAATGGTAGATGCAATAATTTGAGCCGCAAGGATATAACGAGAGATGATATGAATATTTATGAATATTATAAAGGTAAACAATTTGCATATTTAAAGAATCAATACATATGAACCTGTGACATGTGTGCGAGAATAAATTAGTTTATTCAAAATGATTCTAGGTATAGGTTATGTTCTTAAGTCATACAAAAACAAAGGAATATAGATATAAATGCTGCAGGTAGTTGCACGTACTGGGCGCCACTGAGTGTATCACTTAACTAATTGTACTTTTCACAAAGTGTCCCTGTAGCAAATTTGTCATTGCAGTGGTATTCCCAAACCAAATTATCTGTCGAAATTAAATTAGAAGATTAATTATCTTTTAGAAGACACTTTCCTTAATTGAAATATTGGTACACTCTCATGACACTTACTAATACTATAAGGTCACTAGCCTACACCCTATGGTTATTTTCCTCGATTCAAACATCACTAACCTATATCCTAAAGTCACTGACCTATACCGTAACGTTTATGGCGTAGATGCGAGACTAAAGATCAGGGTAAATGACAATGAGGATAAGGTAGAATCCTCTGGTGATCATTTCTGCACGTGCCACACACTAGCCGCCAGGAGGATGTCTAATAGACCGGGTCGGCCTCCAAAAAAAACCCCCAAAGTCGAGGGCAAATATTAAAGACCACCTCGAGGCAATTTAAAAAAATATGGAACGAAGTTCCTTATCGCGCGTAACAGGATGGGGGCTAAATGAAAAATATTAAACAATTTTTTTAACACTATTATGCTACAATCTAGCATTATCTACTGTATTGGGTACTTTTGCTTTGGTTTGTGTCTAGACTAACATATGTTAGAAAATTTCTTGTTTAATGGGAAGTTTTCTAGGTGGAGCCTGTAACAAATATTTAGTATATATTGTAGTTTTGAACCCAATAAAAAGTAAGTTTAGCAAAGCCAAAGTGAGAAAGTTTAAAAAAAGAACATTTTCTTAAATAAGTGCCTTCTCTTAAAAAAAGTAAATTTTCTCATAAAAAATACCTATTCATATTATTAAAGAAAGTACCTTTTCTTAGGAAAAAATACCTTATCTTAAAGAAGTACATTTGCTTAACAAAAGTAAATTTTCATACAAAAAGTACCTTTGCTTGAAAAAATTAAATTTTCATTCAAAAAGTAACTTTTTTTAAAAAAGTATTTTTTTTTTACATAAGTATCTTTTATTAAAAAAAGTACATTTTCTTACAAAAAATTTCCTTTCTTAAAAACTACCTTTTCTCTAAAGAGTACCTTTTTTGTAAAACAAACTAACTTTTCTTGAGATAAATATCTACTCTTAAAAATTTACCCATTCTTGAAAAAAGGACCAATTCTGAAAAAATTGGCAATTCTTAAAAAATTCGCAATTCTTAAAAAAAAACCCTTTTCTTCAAACAAAAAATACCTTCTCTTAAAAAAATACCTTTTCTTACAAAAATGCCTTTATTTAATGGTACCTTTTCTTAAAAATAAATTAATACCTTTTCTGGATACAAGTGAATTTCTGAAAATAAGTACATTTTCTTAAAAAATATCCTTTTCCTAAAAAGAGTACCACTTCTTTAAAAAGTACCTGTTCTTAAAAAGTACTTCTTTATAGAAACCAATTCATACTTTCATCGCTTTTTCTTACAGAAAGTACTTCTTCTTTTTCAAAATAGTACCTTTTCTTAAAGAGGCATTAGCTTTTAATAAAATAAGTACCTCATTTTAAAAAAGGGCCTTTTCGGGAAAATATAATACATAACTATTCTTAAAAAAGGACATCATTTTAAAAAAAGTTTATTTTCTTAAAAATCTATTTAAATTATCGTATTTTTCAACGAGCGCCTTAGGCGTGCTGGAACTAACTAGTACATAATATATAGCGAAAGGAACTTTGGTCCAACCGAGTGTTCACTGAAACCTCACGTAATTTGTATCCATTCCTAGCCCTCAAAAAACAGTGAAAATCGTTTTTTTATCGTAGTACATTTGTTTGTGGCCCGATCGTAACATCCAAGACATCGTTGTATACGAGTACTACATTTGTCCTATAGCTGTCGCTGACGTGCGCCATCATTTTCTAATGAAGGCATCATTTAATGCAGATTCTATCCCTAAATTTTAAAAATATTTGTTTGTTAGAATAAAGCCCCTAAAAACCAAGAACATTTTTCATTCTATTCAAAACAAATTCAATTCAAAAACAAAAAAGTTACGTATGACAAAATGTATTTGCAGCATTAATACAAATATTTATATGTTTATGTTGCTTGCATTATTACCGAAAATTATTGCATAGTTTTTGGCGCTATCGAAACATTTTTCAATAAAACTTATTGCATACTTTTTAGCGCTATCGACAAATTTTTTAAATATTTGCCTGGGATAAATCATTTTATATCTAGTTACCATTGTAAGAGAAGCCTTCTGCCGGATGATATCGCCATATAAAAGTATCTAGTAACAATTATATTGAAATATCAAATAATTATTGTTTTTTGTAACACTAAAATCTAGGAACTCGTCGAGTCCTATACAACGATGTATTGTATCTTACGAGCCACAAACAAAAAAACTAGAATAAAAATGATTTTGGCTGTTTTTCACGGGCTCGGAAAGGACATTTTGTCTTTATTTTAAATTGTCTCGAGGTGATCTTTAATATTTGCCCTCGACTTTGGGAAAATTTTTTCGTGACCTGGTCTAATGCCTTATATGGGACCCTGCCTATTTTTGCGACCTGGGAGAATTCTCTCCACTGGCCTAAAACAAGATCTTGAGCTTTATTATGCAAATATAAATGGTTCTATGTGAAAAATTGTTGATTTTGTTGGAACAACAGTCCATTTTAAGAAAACACACTCACTGAAACCACGTGACAAGTTCATCATAAAATTCCTAAATACTGTGCCTGAATAGAAATATATCATCAATTGTATATATGTATTAAAACTCCTATGACACAATGTACATACGCGGGTTAGTAGCGATCGAAAACCACAAGCCTGTTTCTCTTTATCTCGATCGAAAAGCTAAGCGAACGAAATCAGTCACTCACATTCGACTCGAATTTGCTTTCTCTAAGTCGAAATTTTCGATCGCCTGACTCCATTTTCAGCAACCAGCAACCAAGGCCACCAAGTGACAAACTATTTCTTGGGAATACACTGAAACGGTTATTGCTTCCTCTCGTTTACGATCTGAAGTTCAAATTTTCCTTGGGTAATTTTACACAATTTTGTCCCGGAAACAGATTGGATTGATTTTGTCAAAATTCAAATTTTCAATGAGACAGATCCTATATTGGACAGATGTTAGAAAAAATCCTATACCGCTGATGTGGAGGATCTTACGGACTCTGTCACCTCAGCTGATAACAGATCACTTTATGCCGCATGCCATACCGGTTACTACCGAGGTAAGAAGAAACCTCCGTGGTGGAACATAGATCTGTAAATCCGAAGAAAATCTTGCAGAAAGCAGTTTAATATGACAACGTTCTCAGGGACCAAGCGAGACCAGAATATCTACTAAAGTAGACCTAAAGAATATAAGAACGAGTGAAGATCTTCAGAGACAAGGACTTGGAGATATTTCTGCGATGACATTGAAAATATGTCAGAGATTTCCAGATGGCGCAAAGTCTCTCCCACCTCTCTTGGATATCTGAAGAAACAAAACGGGCGATGGGCAACATAGAGAGAAGAATCGTTAGACCTCCTGCTGGACACACACTTTTCTGGAAACTGGTCTGAACAGCAACCTATGGACGATTTTGTTTTGGGAGGCCCAACGTGAAATTTAGGCTGACAAATAGCAAAACATTCAAAATCACTACTTAAGGATATAACGTCTTTGGGTGTTTCTTCATTGAGTTGGAGGGTTCTGGTTGCACAGTTGTAGCATAACCTGACGACGTGAGAATTGCAGTATAGGGAAAATACCTCTCAACTTGCAGAGATGTGGTACAGAACTTGATAAGGCTCTTTAAGTGGGCCACGGAGAATGGACTGTTTGTAAATCCAGAGAATCCCGAACTTCTACACTTTACCAGGATATCGAAGGTTCCGTATATTCATCCCTTGTGTCTTTGTGCTAATAGATTTTGCGTAACAGATAGTGCAGGTGATTCTCGGCAGAAATCTTAACTTTATGTCGAACACAATGGATAGGATCAGTTGAGCCACAGGAACCCTACATTCTTGTGAAAGGGCCATCGGAGGACGACGGGGTGTATCTCCGAAAATACTATACAGGATATATACAACAGTTGTCTGCCCTACATTTTTTTACGGCGTAGTTGTGTGGTGGTCCGTACAGGAAAAAAGCAAATTGCCTAAGCGTGTTAACAAAAGTCCTGAGAATGACAGTGATGTGCATCACTGGTGTCCTTGGCACAACCCCTATCGAGGGTTTGGCGGTTATCGCACACCTGTTACTAATAGATTTCCTAAGAAGGCAAATGGCTACACCGTAGGCAATCGGCCTAAGATATTCTTCTAATATGAATCACCAGCCGATGTGGGCATGGATCGATTTTTAAGGATCTACGGCTGTCAACGTTAAAATTCGACCAACTTACACCCACTTCAACCATTGAAAGAAACTTCTGCACTCATATCGCGGACAAATAGGACCGGAATGTACCCATACCGGGTTCTATAAGGTATTTACGTTTCTACACTGCTGGCTCCAAACGAGATGGCAAGGTAGGGTTTGAAGTCAAGTCAGAACTTGCAGGATCACCAAGCAAGTATGGTCAAGTTATGAGCTAAATAGTTCTCCCAACCTGATATCCATTCCAAGAGAAAATATCCCTGTACTAGCGGCTGTGATCACTGGACACCGTTTAACACCGTCAGACACGAGTGTAGACTAGGAACTTAATTCAAAAAAAAACAATGAATGTTCGAACTCACGGATGATGTGTTAACACCTTTTTGCTACACGGTACCTGTACGATTTCTACGAACACATTAGTAAATGTTACATTGGAAACTAAAAAATAATAGTTTTTTTGTATACACCGGGCAATGCTGAACATCAAATGACTCTTGCTTTGTTTGGCCATTGCAACAACAACGAAACCACCAAACACACAACATCGCACATACTTTGTCCGAAGTACCTGACGTATACGTGTGTCACATAACCACATGTTTGCCATATCAACAGCAACGAAACAGCCAAACACACAACATCACACATACTCTGTACGAAGTAGCTGACGTATTAGTATGTCACCATAACGTCGACTGCGCAATGAAATTTTGCGTAGCTATGCTTTATATCTCCGTTCAACAACAGCAACAGACACATGTACATACATACATTATTATGTTAATACATACGCTGTAGACACAATTTCATTTGCCTCACCCCTGCCACACCACTCTTTCATCATTCTCTTGCTCGCTCATTTTTGTTTAACACGTCATTATTCTCTTTCGCAGTCGCAGAAAATCTGGTTTTAGCAGCAACATAAAATCTGGTTTTAGCAGCAGCATAAACTCTGACTTTGATAGGTTTAGTCCCTATACGCCGCTATAGATGTTAACACATCAAAAGTTGTGAGAGGTTTGAGAGGCGTTGTTTTTTTGTATGATAAACTGTTTTTCAAACCTCTCCCAACTTTTTATGAATAAGGCCGTAGGAATCTCAGCTCATGATTTCTGAAGAAGCTATGATGATGAAGAGGAGAACCAGAGCATCGAGATAATATCCAGGATCTTACTTCATGTTGGATTTAACACACATTCAGGTAGTTAAACTTAATGACCTTAAAACGTTTCATCAGGGAACTAATTAGTTCGCCAGGTACCAATGTATAATATTTCTTCAGTCACATACTGGAACATCAGGGTGATGTATCACATGGCTATAACGCAGCTTAACTATACCGGGTCAATTTACCTGTTCAACGATGGCGACGGAATATGACATTCCGTGGTATCACAACGATTCTCATTGGACTAAGTATATCAATTGTTCTAGCACCTTCTAAATAACCTAGAAAAAGCCGAAGAATTGTTCGAAAACACGGCACCACTTTCAAAGGCTCGTAGTCAAATATCCTGGCAAAAGGTCTGCCCTGATGCCGTACAAAAAAAATAATCCTTTTTATTTTATGAAATGTCTCAATTTTCTCACAACCAAAGCAAATCCTCATACATCTTTCATCAGTTTTGCAACAACTTTGACACTACACCTTTTCCAATTAATTTCAAATTTATCTTCCCAAATAAAACAAAAAAGGAGTCAATTTGCCTTGAAGGCTTCTTCCTTTTCAGATTTTGTTTAAACTTTATCTTGAAAATATAAACAACTAAACAAACTGAGTAAAACTATTAATAAGACTTCGTCTCGCAAACTAAAGAACTGAACAAATATAGAAGATAGTCATACCCTGAGTACCAGCACCGAAACACCAAGACGAAGAAGTTTTCCTCAATGGCCGGAGGGTGGGCAAAGGTGGGCAAAACGATAAAAGTCTAAATAGTTTACGCAAAATGGTGTTTATTGAATTTAATTGGCTTTGAAAAGGAGCAATGCGCCATAGTTGTCAGGTAAAAGGAATGGTGAGGTAGTAATCTTGAAGATCTACCAATAAGGAAATTGAGGCTGTTGGAAAATTGAAAAGGCATGGAAGGTAAACTTTTATTTCGGAATAATGTTGCAGCTTTAAAACTTTAAAGGCTGGTACTAAGTTTGTTCGTACGAAGCAAAGGGGACAACATCAGTTTTTTCGCTGCGCAATTGCCCAGCATTATATCAGTTTTAACAGCAATTATTTTTAAATATTTTATTTGGTTTTAAGAAAATAAGTTCGAATATTGAAAATCAGTTAAAATATTTGCGGATTGGATTCAAATTCAAACTCGCATTCACATGACGATCATTTCAATGTTTGTGCAGCATCGTCCTCAGCGTGGATCTTGTACGCTCCACTGAAAGGTTGATCGCAGCCCATAGTTGCGGGACACACATGATAATGGTTGTCTACTTGCCTGGGTACAAACTGTTG
This sequence comes from Phaonia tiefii, assembly GCA_963931995.1. Taxonomy (NCBI): domain Eukaryota; kingdom Metazoa; phylum Arthropoda; class Insecta; order Diptera; family Muscidae; genus Phaonia; species Phaonia tiefii. The sequence goes on along the minus strand of OZ008369.1, from coordinate 273,747,082 downwards.
ATCGAAGTGACGAATTAAAATAAAAGCCGGGTCCTCTTTTGGAATACTGAATGAGAGTTGACAACATTGATAAATTCTTCCTATAATATTTAAAGTTTTGTAAAAGCAAAAGTTTGGTTGCAGCAAAGGTTCCCACAAGGTTAAGCGTAGCGAAAGTTGAACGAAACTAGACATATAGAAATCTGGACATAGGAAAGTTGCAATTTTCAGAGATAGCCATGACCTATCCATAGAATCTCACACAGATACTGGCGCAGAACGCAGAACGCATCGCATTTTCCACATTATGAAAACTGCTGCAGACACCGTACTTGGTTATGAAAAACCGATAAAAGACAAACTATGGTTCGATGAAGAGTGTTGCATGGCAACTGATGAAAAGAATTCTGGACGTATGGCAACGCTGGAAACAGTTGCAACGTGAGCCGCAACAGAGCGATATGAGGAGAAGAGGAGAGAAGAAACCCCTTTCTTTAAGACTAAAAAACGGTTGTGGAAACAGCGCGAACGTGAACAGATTGAATCTTACCGAAGGAAGAATGAGGCATGACAATTCTACCGAAAACTACAAATCCAAAACAAACGGAAATGCATCAGGGACCCGATTTAGTAGAGATAAGGCCAAGAATCTTGTCACAGATGTGCGGAGTATGTTGGGAATATAGAGAGACCACTTCTCTGCTTTACTTGTTTCAGAAGACTGGAATAGACAATATAGACTTTATGCGCAGATAAACTCATTCAGGTACTGGCGCATAACGCACCCCCGCCTTAAGATCCTGAAGCGTGGGGAAGCACATTTCCCACTCTATGAAAACTGCTGGCACCAACGTACTTGGTTATGAAAAACCGCTTAAAGACAAACCATGGTACGATGAAAAGTGTCGCATGGCAGGTGATTAAAACAACGCTGCACGTATGGCAACGCTTCAATCAGCTGCAATGCGAGGAGACATGTTGTGGTGTAAGTCGAAGGAGAGAGAGGAAACCAACCCGTTTATTTAAAAAGAAGAAATGGTTGCGGAGAAAGCGCGAGAGTGAGCAAGTTCAATCTTACGGAAGGAAGAAAGAAGCCCGCAAATTCTACCGAAAAGTACCAAGCCAAACCAACAGCCATGGATCAGGGCATCCCTTTTGTAGTGATAATGATCGAAATATTTTCGCAGATGTGCAAAGCATGTTAGGAATATGGAGAGATCACTTCTCTGCTTTGTTTGCCGCAGGATACGTCAATTTAGATAAAGGTGTTGAGTACATACAGGACGATGACGTTGACTGCCTCCTCACAGTCAAAGCAAAACTACAGGGTGTCTCAGTAAGAACGCACTTTTTCATTTTAGAATAAATACACGTATTTTTTGAGATGATTGTGATTTTTTTATTGAATTGTAAAGAAGATATTTTCCGATTAAGTATGGAATAAAATATGCGTAAAATGGCCTCCACCGCTCTGATGACAGGCCATTTCTCTTGTCATGACAATTTTCATGACTTTTACACAGATATGTCGCTGTCACCGACTATGCGTTGGATCACGGATTTGAGCTCACGAATTGTTTTCGGTTTATTTGCATAAACCCAAGATTTCACAAAATCCCATAGAAAGAAATCGCACGGAATCGCACATATGTGACAGCTGCCAAATTTCAGAGTTGCCATTTGCACCAAAAAAAAATGCCACTAAATTTAAAAAGTGCAATTTTACTGAGATAACGTTTAGAACTACAACTTGACGGCTTATGAACAACAAAGCCGCTGGTGGTGACGGGCTACCGGCTGTTTAAGGCTGGCGGCTATGAGTTGGTAAGGTGCAAGCTTCAGCTCATATGCAAAATCAGGATAGACCCGACAATTGGAGCCTTAGCATATTGAGGCCGGTTTTTTCAAAATGCAGCCAGAGCAATTGTACCAACTATCGGGGAATAAGCTTTTTTTTCATCGCATTCAAGGTCCTCTAGATCGTACGGTTCGAAAAACTAAAGCCGTTTCTTGCAGGTCTGGTCGGACCTTATCAGTGTGACGACGAGATTTTCACATTACGGCAAATCCTGGAGATAACCCTCAGTTGAAATGGTTGGCCACATTTCCATTCATTGTGGCAAAATGTACTTTGATATAATATAATATAAAAGAGTATTTCTTCCACACCTACCACATATTTGCAGACTATATGGCTGCCCTCGATAACCCGATACGGGGAAAACTGTTTTAAGCTATGCTGGGGCTTGGAGCTTGAAGCTGGCAGGCCTTTGCAGCAGGAACTGACTGACACGGAATCCTCAGTAAACGCAGGTAAAAATCTCACCAAACCATTTCATACGAGATGAGGCCTCAGTCAGGGCTACACCCTATCCTGCGATCTCTTCAATATTTTAATTGAGACAACACAAACACACAAAAAATGCAGCAGGCAAAGGCTCCTACTGCTCGCATATGATAATGTACACCACCCAATTTAAGATTATATTGATATTTCAGGTGTCAACTTTGTGCTGAAACCAACTCCGTGCCGAGACTAAATTATCGAAGACGGCGGCACAACAGAAAATTTAAATGATGGGTCTCGGTTTTGCTAAATTTGTGTATAAATTTAGAATGGTTTGGAAATAACTAGACCTTTAAAATTCAGTTAGTCGGTCAAATCGGGCCAACCAATTGTATCGGCAGATGATCTTCACACACAAAATGTTTGTTGACGGCGACGCGTCGATAGAAGTTCCATCGGCCTCCTTGTTGACGGCGACACGTCGAAAGATGTTCCATTGGCCTCCGTTTGTCAATCAGTTGATTTTTTGGGTATGTTATGATTATGGTTGATGCTAAGCAGTGTTGCATTAAATTGTACACCAGTTTAAAATGAGGTTTAAAATTAAACTTCAGTTTTTATAGATGAAAATTGTATGAGTAATTTTCTTTGTTAGCGTGGGTTAATGGAGTTAACCTTCGAAGTAAGTTAATCTTAGTCGATGTAAATCCCGCATTAAGCTAGCAACTGTAACACTTTCCAATGGTGTTGCCAGATTTTACATGACAAACAATAAAAATTGCCTAGGCTAGAAATACGACTGGCAACCCTCATAGTTGTATAAATACGCACCCAGTATTCGAAAATAGTCAACAACATGTTTTGCTTCCGCACCAAAAGGATACATGAATGCAGCCCTACAACATGAGGCCGTATTGTAGATTTTATGTGCAACATAAAACTTAGAGAGAGAGGTGATGAAGAGCCAGAGAGCCCAAGAGTATGTGAGTGCGTTTCGAGTGGCTGAGTGAGAGTGTATGATGTGACAGGATATGCTTAAGCATTCAAGTGTAACATTGAGGTTTTTATATGCCAAATGATACTTTAGAGAATGATGTCGATGTCTATGTCGATGATGATGTCGATGTTGATGTTGATGGCACTGCTGATGAGTGTAATGCTTTTGATGAGGACGATGATGGTGCTGATGATGCTGCCACTGATGAGTTTGTTTCACTCGAGGTGGATTTGAAAGCGGATGTCGATGTTACTGCCAGTGTTGTTGATGCTTGTGCTAAGGATGCTGATGATGATGATGTTAATACGTTGTCGTGTTGTGTTCGTTGCTGCTTCCAAACTTATGCATATGCATGAATATGTTGCGTTTCATATGCGTATTTACTTTGGCTCCCAAAAAAATTGTTCAGTGTTAAATTTGACTGCAACAAAATTTCCATTTGACTGCAAATCAGTTTGTGGAACATTGTTTTGCACTCTGTTCTCTCACCCTCTGATACAGCAAACAACTTCTTTAGCTTCTTTTAGCTGTTGGTTTTATTAACATTTTGATTGGGTGTTGATGTTATTTCTACACTTAGATGGCTTTACTTTCAAGTTGTTCCAAACTGGATTCATATCCTTTCTTTCCCCATTTTTGTGTGTGCGCCAAAAACTTAAGTTGTTAACAGAAAATTGTTTGATTATTTACAGTTTTGCCTTGATATCTCAGGGCTCATCATCGTCAGCATCACACACCACTTGTGTCTTAAGGGAATACGGACTTGACTATTTGCTTTCTTATTCTAATGGATGCACTTTTAGTAAATGGCTTCAATCGGGTTTGCCTTTGCGTCTTTTGAATCTCTTGTTGAAATGGTGCAATGTTAAAATGTATTCCCTGTAAGGATTTTTTTTATTTACCCAATTGAAATCTTAGTCAAAATAAATATACAAATAGTTAATGTTTACTTGACTGTTGGTAGGCGATGAGAAAGGAGATGCATCTTTTCAGATATCAGTGAAAGACTTTTAAAGGATTTGAATTCCACTGAACTCGATTTACCAGTAAGTGACAGTCATGTTGTTGATTTCCTCGGCCTGTGAGTTATGGATATAATCATTAAGGACATACAGAGCAAGTAAAATGCAGACCGTTGTTCCTTGAAGTGACCCAAAGAAAGTCTTTGAAAATATATTTAAATGGTTGACTTAAGTGAGCTGAAAGTGTCCTTTAGCTTTGGTAGAAGTAGCTTTCATTATTGGCACACTTCCAACATCAATGCAATATTGGGTGGGGTAGGTGAAGTTTGGTGTTTGTGACACTCGATGAACAACTCACTTAGACTTACTATTCGAGATTAAGCGTTAGCCCCGCCGGATAGCAATTTAGTTGGCTCCAAGAAGCTCAATATCTTGTCTACGCCTAGATAACTTAATTCTCCCGGGTCTTTAAATATGTGGCATCCCATAGTGGTGCAAAGGTTAGTGTGCTCGGCTCTTGTACATGAGAACGTGGGTTCGATCCCTGCTCAGACCACCTTACATTTCTTTCGACGGCGGTCACCTCGCTTAGTGATGGCGCCACTTTCGAGTACTTAGCCATGAAAATGCTTCTCAAAATACCGTTCGGAACCGATGTAAAACTGTAGGTCCCAATCAGTGACTGTAAAACTAGAAAGCGCACAACTGATTGTGAGAAGCTCTCCCCAATCCCTTCAAGGGATGTCATGGGATACCATTTTTTTTTATCCTATAGTAGAAACCCTTCTTCGGCCAGCGACGGACATATGTAGAGAATATATGCAGTGGATTGTTCCTCTTATTCATCGTTACAACTTCATAGAAGTAATTATTCATGATCTTTATTTTCGCCGAATTTCTATCAATTAGGCAATGCTGCGTCAAAGCTGAAACAAGCATTGATACCTTGGAAAAGGCTAGAAAGAGAAGGTTCATGGATATCCTGTTATCCACTACCGACCTCGTCTATCTTTCCTGCATCATTAAGTTAGAGCGTTCTAGCGGGCTATGTCTACAAATTCATATGTGTGACAATCCCGTGATCTTGGTACCTGTAGCGTAGGCCACATCCGTTTTTGAAGTTTCCCGGAATGATTACGTTGCCAGACACCCACAGAAGACCAGGTAATGAGTTCTAGGAGACTGATTAAGAGCTTAAGAGCCACCTGACTATCAGAAGACGACACAAACCCCTATAACTATAAGTGTATAATTAGCCTCAGCTTCAGCCCTCCGCCGCAGTCCCAGCATTACCCACAACCTCAACCTCAGACTCAGCCTCAGCCTTAACCTCAACTTCAGCCTGAGTATCAGTCTCATCCTCAGCATCAGCATCAGCATCAGCCTCAGCCTCAACCTCAGCCTCAACCTCAGCCTCACCTTCAGCCTCAGCATCAGCATTAGAATCATCTCAGCATCAACATCAACATCAGCATCAGCATCAACATCAAACTCAGCATCAGCATCAGCCTCGGCCTCACTTCCCTAATCCCCAGAATTTCCACCTGTTAAACGATACAATGTTAATGTAGTCTACGAGAAGGAGACAACCATACTTCCCCACAGTAGATCCCAGACCCTACCTGATATTTCTATTTTCAACCACCCAGGTGCAAGCTCACATATACCTCTATACTGGGAACTATTTTTTCCTGGCATTCGTTTCCTCTTTGAGAGTGCGATAGTTGACAAATGCTGGTATATTGGACACACTTTCCAACACTGTTCCATTATGGTAGTTGCCTTCATGTCCCATTGTCTCAGTTAACTATACCTGATGATAGACCCTGCATCAATTTGCTTCCCTAAAAAGTCCACCGTCAGCATATGTAACATTACCTTCAGGGCATCTGTGGCACTACTAGCATACGAGCAAAGTCTTGGCGTCCTAGTTGGTAACACAAAGTTCTCGCAGGCAATATTCCACCTGATCCTTCCAGCGAAGTCTTGGTCGTCCGAGGCGGTAACACTAATCGCTTGCAGGTGATATTCCATCTGGTCTTTCCAGCGAAGTCTTCGTCCTCCAATTTGTCGGTGTCCTTCGAGTACGTCTTTCTACGTTTCTACAGATATGGTCTAGTAAACGATTTATTTTGATTCGCATGGCGGGACAAAGACTGGACCCGTGGTTGATCCTCCGTTGATGCGCGTCGTTCCTTATTATAAAACCATATATTTTTCGAACCGTTTGCCACTCGAAGACTCGAAGTGATGTTTCATTAGAATATATTATGACCCAGGATTCTGCACCATAAAGCAATACAGGTTGTGTAAAATGTCTGTTACAGTTGGAGCTTTGTTTCTCGAGAGCTGATCTTATCTCAGGAGTGCTTGCTTAGCCCCAACAATATCTGTTTGCAAGCACAATTATCCATTAGACTTCTAGACTAATGTCATTCCTTCTGTTTACAGCAGATCCAAGGTAAATGAACACGTCCACTGCACCCTGAAACATCTCTGTTTTTTGTTATTTGGATGCAAATATAACGTGTTTGTAGGTTCTCGCAAATATAGTATACTTGTGTCCAAACATATTGTGTTTAACACTCAATATTACATGTTCGAGACACAAGGTTATAATAGATATTTTTCTGTCCCAAATGTATATATTTGTATCCAAACATATTGTGTTTGACATTGAATATTACATATTTGAGACACAATGATTAATAGGTTATAATACATATTTTTATGACCCAAATGTGGCTTTGTTTGGTGAATACTGCTAAATAACAAAAACATGACAAAGAAACAAAAACGCAGCAGATCTTCAGTTCATGAAACCAATGCTTGTAAACATACACATTGTTCGTGCAATATGTTGCTGGGACTAGAGTTTTCAGCGTAAACCTCGAACTTATAACGGATATCAAGGTTCACCCTTTCATTCAAAAGGGTGGATGTTCTGCCTATCGAAACCATTAATTTTGTTGTGTCCTTGTTTTCTGCCAACCCCATTGTTGATTGGATTCCGCCCCAATTCTCGACAATGCGTCTAAATCATCATCATACTCGAGCAGTACGTGATTTTTGGTGCTGATAGTTTTAATCGTGTTAATGATCTCTATTAATGATAGGGGGTTGGCCTGCATGAGGCCTCGCCTCGAACTAAAAGGTTCGGTGAATTATTTACCTCTCTTTACTGAGAATTTCGTGTCGGTCATTGTCATTATGTGGCCGTCGGTGTTGCAATGGTAGTGTGCGCCCCTCTTGTACATGATACATGGATTCGATCCTTGCTCTGAACGTCTTACATTTCTTTTGACGACCGTCACCTCGCTTAGTGATGGTGACACTATCGAGTACTTAGCAAAATACCGTTCGGAACCGTTGTAAAAACTGTAGATCTCAATCAGTGAGTGTAAAACAAGAAAGCGCACCGCTGACGGTTTGTGAGAAGTTCTCCCCAATCCCTTCATGGGATGTCATGGGAAACCATTTATTTTTATTCATTGTCATTGTAGAAAGGCGTGTCAGCTTAGCAGTAATACCAAGCCCCGACATAACTTGGCACAGATTTCCTTGTATCGGGCTATCGAAGCCATATATAATATACAAAAAGGTAGTAGGAATCGATTTGGTTTTCATGGCTTTCCTCCAGGGTTTGCCGCAGTGTGAATATCTGGTGGATAAAGGATTTTCCCTTTCCTCCAATCTTAAAACCTTTAATTTTGTCATGTCGTCGTTTACTACCAAACCCACTTTCGCTGATTTCTTCTCAATTCTCGAAAATACTGCAGTAACTTCTCGTAGATTTCGCCCAATGATCGCCAAATCATCAGCATACGCGAGTAGCACGAGACTTTTGCTGCTGATAGTTTTATTCGTGTTGACTGCAAATATAGTATACTTGTATCCAAACACATCCTGTTTTCTGTTCAATATTACATGTTGGAGAAACAATGATAAATATGTTATAAATTGTTTGATTGTGTCCCAAATATATATTTGTTTATGAAACAAATTCAGCTGTATTTGCTGTACGAGAGCAAGAGAATAAAAGAGAGACAAATGTGAGAAACTATTTTGAGGAAAGAGTCTGAAAAGGCCACAACGGGAAGCTCTTTGTTGGCTCGAGCTCATAGCTGGTAAATCGAATATTTAAAGATATTTAACAAAAAAAAAAACACACAAACCAGCTTTATATGTATATGTTCTTGTAACAACCCAGTTAACAAAGTTTTCCCACAAGTCTGACGTCCGAGAACATGTCTGCACTTTTATCAGATATTTAACCGAAAAATCGTAAAGGTCTTCCGAAATTTTTACGATTTAGTCTGCACATTGTCTGACTTTTTTCAGTCGTCTTCTGCACAAGCTTACGAAAATTTTCTGACATCGTCAACACATTCTCTGATGGGAATTTCGCAATCGAGATTTGGCCGACAATTTCTGCACATTCTGGGAAGGAATTTGTTTGTTTTTGATTTCGATATTATTTTTGCATTTTATTGCCAGTTTATATTCTGTCACGTGATTGTGTCATTTGATCGTCAATAATAAACAAAGCGTTAAGTACATATGCTAAAAAGTTAATACTCCAATCATTTGTTCCCAGAAAAAAAGTAACAACGGTGTTAGATTTTATCAGAAAACGGCGGAGTTTGTCGGTATATTTTTCAGACTTGTGTCAGACAAATTCTGACAATTTTGGACAAATTGTGCGACCAAGGCCTGAAACGGACAGCACATTGCCGAACAAGCGTCCAGATTAACCTGCGAATGTTATATCCGCATTTCCCCAGACAAGTCAGTCCAAATTATTGACAACGGTTCATACAACTTTCATTAAGAATTCTGACCGAATTCGGCATCAGACTCGTAAACTTTTGCCGACGTTCTGTCAGAATTCGGACAGGATTTGTAAGAAATTGTTCACTTGGAACGCATAACGATAATTGCGTTTGCGCAAACTACCGAATTTCCCCAGAGAGGTCGAACTAAATTCTTGTCAACCATTCATACCATTTTCAGTAAGAATTCTGACCGAATTCGGCATCAGACTCGTAAACTTTTGCCGACGTTCTGTCAGAATTCGAACAGAATTTGTAAGAAATTGTTCGCTGGAAACGCATAACGATAATTGCGTCTGCGCAAACTACCGAATTTCCCCAGAGAAGTCGAACCAAATTCTTGTCAACCGTTCATACCATTTTCAGTAAGAATTCTGACCGAATTCGGCATCAGACTCGTAAACTGTTGTGGACGTTCTGTCAGAATTCGGACAGAATTTGTAAGAAATTGTTCGCTGGGAACGCATACCGATAATTGCATGGTAAAGTGTTGTAGCGTTTAGTGACATTGAAACCTGCTGAAAACGAAACGTGGGAGACAACAAAGAAGTGAGAGAAAGCAGCAGCAGATTCTCATTTCGTGAGAAACAAACAGATAATTGTAGTAAATATAAACGGGACCGATTTAAATCTTTTTGTTGTAAATTGTAGCGTTTAGTGACATTGAAACCTGCTGAAAACGAAACGTGGGAGACAACAAAGAAGTGAGAGAAAGCAGCAGCAGATTCTCATTTCGTGAGAAACAAACAGATAATTGTAGTAAATATAAACGGGACCGATTTAAATCTTTTTGTTGTAAATTGTAGCCTTTAGTGACATTGAAACCTGCAGAAAACAAAACGTGGGAGACAACAAAGAAATAAGGGAAAGTGAAAAAGATTCTAATTTCACGAGAAACAAAGAGGTAATGGTAGTAAAAGTAAATAGGACCGGTGTAAATCTTTTTACTTTTAAATTAATTGGTTAAGAATGTATATTATAAAATTAATTATAATATATTGTTATAATTATAAATTATGATTTAAATATAATTATGTTTGGGAGGAAATACGCATATGCTTCCACGTAAGTGTATGAAGGTTTGGAAGGAAACACACGAATACTTCCACGTAACAGTATGTATGTTTGGGATGAAACATGTATATCATTCCACGTAAAAGTAAGCATGTTTGCAAGTAAACGTGCTAAATATTCCATTTAAATATAAGTGCATTTGGAACTTGCAAATGCATGAATATTTGGAGTGTGTTCCAAACATCTACATGGTTCCAGCATAAAGTGTTTGAGAGAATGTGTTACAGAAGAGATCGGGTTTCTCAGCGTTGCAGAAATTTCATGATGATGCACTAAACTACTTTTATTTCAAAATCATTTTTTAGCTACCACAGTTAAAGTATATGATTTTGTCTACATAAATGACTTTAAATAAAATGCTAAAACTTTCAGAGGACTTTTAGTTGTCCTCGCCCACACATGTCTAGATTTTCTTCCTGTTTGTTTCTTTTATAAGAAATATTTTTCAATTTCTTTTAATGCTGCCGCCTTTGTAAAAAGTTGCTTGATCTCAATTTCATTGAAATATCAAGAAAACCTAAACAATCAACAACATTTTTGTCTCCCATGTAAAAATTTCACAAAAAAGCTCTAAAACTCCGCATTTCAATTGCAACAGTCGTAAGTTGCAACTTGTTTTTTTTTTTCATTTTTTGCTGCCGTGTTTGAAGACGCCAAGTTTTTCCTCCTGTCGACGATTTTTTGCTGCGGTCTGTTTCTCTCTTTTGTTACACAAGTATCAGTCGCGTATCTCTATAAGTACTGTCCAGTGTTTTGAGGGTATTAGCAACGTTTTCTTGACATTTATACTAAAATATTGCAGGACATACATGTGAATCCTCGAAACGTGCCTGCGAAACATGTTTAACAAGCCATATCAGTGATCCACATACACGAACACAGGGTGTATGCTTAGTTACGTATTCCACCCACTCAAACAGGAATAGGAATACGTTTGGAAAATGTTTGTTTTGTCAAGCGGTTTGGAACAGCTGAGATAAATGTTATTAACCACATTCAAAAAAAAATATTAGGAAGAAAATTTTTCAAAGCCGGGAACATTGAATAATGCATACATGGGGCAAATTATTAATATGGCAGTTATAATTTGTACATTAATTTGAATTTCAAATTGACAATTGACAATAGAACATATATTAAAAGCATTTCCTTCATATCTGGCAGGTTTTGTATTTATACATTGTATTTTACTCTAAATAAATATCGGTACACAAATTCTCAAAATTCATAAAATTTCAATATAAAATTTCCGAATTTTATCAAGTCATCTACCGATTGATAACGTTAACAAGTCACGCAATCTCGTTGCTGGTTTGTGAATTTGAAAGTAGTACGAGACAACACCAATCAAAGCCACAAACCTCCACATATAAAACTCTGTAAAAACAGAATTGCCAGCTCAAAATATCAAAATAATTCCCATATTTCATTACAAGCAGGGGAATTCCATGGCACAGCTGATCGAAAATGTACTAGGCCGATGATGGAGAATGAGAGAGAGCAAAGAAGAAAGAAACTAATTGTAAATAGTGTTTATTGATACTAATGACAGATAAATTATATTTTATGTTGTTTGCATTGAATGAAAATACGCATTCCCTTTGATTTCTGTCCGTTTCATGTCCAACGAAAGTGTAAAATTCAGCAGCAAATAAAAGTCTATGAAATGATCTACTACCTCGGCGTCATGAAGAGGCATCGAAGAGAGTAAAGGAAACTCTTAAGTATTACTCTGTGTTACAATTGACTTGCGATTCCACAATCTGCCTTTGCAGTGCTTGAAAATTCCATGTAAATTAAACATTTTTCAAGTGTCATTGCGTATAAGGATAATTCTTTTGCATTAGCATTATATAAAGTAATGCAAGTTCAAAGATCCCAACACTGGATCAATGAATTGGCTTTTTAAGGAAAAGTTTCTGATAGGAAACTGAAAGGCTACATTACATATTACATGAATATTTAGACATGAAACAATCATCCGCGCGATGGGTGCCGCGTTTACTCACACTCTATTATAGGCGCAAAGGAGTGTTTGCCCACGTTTAACCGAAATCCGAAGCAGTTTTTTGCGCAGTTTTGTAACCGTTCACGAAACCATGGATCCATCTCAACACAAGGAACAGTCAAAGCAGTAGACTCAAGGAACAGTCAAAGCACTTAACTTCTCCGGGTGAGCGTGTATCAAAGATGGCTAAGGTGGGTCTCTCGGGCAGCAATGTTATACCGACAGTTGATTTTTGGATCCACGCGGTTCCGTTCTCATCGATTACCTTGAAAAGGGTAACACTGTTACCTGCGAATATTATTCACAGCGGATGGACAGATTCGACATTAATTTCAGGCCAAAATGGCAACATTTGTTGCAGAAAAAACTGATCTTCCTCCATGACAAAGCACCGGAGGACAGGTGTTTAGTCGCCATGATAAAAATCCATAAATTGCACAACGCAACTTTCTCTCTAGACATAGACCCCAGTGACTAATTTGTAATATTCATTCGGATCTCTACCTGGTTGCAGCAAAGGTTCGCGCAAGGTTTATATCGTGTCCCATAACATCCCATGATGGGATTGAGGAGAGCTTCTCGCAACCAGTGAGCTGTGCGATTTCTAGTTTTATACTCACTGATTGGGACCTACAGTTTTGCACCGGTTCCGAACGGTATTTAGAGAGGCTTTTTCATGGCTAAGTACTCGATAGTGTCGCCATCACTAAGCGAGGTGACCGTCGTCGATAGAAGTGTAAGGTGGTCTGAGCTGGGATCGAACCCACGATCTCATGTACAAGACCCGCGCACACTAACCATTGCACTACCGACGGCGCACGGTTAAGCAGAGCGAAAGTAGTACGAAACCAGACACATTGGAAGCTGTACATCGAAAAGCTGTAATTACCAGAGATAACCACGACCTCTGCAGTGAAGCTCAATCAGATTCAAGCGCAGAACGCAACCCCGCCCCATGCTCCTGAAGCACAGCAAAAGTTCGCACAATGTTAAGTAGAGTGAAAGTCGTACAAAATCAGAGAAATACCAAGCTGGACATCGGTAAGCTTCAATTTCCAGAGATACCCACGACCTATACCGAGAAGCTCAATCACATACTGTCGCAGAACGCACATCCGCCTCATGATCCGGAATCGCAGTGGAAGTTCATTGCCCACTCTATGAAAACTTCTGCAGCGACAATACTTGGTTATGAAAGACCGCTCAAAGACTCACCATGGTACGATGAATAGTGTTGCCTGGTAAATGCAGAAAATAACGCTGCACGTAGGGCAACGCTGCAATCAGTTGCATCGCGAGACGCGACACAGCCGTATAGGGAGAAGAGAAGATAGGAAACCCGTTTGTTTAAGAAGAAAAACAAGGTTGTGGACACAGCGTGAGAGTGAGCAAATTGAATCATACAGAAAGAAAAATGAGGACCGTCAATTCAACCGAAAACTATAAAGCCAAGAAAACGGAAATAAATCAGGACCTCCCTTTTGTAGAGATAAGGACGGGAATATTGTCACAGATGTGTAGTGTGTTGGAAATAAGGAGAGACCCCACCTCTGCATTACTTGTCCCAAGAGAAAAAAACATGGTGTCCCACCACATACCATGAAGAAATTGGGGCGAATTTCTCACCACCAGTGAGCTTTGCATTTTTTTACTTTGTACTCACTGATTGGAACCTACACTTTTACACCGGTTCCAAACGGTATTTTGAGAAGCTTTTTCATGGCTAAATAATCGAGAGTGTCGCCGGCACTATGCGAGATAACCCCCGTCGAAAAAAATTTAATTTGGTCAGAGCAGGGATCGAACGCAGGATCGCATGTACAAGAGGCGCGCACACTAACAATTGCACCACCGACGGCCACACATGGTACGATGAATAGTGTTGCATGGCAAGTGCTGAAACGAACGCTGCTAGAATGGCAACGCTTCAGTCAGTTGCAACGCGGGACGAGATACAGCAAAATACGGATTTAAAGACTCACCATGATACGATGAATAGTGTTGCATGGCAAATCCAGAAAAGAACGCTGCACGTCTGGCAACGCTTCAGTCAGTTGAACCGCGAGACGCGACGCAGCCGTATAAGGAGAAGAGAAGATAGGAAACCCGTTTGTTTAAGAAGAAAAAACATTGTGGAGACAGCGCGAGAGTGAGAAAATTGCAGAAGGAAGAATGAGGCCCGTAAAATGTACCGGAAAGTACAAAAGCCAACCCAACGGCAGTTGAACAGGGCCCTCTTTTGTATTAAAATAAGGATGGGAATCTTGTCACAGATGTGTAGAGTATGCTGGGAATATGAAGATAATACTTTTCTGTATTTCTTGTGCCAGGAGGCTTCAATATAGTTGAGGGTGTTGAGCACATATAGGAAGACGGCATCGACTATACTCCACCTAGCTAAAACGAAGTTAGAACTGCAATTTCACGGCTTAAGGACAACAAATCCACTGGGGCGATTGATGCCCTACCGCTTCAGATGATTAAAGCTGGCGGTTATGACTTGGAAAGGTTAATGCATCAGGTCCTATGCAAGATCTGGCTAGACGAATGCATTGCCGAGTTTGAAGTCATAACATACTGCGTCCTGTTTTCAACATAGGCGACGCGAATATATGTACCAACTATGTTGGAGTAAGCCTTTTATTCATCACATACAAGTTCCTCTTGAGCGTGATGTGCGAAAGACTAAAGCCGTTTGTTGCAAATCTGATCGGACCTTATCAGTGTGGCTTTAGGGCTGGAACATCAACTATCGACCAGATATTAACATTACGGCAAATCCTGGAGAAACCCGATGAAAAACAAATCGACATCTACCACCACTTTGTAGATTATAAGGCTGCGTTTGATACCCGGATACGGGGAAAAGTGTACCAAGCTATGTCGGGGATTGGTATTCCGGCTAAGCTGAGACGAATTTGTAGAATGACATCAACCGACATGGAATCCTCAGTAAAGATTGGTAACGACCTCACCCAACCATTTAGTACGAGGCGAGTCTGCAGGCAGGGGGCCACCCTATCATGCGATCTCTTCAACATATTAACTGATATCTTCGTGAGAAAAACTGCAGTCAACACGAAGCGACAGCGACACCCTATCATGCGATTTCTTCAACATATTAATTGAGATCATCGTGAGAAAAGCTGCAGTCAACACGAATAAAACTAGCAGCAGCAAAAGTCACATGCTTCTCGCGAATGCTGATGATTTAAACATCACTGGGTGAAATCTTTGAGCAGTATTTAAAAGAATTGACAAGGAATCAGCGAAGGGGATTTGGCAGTAAACGAGTACAAGACAAAATTAGTGATTTCGACAAGAAGAACATCCACCCGATTTGAGGAAAGGGTGAACGTCGACAACGAGGTAGTAGACAAATTCATTTACCCCGAATCTGCCGTATAGAAATACAATAATGTCAGCCTGGAAATCAAATTGAGAATAGATCATTTTTCAATTCGCATTCGCCGCTTTATTTTGCTTGTTTCCTACTTAACCTCACCAATTTGACTTTCCTTATCGCTTTGGAAAACATACAATGAACTTCTTTTAGCCTATTTCTATATGTCCTTTATCATTGAGTTTGGTTTTTCTCCACAAATATAATTGTGTATCCTTACATATGGTACGTAGGTGGTAGACATCAGAAGACGCCAGTCATACAACCCCTGGCTTAGGAAACTACTTGACCTAAGCAGGAAACAGTCAGAGTTTTTTGCCACTTCGATTTGTCTTCTCCAAATAGCAGATAGAATTCGAGTGCATTTCTTTGATTGTAAAAGTTTTCTTTTCTCAAAAGCAGAAATCTTATTGATATGACAAACTTTTTGCTACTTCTTTTTTTATTTCCCCTCTTGCCAATATCATTATGGCCAACAGTTTGATGTATATATATTTTTTTTTTGGTTTATAACATATTTTTGATTATGAAAAGTTGTTAAATTCCCGGTACATGAAAGATTTTTCCATGCCTGTAATATTGTGAATTGTTAAGGTTTCGTTTCATCTTTCCCCCGAACCCAATGCACTTTTAATTATCTCAAACAGACGTTATGCTGCGACTCCAAATGATCCTTTTGCTCAGCTTTTTTCCACTTGGTATGAAAAAGTTAATTTCACAGCTTATAGTTTTCGGTATCCTTCGTATGTGTGTGTGTCCACACACCCAGTTCATCCTCCTTCTCTTTTTTTATTATTTCCAGCAACATATGTTGACTTTTCTGCAACAATTCATAATGCGTATGACATTTTTGCATATGAAACATTTTTCATCTTCAACAAAAATGTCAAAGTGCGACTGTATGACTTTGCTGTGGATGGACACCAAGGGAAAAATGTTAGTTGAAATATGTTGGATATTCTTTGAGCGCTTCAAATCACGTGGTCCGGTTGGTATAATGCCGATCATGCTGCAGACCTTTATGCACGATTTAACCCCCATTTTGGTGGACATTTTCTAGGCCTGTATACGGCTTTGTCATCTTCCGGAAAAATGGAGGGAGGCTAGCGCTGTCTTTATACACAAGGCGGGTAAGCCCGACCATGTCTCCCCAAAGGATTATAGACAAAATTTGTCTATAATCCTTTCTGTTGGAAGTTTTGCAGAGATTGTTTGTAAGGACATCTTTAAGCCCTTACACGTTAAGAACTTTTCAACCCACTTCCATCGCGGAGAGATCGGTTGACAGCGCTCTCCACGACGTTGAGGGCTTTACGGAGTGCAATCTGGGATCAGGTGGCTTCCCTTCAACAGTCCTCGTGGATATAGAACAGGCCTTTAATAATGTGACGTCGCGCGCTATAAGGAACTCTCTAGAGGGTTGACTGCATGCTGAGAAGTCGCGCCGTAAACTCGGAACTTGGTGGAAGTGGATGTAGAAGGGACTTTATTAATATGACGTCACGCTCGATAAGGAACTCTCTAGAGGGTTGACTGCATGATGAAAAATCGCACAGTCAACTCGGAACTTGGTGGAAGTGGATGTAGAAGGGGCTTCAATAATATGACGTCACGCGCGATAAGGAACTCTCTAGAGGGTTGACTGCATGCTGAGAAGTCGCCACGTCTACTCAGAACTTGGTGGAAGTTACGTGAGGAGGTTAGCTACCATGAGAACACCACAAAGGGGAGTTCTGTCCCCACTCCTAGGGCTCCTAGTGGTAAATGGCTTACGAGTACTACAGACATTCGATGAAGATGTTAAGAAAATTGTGGCGTATGCAGATGACGTGGTTATCATGATAGGTGAGGAATTCCTACCAACGATGTGTGACCTTATGTAAACTTCCCTCCGAGGAAAGGTCTACAATGGGCCTGGACCGATGGCTTGGGGGTGAACCTCTATAAATCGGAATTTGTTCGCTTCACTCGGAGATATAAAATCAAAGACTTCAAACCACCGAGTCTAGATGGTGTGAAATTGAAGCTTTCAACTGATGCCAAGTACCTAGGTGATGTTCTCGATTACAAGTTGAATTGGTCAAGGAATATCGAGGAAAGGCTGAAGGGGGGTTCAATGCACTACTATTATATGCGTGCAGGGACTCTATACTTATATGCTGGAGACTCTGCCCGAAGGTTGGAAATTAGTTGTATACTGCGATAGTGCGGCCGATAATTATCAATGGATGTCTGGTTCGATGGAAGGGACTTGACAAGAGTAATCTACTGAAGATGTTCGGCAAGGTTCAGAGGATGGGAGCTATGGGGATCACTGGGGCTGGGAAGAGTACGCCGCAAACGGCCTTGGAAGTGTTACTTGGCCTACTGTCCCTGGATATATACCTCAAGACTACGGCGCTGTCGGAGGGGCTATCAGACTGAGGGAAGCTGGCTGTCATGCGCACATTCTCGAGTTTTTGGGATGGGATGGCTCTTGTCACCTGCCGTCTCTTACGGATTTCTTGACGAAACTTGTGGATCTTCGTTAAGTATTATTCAATATACGGAAATATCGAAATGGAAGGACGGCGGGATCCCTTATGAAGACTGGATTTCTATATTCACGGACGGATCGAATATAGATCATGGAACTGGAGCTGTTATATACAGTGAGGACCTGCAGCTAAGGCTTTCCTTTAGGCTTTGTCGTCTGCCGTCTCTTACGAATTTCTTTACGAAACGTGTGGATCTCTGTAAAGTGGATGTGACTATTCCGGAGAGATCGGAATAGAAGGACGACGGGATCCCCTATGGGGACTCTATTTCTATATTTACGGACGGATCGAAGATGGAACATGGAACTGGAGCTGGTATATACAGCGAGGACCTACAGCTAAGGCTTTCCTTTAGGCTACATCGTCTGCCGTCTCTTACGTATTTCTTTACGAAACGTGTGGATCTCTGTAAAGTGGATGTGACTATTCCGGAGAGATCGGAATAGAAGGACGACGGGATCCCCTATGGGGTCTCTATTTCTATATTTACGGACGGATCGAAGATGGAACATGGAACTGGAGCTGGTATATACAGCGAGAACTTGCAACTAAGGCTTTCCTTTAGGCTTCGTCGTTTGCCGTCTCTTACGGATTTACATGTCGATCTCCGTAAAGTGGTTGCCACTATTCCGGAGAGGTCGGCACAGAAGGATGACGAAATCCCCTATAGAGACCCTATTTCTATCTTTACAGACGGACCGAAGATGGATCATGGGACTGGGCTGATAATACAGCGAGGACCTGCAGCTAAGTTCTTCCTTTAGGCTACGTAGCGTATGTAGTGTCTTTAAGGCTGTGGTACTGGCCATTCAGAAGGCAGCGGAGGTCACCATGGGATGGGGAATCGATACTAGCAGACAGATAACCATCTGTGTGGATAGCAGGGTGCGTTAAAGGCGATCAATTCTACATAGTGTAGATCGAAGTTGGTGAGACCTTGTAAGGCGAAGTTACACAGTCTTAGGCCTCTGGATATCAGCCTTTGCTAGGTTCCAGGACATTGCAATATTCCTGAGAACGAATCAGGGGACTTACTTACTAGAGGAGTCTGTACGTTGCCCGATAACGACTCTCTAGTGGATGTTACTGGGCCTTCCGCCTCTGTGAACATACGTCAAGGCTACGGCTGTCGGAGGGGTTATCACACTGAGGGATGCTGGCGATTGGCATAAGTCTGCGCATGGACATGCGTGTGCCGTCTCCTACGGATTTCTTGATGAAGCGCGTGAATGTGTCCGTAAACTGGACGTCACTATTCCGGATAAATCGGAATGGACGGACGGCGGGATCCCCAATGGGGAGTCTATTTCTATCTTTACAGAAGGACCGAAGATGGACCATGCGACTGGGCTGGTAATACAGCGAGGACCTGCAGCTAAGTTTTTCCTTCAGGCTACGTAGCGTATGTAGTGTCTTTAAGGCTGTGGTACTGGCCATTCAGAAGGCAGCGGAGCCCATCTTGGGATGGGGAATCGATACTAGAAGACAGGTAACCATCTGTGTGGATAGCCGGGCTGCGACAAAGGCGATCACTTCTACATGGTGTAGATCGAAGTTGGTGAGACCTTGTAAGGCGAAGTTACACAGTCTTAGGCCTCTGGATATCAGCCATTGCTGGGTTCCAGGACATTCCGATATACGTGGCTAGTCTGTACGTTGCCCCATAACGACTCTCTAGTGGATGTTAATCCACCCATCTGCCAGCTTTTTGCTTGGTGGGAGACAGAATGTGGAAAACAGCTTGCAGACGTTGGGTTTCAAGACCTGACTGTATAACTGCTAGATCACGGTGGCCCGAACATAGCAGTTCCCTATCAGGATATATGTTTGGCCTGTGGAGGGAAATTTGGGACTGGCCTGTGAAATTTTAACCGGCCACTGCAATATCAGACACAAATGGGATAGTTCTGTACCAGATTGCTCGCTTGTGTGAGGGCGAGGAAGAGTTCGAAACGATGGAACACCTTTTTTGTTGGTGTCCCGCTTTGGCCCGTAGGAGGCTGAGCTACTTGGGGCAGGACTTTAAAGGGGACCTGGAGTATCTCTCCTCAACAGGAGTGAGCATACTACTGGGTTTCATGAGGTGCCTCCCTGGCAATAACTAAAACTTAAATATACCAGTACCCTAAGGAACATTCACCAGAGTAACGTGCGGTCTTTAACCGCATTGATGGATGAAAATGGACTCGTTGCAAGACCCCTCCAATACCGAGCTGGTTCCTTTAAATCGGAACTAGAAAGGTAAGGTTCTAGTGGAAATCCGGATGGATGAAACGTGATTGAAAGCCCTCTAAGAGTAGTGAGTGTCGCGATTGATCGCCACTTCCACCACGAGACAGACGGAATCTGGCGAGAACTTACTACCTGTCGCGTACCACAGGGTATTTCGCCCAGACATGACGGTCGGAGAACTCTGAACTTACTACCTGTCGCGTACCGCGAGGTATTTGGACCAGATATAACGTTAGGAGGATCGAGTTCCTGCAAGCTGGAAAATACGTAATTTTTTGTTGTTTGGATACAAATATTACGTGTTTACAGCTTGTCGTAAATATAGTATATTTGTGTCCAAACACATTGTGTTTGCTATTCAAAATAACATGTAATAGTAATAGGTTAATAAAAGGTTATAATACATATATGTGTTTGTGAGACAAATGTCGCTTTGTTTGTTGAATACCGGTAAAGACAAAAACGTGACAGACAACGAAGAAACAACAAAGCACCACATCCCCATTCAGGAAAACAACATGTTTGCTAACATATATATGTCGCACTATGTGCACTATGTTGCTGGGGCCGTTTTTTTCAGCGTGTGACGTCTCTAAACGGGAATACAATAGCCAGAATGACAGCTGTCATAACCGGTCACTGGAGATTGGTCAGTATGATTGCTACCATAGCCACAAAAGCAGCTGTCTTATCCGTTCTCTGGAGATTGGTACATCTGCTGCTAACGTTGGAATACTATATAGACGTTACTGTCGTAGTAACTGTCACTGAACTCTATTTCCTACATATCCCAGCATTGGCAAACTTAAGGAGGAGAAGTTTGGGAAGCCCTTTTTGTCGGAATGCAGGGGCTGTGGTTTATTGAACTCGGTCTACCGCTAAAATAAATTAACATTACTAATGGGGTAAATTCAAATCATTACTGGCACATTATTGTTTTTCTTTAAAGGGTAACGTGGCTACTTAAAACGGCATCACTGCCACTGAGGTGAACTTCCTTGGGAGGAAGTCACAGTCACTCTAACCAGTTTGACGAACATTTTTGGAAATGTTTTCTTTTATTACTTTGATAGCCCTAACAAATTTCTTTGGCTGTAAAAATGTTGTAACGAAAATTTCTCCAAATACCATCATTCAACATCTCGTACATACGGTTTCCAAAGGGCCTTTCCTTCTCTTGCACCTACCTCTTGGCTCCTGCTACCCAAAAGTAAAGTATAATTTTGGATGACTGAATGCATGTGACACTTCATCAGCTTCAGTTTCCTGAGCCAGTAGCAGCAGGAGCAGAATCAGCATAAAAAGAAAAACTAAATCGTCTAACAATGCGAGGGGCAGCGGAAGAATCAAAAACGTATGAATATGTATGAACTTATTACGTTCACAATTGTTTGGGTTGCCTGGTGTTTTTTGTTGTTGCTTTTTTGTGACGGGTTACCCGATTTCCTTAGTATGGAAGACTAAACGCGACAATTAGTTAAAATAGTTGTTGAGCGATAGCAAAAAAAACCATACAAAACTTTTTTAGAGTTAATTAAATGAAACTATAAAGAGAGAGAGAAATGAATGGCGGCAAAAAAGGACTAAAGGTTGCCACATGGCGCGCAAATTAGACAAGATCGAGTATGAGTTTAAAAGTTGGCAATTTTTTATTCAAGGAACATTGACGATTTTTCAAATTGCGGTTAAACTAATTAAGTTTGAGTTGATGGTAATTAATAATGTAAATTTCGTTAATGATTTGCTAGAATTTTTTTCTAAACTTTGTATTTGGTTTTAATAGCAAACAAAGGACGATTTTGTTGAACTTCATTAAGAACAAAAAATGCTTGTAGCGAAAGTTTAATTTCCAAATATTTCATATCCTTCCCTTTTGGTGTATGAATTTTTCCTGGGGATTTCAACTTTTAATCTTTTTGGCAATTTAAATTTGGAAAATTACCTTTTTCGTAAATTCCAAGCTGAAAAAAGAGTTTTGTTAATTAAATAATTTGCATGATATCAAACAAAACTGAAATCCTTTTTTCCTCTTCCACAATTCTCTCTGTGATAGTAAACCAAAACCAATGATAATTTGGCTTTTATGCGGTTTTTAATAAATCCGATTACTGTTGAATGTAAAAACAAAACTAAACAAAAAAATATGAATATGAATATGAATTTCTAACGAGCAGCCAAAACACAAACCAACAGTCACTCATCCCTCCCCTCCACTGCCCCAATTTCACGGCCAATTCACCCCTGTAAAATACCCAAAATCCACCACCAAAATAAGCTATACATAACCTTAAAACGCCCACTGTAATAATTATTAGGTTAGGTGTATGGGGGACACTTTGAAACAGATTTGTGGTGGCTTTTGTGGAAATATTCATAATTGTGTTAAGTGGGCAAAATGCAAAAGGGCTTGACTGCTCCCGGTGGAGCGGGGATAAGCCATAAACATGCAACTAGATAACAAAGTACACACAAGCGTCAATATCTGGGAATTGTGGGGAATAATTTACATATTATGGTTACACGCGGAAGTGACAAATTAATTACGAATGTTTCACCAAAGTAGACAATCCCCACCAATGCAATTTGGAAAATTATCGTAGAACAGAATAACTAACAGGCAACTGATTCGGTAGCTAAATTTCCAATAGGGAGGTGGCCTTAGTCAGTGGTGGAAATTAGAAATAATAAAAAATTTGGCAACTACAATATTGGACAAATTTTAAGTTAAATTTCTGTGAGTGTAAAACTAGAACACGTCGTCGGTGATGCAATGGTAGTGTGAGCGGCTCTTGTACATGAGACCGTAGGTTCGATTCATGCTATGACCACCTTAAATTTCTTTCAACAACGGTCAGCTCGCTTAGTGACGGCGACATAATCGAGTACTCAGGCATGAAAACGCTTCACAAGAAAACCGTTCGGAACTGATGTAAAATTTTAGGTCCCAATCAGTGATTGTAAAACTAGAACGAGCACAGCTCACTGATAGTGAGAACCTCTTCCTAATCCCTACATGGGAAGTATATGGGAAACCATTTATATATTTACCTAAGCGACTCAAACACCCCAGAGAGGTTAGGCGCATTATAAAATGTATATATCATATTTCACCCACCGTCTCGAATTGTGGGCTTTCTCTTACAGTCTGTAACACATAGCTCATACAGGCATTCTTCCAACTTATCTTTCCGGCGAAGTAGGATTCATATTTCGTGGGTAATTTGTTACCCTGGGCAACACATTAATACTTCGTCGTGAGGAGAGGGTACGATTATTTACCCATTACCCACAGGGTATAGGAAAAATAAAGGGTAGTGACCCACAGCGGTGGGGAATTACCCATTACCCACAGGGTTTGTGGAAAATAATAGGTAGATTTCCACGGCAGTAGGGAATTAACCATCACGATTACCCCTTACCCACAAGGTATGGGTAAGCTGCATTTATACAATACCCACAGCGCTGGACAATGGGTTACCCAGAGAACCCCATCCCTAATTTTGATCAAAAATATGATACATTTTTAAATTTTGGGTTTGATGTCGAGAAAAACCCAAATCGAGAAAAACCCAAATTTTGCTGATTTCCAAGAAGTTTTGATAGAGTGCTCCAATGCCAATGAAAGAATAGTATCGACAAAATAAAGAAACCGCTGAAACAAAACTATGCATATAACTCAGAACCGGTGCGTCCAATCAAAACACAATATTTGGTTGACCTACATGTGAAGCTGCAACAAGTGGTTGTCTGTCATATGGCATCATTTTTTTAACTGGCCCTATTAACCATCATGGGGGGGAAATGGTAACGATCATTTACCCATTACCCACAGGGTATGGGGAATCTAATTGGTAGTTACCCACGACAATGAGGAATTACCCATCATGATTACCCATTAACCGATTGTGAAAGTAATGGGTTGTTAACCACGATAACGGGGATTATCACCATTATCCATTACCTACAAGAAATGGGTAAGCGGTCTTTACATACTACACACGGTGTTAGATAATGGGTTACCAAGGGTAACCCTGCCCCATTTTTGATCAAATATATCAAGAATTTAGAAAAAGGTCTACATCTTCATAACGAAAGAACTTCTATTTCCAATTGATAAACTAGACAAAATCACAGGTTTATAAGAGGCTTTGATAAAGAATTTTTTTAACGATCATTTACCCGTTACCCACAGGGTATGGTGCAAATAATGGGTAGTTACCCACAGCGATGGGGAATTGCCAATCACCATTAATCATTACACACAGACTATGGGCAAAATAATGGGTATTTATCCACGACAATGGGGAATTAACCATCACGATTACCCATTACCCACAGGACATGAGTAAGCGGTCTTTTCACACTACACACGGAGTTAGATAATGGGTTACCCAGGGTAACCCTTCCCCATTTTTGATCAAACATATCAACAATTTAGAAAAATGTCTATTAAATCTTGATAACGAAAAAATTTAAATATCCGATCGAAAAAATATTCAAAATGACAGGTTAATCAGAGGTTTTTATAAAAAAAAGATTTTTAGCGATCATTTATCCATTACACACAGGGTATGGTGCAAATAATGGGTAGTTATCCACAGCCATGGGAATTACCCATCACAATTACCCATTGCTCGCAGGGTATGGGAAAGATAATGGGTATTTATCCGCGACAATGGGAAATTACCCATCACGATTACCCATTGCACACAGGGAATGGGTAAGTGGCCTTTACACATTATCCACGGCGATGGCTAATGGGATACCCAGAGTAACCCATCCCCATTTTTGATCAAACATATCAACTATTTAGAAAAAGGTCTACTTTATATCTTGATAATGAAATAACGGCCATATCCAATCGAAAAACTAGCCAAAAACACAGGTTAATAAGAGGCTTTGATAAAGAATTCTTTAACGATAATTTACCCATTGCGCCGTACCCGCTAATAATGTGTAGTTACCCAAAGCGGTGGGGAATTACCAATCACGATTACCCATTACCTACAGGGTTTGTGGAAAATAATGGGTATTTATCTACGACAATGGCGAATTACCCATCACGATTACCTATTACCCATATGGGCGTATGGGTAAGCGGCCTTTCCACATTATCCAAGACGATGTGTAATGGGTTACCCAGGGTAACTCAACCCCATTTTTGGTCAGAAAATGTAAAAATTTTGAAAAAAACCTCTCTATCTTGATAACGGAGCATCCGATCAAAAACACAACCAACCCAGGGTAAACCATTCCCATTTTGGATCAAAAATTTTAAAAATTTATCTTGATAACGGAGCATCCGATCAAAAACACAATCAACCCAGGGTAAACCATTCCCATTTTGGATCAAAAATTTTAAAAATTTAGGAAAAAACGTCTTTATCTTGATAACGGAACAGCCGATCAAAACCACAACTGATTCATAGGTTGTTTTCTATTTGGCAGCCAGTTGTATCACATGTGTTTCGTGTCTGCAAAAGAACAATATTGATCCGTAATTCGCGAACCGTAATTTCCGTAGCTTGCGAAGAAATAAAAGCGAAGTTGAATGCAGTCTATGGGAAGCCTTCACCATCTATGCCAACCATAAGATATAGGTTCAATGAATTTAAATTCGGTCGTATATCTGTTTTTGATGAGGAGCGTCCAGGCCACCAGGCAGACGTGGTAACCGACGAAATCGTTCAAAAGGTCCACCACATGATTTTCGCTGATCACCGAACGAAAGGGCGCGAAGTAGCACAGGCCGTCGACATGTCGTACAGTATGACAATTAATATATTACATGATAGGTTAAACATGAGAAAAGTGTCGGTCCGATGGGTGCCGCGATTGCCTATGGTGGATAACAAGCGGATACGACTGTTAGTGTCGAAACAGTGTTTGAACTCCACTACGAATTGCTGTTGCACTCACCGTACTTGCCCGACTTGGCTCCCAGCGACGTCTTATTACAAAAAAAATCAGCCCACACGAGGAGGTTATCATCGAGATAGAAGAGTCTTTTGAAGAGCTTGACAACTCGGTAAAGAATTGGCAGAAACGTTTGGAAAACTGTATTGTAGAAAAAGAAGATTACCTTGGAAATAAGAACCAAACTTCTGAAAACCTGTCTCTTCATTCCTAAGTCTGGTACTTATCGATGGACCCTCGTATGAGCATAGTTTTTTCAAATCTTCAAAACTATGCTTTGCTGCAGAAGATGTAAACTTTAAAATACTGTAAAGGAGAAACCGTAATAATATTACGTTTGTTCCATTTCCCACAAAAACTCATTTCATGGATCAGATATAATAATTTTCGAAAAATGTTTAACACCAGACGTTACCTAAAAGAACAATAAACCTCCACCACCCAAAAAAGGGATAACACTGGGAGTAACAAAAGGCAACACAAATGAATGCTCCCCTACTCTGTAAAGTCAAATACGAAGCTAAAAATCTAAAGCTGAATGCAAACTTTAACGAACGTCCCTTATCCCCTTCACTTCGGTAAAGCAAAGTAATAACCAAAAAAGAGCTGGCAAAAAATTGATTATGGCCAAGGGTTAAACATTGGCCAACACGTAGCAGGGAAATGAACATGTAGATGTTAAGCACACTATAGTCGGAGATGATGACTCCACTCGCATTTTCACACAAAGGTTGGGTTTCCCTTATTTCACCGATACTCATCCACAGATGTAAAACTATCATCAAAATCCTATTAGTTGCAATTCTCATCCGATAGATATAAGTTGCTATTGTTGTTGTTGCTACTGAGGTCGTTGTTGTTGTGTCTTATTTCACTTTTATTGGCTGTAGAGCTTTTTATTTTGTTGGCAAATTAATTCCCAAATGTGTTCTCCCCCCCCCCCCCCCCCCCCCTCCCACCAACAAAAAAAGGACCAAACTCGTTGTGAGCGCAGGGGTGTATTAAGGGTAGATGTTTCATAGGCCACTGCAAATTCAGTGTAAAAATTTGTTAGAGTATTCAAATGATTCACCGGAGTAACCAACTCTGGAACTTGTTCGCTATATCGAATAATTTTTTTTAAAAATTATCAATAGAAAATCTGGGTATTTTCGAAATTAACTCTACAGCAGAAACTTCTGGAATATTCTACTAAAGAAATGGGTTCCCATTACATCCCATGAGGAGATTTGGAATTAGGTTTTCTTTCGATAAGGCTGCAAATCAGTCATGATCACGTCATGCCCATTAAGAACAGCAAGAACTTTGGGGCCAGCCTGTAACTGTACGGGTACAATATTTGATTGCTCGCGTAATATACATATGTTCTAGTGTCCGTCATCAGATAAAGTTAACTGAGACAATAGGGCATGAAGTCAACTACCATAATGGAACTTCCGGATATGGAACAGTAATGAAAAGTGTTTCCAATCTACTAGCATTTGTCGACTATCACTCTCACAGAGGACACAAATGTCCGGAAAAAGAGTTCCCAGTATAGAGGTATATGTGAACTTCCACATGGGTGGTTCAAAATAGGAAGATCAGGTAGGGTCTGGGGTCTACTGTGGGGAACTGGGGTTGTCTCCTTCTCGTAGACTACATAAACATTGTACCGTTTAACAGGTAGAAATTTTGAAGAGAGAAGTTAGACTTGGGCTGAGGCTGAGGGTTGAGGGTGAGGCTGAGTTTGAGGCTGGTGCAGATGCTGATGCTGGTGCAGATGCTTATGCTGATCCTAATGCTAATGCTGATGCTGGTGTTGATGCTGAGGCTGAATCTGAGACTGAGTCTGACTCCGAGTCTGTGGCTGAGGTTGAGGCTGAAGCTTATGCTGCTCCTGATGCTGATGCTGACGCTAAGGCTGGGGTTGAGGCTGAGGTTGAGACTAATGCTGACGCTTAGGCCTATCCTGAGGCTGCTGTTGATGTTAAGGCTGAGGCTGAGGTTGAGGTTGAGGCTGATGCTGACGCTTAGGCTGAGGTTTAGGCTTAGGCTGAGGCTGAAACTGAGGCTGAAGCTGAGGCTTAGGCTGAGGCTGAGGCTGAGGCTGAGGCTGAGGCTGAGGCTGAGGCTGAGGCTGAGGCTGAGGCTGAGGCTGAGGCTGAGGCTGAGGCTGAGGCTGAGGCTGAGGCTGAGGCTGAGGCTGAGGCTGAGGCTGAGGCTGAGGCTGAGGCTGAGGCTGAGGCTGAGGCTGAGGCTGAGGCTGAGGCTGAGGCTGAGGCTGAGGCTGAGGCTGAGGCTGAGGCTGAGGCTGAGGCTGAGGCTGATGCTGATGCTTAGGCTGATGCTGAGGATGAGTCTGAGGCTGAGGCTAAGGCTGAGGCTGCGGCTGAGTCTGAGTCTGAGTTGGGACTGAAACTGGAGCTGAGGATGAGGCTGATACTGATGCTGAGGATGAGTCTGAGGTTGAGGTTGAGGTTGAGGTTGAGGCTGAGGCAGAGGCTGATGCTGATGCTGATGCTGATGCTGATGCTGATGCTGATGCTGATGCTGATGCTGATGCTGATGCTGATGCTGATGCTGATGCTGATGCTGATGCTGATGCTGACGCTGATGCTGATGTTGATGTTGATGCAGATGTTAAGGCTGAGCCTGAGGTTGAGTCTGAGGCTGAGGCTGAAGTTGAGGGTGATGCTGAGGCTGGTGCTGATGGTGGTGCTGATGCTGATGTTGATTTTGTTGCTGATGCTGATGATTATTCTGATGCTGGTTCTAACGCTTATGCTGATGCTAATGCTGATGCTGTTGCTGATGTTAAGACTGTGGCTGAGTCTGAGGCTGAGGTTGAGGCGAATATGACGCTGATGCTGGTGCTGATGTTGCCCACTTTTGATAGTCAGGCGGCTCTCAAGCCCCATTAATAATTTTTCCCAAAGTCATTATCTGCCGAAATCTGTCGTAGATCGATCTTCTGTGGGTGTCTGTGAACAGCTCATTCCGGGGAACTTCAAAAACGGATGAGCTGCCATGACTAGGTCCTACATTACAGGTACCACGAACACAGGATTGTCTATGCATGCACATATCAACTTGTACACATAGCCTGCTAGAACGCTCCTATTTAATGATTCAGGAAAGATAGACGAGGCCGATAGTGGATAGCAGGAAATCCATGAACCTTCTCTTTCTAGCCAGGCCCAAGGTATCCATGCTTGTTTCAGCTTTGATGCAGCGTTGCGTGCTTTATAGATATGCGGCGAAACTAAATGTCATTAAAAATTACTTCTATGAAGCTGTAACGGTGAATAAGAGGAACAATCCACTGCACATATTCTCTACATATGACCTGCACTGGCTGAAGAAGGATATATGCAATGGAATGCCACATATTTAGAGACCCAGGAGAATTATCTTGAGCTTCTTGAGACAAGATCTTGAGCTTCTTGAGCTTAAATCCCTATCCGGCACGACTGACGCTTAATGTCGAACACAAGGGAATATTTAGACTAAGTTAGTCGTTCATCCGAGTGCCACAAACACCAAACTTCACCTAACCCGGCCCAATATTAATAAAGAAATAAATAAATGGTTTCCCGTTACGTCCCATGTAGGGATTAGGGACAGCTTCTCACAACCAGTGTGCTGTGCGCGTTCTAGTTTTACACTCACTGATAGGGACCTACAATTTTACACCGCTTCCGAACTGTAGTTTGAGAAGCTTTTTCATGGCTATATACTCGATAGTTTCGCCGTCACTAAGCGAGGTGACCGCCGTCGAAACAAATTTAAGGTGGTCAGAGCAGGGATCGAACCCACGTTCTCATGCACAAGAGCCGCGCACACTACCATTGCACCACCAACCCAATATTGATCTAAGGAATTGACATTTGGAGGCCGGTACTGGAAAATCCACTGGTTTATCAGGGTGCCCTTCGCGCGGACCCTGCTGAGGGTTTGAAGGTTATCCTCCTTATGTTAGCTATAGATTTTGTGGGGATGCAAAGTCGGCAATACACCTAACGCATTCCTCGTGAAGGTTCACAGGCTTATAGGGACAAGGGACGATTTTAAGGGAACTGTGGGAATCCAGAGTAGGATATATTGCATTCCCTTTGACAAAGTCATCTCAACTTAAAAGCCGGACATGCAAGAGTGAAAGGAATACATACCAGATTATGGAAGGCAAGAGGCTAAAATTTTAGACTTTAGTCTTAATAGGTTTAGATCTTGCAAAAGGTTACCAGAATATTGTAGTGTCCTAAAGGCAAAAGTTCTAATAATTGGAGAAAGAAACGCAGAAACATCAATACATCCTGAAGTATCAGCACCTAATATGACAGCGTGGATGAAGAGGAGGACGAGAACATCGAACATCTTATATGCTACTTCCCGGCTTTTCGTACGAGTTGGAAGAAATATCTCCATGTCGACATTCAGGAAGTTGAGTTAAATGATCTTAACACATTTCTGCAGACTTCTAATTACATATGGCTTGATCGCACCCACAATCATATCAGACAAATTTACAGGTTCAACAATGGGAAGGGAATGTGACGATCCGTGATATCACATGTATTCGACTGGGTGTGTCAAACGTGACAGCTAGTTCTATCTGACCTACCCAGCAAAGACGAGAACAGTCAACGTTCTGTAACGTCCTTCCAATTGTGTTCTTTCAGATTTATCATAAACCCACTGTGATTCGCTGTACAACCAAGGGCCCCTAAAAATGCCCCCTTCTGACCACGTGGACATCTAGACCAAGCGAAAATCTCTGATTTCTAAATTCCACAAACAATAGTTTTTGCCAACAAAATAAAACTGGTAAATGGGAAAATCTGATTCTAAAAAATGGCTTAAATTTGCCCTTTACTATTACACGGCACCAACAGTTGATTCATATTGCGAGTGATAGTAATCATGCTCACCTTCAGTCTAACGGGAGAAACCATTCAAAGGACAACTAAAAAGGATATAAGGATGTACCTCATGAAGTGTTTGTTGCCTCTGTTTAATCCTCGACTATTTGTGACAATTGTCCTTTATTTTTAATTCCGAACTTACAAAAGGAATGGGAGAAATAAAAATTAATTTTTGAATGTCTATGTCCTTTTTTCCAAGACCAAGTCTATTGAATTTGTTTTCTATGTTAAAGATGTTAATGTGGCTGTTGTTATAAACCCCTTTTTGGAAGAAGAGGAGTTTAGTCCTTGCCAAAAAGTGGTAGGCTTTTTAAATAGCAACTCACTGACTGTTCTTGTTTTGTGGGCCTATTGACAGGACCTTTCCACAGCCTACCTTTCTTAACTAACAGCTACAAACAGTTTATAGACAATTTGCCTTAACAATTGCCAAAAAGGACTACAAAGATAAGGGTACATGGGGACAAAGATCGAAAAAGATTATTATATAGTTTCTGGCGCATTTCCTTCATTGTTCGCAGGCTATAATCATCAACATGTTGGGAGCGGATGGTGTGGAAAGCATCAGACGACCCCAAAGAATATCCTTGTTATGTCATTTATTGTCTTGTTAATGAAATATTTTTCTGTTAATAAAGACAATAATTGCGTTTTCAAATAGCAAATATTCAAAAGTTCTATAATGGGACAATATTTAAGTCCCCAGTATGTGTTCGTTAGGCGAGGACAACATTTAAGAGGATTTTCTATGGAGGCTTATGTCTAAGACAAATTGAAGGTTTAGTTATGATTCAAAGGAAACGAAAATTACAACAAAGTTTCTGGAATAGTAATAAGGCCCAAAATGGGGACGGGATAAGGGTGAACGAAAATGCAAGCCTTTTTCAAAGAGCAGCGGACAAAATCTTTTAAAGACAAAAAAAATGAATACTTTAACCTCGTACATGTAGAGGAAGTAGCCACGAAATGAGTAGTAGTAGCCAAAAAGTATAAGTAGTAGTTGAATATATTAGTAGTATATTATACTATGTCTTCCAGAGTTCATAGTTAGTTCTTTAACTATCTAACATTTAGAGTTTTGTTTTTTAAACAGCTTTTCGATTTTGTAGTTTATGCCGCCTTCGCTAGATCGGATTTCAAAATTTAACTGCCATGTGAATTTTTCAAATTTTCAAAATCAACTAAATTTATTGCATAAATTACCACATTCAATGTTAATTCAACTAGCAATGCAATATCTCTTCACCATATATGGCCAACGTTAGACAACAGTCACATTTTAGCCAACATTTCTGATAAACGTTAGAAGCTCGCAGAATGTGGCTAAACATTTGGAAGCTAAAACACAAGAACACGCGGGTCTAAACGGAAATTGACCATAGCATATTCTGTGAACTTATTTAATTTAACATGAAAACAGCACGATAAGAAATCTAAACAAATGCCAGAACATGCATATGGGTCACTCCATGCGTTTGTAGAATTTGAGTGTAAATTGTGAATGTCGAATTTTGAAAAATGGAACTTGCGATGTTTTATATGCATCTAGGTCAAAGTGAGCTAAGAGGATAATATTTAATAGACAAATCGACCTTGTGTACCGACCTACCAAATTGAAAAATTCTTAACATTTACAAATTTGGAAAATTGCCCTTTTGCTGGAAAACTTTTATTTGCTCCTTTTGACGCAAAATAATAATCATACATATTAATTTGAATTGAAGTAAAAAATTAAAACAAATACTCTATTGAGATCTATTCGGTGGCGATGGGATGTCATGTTAAATACTTACATAGTTCCTTACTTCCTTACATACTCTCATACTTACTTCCCAGCAAAAAATACTGCTTGCTCATAAGCAGCTTTGGAAGGGAGTGTTAACCTGACAATCGCATACCGACCGATAATTCTTATACGACGATGATTCTTGTACGAAATGTCCCACTTGCCAGCACTAGTTAAGGGCGACAAAACGCTTTTATTAAGAAGCAACTTCGAAGTTGTGAAATCATGCCTATTTAAGGACAATGGAAAGCGCTTTTTTTGTGAATTGGGGAAGACGGGAAATCATATGTTGAAATCATATGTTGTTCAAAAACTTAGGAGAACTTAGAATATTATATTCCGGTTTGATAAAGTATGCATTTATTTGAACTTAAATTTCTAATTTTTTCCGAACTACAAAAAATTTTCTAATTTTTATTTATTTAAATTTCTTAAATATTTGTCTTACTTTAGATAAAAAAAAAATTGCTTTGCTGGACAAAAATTCGGCACATCCGCGTTCTACGAAATTTAAATATCAACTAAACTTAACTATGAATTGAGATTGCCTCATCCAAATTGACGTGGCAGATCGGTAGTTATTCGTTAAAAAATTGTATATTATACACTGGCTTACTTTACTGCCTCTAGGTAAGCGGAAGGCAAGAAAACTCAATCAGTACATTACGATATCGCATACCAGGAAACGATATGGTAAGTAATAAACTTTACTTTACATTGGCCTGAATTTTGCAATACGTTGAAGCATTATATAAAATATAATTTTCCTTACTTTATTGTATTTTCGTGTGGTATACAGGTAAGGACTTGCATGTATGCGGTTTAGTACGAAAAAAAGTTACTCCTGCTTCCAAAACACTTAAATTTTGTAGCTGGGATACTTACTGACATATTACTTACTTAGTTAATTACTCACTTATTTATTTATTTACTTATATACTTATTTACTTAAAAAAAAAATAAATGGTTTCCCATTACATCCCATGAAGGGACCGCGGAGAACTTCTCACAATCACTGAGCTGTGCGCTTTCCAGTTTTCACTCACTGATTTTATTTACTTATTTACTTACTTTCTTATTTATCTACTCACTTACTTACTTATCTACTCACTTACTTACTTACTCATTTACTAACCAACTTACATTCTTACTTACTTACCTAATTGCTCACTTACTTACATATTTGTGTACATACTTACCTACTTACACAATTTTACTTACTTGCTTACTTGCTTACTGCCTTACTCACATACTTTTTTACTTAGTTACTAACATACTTACATACTTACTTACTTACACACTTACTTACTTACACACCCACTTACTTACTTAATTATTCACTTACTTACATACGTACTTTCTTATTTACTTAACTACTCACTACCTACTTTCTTACATACTTATTTGCTTAAATACCTACTTACTTACTCACTTACATACCTACTTACTTACTTACTTACATACCTACTTACTTACTTAATTACTGACTTACTTACATATTTACTTACATACTTACTTTCTTACTTACTTAACTACTCACTCACTTACTTAGTTACTTACATACGTACTTGCTTACTTACATACATAGTTTCTTAAATACCTATTTACTTACTTACTTACGTACTTACTTACTCACATATCTACTTACTTAATTACTCACCTACTTACTTACTTACTTCTTACAAGATTAAATATTAACTAAACTTAACTTTGAATACGGAGTGCATCACCCAAACTGACGTGGCAGATCGGTATTTATTCGTAAAAAATCGTAACTATCATATTCACTGCCTTACTTTAGTGCATCTTAGTAAGCGAAAGGCGAGAAAACTCAATCATAACATTACGCTTGGGACATGGGACTGTCCGTGGAGGTGGAAAGTTTCTGATTGCCATTCACTTGGGAGTGGCCAGAAATGATTCCTTCATTGGGCAGTCCAAGCAGCTCACTACTTACACGCAGTATGTCCTGGGCAATGGCTTTTCGGAAACCTCCGTTAGCTAGCTAGAGTGAGAAGGCGAAACAAATGAGCATCAAATCAGGTATAGTAGGTGACTGATGTCACTGAAGCTCATCAAACAATCGGGCATATTCTTTTGTCCTTAGAAGGCGGATGAGCCAAACATACGGGCCAACGGCGGATAGAAACTAAAAGAAGAAAATCCAGGTTCAACATATCGCATCCTGGTCAGCGTCTGATCCATAATGGGCGGCTGCAATCAAATATCCTGGCAGTAGGTAAAATGCAAAAACCCGGTGGGCTGGGTTTGCCTCCCGCCACCGTTCATAATGGCAGTGAAAATACAAAAACGCAACAGAAAACATAAACAACCCCTATTTGTTGACGACCCCCGCAAACGTTATAAGGACCACGATTTACGGATATGCACTTGGAATGTAAGAACTCTATATAGATCCGGTGCAAGTATCCAACTGGCAGATGTCCTCGAAAGTTATAAGGCTGACATTACCGCTATCCAGGAAATGCGATGGACAGGACATGGCTGCACAAGAAAAAGAAACTGCGATATATACTACAGTTGCCATGAAAAAAAACATGAATTTGGTTGTGGATTTGTAGTTGGCAAAAGACTGCGACATCTAGTCTCTAGGTTCAATCCTGTGAGTGAACGAATAGCCACAATCCGCATAAAAGCGAAATATTTTTATATTTCCCTAATTTGTGTGCATGCCCCGACAGAAGAGAAAGATGATGATGCCAAAGACATATTCTATGAGCTCCTAGAGGAAACGTATGACCGCTGCCCTGGCCATGACATTAAGATTGTACTAGGAGATTTTAATGCCAAAGTAGGAAGGGAGAATGTGTTTAATCCAACTATTGGCAATTTCAGTCTTCATGCTGACAGTTCCGACAACGGTATGAGACTGATTGACTTTGCCGCGGCAAAAAACATGGTCATCAGTGGCACAAGATTCCAGCATAAAGAAATCCACAAGGCTACTTGGGTATCCCCTGATCAAAGAACTAAGAACCAAATTGATCACCTGGTAATTGATGGAAGACACTCATCCAGTGTAATGGACGTACGAGTGATCAGAGGAGCTAACATCGATTCTGATCACTACCTGGTAGCAGCAAAGGTTCGCACAAGATTAAGTAGAGCGAAAATCGTACGAAACCAGACGCAGAGGAAGCTGGACATCGGAAAGCTGCAATTACCAGAGGTAGCCACAGCCTACTCAAGGAAGCTCTCGCAACTTTTGGCACAGAACCCACCCCCTCCTGATGACGATCGTGATGCGCAGTGGAAACCCATTTCCGACTCTATAAAAACTGCCGCAACAACCGTACTTGGTTTCGAAAAACCGCTTCGCAATAAACCGTGGTACGATGAAGAGTGTCGCATAGCAAATGACGAAAAGAACGCTGCACGTATGGTAATGCTTCAGTCAATTGCAACGCGAGCTGCAACTGAGCCGTATAGGGAGAAGAGAAAGGAGGTAAACCGTCTCTTTAGGCGTAAGAAACGGCAGTGGAGAAAACGCGAGAGTGAGAAAATTGAGACATACAGAAGGAAGAACGAAGCCCGAAAATTCTACCAAAAAGTTAAAAACGGAACTAATGGACATGGTTCAGGGCCCCCCTTCTGTAAAGACAAAGACGGAAATCTCGTCGCAGATGTGCAGAGCATGTTGGGAATATGGAGAGAGCATTTCTCCGCGCTACTAGTACCTGAGATATCCGATGATGATGGGACAATCGATCACAATATGGACGACGACGTCGATTGCCCCCCTCCTAACCAAGACGAGGTCAGAACAGCTATTGCCCGGCTTAAGAACAACAAAGCCGCAGGAGCCGATGGATTACCGGCGGAGCTGTTTAAGGCTGGCGGCGATGAGCTGATAAGGTGCATGCATCAGCTCATTAGCAAAATTTGGTTAGATGAATGCATGCCCGGCGATTGGAGTCTCAGTGTACTATGTCCCATATTTAAAAAAGGTGACCCGAGTATTTGTGCCAACTACCGTGGAATAAGCATTTTATCCATAGCATATAAGGTTCTATCAAGTATAATGTGCGAAAGACTAAAACCAATTATCGCTGACCTGATTGGACCATACCAGTGTGGCTTTAGGCCTGGAAAATCGACAACTGACCAGATTTTCACGCTACGCCAAATCCTGGAGAAGACACACGAAAAACAAATCGACACCTATCATCTATTTATCGATTATAAAGCAGCCTTCGATAGTCCGATACGGGAGAAACTCTATGAAGCAATGTCTGAGCTTGGTATTCCTGCAAAACTCATACGCCTTTGCAGGATGACCTTGACGAACACCAAATCCGCAGTGAAAGTTGGTAAGGATCTTACCGAACCTTTCGAAACTAAGCGAGGCCTCAGACAAGGCGACACCCTATCGTGCGATCTCTTTAACATCTTAATGGAGATCATTATGAGAAAAGCTGCAGTCAATATGAATAAAACCATCAGCAGCAAAATTCACATGCTGCTCGCGTATGCTGATGATATAGATATCATTGGGCGCACAATTAGAGAGGTTACTGCGGTTTTTTCGAGAATTGAGAAGGAGTCAGCAAAAGTGGGTCTGACGGTGAATGAGGACAAGACAAAATTAATGGTTTCAACGAACAGGGCCTCCACGCGATTAGACCAAAGCGTGAACGTTGATAACCGTTATAACTTCGAGGTAGTGGACGAATTTATATACCTCGGATCTGCCGTGAACAAAAACAACAACGTCAGCCTTGAGATCAAACGGAGAATTGTGCTTGCGAATAGATGTTATTTTGGGCTAAGCAAGCACTTTAGAGATAAAGCCCTCTCTCGAGTAACAAAAGTCCAGCTGTACCAGACTCTCATTCAACCTGTCTTGCTTTATGGCGCAGAATCCTGGGTCCTATCGCAAGCAGACGAAACATCTGTAGGAGTCTTCGAGAGAAAAATACTCCGAAAAATGTATGGCCCTATAGTGCACAACGGCGAGTATCGGCGACGCATGAATCATGAGCTGTATGAGCTTTATCCTGACATTGACATAGTTAAGCGGATCAAGATAACGCGATTGCGCTGGCTAGGCCATGTCAGTAGAATGGATGAAGATGAACCAGCGCGAAGGCTTTTCGAAACCGAACTCGAAGGAAGACGAAAAATAGGAAGACCAAGACTCCGCTGGAGGGATCAGGTTGACGAATCCCTGCGTACACTTGGTATTGCCAACTGGAGAGATAAAGCAAAAGATCGAACTGGTTGGCGAAATATGTTATCTTCGTTTTGTAAGGTCCCTGACCCACCGGGGTTGTCCGAGACCGGATAAGTAAGTAAGTAACATTACGTTATCGTATACCAGGAAGCGATATGGTAAGCAATAAACATTACTTTGCATTGGTCTGAATTTTGCAATATTTTGAAGCATTATATAAATATTGTACACGTAAGGACTTGCAAGTTAGCGCTTTAGTACGAAAAAAAAGATACATCTACTCCCAAAACACTTAAATTTTGTTGCTAGGTTACTTACTTACTGACATATTTTCTCAATTAAAAAAATAATTAAATGGTTTCCCATTACATCCCATGAAGGGACCGGGGAGAACTTCTCACAATCACTGACCTGTGCGCTTTCCAGTTTTCACTCACTGATTGGGACCTACAGTTTTACACCGATTCCGAACGGTATTTTGAGAAGCTTTTTCATGGCTATATACTCGCTAGTGTCGCCGTCACTAAGCGAGGTGACCGTCGTCGAAAGAAATTTTAAGGTGGTTGGAGCAGGGATCGAACCCAGGATCTCCTGTACAAGAGGCGCGCACACTACCCATTGCAGCACCGACGGTCTCAATTACTTACTTATTTAATTACGCACATACTTACGCACTTAGTTACACAGTTACTTAGTTAATTACTTACTTTCTTACATACTTACATACTTACTTATTTAGTTACTTAGTTACTTACATGCTTACTTACTTACTTACGCACTCACTTACTTATTTACTTACATACTTACACACTTAGTTACGTACTTACTTATTTACTTACTTACTTACTTAATTCCTTACTTACTTATTTATTTACTTACATACTTACTTACATACTTACTTAGGTTATTACTTGCTTACTTACTTACTTACATAGTTAGTTACTTAAATACTTACTTACTTGGTTGCGTACCTACTTACATTCATACTTACTTACTTAATTAGTTACTTACTCACTTACTTACTTGCTTGCCTACTTACTTACCTACATATCTATTTACTTACTTACTTGCTTACTTAGTTACGAGAGCTTCTCACAACGAGTGAGCTGGCCGCTTTCTAATTTTTTACTCACTGATTGGGACCTACAGTTTTACGCCGGTTCCGAACGGTATTTTGAGAACGGTATTCATGGCAAATTACTCGAGGGTGGCACCATCACCAAACGAGGTGGCCGTCGTCGAAGGAAATGTTAGGTGTTCAGGGCAGGGATCGAACCTACGGTATTATGCACAAAATTTATTTACTTACATACTTACTTACATACTTACTTAGTTTATTACTTACTTAAGTACTTATTTACTTACTTAGTTACTTACATGCTTACTTACTTACTTACTGACTCACTTATTTATTTACTTACATACTTACTAACTTACTTACTTATTTACTTACTTACATACTTACTTACTCACTTACTTACTTACTTACTTACATAACTACCTACTTACATACTTATTAACTTACTTACTAACTTACATACTAACTTACTGACTTACTTGTATGGTTTCGAACAACCCAGGGGGTCTCGAAATTTCACCGATTCGCATTTATATGTTTTCACGAACCCTTAACGGATCCGCCAAATCGTAATTTCCCTGATTCGCTCGCTTTTTATGTTGTTACGCACTCGTAGCGGATTTGAAACAAATCCGTCAAATCGTAACTTCACTGATTTAATATTTTAAGATTTTACGAACTCGCAGCGGGTTCGACACGGGTATGACAATTCGCATCTGACGATTTTGAGATCTTACTTACTCGGTTTCAAAACGGAACCGCATCCGCAGTTTGGGCAGCTGCTACAACCTCTTTTCAAGCAAATAATTCCGCAAGTTTGACCACCTGTAAAGGTCGGCCAAAAATAGTGGTTCCGGATATTGTAAGTGCTGTTTAGGAGCGATTTACAGTATACAGGCAGTAGCTGATAACTGCCTACACTTTGTAAGGGATGCTCCCAAGTGTTTCATCAAAATGAGCTGCACAGTCGAACGTGCAATGGTCATCTCGTCGACATTCACAGCTCATCCTAAAAATCTTCAGCCACAGCAGCGATTTTCTCGGTCGAAATGTCAATGGCCAGTAGAGTTAGCACTACCCAAGTAGTCTAGCACAGGAATGGAAAAGTTTGTACAATTCTAGTTTTTATGACACAATTTAACCCACATAAATAACATGTTACTCCAACGTGCTGAAAAAACCGC
The DNA here is from genome assembly GCA_963931995.1 of Phaonia tiefii. Lineage (NCBI taxonomy): Eukaryota > Metazoa > Arthropoda > Insecta > Diptera > Muscidae > Phaonia > Phaonia tiefii. The sequence goes on along the minus strand of OZ008369.1, from coordinate 273,706,709 downwards.
CCCAGTAACATATTACTGGAACCATGTCTATGTTTGCAAGCATTGTTTTTATGAATTGAAGACTGGTGCTAGTTTGTAACCTAGCAATCGTTGTATTTTCAACGTGTAATTTTGAATAGCAAACACAATGTGTTTGGACACGAGTACACCATATTTGCGACAGGCCACAAACACGTTATATTTGCATAATTGGATGTGACACCAAAATGCTTGCAAATCCCTCAAAACGGAGAGCAAACCAGTCAAAAGCGGCACGGTTAATCATACTAGAGTTAAAATAAAAATTTGCTTGATTAAATCTAATTGTGATTTTTTTTTGTTATTAACAAAATTATTTGCCTTCCTCTCAAGCACTGAATGCCCCATATCAATGCGAAGCTTGCAACTTCGTATTCATATGCGTCAATGTGATGCAAGTTTAGCGATTTTTTCCTCTTCTTGTACTGGTTACGTGTAATGATGAAATCATAAACAACAATATCAACAAGATTTAGTTAGCATTCATATGATTTTCAAGTTTTTCAATATATTTTTTCATCATTCACTTTTGATTTCTACTCAATGGTCGCCAGTCTAATGTTAATCAATGGTCCAGTGACTTAGTTGCCACAAACTTACTTTGCAGCAAGTACATGTGAGTAGCTGGTACATGCAACTAGTGGTTACTACAAGGGGCAGCTACTTGTAGCAAACCAGCATATGCAACTACCTGCCAACACTTGGCATATATCTACTGTTGTTGGCAACGCAGGAGTACAAAATACAGCCGTCTTTAGCCATAAGCTACTACTTGATTTAGCCACTGCAGTAGTTGTTAGTAAATGCAATATAGTGGTCTTACAAATCGCCGCATGTTGGTCATAATTATTGCGACACTTCTTGGCGTTTTCTTATCGGTTTTCTTTGGTCATATACTAGTGATTTTCTTTGGCTTTTGCATTCGCGTTTTCTTGTTATTTATTTGTTATAGCAAAAATTGGCAGTTTGTTTGTTTCTTTGCTCAGGCGAATTCTAAAATTTTCAACAGAAATTTTATTTCAGTTTGTTTAGGAATTTTGCAGGTAAAATCAGTTATCTGGCGATCGTTTAAATGTTCAGTTGGGGGAAAAAAATTCGGAAATCTTTGAAATATATCTACAAAAATCTAATACAAGTTCTCAAAAATGTTATTGATTTTGAAGTCAAGTTTTTTAATACTCGTATTACTAATCTGCTGTTGCGCGTGCGTGAAAAGTGATGATAAATTTCTAACCGATCCGCGTAAGTGATGAACTTTAAAAATGAGTTTTAACATAAATTTTGATTTCGCTATTACCCAAGAGTCGTAGAAGGGAATTGATCGGGAAAATTTTTACATTAAACCACTAACAGTTAAGGCATCACAATAGGCTTCTTTAGCCTAAGTGTGTGCTAGACAGCGTGCTGTCTTGCAGCCTTTTCCACCAACCAACCATTGAATGACCCATATCAATGCAATTCATATGCGTCAATGTGATGCAAGTTTAGCGATTTTTTCCTCTTCTTGTACTGGTTACTTGTAATGTGCATTATATGAAGGATAATAATATTCGCAAATTTCAACTAAAAAAAAATCAGTTTGGAATTTCTAAAAATCGCACGAATCTCAATGTATCTTAGATTAGGACAAGCATCGCAAACGCTTCCGAGCGAGCATAGTAGCATAGTAAATCCTTCACACAGCTCAAAGTATAGGGTGATTTTCGTTTATAAATCACACACCATAATTTGTCAAAATTATTTTTTTATTTCATCATGTAGTTTAGTCCCTGATATTTAGGAGGGCGGTCCCAAAACTAGCCGACCTAGCAAAGTGGAAAAAAAAGTTGTGAAAATTTTTCTCTATTTTTCAATATAATTTCCATGTAGCTCGATACACTTTTTCCTGCGACATTCAAGAGCTTCGATAGCCTATTTTCATAAGAACTGCCAACCTCCTTAAAGTAGCCTCCAACAGCAGAACTCACCTCTTCATTGTTGGTAAATCTTTTACCACCGAGCCGTTATTCCAAGTACGGAAATAGAAAATAGCCAGAGGGAGCTAAATCTGACAAATAGGGTGTGTAATGAAGCAAGGTTCAAACCCTGCTCTGACCACCTTCAAATTTCTTTCGGCGGCGGTCACCTCGCATAGTGACGGCGACACTATCGAGTATATAGCCATGAAAAAGCTTCTCAAAAATACCGTTCGGAATCGGTGTAAAACTGTAGGTCCCAATCACTGGAAAGCGCACAGCTCAGTGATTGTAAGAAGTTCTCCCCGGTCCCTTCTTGGGATGTAATAGGAAACCATTTATTTATTTTTTTAATGAAGCAATTCGAACTTTAGTTCATTAATTTTATCCATCGATATAGTACACGCTGAAGAAAACGCCCCCAGCAACATATAGCAGGAACCATGTACATGTTTGCAAAGTTTCTTTTTCGCCAAATGTGGCCTTTTCCACAATTTCGTCACTCAAACGCTGCAATAAATTAGAATAATATTCGCTATTGATGGGTTTTCCATGCTGAAGATAATCAATAAAAATTATCCCATGCGCATCCCAAAAAACAGACGCCATGACCTTGCCAGCAAAAGGAACCATCTTCGCCTTCTTTAGACACGATTCTACCATTCCATCCCACTGCTTTGACTGTTCCTCTGTCTCATGTGTGAAGTGGTGGACCTATGTCTCATCCATGGCAATAAATCGATGCAAAAATTCGGTTTTATTGCGGTGAAACATCGCCAAACACTCTACTGCAACATCTTCACAACCCTGTTTTTGCTCTATTGAAAGCAAACGCGGCACCCATTTTGCGCACAGCTTTCTCATCTTCAAATCTTCGGTCAATTTACGATGTATAGCATTTTTTGAAATGCCCATCACTTCAGCTAGCTCTCGCACCTTTAGCCGACGATCATCCAATACCATTTTCTGGTTTTTCCTAACCGTGTCTAGCATGGACACCTCAATTGATCGACGACTACGGTGGCAGCTCGTACGGCCTCATTTAAGCTCTGCTTGCCAATATCTTACAGTTGTACACAAAGGAGCAGGCTCCTCCAGAGTAAAATCTAGCCGTGGCCAATTTTTTCCATCTTTACAAATTCACTGACGGCTCAAATAAAAATACTAAACAACGTGGCGCCTTGAAACTTAGAACATATATTTCATACGGTTGCCACTTTTCACCAAAATATTTTTTTGATGCGTTAACATCTATAGGCACGGGTAGGGCAATCCAACAAAGTGAACACATGCAAACAACACTCAGCGTTAGCATGGTGCATTTATATTGAAATATTCTATAAAGAGAATAATACTCGTTTATGGTCTTTTACTCAGGCTCTCTACATGAGAGCGGAAAAAGAGTGCAATCAGTTCTCTATACTATTCAATACTTTTTGTCGAAAGAAAGGGGCATACCCTCATGTTCCATATCCAGTGCACCAGATAGTGTAGTTCCCAATCTTGTCATCTCATCTCGTCTATGGTACCCTGAAATGTTCCTGTGCCCCGGCACCCACATAAAGTGAATACAGTTTAGAGATGCGCGGTAGTTAATTAAGTCAGGAATACAGACTGCAGAGATTTTATAGCCTCCTGACTCTCAGAGTAGATGTTGATACCACAGTCGATGGCGGCGTTACGTCCCAACAAAGCGCAACTTCTTCGATTGCCTGAAAGACACTACAATGGTCTGGTAGACTTTGTCGAAGTCTAGGATCTGCTCTTTAGAATAGACTCCAAACTTTACTTTACCATCAAGTTTGGAGCCATCACTGTAGAAGCCTAAATACCTTCTAAAGAGTGTCTCAGTTAGAATGCACTTTTTGATTTTAAAATAAAAACACGAATTTTTTAAGATAGTTCTGATTTTTTATTCGATTATAAAGGCGACAAGTTCCGATTAACTATAGAATAAAATATACGTCAAATGATCGCCACGGCTCTGATGACAGGCCATTACTATTTTCTTGAAACTTTCCATGACTTTTGCACAGAGATGTGGATCTGTATCTCACTGATGATGCGTTGTATCTCGGATTTGAGCTCAGGAATTGTTTTTGGTTTATTCGCATAAACCCAAGATTTCACAAAACCCCAAAGAAACAAATCGCACAGTGTTAAATCGCAGGACCTTGGCGGCGAGTTGACATCAGAATTTTTTGAGATAGTTTGTTCTGGAAATCGTTGATGCAATAAATTGATTGTTACATGGGCGGGTGGGGCAGGTGGCGCCGTCTTGCTGAAACCACATGTCGTCCAGATCTATGTCCTCCAGTTGAGGCCACAAGAACTACGATATCATGGTCCTGGAATGAATGTCGTTCACAGTAACTGTAATTTCGGCCTCGTCTTTAATAAAGTAAGGCCGAAATCACGCCGCTTGACCAAAATCCGCACCCGACTGTTGCTCGTTGTGGGTGCATTTGTTTCTCATGGATTGCATGAGGATTTACTGAGCCCCAAATTCAAAAATTATGTGTATTCACGAAGCCATCCAGATGGAAATGCACCTCATCGGTAAAGACGTCTTTTTTTGAAAAATTACCATTACTCACTTTGCTCCAGTACCCATTGACCGAATTGCCGACGCTTTCTATGGTCTGCTGGTTTGAGCTCCTAAACCAGCTGAATTTTGTACTCTTGAAGAAGGCGATCTTTTGTCAAAATTCACTGCGTAGTGCTTCGTGAAATTTGAAGTTGTTGAGAACAATGTCGAATTGATGTTTTCGGGTATTCGGTGACACTCTCGTTTACGGCAGCAATGTTTCAAGCACCTCTTGTATATTTCCAGTAATGAAGATAGGATCGTTCGCTCGGTGCAAATCTTAAATCTTAATCATAATATATTCCATAAGTTACTCAACTCTTTCGTTGCTAACCGTGCATCCCCACAAGTAATTGACAACGCTGCACACTAGCAGGTGCTTGTTATTTGCTTTCGTCTCTTTCGCCAGTGATTTTAAGGCACCGGGTAACGCTTCTGCATTAGGTGCCATAAATACCGAGTCCAACCAAAAACGGATGTTATTGAAGTCCATGCTGACTGCTACTCAGAGTTCGTATTTACACGCCCCCATTGAGCAACCCATACACATAATGACCGTTTACCCATTACCCACAGGGTATGGGGAAAATAATAGGAACTATGCACGAAAAGTGAGAATTCCATCACGATTACCTATAACCCCGTGGGATATAGGACCGATAAGGTCCAATCAGCTCGGCAACAAACGCATTTAGATGGATTAAAGGCTTATTCCACGATAGTTCGTACATAAACAGGACACTGTATGCTAAGACTCCAATTGTCGATTATGCATTCGTCTAGCCAAAGTTTTCATATGAACTGGTGCATGCACCTTTCCAACTCATAGCCACCAGTCTTAAACAGCTCAGCCGATAGTCTATCAGCACCAGCGGCTTTGTTGTTCTTAAATTTTGTTTGTGCGCAATGAAATATTTCGAAGTATTTTAGTTTGTTGTTGAACAATCCTTTGTACCCATTATATTTCTAGTTCTCTGCTTGCATATCCTTTTTTCAAATGTCAATAAATCCCTCCAAGTAAAACTAACATGTGCCCTTATTAAAACTGCCAACCATTATTAACACTTCTTCAACAGCAGATTACATCAAATCTTGTAAAATTGCGTCTAACGATTTCGTCAACTGTTCCACCGTTAGCATCCAGATGCTGTTCGATAAACTAAATGATGGTAAGACTTGGAATTCCATTATAATTAGATGAGTTATTGGAAACTTTCTTCCAAAGGCATACCCGGTTTGGATAGTATCAAAAGTTTTGATCCCTTTCTCTTGAATCGTATCAAGATCACACAGGGCAACAGTAATGCGATTAATCTCAAAGTGGAGCTATCAAATGTGCAAATTATTGGATTCGGTCATACCAATGTCCTGGAGAGTATGTAAGTAAAGTGTTGGACATGTTAGTCAAATCTGGGGTATGACTAATTTGTATTTTGAATTGTAGAGTTTATCCTAAAGACTACAGTTGGAAGACTACATTTATGCTGCCTGTAATGAAGCTAAAGGGTAACTATAGCCTTTTTGGACGTATTCTGTTGATACCATTAAATGGTAGAGGCGAAGTTTTCCTGGATGCAGGTAAAATTTAAAAAAATTGATATGTGTGTGTCAATGATTCATTTATCTATATTTCTTAGACAACATGACGGTTACGATGCACACAAAAACTAGACTATATGAAAAGGGTGGCTTTACATTTTACAATGTTACAAATATTAGGGTGGACTTTAAGCTGGATGGATTGAAATCATATTTTTCCAATCTCTTCAATGGTCAAAAGCAACTGGGTAGGTTTACAAATATAAATCTCAAAATATAGAATTTAAATTATTGAATTAAATAACATTGGTTTTTGTCTCCTTAGAGGATAGTACCAACAAGTTTTTCAATGACAATTGGCGCATGCTGACCGATGCCTTGTACACTGTTATCACGCAAACGATCCAGGATATTCTATTAGATGTTTTGCAGAAAATTTTCCATTTCATACCGGCCAACTTCTTTGTGGAGGATATACCCACGCCGGAGCAGTTGTATGGCAAACAAAAGCCAAAGAAAATATGAGCTCGATTTGTATGAAATGTAATAAATTTCCAATTCTAATTTTTTTTATTAAGGGGGATATAATTTAAACAATTTTTGTAAATAAAAAAACTTAGAAAAAAAATTTCGTCACCTTAACGAATAGCTGCATCAAAAGACAGCTACAATAAAACAAATAGTCACCACACCGTAAATATTCGTTGCAGCAAGGAACAGTTTCGTACATACGACGATTTAGTAGAAAAAATTATCAACTAATAAATAATTAAGCTGTATTTATAGTTGACCTTTGCTATTACTATGATTTTCAATTTTAGTATCGGCTCGAGGTTCTATAAATTTCTATAAAGTTCTATAAATTTCAATGCTTTACAAATTTTAACTTTGGAAAAATACCAAGAACGCCACATGCCGAGATAAGTTAATTGGGACCTCCTGAACATGAAAAACCCTGTGTAGATAACGGTACTTTTCTAAGTACCGTTTTTTAGATAACGGTACTTTTCTTGTTTTCGGTGTATGGTCCCACTCAAACCCTTTCCATCGATGTGCTGTAAATTTCTATCTGATAAGAAATGGCTGAGTTATGGCACCTCAAATTTCAAAATTTGCCTCTTTTTACGGTTTTTTTTTTAAAAATTTTCATTTTTATTTCGTTTTTTTTTCAAGTTATAGTGAAGATCTGTAATGTTTTATTTTTTTCACATATAGTTTGTTTAATTACCAACAGTTTAAGCGTAATTTGAACAAAATCGGATGAAAAATAAAGTTTTTATTAAGGATTTTGTGGAATGACAATATTTTTGTTTTCATTGCTCCCACACTATATTCGGCGTTAAATTCAAAAAAATTCAATTAAAATGACGAGCGACTTGAACGTAAAAAAGCCTAATTTTGGTTGCTTTTGAGGTGCCATAACTTAGCTATTTCTGATCAGATAGAAATTTACAGCATATCGACGGAAAGGGCATTCAATTACCCTTCCAACGATATGCCGATCGGACTTTTCGGTTGGCCTCCACAAGGGTTTGAGACCTTACACCGAAAAACACAAAAGTATCGTTATCTAAAAAACGGTACTTAGAAAAAAAAATTACAGCGTTTTTCGTGTTCAGTAGGTCCCAATTACCTTATCTAGGCATGTGGCGTTCTTGGTATTTTTCCAAAGTTAAAATTTGTAAAGCAGTGAAATTTATACAACTTTGTTTTCTTTTTTCTTGGTATTTTTTGGCTGTAAAACAGAGTATTCAAAATTAAAATTTTCTAGCGTTTAGTCGTTTTTTTTTTAAATATTGTTATTCTTCAATATTTCTCTGCCCTTTGGATACCATCGTCAAGAAGATAGACCACAATTATCAAAAAAAAATACATAATTGCGTTTTATATTCCTAACGACGCTTCCCAAAATACAGAGAAATATTGAAGAATAAAATTATTTAAAAAAAACGAAGAAACGTTTGAGCATTGTAAATTTGAATACAGTACTGTTATATTTTTTTAAATAAATATATTTTTTTCTGTTGCAATGAATATTTTCGTTGTGGCGACAATATTTTTACAACATTTCACTTTCGATTAAACGATTCCCCAAAGCGATTCCCTAAAGGTCTAAAACCTTTAGACAAAGTGACAAAATCTTTTCTTCACTAATGGAAGTTGTAAAAGAGCCGTAATTACTCAAACCATAAAGTAAGGTAACTTAAAGTAGCGCTACGGTAAAACTAGAGCAGCAGCTGCTCCGCAAACGTATACGTGTTATTAATTTCGGGTTTTCTCTTTTCTTCACATTCAAGGTTTGTACTTCCATACTCCAAGACATCACAACAGTACACATAATCGTAAACCCCAATGCTGCCACTCAGCTTTACCTTATCTACTTTACTGCTTGAGTAATTGCCATTGTAAATTTAATTTTCGTAATCCACTTGTAAATAGTTCTATAACATATAAAATAAAAAGTAAAATATTTTTTTAAATTTAATTCCTTGATTTCTTTAACTAAAGTCGGCGGTGGGTCGTTCGATGTTGGTTACTTTGGCCGTTGCCAAACATTCATTAATTTGTTTATTTCGAGTGCCGTAAAATGGGCTTTAACCAAACACCAACGATCAATTAAGTTCTTATCCACCAAAATCTGTAATGCTGTCTCACAGTTACACATACATATATAAGTACAATACAGATACATTTAAATTGTGTGTCGAGTGTAAGCGAGATTATGGTAATGGAATTACAGAGATGGGTAACCTAGCGCGACAGTGAAGGGCCAGGCAAGTAGGTAACCATGACCCAAATTTAAGCTGCATAAGGTATCCAAAGAAAATCAATCAGTGCGTCTTTTTGTAAAGGGTGGACCATGTAAAATTTGGAATTTAATTTTTATATACTTATTTAAATAGACTAATTTAACAGACATTTCAAAATCAAAATTATAATTTTAATCTTACCGTCCATCATTGACATTTGTGAATGAAGCACAACATCTTTCAAATAACTTCCACGACTTGATTTACTGTACGTCTTGCGATCTATTTTGCAGTACATTTTCGATTTTTTGGACCTCTATGTCGGGAAGGTCGATTTCGTATTTTAAGGCCTCAATGGACTCGGGATTATTTGCGTTACACTTAACTGTCACGGCGCCTCAGTGCTAATAGTCTAACGGCGTCAAATCGCAGCTGCAAGAACTTCCGAGTTTCGAGGGATTATACGATTTTCGAACACAGTGGGCAAAAGGTCGATTGTAACTAGTGTATTCAAAAAACCCGACTTCAAAAATGTTTCCTTCGAATATTTTAATTTTGGCTACACCGGGTTTCGAATAAACCGAGTGCTAAAAACCAATTAATAACCGGTTTCGGTGTTAATGTCGAAGTGGAAAACTATACGTTTTACAACAATCGGCTTTTATAATTCAACCTTTTTTGATATTTGAAATTGATTTTATTATAAAAAGATATGATATATTCATAAAAAATCACATGTGGTACCAGGGGACACCCGGTTGGAACGAAGTTCCTTTCACTATATATTATGTACTAGTTGGTTCCACCACGCCAAAGGCGCCTGTTGAAAAATACGATTATTTAAATGGATCTTAAGATCTAGGGCAATCCATCAAAGTGAACACATGCAAACAACACACAGCGTTAGCATCACATACGTGGTTGTTGCACAACAAAAGTCTCTGCCTGAAAATAAGTATGATGGTACTGATGTAGCGGCAGCGAACAAACAAGCAGGTCGTCGTCGCCAAAGAGTATTGAATAGTATAGAGAACTCATGGAACGAATTGTATGACTCAAAAGCACTGGGTTTTAATGTCGAAGTGGAAAACTATACGTTTTACCACATTCGGTTTTTTAATTCAGTCTTTTTGATATTTAAGATTGATTTTATTATAAAAAACTATGAAATATTCATAAACAAATCACGAGGTGTTAGGGCACACCCGGTTGGAACAAAGTTCCTTTCGCTATGTATTATGTACTAGTCAGTTGCAACACGCCAAAGGCGCCTGTTAAAAAATATGATTATTTAAATGGATCTTAAGATCTAGGGCAATCCATCAAAGTGAGTACATGCAAACAACACACAGCGTTAGCATCAAATACATGGTTTTTACACAACAAAAGTCTCTCCCTGAAAATAAGTATGATGGTACTGATGTAGCGGCAGCGAACAAACAAGCAGTTCGTCGTCGCTAAAGAGTATTGAATAGTATAGAGAACTCATGGAACGAATTGTATGACTCAAAAGCAATGGCGACATCTGGCGAATGATTCAAAACGTATTACTCTCTTTTTGTCATAACTTTGATGTGGAACATTGATACCTTTTGAAATATTTATGCTTTTTGTATTGTTTTATGTAATAAGATTGTCGAAATGGTACACTTATATTGGAATCTACCATAATCCTTAATAATAATAATAAGAGTCATTTATGCTCTTTTACTCAGACTCACTACATGAGAGCGGAAAAAGAGTGCAATAAGTTCTCCATACTATTCAATACTTTTTGCCATAGCTCTGTTTATGACAAAACAAAATCAATTATTTCAGTGAGCTAAATATTGCTTTATTTATTTCAACAATATTACATCTAAGGTTATAGGAGAGTATACTTTTTTTTACAAAGAAGTACTTTTTTAAGAACAGGTACTTTTTAAAGAAGTGGTACTCTTTTTTGGAAAATGTTATATATTTAAGAAAATTCACTTATTTTCAGAGAAGAGAAGAAAAAGAGAATTTCAGGAAGAGAAATAATTTTACTATTTTATTTTTAAGAAGAGGTACTTTTAAGAAAAGGATTTTTTGTAAGAAAATGTATTTTTTTAAGAGAAGGTATTGTTTTTTTTAAGAAATGGGATTTTTTTTAGAATTGGTATTTTTTCAAGAATTGATACATTTTATAAAGTATGTACTTATCTCAAGAAAAGTTATTATGTTTCACAAAAAAAGTACTCTTTAAAGAAAATGTAGTTTTTTAAGAACACGCAATTTGTTGTAGGAAAATTTACTTTTTTAAGGAAAGGTACTTATTTTTAAAAAAAATTAAATATTAAATCAGTTGATGTCGTCCATCGCCCTTTTGATTCCTTCAGATATTCTAGAGGTATGGAAATCGTCGAGACGACTTTGCGCAGTCTGGAAATCTCAGGCGCGTTTTCAATGCCTTCGGAGAAATATTTCCAACACCTCGTCTTGAAGATCTTAATTCTTTCTTATATTATTTATGTCGAATTTTGTACAATATTTAAACAGTTTCTGCAAGACTTTTTCAGGATTTGCATATCCTTGTTCCACCACGAAGGCAAATTATTTTCTGTCTGTCTGATCGCTTTAGTAACCATAGAAATCAATTGAACAGGATTTAGGTTTGTTATTCTGTGTTTTAATATCAGTTGCGTAAAAGTTCTTTAAAACCCAAACACCGGTAATAGATTCGAAATAGAGTGTGATACCGGTTCTTCGAAGGTAGCAATTTCTACAGAACCAAAGTACGGTTAACTAAAAATGTTCATCTTCAGGAAAGGGATCTTCAGCCCAGTCAGCAAAGCGAAAACGCATCGGATGGTCACGAGGCTTCAATTCTTAGACTAAATAGACTTTATAATCCTTCTTACCCAGGTCTTTCTGCAAAACTCTGCTCAAAGAAGAGCAAGAAGTTTCCATTTGCGATGAACGGTGGCGAGTTGCTGTTGATGGCTGTTCCAGCACACTTTTTGCTACAGTGGTAATAGTTGCCATTGAACGCACGAGTTCTCTTGTCCAATATGAACCCGGATTGACGAACTCGATTCACAAACTGATCCTTAAACTGCGTTTATGACACTCAATTTCTATGGAATTTATTTCGTAGATTTATTACAGTTTGAGTTGAAAACTCGTAACTTTGGAGGAAAGTGTTAATACAGGGTGGCGCGCGAATCGTGCTACAAAAACACAATGTAATTACATTTTTTCTATGCGAGTAATCGGTGTAATTTTTATTATATTTGCAGGTTACTAATTAGATTTATTAAAATTACTGCTTGGGATACCGAAAAGAGGATTTGGATAGTGCCGCGGTACCATGCTTTGCACTCTTTCATTTTCGTCCGAAGGGAATTTTGGAGGGTGTTTGGCGGCACTGCCCCGAGTCGAAGAACCACTATGAGGTGGGTAAAAATGTTTGCCGAATATGGAAGCATCGCACGATGACCGTATCATCGAGATGCCTATATTTGGGTTCATGTGTTTTTTTCTCAAATTATCAATCATTTTATTAACACGGATTCGGAGTCGGACAGAAAGATCGACTCCAACTATGATTTCAGACAAATTACCAAAAACTCCGACTCCTAAACTCCAACGCCAGCTTAACAACAAATGGCAGCAGGTCAGCAGTTTTGAATTTTATAGATATGAATTTATTCGTGGACCTGGAAACAGAAGTTTTTTTCCTTTAGATTTTGGATTTTTTTGACAACACTTTTTCTGGGGTCACGTTGCAGCCTGGTCGATTTTAAAGTGATCGGGAACTCAATGTCTTACACACGCGACTATTTGGATTCGTTGCGTATATAGGATATGCGGATTACTGACCCGTTATGTGCTTTAGATGTCGGGTGAGAACGGTTCGGTATCGGTTATCATGGTTACATGGGAACAGTGAGCCGAAGCCCCTGTGTAGGAACACGAAAGCCCTGTGTAGGAACAGTGAGCCGAACCCTCTATGTAGGAACAATGAGCCGAAACCCCTGTGTAGGACCAGTGAACCGAACCTATGTGTAGGAACAGTGAACCGAAGCCCCTCGTGTAGTAATGTATTTACACCGTCTTTACTAAAGAACGGATCCCAAAATTGCTCCTGACCTTTGCAGAACTACAGCCCCTAGATAAGATGCTCTAATCTTGTACTCTCGCAAGCGACCCTGAGTCTAGCCGACCTTAGCATTAAGTACCATAGCCGTAGTGACGGAAATGAGAATTGTATCAAAGCATTCATTCTTGTGTGGTCATTGAGACTGGTTCGCTGCTACTACTTACACAACGTCGACAGATCTTATGTATTTGTCAGTGAGTGTGATTGTTCGCGGTATTTGGTGTAAGTGATGGATGTTGTGTAAGCTTAGATGACGGGTAGACCAGGGAATTATGTATGGACAGATTATGACGACACGCAACAACCATTGTTATGCGAATTAGCCGCTCGGATGGACGATTATGACAACCAATAAATGAACGAAGTGCACGATAAATGTCACAACCAGAGCCATCACTTTGATAGAAAATTTCAACAATTTCCAAGCGTTCCTCTCGTATAAGCAAAGACGATCAAGAAGTAGACGACCAGAAGATGTACGCAATTTGGCAACCCTCTTAAAAGAGAACCTAAAAGTGGTAACAGTTCACTCAAATGCATTTCTCTCTCGTGTCATGACTTAACTTTTTCATACATTTTCCATAGTTTTTCTGATTTTACTTCAACATGGTGGAATTTGTATAGTTATATACAATACCACTGACAAAAGCTGCTCGTATATTGAAATATTCAATGAAGAGAGTAAGAGAGAGAGAGAGAGAGCTGAGAATGGTTAATGCTTCCCTCGTTTTGTTTGTTGGTATTCGAGTGAAGAGAAATGTTGACTCTCTACATTAGTACATCGTTGTTGGTATAAGTCTATCCACGATGAAATGGCAAACCAAAGTAAACAATAGGCAACCATCAGCTGTTAAATCGGTTGTCAAATAAATCAGTGTTGCCAACGCTAAGTTGTGAACCTTCTAAAAGCTCCCGTTACTTGTCTTATGATAAATCAATCGCAGCTTTTAAAATTCAGCTTAATGTTATTTAATGTCATCCCACCTTAATCAATCACCCGCCACCAACTGAAAGGTTACCCATCCCATCCCTTGATCCTGGCCAACCAACCACTTACACCCTCCCTACTTTACTCCCACCGCTGACAGTGATGCCACCGTTGCAATTCGTTGCTGTAACTGTTACCAAAATATGTGTGTTGTACTTTTAAATGGCCTTAACCACAAATACAATGAAACCGTATGTGTTAAATTAATTGCCCTGTTTCCGCTCTTAACTTGATGGTCAGATGCGGACGCAATGTCCGCTTATTTCATACGACTGACTGAGTGGAACGGCTGCGTTGCGTCGTTCGACCGTAGTCGGTCGGTGCTGCCATATTGTTTGTGTTTCGACATTTGTCGCTGGCATTGTGAAATGTATATGTCCGCAACGTATTCGTTTCTTTTTTTTTATATATTTTCATTGTTGTTGGTGCTGTTTTTAATTGTAATTTTTACAGCAATTAATTTATTTTATTAAACAGTTATTTTTAGATGATTTTGGGTTAAGGTTCAATAGCGTGGTACACCCACTACTCAGCTGTACATAGAGATTTGTCAGCGTCCGCTTGCTTGGTTGTCACTTGCGTGTGGCGAGGTGGTATCGTAGGTTAGATAGTGAGGTAGTTGGAATGCATTTAATTTCCATGTCCGGATTGCAGTGGCATTTTGGAAAATGTTTTGTGGTTTTAACGTGATTTTCGTATCGGTTGAGCTTTGGTCAAAAACAAATTTATTTAGATTAATTATAGTTTTTTTTTCCTGCTGTTAGAAATTGGATATTTGCGATGTCATGTAAATAACTACATTTAATGGATTTGAAATTAAAATTACATATAATGGATTTGGACTGTCATTATAGGTATTCAAGTCTGGCAATCACTCCCACTGCATAAACAAAAATTTTAACTAACAACATTTAGAGAAATGTGATGTCTTGCCAAATATACACGCAAAGAAAAGAAAGGTTACAAGTATTTTGTCCATAAAATATTTATTTACAGAGGTATATTAAACGTTAACTGCAAACGTTGAAATGTTGCCCTCAAATAAAAATACACGCTGAAAAATAATAGCTCCAGCAATATATTACAGGAACCATGTACATGTTTGCAAGCATTGTTATCGTAAATAGACGATCTTCTGATTCTGATTCATATTTTTTATCTCAGCAGTTTTCAACACACAAGACCACATTTGGGTCACAAATACATATAATATAACCTTTTAATCATTGTGTCCCAAACATGTTATATTGGATAGTAAACAGAATGTGTTTGGCCACAAGTATACTATATTTGCGACAACCTACAAACACATTATATTTGTATTCAAACAACAACAAAAATTATCAACGTGTATGTATCGCATGTACAGTTACAACATTTATCCTAATTGTTTTATAAATAACGTTTACTGAAAATATAGAAAACGTTTGTCAACATCTATATATGTCTGGGAGTAAACTCTGTATTTGTTGCTATGTCGGTGATTTTCACAAAGTTTTACCGGGATCTAAAAAATCTGCTCTATCGAAATTATCTGTTGGCCAGGGGATCTTTAATTTTGTCAATGGACAGCTGACGCCTAGGCTCATAAATTCATCCTTGGGCAAAACCGTAACCAGAACTGTGAACATAGAAAGCTCTCTAGGGGGAGTCATATCTACAGACTGGAAAATAACGGACCCAAAACATATTGCAGGAACCATGTATATATTTCCAAACATTGTCTTCGGGAACAGAAGATCTTCTGCTTTTTGTTTCTTAACGATATTGTCTGTCACATTTTTGTTTTCAGCAATTGTCAACAAACACAGCCACATTTGGGTAACAAATACATATATTATATCCCATTAATCATTGTGACCCAAACATCTTGTATTGAATAGCAAACATAAACTGCTTGGACACAAGTATACTATAGTTGCGACAATCTACAAACACGTTATATTTGCATCCACACAGCAACAAAAAGACAAATTTTTCCAGCGTGTACACTTGTCTGGAACTTAGCACTAAATAGTATGTTCCCTGCAGATAGAGGTCTCAGGTTGCAACAAAATCGTATCATATGTTGACGCCCCTAACAATACAGGGAGAAGTATCCCTCCACCTGCAGAGATATGAGCCAGAGCTTTACCATGAGACTCTCTAAGTGGGCAACGAAGACTACTATTTATCAGGAACCACAAAGTTCTGTATATTGCGTCATTTTCTCTACACCGAATTGCAGTTACCACAACTGAATTGAGGTTGTCACGACCTAATTTAGTCCCCACAATTGAAATTCGGTTGCGACAAACTCTAATTCGGTTGTAACAACTTCCAATTTGGATGTGATGAAATCTAATGTGGCTATGACGACGTCTACATTTAGTTGGGGTTAATTTGGTTAATATTTCTGTGGCTGTGGCCGTCGGTGGTGCAATGGTCAGTGTGCGCAGCTCTTGTGCATGAGAACGTGGGTTCGATCCCTGCTCATACCACCTTAGCCATCAAAAAGCTTCCCAAAATACCGTTTGGAGCCGGTTTAAAAACTGATGGTCCCAGTCAGTGACTGCAAAAACTATAAAGCACACATCTCAATGATTGTGAGAAGCTCTCCTTGATCCCTTCATGGGATGTTATGGGACACCATTTTTTTTTTTTTTTTTGATTTCTGTGGGTGTAGGTCGGTCGTGTTGAAATTTGTTGGTACGATGTGATCCTTTCTAAATTCAAAAAAACTATAGTTTCCCGTTACAACCCTTGAAGAGATTGGGGAGAGCTCATCACAACCAGTGAGCTGTATTCGTTTTAGTTTTACACTAACTGATTGGGACCAACAATTTTACACCGGTTCCGAAAGGTATTGTTTAGGGGTTTCGGTTTTTAGCCGAGGTGACAGCTGTGGAAGGAAATGTTATGTGGTCAGAGCAGAGATTGATGAGAGGGATGAGATGAGAAGTAATAGTCAAAAGCTTAAAAGCGTGCAGCATCTTGCGATTGCATTGACATACCAAAGAACTGATTTACCCAAGAAATGTCATAACTGATGGGATATTTAATTATACGCACTGCAAGAAAAGGCGTCATCAAACTTATAAATTCCTTCATCAATTTGATGAAACATTTCCTCCTCCTCATTTTTCAGCCTACGACACATTTCATTGAATTGATGAAGAACATTTCATCAATCTTTCATCGATATTTAAACAATACCTTATATTGATTCAACGACAACGTTACATCAAGTTAATGGAAGCTACAATACGTAATAAACAGGCTCCCCCTAGAGGACTTCCCATTAAACAATAAAATTCTCCCCATATGTTAGTCTAGACACAAACTAAACCAAAAGTAAGAGTGTAAGAGTAAGTGTGCTACCAAATATAATTCCATGCTCAGTGTTGTATTCCCTGGATTTGGCAGTCTTGCACTTTGGCTTTTCTAAATTTACTTTTTATTGGGTTCAAAACTAGAATATGTAATAGACAGGCTCCACCTAAAAAACTTCCCTTTAAACAAAACCAAACCAAAAGTACCCCATATAGTTGATAATAATGGGTTGTAATAAAGTAGTTAAAAAAAAATGTTGTTGTTTCATTTAGCCCTCATCCCGCAACGTGCGATAAGGAACTTCGTTCCAATATATCATCAATTCAATGAAGCTGAAAAAGGTGAAGAAACGCACAATCTTTATTAATTTGTTGAATATTGTCGTCAATTCAGTGAAGAACAATTGATGAACCTTTATCATCCGTTTGATGTAAAGATTTTCTTTCAGTGCAGTTATATTCACTTCATTGTTAAACTATTTAAATGTAATTCCGCAATTAAGCCAAACTCAAATAAATCGCAGACTATTGTTCCAACACACTGTGCCTTGTTTGAGCTTCGGTTATGGTTGATTGAACCTCTCTTGAATTTCGAAGTCTGCTACTTTTCGCCGAAAACTTTTCATATTTCAACCAGCCGAATATTGTACAACTTTTCGTACACAAAACTTTTTTAAAGTACTTTTGTTAAGCGTTTATTGTTTGTCTACTTTTAGGCTTCGTGTTTATTTCGGTACCACAAGATGCAAAAAAAATTCCAACAGCCCTGTTAGAGACAGCGTCAATTTTACGTGACTAAAATTCGAAATTTTCCAACAATTACCCAAATTTTTTTCTCCTGTTGCCATCCACCGATCACGAATACACTGAATATTTGTGTAAAGCAAAAAATAGGTAGAAAACATCACAACTATTTTAACCATATAGGAGAAGTTTGTATGGATTTTACAGATACGCATGAATGAAGTTCGTCATACGAGTGTCTGTATGTATGTTGACACATGAATGTATACACGGAGATATGTATATACACACTTGTGATGAACATTCAAATATTGAATCATATGTATGGATTCCGGGTACCGGGAAGAATGCAACCATGCATCCATCCAACTATTGGCCACAATATTTGTTGTATACAAAACGTATAAATCCGGTATGCGGAATATTGAAATGAAATCACGAGTTTGCATTTCAATATCATTTAAGTGAATTTGAAATATTTTTTGACAATTTTTTGTGTATAGTTGGGTAGAAGTATGACGGGGCTATTGGAAATTCGTTTAGTTCTTATCTACAATACAAATGCATTTGTGAAATAGAATTCCAAAGTGAAAACTCTATAACGTTCCTTGTTTCAAAACTGTTTTACATCTACTTATAAGTATATTTCGAAGTTACACAGGAAATGAGCTACATCAGAATTTCTTATAACAAAAATAGGATATTTATTGGACTCCTACCCTACGCCTCTACACGCTGAAAAATCTGAATTTTTTTGTTGTTGCTTGGATACAAATATGACGTGTATCTTGTCACAAACATAGTATACTTGTATCCAAACACATTATGTTTGTTATTCGATATTACATATTGGACACACAATGACTAATATATTATAACATATGTGTTTATGACTCGAAATTAGCTTTGTTTGGGATACAATTGTAAATTGAATCATAGCAAATAATAATATTTAAAATTTTTACATTGTACTTAAACAATTTTTGCTTTTAAATATTAGTATATTTGGGTGGAATCTCGCAATCAAACGCGTGTTTGGGAGGAAATACTCTCATGCTTGCACTTCCGTATATGAAGGCTTGGGAGGAAATTCACGAATGCTTCCACGTAAATATATGGATGTTTGTGATGAAAAATGTATGTGGTTCGTTGTAAAAGCATGACTGTTTAGGAGTAATCATGCAAATATTTACCCTTAAATATAAATGAGCTTGGGACTGACAATATATGAATATTTGGAATGTGTTCCATATATTACATGGTTCCTGCCAAATATGTTTGGGAGAATATGTTACAGAGTACTTTTTTTCTGCGTGTAGCAAACATCTAAAAGTTATGGTTTAGGACGAATAAGCAAACTGTATGTAACACTGGTTCGCATGAATATCAACCTGCTGGTTCTTACGAAATTTGTCTACTCCTGAATCCGATTATAACCCAAGCTTTCCCCCGCCAACCACCGTTTCCGCGAGAGGAGATCTATGCTTTACGCAATTCTTTCACTAAGTTTCTGCACATTCTAGCTTCCACCCTGAAATATAGCAATCTCAGTATATTGTGCTCAAATTCCTTAACTGCCCTTAAAAAATGTTTTGGTATCACCTAGTCAACATGTTATAGTCGGCGAGGACTATGTGTATCCAAGCTTTTTAAACTGTATAAAATTGTCGAGAGTGACATGTGATTAATATCGAGCAATATGATGAAACGTATAACCGCTGCCCTGGCCATAACACTAAGATTGTACTAGGAGATTTTAATACTGAAGTAAGCAGGGAGAATATGTTTCTTCCACCTGCCTACATGCCACCCCCTCCCGATGACGATCCTGATGCGGAGTGTAAACCCATTTCCGACTCTATAAAAACTGTCGCAACAACCGTATTGGGTTTTGTAAAACCGCTTCGCAACAAACCATGGCACGATGAGGAGTGTCGCATTTCAAATGATGAAAAGAATGCTGCACGCATGGCAATGCTTCAGTCAATTGCAACGCGAGCTGCGACTGTGCGGTATGGAGAAGGAGGTAAACCGTCTCTTTAGGCTTAAGAAACGGCAGTAGATAAAGCGCGAGAGTGAGAAAATTGAGACATACAGAAGGAAGAACGAAGGCCGAATATTCAACCAAAAAGTCAAAAATGGAACTAATGGACATGGTTTAGAGCCCGCCTTCTGTAAAGACAAGGACGTAAGATATGCAGAGTATGTTGGGAATATGGAGCGATCATTTCTCTGCGCTATTGGTACCTGAGATATCCAATGATGAGACAATCGATCACAATTTGGACGACGGCGTCTATTGCTCTCCTCCTAATCAAGACGAGTTGAAAACAGCTGTTGATCGGCTTAAAAACAACAAAGTCGCAGTAGCCGATGGATTACCGGCGGAGCTGTTTAAGGCTGGCGGCGATGAGCTGATAAGGTGCATGCATCTGCCCATTAGAAAAATTTGGTTAGATGAATGCATACCAGGCGATTGGAGTCTCAGTGTCCCATAAAAAAGGTGACCAGAGTCTCTGTTCTAACTACCGTGGAATATCCCTTTTATCCATAGCATATAAGGTTCTATCAAGTATAATGTGCGGAAGACTATAACCAATTACGGCTGACCTGATTGGACCATACCAGTGTGACTTTAAGCCTGGAAAATCGACAACTGACCAGGTTTGCCCGCTACGCCAAATTCTGGAGAAGACCCACGAAAAACAAATCGACACCTATTATCTATTTGTCGATTATAAGGCGGCCTTCGATAGCCCGATACGGGAGAAACTCTACGAAGCAATGCCTGAGCTTGGTATTCCTGCAAAACTCATACGCCTCTGCAGGATGACCTTGACGAACACCAAATCCGCAGTGAAAGTGGGTAAGGATCTTACCGAACCTTTCGAAACTAAGCGAGGCCTCAGGCAAGGCGACACCCTATCGTGAGATCTCTTTAACATCTTAATGGAGATCATTATGAGTAAAGCTGCAGTCAACATGAATAAAACCATCAGCAGCAAAAGTCACATGCTGCTCGCGTATCCTGATGATATAGATATCCTTGGGCGCACAATTAGAGAAGTTATTGCGGTGTTTTCGAGAATTGAGAAGGAGTCAGGAAAAGTTGGTCTGACGGTAAATGAGGACAAGTCAAAATTAATGGTTTCAACGAGCAGGTCCTCTACGCGATTAGACCAAAGCGTGAACGTTGATAACCGTTATAATTTCGAGGTGGTACACGAATTTATATACCTCGGATCTGTCATAAACAAAAACAACAACGTCAGCCTTGAGATCAAGTGGAGAGCTGTGCGTGCGAGTATATGTTATTTTGGGCTAAGCAAGCACTTTAGAGATAAAGCCCTCTCTCGAGTAACAAAAGTCCAGCTGTACCAGACTCTCATTCAACCTGTT
Organism: Phaonia tiefii; assembly: GCA_963931995.1. NCBI lineage: Eukaryota > Metazoa > Arthropoda > Insecta > Diptera > Muscidae > Phaonia > Phaonia tiefii. Next base: position 273,685,295 of record OZ008369.1, on the reverse strand, counting down.
TTGCTTTATAACGCAGAATCCTGGGTCGTATCGCAAGCTGATGAAACAGCTGTGGGAGTCTTCGAGAGAAAACTACTCCCGAAGATTTACGGCCCTATAGTGCACAACGGCGAGTATCGATGACGCATGAACCATAAGACATAGTTAAGCGGATTGTGCTGACTAGGCCATGTCAGTACAATGGATGAAGACGAACCAGCAAGAAGGGTTTTCAAAACTGAACTCGAAGGAAGACAAAAATTAGTAAGACCAAGACTCTGCTGGAGGGATCAGGTTGACGAATCCCTGCGTACACTTGGTATTTCCAACTGAAGAGATAAAGCAAAAGGTCGAACTGGTTGGGAAAATATGATATCTTCGTTTTGTAAAGTCCCTGACCCCCCCGGATCCGAAGTTGTCGGATCGACCATATAAATAGTGTCTCAGTAAGGCAGCAAATTTTAAATATAGTGCAATTTTTTTTTGTGCACGTGGTAACTCTGAAATTTGGCATTATGCAATTTGGAATTATTCCGATTATGAAAAATGGAGCGCTGTACGAGAGAACAACGCGTTATAATTGTGAAAACTTATTACAAAAATTGGGAAAGTTATGGTGAGACCGTTCGCAAACTTCGAAGAATTTTGAGTCGAGAAAGTGCGACTAATGTGTTTGAGTGGTCGAAGAGTGGTCAATAAATTTTAAGAAACTGGGCCGGTTATGAACGGTAATACCCCTGTGCGTCAAAGTACCGGTCGGTCTGTTGAAAACATTGCTGCTGAAAACGAGAGTGTTGCCGAAACCCCGAAAACATCAAATCGGCATCTTTCTCAACACCTTAAATTTTCACGAAGCAAAACGCAGCGAATTTTGACAAACGACCTCCATCTTTATGCGTTCAAAATGCAGCTGGTTTAGGAGTTGAAACCAGCAGACCATAGAAAGCACCGGCAATTCGTTGAATGGGTAATGGAGCAAAGTTTAGTCAAAATGCGAATTTTTTTAAAAAAAAAGTCATATTCTCCGATGATGCGCATTTCCATCTAAATGGCTTCGCGAATACACAAATTTTTCGAATTCGAGGTAAGAAAATCCTCTTACAATCCATGTGAAACAAATGCACCCACAATGAGTAACTGCCTGGTGCGGATTTTGGTCAGGCGGCGTGATTGGCTCTTACTTTGTTGAAGATGAGGCCGAAATTGTAGTGACGTGTGAACGGCATTCGTTACAGGAACATGATAAAGGGGTTCTTGTGGCCTCAACTGGACGGCATGGATCTGGAGGGCATGTGGCTACAGCAAGACAGCAGCACCTGCCACACCGCGCATGAAACAATCGATTTATTGCAGCAACGATTTCCATAACAAATTATCTCAAGAAATTCTGATGCCAACTGACACCGTGCGAGTTCTTTCTTTGAGGTTGTGTGAAATCTCTGGTTTATGCGAATCAACCAAAAATAATTCCTGAGCTCAAATCCGAGATGCAGTACCATATCTCTGTGAAAAAGTCATGAGAAATTTGAAGAAAACAGTAATGGCCTGTCACGTATATTTTATTCAAGCCCTCTGACGTATATTTTATTCAATCCGAGATCCAATGCAACATCTGTGTGAAAAAGTCATGGAAAATTTCAAGAAAAGAGTAACGGCCTGTCATCAGAGCCGTGGAGGCCATTTGATGAATATTTTATTCCATACTTAATCGGAACATGTCTTCTTTACAATCCAATGAAAAAATCACAACTATCTCAAAATATACTTTCTTTTATTTTAATATGAAAATGTGCATTCTTACTGAGACACCCTTTCTATCTAACCTTTTGATAACAATAGATAATGCACGTCAATGATTTCTCCGTTTACGCAGCCGGTTTATTACAGTCTAGATCGGTGATTCAGTACACTTGAGGTACAAAAATGCTGCAAGTTTCAGGTTTCACAAATTTTTCAATTTCCCCACGAATTAAATAACATTTATTTACATTTAAGACATTCTTATTTCTGCCACATTTGAACCGAATTTTCATTTATTTCCAAAATCCAAAATGACAACTACGAACGAAGCCCTATATGACCATCATCATCTATCCAAGACCCTTTCCCTGTACAATCTAGAAGACCCACACAAGGAGACAGTCGTCGTCATTTGCCGCCTATGTCCGCTTAAAACAAAAAGTGTTAAAGCAAATAGTTGCAACATTTATACGGATATTTTCCTACTTTTGTTTGATAGGAAAAAACGAAATTATGTAAAAGTACAACTTTCTCAGTACATCCGATGTTGGCCTTAACTAACAATGCCGAATTTGAAACAGTCTTCCCTCTGTGACCAGCAACAAAGGAGAATAACATTTTCAAACCAAAAAAAATATAATATTTAGTATTCCTAAGATAGTTTGCCGGAGTGTTTTTTGTGTTTGTTCATTTTATTGCAGTAAAAGTTTTTCGTTTCCGTTTTCTCCAATTTACTCGTTTTCATTCCGCCAGGATTTCGCCAGTGCCCCACTCCAACCCTAAGCAATTGTATAAAGACCCAAAAGTAATTATGGTTTACTCGAGTTGCTCCACAAAAGAAGGATGGAAGGATGGATGAATGTTTTTGGATTCGCATTGTTTTAAGATTAAGCATTGCCATTGTGTTGAGAGTTTATCTTCATCATTGCAAATATATTACAATTGGAATCCGCGTCAGTCTAAGCTTTAGCCCCGACATCATCTGGGCCTGTGTCTAAAAGGAAGCAAATTTTGTCTTTAATTTAAGATTTACTTTATAATCTCTTAAGGATTCAATTCAAGTATGACGTCAAAGAGTTGAAAATAGGATAATTATAAATTAAATACTGTTACCAGAAAAATTCTTTACATTTCAAAGTAACATTAGAATGTCAACAAACAGTTTGTGGTGTGTTTTACAGTCAAATTGCGTAGTGAAATTAACTGTACGATGGAAACCACCACTTACGATCCCACCACGAAAGGTATGGTACTGCTTTAACGGCACAATCCAGCACATGCGAACACATCACGAACGTTGGATGAAATCGCTGCAAGAATTCCCGGAGCGCATCTAGATGGCGCCACTATGCGGCCTCCCCACTAAAGATTATTCCTCTGCTGACTTCTCTGTAACAATCCAGAGCAGATGATGATATTAAGAGATGGTTCCGGACACGACTGGCAGTGTTATAACCTCACGGGATATTGAACTGGTTTAAAACCTGTCACGTGGCTGGTTCCTTAGGGGTAAGAACCGGTCCTAGTTCTAAACCTAATATTTGCGGGAGAGTTTAATGGCAAAATCCAACACATACGAACACATCACGAACGTTGGATGAAATCGCTGCAAGAATTCCCGGGGCGCATCTAGATGGCGCCACTATGCGACCTCCACACTAAAGATTATTCCCCTGCTGACTTCTCTATAACAATCTAAGAGATGGTTCCGGACACGACTGGCAGTGTTATAACCTCACGGGATATTGAACTGGCTTAAAACCTGTCACGTGGCTGGTTCCTTGGGGGTAAGAACCGGTCCTAGTTTTAAAACTAATGTATGTGGGGGAGTTTAATGGCACAATCCAACACATACGAACACATTACGAACGGTGGATGAAATCGCTGCAAGAATTCCCGGGACGCATGTAGATGGCGGAACTATGCGACCTCCCCACTAAAGATTAGGTCTCTGCTGAATTTTCTATAAAAATCGAGAGCAGATGACGCTGTTAAAAGATGGTTCCGGACCCGATTGGCAGTGTTATAACCCCACGGGATATTGAACTGGTTCAAAACGTGTCACGTGGCTGGTGCCTTGGGGGTAAGAACCGGTCCTAGTTCTAAAACAAATGTATGTATAGTAAACGAATTCGTTTCGTATAATATTGTCCTTTGAGGTGTTAATTAACACCGTACGACTTGTTCGGTTGCAGTTTAATAGTTATAGTCCTTCAACCTTCAACGACCACAGGCAATTATGTTTGCTCTATGGATTTTGACACCTATGATTGTTCAGGTCGGAGATAGAGCAAATATATGCCTTGGTGCTTTATGGAATGGATAAAGGTGAACTACTGTGAACGCATTCGAAGACGTACTAGATGTTATGAGCACGGGGGTTTAAGTCTCATGTACCCGACGAAAGGACAGCGATTGAGAATCTGCCTCTGTTGAATATGATAAGTTCAGGGTTCAGGTCACGGCTCATAAGTAGAGTAGTTGGTGCTAAAAAAAATGTGATGTTGCTAAACGGAGTTTGGGCTGTGACCACGCTACTCTATTTGAAATGGACTACGTTTATATTAGACTTAGGTAGTAGCTAGGAAACTGTTATGAATCAACTCTTGACTAACGAGTGACTAAGCCCAAAAAATCTGCTAGTAAGATACTCGTTGTACGGAGCGTACAGCCAGTGACTAAAATGTAATTATGAGTACGGGAGATAAAGACTCTCGTACCGAACGCAAGAATAATAATTAAGAATTCACCTCTGTTGAATACGGTAAGTCCAGGGTTCGGGTCAAGGTCCGTAAGTTGAGTACTTGGCACTAAAGAAAAGAAAATTAGTTGCTAAACTGAGTTTGGGCTGTGATCCCGCTACTCTATTTGAAATGGAGTATGTTTATATTAGAGTTAGACAGTAGATAGGTAACTGTTGTGAATCAACTCTTGACTAACGAGTGACTAAGCCTGAAAACCTTTCTAGTTAGGCTCTCGTTACAGGGAGCGACCATCCAGTGACTAAAATTTCATTATGAATATGAGCGTTAAAGCCTCAGGATCGGAACACAGGAAAAATAATTAGGAATTCGCGTCTGTTGAATACGATAACTCCAGGGGTCAAAGCTCATAAGTAGAGTGGCTGGTACTATAGAGAACGTGATGTTGTTAAACGGGGCTTGGCATCTGATCCCTCCACTTTATCCGAGAAGTGCATATTAGAGTTAAACAGCAGTTAGGGCTCTGTTAACAATCAACTCTTGACTAACGAGTGACGTAGCTTGAAACCCCATCTAGTTAGACACACGTTGCAGAGGGCGTACAACCATTTACTAAAATTCCCTTTATGAGGACGGATGCTAAAGCTTCTAGTACCGAACGGAAGGAGAGTAACTGAGAATCCGCCTCTGTTGAATACGGTAAGTCCAGGGTTCGGGCCAGACTCATGAGAAGAGTGCTGGTACTGAAGAAACTGTCATGTTGTTAAACGGAGTGTCGATTGGGATCACGTTACTCTATTGGAAATGGCATATATTTATATTAGACTTAGATAGTCGATAGGAAACTGTTATGAATCAACTAGGCCTAGGCCTATAAAATGTTATAAAATATACGGAGCGTACAGCCAGTGACCAAAATGTAATTACGAGTACGGTGGCTAAAGACTCTCGTACCGAATGCAACAATAATAATTCTGAATCCACCTCTGTTGAATACGGTAAGTCAAGGGTTCGGGTCAAGGCTCATAATTAGAGTGTATGATACTGAAGAAAATGTGATGTTGCTAAACGGAGTTTACTAGATAGGAAACTGTCATGTATCAACTCTTGAATAACGATTGACTAATCTAAAAAAAAATCCTAGTTAGATACTCATTGTACGGATCGTACAGCCAGTGACTAAAATGTAGTTATGAGTACGGGGGCTAAAGCCTGTCGTACCAAACTAAAGAAGAATAATTAAAAATCCGCCTCTATTGCATACGGTAACTCCAGGGTTCGGGTCAAGGCTCATAAGTAGAGTAGCTGATACTGAAGAAAATGTGGTGTTGCTAAACGGAGTTCGGGCTGTGATCAGTTATCACGCTAATGTATTTGAAATAGAATATATTTATATTAGAGTATGACAGTAGATAGGGTAACTGTTATAAATCAACTCTTGACTAACGAGTGACTAAGCCTGAAACCCCCCTCTAGTTAGACACTCGTTGCAGGGAGCGTACAACCAGTGACTTAAATTTCGTAATGAAAACGGGGGTTGAAGTCTCTCGTACCGAAAGGAAGAAGAATCATTCAGAATCCGCCTTTGCTGCATACGACAAGTTCTGAGTTAGGGGAAACGCTTATAACTGGAGGAGCTGCACTATAGAGAATGGGAAGTCGTTGGACAGTATTTGGGCTGTGCTTCCACTACTTTGTCAGAAAAGCAACGCCAGTCGCTACTCGTGATGGGGTTGGCTAAAAAAAAGACGCAACTAAGGACGCTATTAACGAGCGAACTTAGGAAAGACAAATACTATTGTAAAAAAACTTAAATTTTAAATGGATCTTTTTTAGCAAACCCGGTAGAACTGGGCCATATTTTTAATTGTAAACCAAAGTCTATCCTGTGTTGTTTTTTAATATATTAAACAAAGATGCCATCTTTTGCCCGCAAAAATAATGCAGTAGGTTTTACTTCCATATTCTAATTTTTTGCTCTACTAACTGTAGGTTCTGATAACAACAGTGCAGTTTTTTTCTGTATCTCCCTTTCACAGTATTTGATTTCAGTTATTTGACTGGCATTGAACGGACTATAAATTTTAATCAAAATGTCATTCAAATTGTTTTTTGACACTGGCCATGTCACTGCCGAGTTGTGTGTTATTTTTTCTTCTCATTCCGATGAGATTTTTCATTGTCTGTCGTCCATCGCAATTTGTAATTATTAACATATAATATTAATTAAATTAATTCAATTCGATTAATGAATGTCCTATTTAAAAGGAATTAATTGTAACCTTTTGTACTACAATTAAAAATGTATTATCAGTCAATGGGCACTGTACTCTCAGTTATACCGGTCCACTGTATGTGGACTGTATGTGGCGTGGAAGTGGTATCGTATTGTATGTAAGCCACATTGTATTTGCGATAACAGACTCTGCATCTCAGAGAGACATAAAAAATAATGAAAAAAATTAAAAGGCATTTAGTCGCATGAATGGGGTTGGGTACCAGAACCCACAATGAACTGATTTTCCACTTAAAATCAGTGGAAAGAGTGAACTTTGCTCCGTTAAAAAAATTACAGCCCATACTAAGGTGTTTTTGTGCAACTAGGAGTAAATGTCCAAAAGGTGGCAATTCCCATGATGACGGAGAAAAAACATTAACGCCTTTACTGAGAATCTCTCAATTTATAGTTAAAAACATGAACTTTTAAATCTGTAATAATAAAAATTTATTACAAAATAATTGCAATCTCATTAGGGGCAACCGGCAGACGTATGTGTGCCTGTTTGTTTGTTGCAGATTCGCGTCCCAGTAATGGGAAGAATGACTTGGGTGGCCTTTTGACAGGCCTTCGTTTGAAGGCAAAATACATTTAATCCATATAATACCTTCACTTCCAAATAACACAGCGGGCTATTGGCGAGTTAGACCTTCACACTCACTACTTGTCGAAGGCCTTATAGAACAGCAATACAATGACTGCGGCAGTAAAAGCAACAGTGTTTATAGTTATAGTTTTAGCAATAGCAAATGTGTTTTTAGTTTAAACTTGCTGTTTGAGTCGTTTGATAGTTTTAACGATAGTGTAACCTAAGGGGGGATTTTTTTAACTTCATGAGTAATTAAAATAATACACGCTGAAAATAAACGGCCCCAGCAACATATCACAGGAACCATGTATATGTTTGCAAGTATAGTTTTCATGAAATGAAGATCTGCTGCTTTTTTGTTTCTTTGTTGCCTGTCACGTTTTGTTCCCAGCAGTTTTCAACAAACAAAACCATATTTGGGTCACTAAAACAATATATTACAAGCTACTAATCATTGTGTCCCAAACATATTATATTCAACAGCAAACACAATGTGCTTGGACGCAAGTCTACTGTATTTGGTGCAATCTACACACACGATATATTTTTATTCAAACAACAAAAAATACCGATTTTTCAACGTGTAATGCACAACAGAAATATTATTGGAATGAATTTTTTTTTATTATAATCTGATACATAATTTCATGGCATTTATTTTTTAAATATGACTTCCGGCATATGCCCGCCGGGGTCACGAGTTGCATGGTCTATTCGATGAGTCCCATGTTTGACGAAATTTTCCAATAAATCTGCCCGTATGGCATCAATGGTGGCTTGAGTATTGGCTACCACTCCTTCAAGAGTTGCTGGTTTGTCGGCATAAACCAATGCCTTGACTTAGCCCCATAAAAGGTAATCCAGTGGCGTTAAATCACACCAACGAAGGGCCCACTGAACACGAACACTTCTGGAAATAAAGTTGTCACCAAATTGATTTTGCAATAAATCGATTGTTAAGCGCAATGTATGGCAAGTTGCGCCGTCTTCTTGGAAACAAATGTCGTTGATGTTAAGCTCATTTATATTTGGCACCCAAAGCTCAATGGCAGCTCCTTGGTCATTTCGTAAGAAATATCGACCGATAATGCCGCCAGCGTGTTAACCGCACCCAGCAGTCAATTTTAATGAATGTAATAATGGTGATTCGTTAACGGCTTTCTAATTGTCAATAACTGCACGAATTGCTTGCTCGCTAGGCCGATTATGTTGGCCGGAAAAGGATCAAACTGCTCTATGAACTTCCGAACAGATTTATTTTTGATGTGTTAACATCTATAGCGGCGTATAGGGACTAAATCTATCAAAATCAAAATCTGCTAAAACCAGATTTTATGCTGCTGCTAAAACCAGATTTTCTGCGACTGCGAAAGAGAATAATGACGTGTTAAACAAAACCTACACCCACCACCCACACGAACACTCCACGACACAGCAGCACAAATAAATCACCAAAATATCAGTAGTAATAGTAGTAGCCCAGCAACGAAAATATCCAGTTTGAAGGCCTCTTAAGAGGCCTTCTTTATTAGACATTAGTACTGCAAGCCACATACCATACTCCTTTACAAATTACACGGCGTGACATTGGAGAGCTAGTCCTTCACTCTCGCTGCTTAAAGGAGACCTTCAATAGTTTTGCTAACGAAGACCTACTGAACTCGTTATATGGGAAACCTTCAGAAGATCTTCAACCGATTAACAACAACAGATCAATATTCTTTCTTTTTCAGATTTAATTTTTCTTTTTATTGTGCTTCTGCTCATCATTTTAAATCACTTTTGTTAGAAACACTTTCACTCACTTTTATTAGAAACACTTTGAACACTGACTCTTTTTCACAAAATACTTCCAGCTCCGTTGACGATTGCGAAACAATTAAGCAGTCGTAATAGTATCAGAGCAAAATAATTTTGTTTAACGGGATTATAACTGACAACACATGCTTGTTGTTGCATATTTGCACATGCTATTTCATTTGTGTTTAGAGATCTTCTGTATGACTCCCAAAAGCAATGAACAAAAAGGCACATAAGAGATCAAACAATAAAGTTTTTCTCTTCCTCTACCACAACTACCAACAATTTTTTCTTTGTCTTTCGTTTTTCAATTCTGTGTCGCTGATACAAGAACACGAAACACAATATAAGAACACGATCTAATAACAACGTATTTTGGAAATGAAAAGGTATGACTCCAAGCATTCCTTAATTTAGAAGGAATCTTAGTAAGTGTATACAATCTCAGAGAAGACCTACAGAAGCAGGTTTTTTGAGAAGGCCTTGCCAGTTTCGTTACTGGGAGTAGTTGTTGTTGTTGTTGTTGGTGTTGTTGTTTTTTAATTATAGTGAAAGGTAAGTCCAATAAAATGTGGGTGCGGAACACTCTCAGAGCAAAGAGAGTAATGACGTATTATACGTATAAAAAAATGAGATAGCAAGAGAGCAACGACAATTTTGTGAACTTGTGTAGCATATGTACGAATATAACAATGGATGTATGTATATACAAGTGTCTGTTGCTTTGCATTCTTTGACTTTTGTGGGAATAAAACAAAAGTATTGAGCAAGAAAATAATGACACATGTGCTTGCACTGGGTCTTTAAATAATTTTAAGTACTAATATTATTTAACTGTAATGTCATCATATGATTGAACGCTGTTTTTTATTTTTCAATGTAACATTTACGAATGTGTTCATAGAAATCGAACAGGTACCGTGTAGCAAAAAGGTGTTAACACATCGCCCGTGAGTTCGAACACTCATTGGATTTTTTTTGGTTATAGTTAGTGTGCGGACCTCTTGTACATGAGATCCTGGGTTCGATCCCTGATCAGACCACCTTAAATTTATTTCGGCAGCAGCCACCTCACAGAGTGACGTTACCTTAGGAAATTGCGGAATACATCAACCTTTCCAATTTTGCAATATATTCATTGGAAATCTACAATGCCCACTTCATTGCATTTAATTTTAAAGTTTTATATCTCTAAAAAACAACGCTTTACTATTCATTAGCATTATTTCAAATCCTTGGTAGTTGAATTATGCTTTCCGTATTGACTACATTGACTGTTGCTTTTGCTATCAACCATTTTGCTTTGACTATTGCAGTCACTATTCATTGTCTACCGATTGACTGTTGCTGTTGGATACGACTTGTGTGTTTGCAGCAGTCGTAGTCATATCAAGCGATAAAGTAGTTTCATTTAATTTTGTTCTAATCAGTTTCGTAGCCACAGTCAATAACGCCCTTTTCAGATGAAACTTTAGTTAGCAATTTTAAACTCTGCTTGCAGCGTATCTCCTAAAAGCAGGAAATAAAAATGTACCACATACTTGCTCGCTCCCATGGCAAATCTTCCTAATTACTGTTTAAAGTCTGGAATGAGAATGTATGAAATCGTATATCAGAATCGTACAAGTAGGTGTTATACAATTACTTCATGTAGGAGTCATATTAGCAGGTGTATTGAATACGAAAGTGTTGCAGCGGTTAGTGTGCGCGGCTCTTGTACATGAGATCCTGGGTTCGAACCCTACTCCGAACACCTTAAAAAAATGTTCTTTCGGCGGCGGTCACCTCGCTTAGTGACGGCTACACTATCGAGTATTTAGCCATGAAAAAGCTTCTCAAAATACCGTGCGAAACCGGTGTACAACTGTAGGCCCCAATCAGTGAGTATAAAACAAGAAAGCTCACAGCTCACTGGTTGTGAGAACTTCTTCCTAATCCCTATATAGGATGTAATGGGAAACCGTTTTTTTTTTCTTACTGAATACGACAGAAGGCCTGCAGTTACACATTTTTGAATAAGGCCTTGCCAATTTCGTTGCTGGGGTGTTTATGCGATACACACACATTTTTTTGTGCGACTGTGGCTAAAGATGTGTTGTACAGATATCATAACACCCAAATAGATATTGCAACGAACAGGGCCAACAGTTTGGTCGACATACAAGTTGCAACAGCAGTCAGTGTACGCCAATTACAATGAGCTCTTTTCTGTGGCAAATTTCGATCATTACATTTAAAATTCGAGTGTAGTGCGATGGTGGTATATTAAGGCGAGCGAAAAACTAACGAAAATGGCCATAATAATGACCAACGCTTCAAATTGAGGATTGACATGGGCACGCGAGTATATTGAAGAAGGTGGTAAACGCATGAAGTTCCACCAAATAGTTTGTGGATGAAAAATAAAAAGGCGACAGGACAGAGCCCGTTTAGTGCCCGTTTTTGCGGATTGTTGAATTTAAGATTATTCATAATTTCTAATGCTCTCCAGCAGCTTCGAGTATATTGCAACTGATCCGTAGTTTTCGGGGTTATTAGCTTCACCTCTTTCAGGGATCAACTGGACGGTGGCAACTTTCCAAAGCGAATGACGGATACCCGCACGGCATGAGAAGTTACATAGGTTAGGATAGAGTGACTCTGAGTTCCTCCCAAGTAAGTTCACCCAAGTAGCTGTGTTGCTGTTTTAAATAGCTACGTTACCTGAAAGGAAAATAATGTGCCAGTAATAGATTGTGGTTACCCACTTATACCCAGTTAGAACCGTTGAGGTATTTTAAAACTAGACTTAGATCAATACTCCCCAGTCCCTTTATTCCGTCCAAAAACGAGCTTTGTCAATGATATCCTCCTTATATTTGCCAAGGCTGTGCCTGTAGGAAATAGTGTTCTGGGGTTTCCACCATAAGTTCGTCGTCGCAACGTTTGCATTCCAATGTTTGCAGCATGTGTACCAATCTTCCACACGCTAAAAAAACGACCCCAGCAACATATTGCAGGAACCATGTATATATTTGCAAGCATTGTTGTCATGAATTGAACATCTGGTGCTTTTGTAACTATGTTGTGTGTCACGTTTTTGTTTTCAGCAGTTTTCAACAAACCGTCCTGGGAATCCTGGGTCTTATCGCAAGCAGACGAAATATCTGTAGGAGTCTTCGAGAGAACAATACCTATAGTGCACAACGGCGAGTATCGGCGACGCATGGATCATGAGCTGTATGAGCTTTATCCTGACATTGACATAGTTAGGCGGATCAAAATAACGCGATTACGCTGGCTACGCCATGTCAGTAGAATGGATGAAGACTAACCAGCACGAAGGGTTTTCGAAACCGAACTCGAAGGAAGTCGAAAAATACGAAGACGAAGACTCCGCTGGAAGGATCAGGTTGGCGAATCCCTGCGTACAGTTGGTATTGCCAACTGCAGAGATAAGGCAAAAGAACGAACTGGTTGGCGAAATATGTTATCTTCGTTTTGTAAGGTCCCTGACCCCTCGGGGTTGTTCGTGACCGAATAAGTAAGTAAGTAAGTAATCGGTTATGATAGCTGTTTTTCTGGCTGTTGTATTCCTGTTCAGAGTCATCAGGAATTCGGTACTCTTACCGTTTTATCGACGGCATATACTCCATGAAATGCGACAGGTAGTGAGTTCTCTCCAATTTACGTCTGTCTGCACTTTGGTGGAAGTTTAAATTAATAACGTTACCCACCACTCTTCGAGGGCTTTCAATCACGTTATATCCATCCGCATTTCCGCTTGAACCTTTCCTGGCCAGTTCATCAGCGGCTTCATTTCCGGCTCTATTCGTATGATCCGGAACCCGTACTACGGAAGTCTTGTCGTGGTGCCGGTTTCATCTAACAGACTCCTGCATTCACGAACCAGTATCTATTCCCCTCTGAGGAATGAGCTCTACTCGACGCTTGGCTGTCCGAGACGATTTTCACACTCTTTCCTACTTCACTTGTCGCAGACATAAAGGGACCTGATACCATCACCACGATATCACTCGCATATGCGATTACCCTTACCTTTCTGTTATACAAGTCCACAAATAGACTGTTCATAACCACTAGCCATAGTAGGAGTGATATCAGCACACCCTGTGGTGTAATCCTACAGATCCACTCCGTGGCCGGCACTTCTCCCCGCTTATCCGTCTGGTCCGCAGCCTTGAGCAGGGTTCGTAAACGCTAGCGAGCGAGCCGCTCCCGAGCCAAAACCAGGCGAGCCGCGAGCTAGGGTCTAACTTAAGGGCTCGCAAAATAGGGAGCCGGTTCGCCAATGGCAGATCTGGTGCTCGTTAGTTTGCGAACCGCTGGGAACGAATATTAATTTTTTCGGCTAGCGGTACCCGAGCCGGCGCTCTGTTTTGCGAAAAAAATTTGAACTGTCTGTAGCGCTCTCTCCGTCAACTTTCACCTCATATTTGCACGCTGACAGCTCGATAACTCGCTATTGGTCATTAGCGATCTGATATGTTTATCCAAAATTCGGCATGAGAGGCTCAAATAATTCCGCAATGGATGAGCAAGCGCCGAGATCACCTTTCAGAGCAAGTGATGGAACTGTTGCCTCTAATATATTTCGATTGCTACGAATACCCAGCGATAGCAGCAAAAGTTAAAATGTTGCCCACAAATAGTAAACTTTTACCGTGAAAGTTGTTTATATTGTTGTAAACGTAATTGAAAAGATCTCAAAACTGTTATAACTTACATACTTCGGATAACAGTTTAAATATGATCTGGATTTTAAATGTTTAGATGTTTTAGAATTTGATTTTAGTTCTTTCAATTTCTAGGAAATGCGGTTGACCCCAGACACCATGTTTGCAAGACCATGAGTCTATTGCACCAAGAAAGAGGGCGGATCAGTAAGTCCGTGACTTTTTGAATGAAACACATTTTTTTTTTGCTACAAAATATTTATTTTTCAACATTATCAACAAATAGGCATTTGTTTGATCAATAATTTTATCGTTGGAGCTAAATCTCATTTCACCGAGCCATTTCTTTAGATTTGGTAATAGGAAATAGTAACTGGGGGCTAAATCGGGAGAATATGGCGGATGAGGTACCAATTCGTAGCCCAATTCATGCAATCCAAACAATCCTTTGAAGTTGTCACACGATTACGTTTATGATCAATTGAGAGCAAACGCGGCACCCATCTTGCAGACAGTTTTCTTAAACCCGACTGATCACTTAAAATCGAAACCACACTGCCACATGGAATGGCTATGGCATCAACAATCTCACACACTTTTACTCTTCGATCGGCCAACACCATATCGTGGATTTTTTTGACATTTCGGGTGTATTGACCTCAATTGGCCGTCCAGAACGTTCAGCGTTATTTGTACTTGTGCGACCACAACGAAAGTCAGTAAACCAATTTTTTGCTATTGAAATCGATGGTGCATTATCAAGTTTTTTTAGCATTTATCAAGTTTTTCCTTGGTTTGATTGACGTTTTTTTTTCGCAAAAAATAACGTTTAATGAGAACTCGAAATTCAGTTTTTCCATTGTTGGAAAAATGCACGAGGTTGTATGTTTTGAACAGCTGTTCAACGCAAAGTAAATGACGGAACTTGCTCGAAATTTGACAGTAGTCTATTAACAGCTGGTATTTGATGGAAGCAGTGTTGCATTTCAATTTCATATAACTACGAGGGAAGTCTGAAAAGTCGCGGACTTATTGATCAGCTCTCATAGAAAATATATTATTATTAGAAATTACGTTGTTTATGTTGAAAGGAGAGAGAATTAATCCAAGAGCTACATAATTTTTGAGTGTATTACTGTTCGTGTGACTTTTTTACACGTTGTCACACATCATACATTGAAAATATTTGTGGTAAAAGTGAATTTAAAAATTTTGGGGTCAATGAAAGTTTGGCATATTTCTGGTTACTTTATCGTGACTTTACTAGAATTTTGCAAATTGGCCTCGTTTCAGAAATGTCTCCAGCCAAAAAATAAGCCTTCTTCTCTCATCAGCATCCTTGTGCGTATTAAATATTTAATAATAATTGAGCGTAAAATTATCACAATGGACAACATGACCGACCGCCAGCCACCACCACCATTAAGCAGCAGGTAATGGTTGAAACAAATTGCAAATGACCCCCATGAACCCCAAAGTCGTGGTAAATGCCACAGATAATGGCAGCCATGCAGCAACATATCAGGCATGTGGAACACACATACACCCAACCCACAGTAGAGTTATCATTATAGGCTGATTCCTTTTTTTTATCCTTTCTCATGCATTGCAACACTCCCAGAGGAGGAAGGTGGTGGTGGCATGTCCCCCAACTGTCCCCAATGTTGGTGATACAGAGCACAGAAGCGCAGAACACAGATTGTGGTTACAATTGTAATTAAATAGAGAACACTTTATGGAAATGTGTGTCCTTTTAACCTTTTTCCCAAAGTGATATATCCTGTGCGTGCGTTGGTATTGCACGCATTTATAAGGGGATTAAAATGCGTACACATTTCTGGACTGGATTTTCGCGGGTCTGATAGTGTTTATGATCGGTCCTGTGTATTATGTATATTGATATCTGCATATGGATATCTGTATATAGATTGGGATATTTATTTAAAGTTATTGAGTTGCTAATGTTCATTAAAATGTATGTGAATTGCAGATTGTTGTTGTAGTCGCAATTTTTGTCGTTTTTATTCCGAATAATGACCAAAATAATGATAGTGTATCAGTGATGCCATTAAATAAACTGCGGGTACTTATAATATCAAGAGATTTCCACTAAATGATGTCATTAGTATGGAAATTTTTTTTTGTTAAATGTTTTCTAATATACACATTTGGGAGCGAATGTTTGTAATTACTCTATTAAGTTGGGCGCCCACGCACCAACGAGATTCCAGCGCGGCACTTGGATTTATTTGTAAATACACATTACCCTATAGGTTGTGTGGATAGTCACCAATGATATCACCTCTGTAAAGACGGGGACTCCGTAATGCGATCTGCTGTCTTCTCTGCTACTCGAAGGACATCGAGAAATAGGTTGGCCAAAACTTCGCTGGAAAGACTAGGTTGAAGATTGCCTGCGAGAGCTTGATGCTACCAACTGGGGGAGAAAATCCTCATTTGCAAGACCCTTGATCCCTCCTGATTGCGTGTGGCCGCCAAAGTAAGTAATGGAAAGAAATGGTCATTACATTTTGTACAGAACGCCCGTTGGTTCTTTCGCCGATAGGGCTGTAGAGCATTTAAAAACTGAACTGAAACTGATGAGGCTCATTTTTGGTTTAATGGGTTGGTTAATACAAGGTGGGAAAAAAGTAAAGAACATTGCGTGTTCTTTTGCTGCAATTTTTTTTTAATGAAAAAGTTTGGTTCTGATTGTGAAATTTGTTTATTTGGTTGGTTGGCTGAAAAGGCTGCAAGACAGCTCGCTCTCTAACACACTTAGAGTAAAGAAGCCCATTGTGATACCTGCAGTTTCCTCTATAGCAACTATTGACTAGTCGTCCAGCCAATTTGCCCTTTCAATGAATTTGTCGATCGGGCTACGGTGCTAACTAGATGTGTTCCGGATATTCTACTTCTCTGTCCTGCCAGAGCAGGGCAATCCAAGTGAAGGTGTTTCGTCGTTTCCTCGTCCTCTTCCATGCAGCATCTACAGAGAGTGGAGTTTCTATGTCCCAATCTTAGGTTGTATTTTCCTATAAGACCATATCCCATAAGTGTTCCTATCATTGTGGATAACCTGCCTCTCGGCAAGTTTTGTAGTTGCCTAGTCCTCTTCTACCTGTGGCCAGAGGACCCTGGCTTGTTTCCAAGGTGAAGTAAGTCTCCACTTGTCCTTGAACATATTATCGGCCCACTGCCTGATCTGCAAACGGCAGGTAGAGATTGGCATACTAAAACCCTCTTTTGCCGGAAGAACCTGTGCCGTAGTGCCCTGTCTAGCTACTGCATCCGCTACGCAATTGCCTGAAATGTCGCTGTGTCCCGGTACCCAGATGAGCCTGTTGTCAAAATACCCTGGCATCACCCTAAGTGATGAGGGGGATTCGTTTACCGTCATGGACGTAGCAAACATGGCTTCCAGGGATTTTATGGCAGCCTGGCTGTCTGTGTAGATACATATTCTCCGAAAGGTTGTGTCACTACTTTTCAGTAGTTCAGCAACCACCATATGGCGGTAATTTCCGCCTGAAATACACTACAGTGATCAAGCAGCTTGAAGAAGATATTTACATTTACGTCCGGTGAATGGACCCTATAGCCTACTTGCTCGTCCAACTTTGATCCATCCGTGAAAAATCTGATACTACTGGTATCCCCATCCAGTGACTTTTCCCAGGTATTCCTGTACGGAATAGAAGTTCGTAGATTTGTCGCTGGTAGAAGGTAGGGGATACAGTACTCCGTTTTTACGGCAATAGAGTTGATCCGGTGTAGTAATTTAGTGTGTCCGGAATGCCCCGATATCATAACGCCACAATCTGTGATTCTCACCAGCGATGTAGCGGCTGCCGATTCGGCCATGATATCAGGAGTACAGATGTTCAGGATAGTACTAAGTGCAGTACCTGACGTCGTGCCCATTGCCCCACTAACGCTAATCAGTGCTAATCTTTGAATTTTCATCAAGGAATTCAGAATATATTTCTTTTGGAGGGACCTGCACCAAACTACGATGCCATAGAGAAGTATTGATCTGACTATTGCCGTATAAATCCACATGGTGCTCTTAGGAGACATTCCCCAGCACAAAAATTGTTTCGTTTATTTATTTCATCCATTGGAATTTATTCCATCAAGTTGAGAAAATGATATCGGCCAAGGGGCCGCCGCCAAAGTTGATGACTATACTGGCTCGTTTTATGGCATTTTCCATCACTCTTGCCAGAACTTCTCGCATTCTTCACGAATATTCTCCTTAAGGACTTCAAGAGGCTGAGGCTTGTTGACGTAAACCCACGACTTCAAAAAACTCCATAAAAATAAATCTGGAATGTTTAAATCGCGGGATCTGGCCGGCCAGTGCAAATTCCTTCAGAAAATTCCTTGTAGCTCGAGGAATGTGCGCCGTTGCACCGTCCTGTTGGAACCACATGTTCTCCAGTCCCAATTCGATATTTATCGATGCGTTCTCAAAAAAATTACCCCATGACTCCTCCAGCGTAAACAGCACACCACGCAGTAACTTTGAGCGGGTATAATGGTTCTTCGTGGATGATACACAGATTTTCGGTGGCCCAGAAACGATTATTTTGTTTATTCACGTAACCACTAGGATGGAAATGAGACTCTTGGTCATGATAATTTTCTGTGAAAAATCGTACACCTCTTCGTTGAGATTCAGGATGGCTTGAGCGTAGGTTGCACGCGTTTGGCGGTCAACAGCTAACAGCTGATTCATTGTCTGCATTTTGAAAGGAAACATCTTCAAATCATTCACCGAAATTCAGCGTAGGTCAATGGCAAATGGCCAATTGTGTGGCACGTCTTCTGTTCGATGTTCCGGGCTCCTCTTCGACATCTCTTCGACATCATTCTCAGCAGAACGGCTGCTCCAGAGCCGGCCAGCATTGAGAAGATCTCGTGTTGTCCCAGTCTCTTCAATGCGACCGGCCAAACGCCGCAGTGTTTGTCCAGTTGGTATCGAAGCTCCAGGAAATCTGCGACGAAATTTACGCTGCGCCAACATAACCGACGAATTGTTGCGCAAAAAAAATGGAAACAATTATTCCTCGTTCTTGCGGAGTAAACCGATTCATGGACTGTCGGTTTATATTCCGCATATGTTTACTTCACAAGTGCAAATAGGAAATTGACATTTGACGCCACTTGCAAAAGTTGTAGGGTTATCCAATATGGTGATTACTTTTGCGCCACCTATACCAAACTGCCGCATATGGAGTCAGACGAATCCGCGACAGACCCTACAGACTCAATTATATCCGTTTCAACGCTGGTGGCATCATTGGACCTTATTTCTTCAAAAATTAACCCGCAGCTCGCGTTACGGTGAATGGAGATCGTTACCTCGTTACAATAAAACAAATAATTAATCCACCCTTAGCTTGCATGAACTAGATTTGTATATAAATATATTCTTTGTGTACCAATGCATAGTGATAACCAACGCATAGCTGAAACCTTCCGAAAACAAAAACGTGAGAGACTACAAAGAAAGGGGGAAATACACATATGTTTCCACGTAAAATCATACATGTTAGCCAGTAAAGATGATGCTGTTTACATTTAAACACAAGTCTATTTGGGACTTGCAAACATATTAATATTTGAAGTGTGTTCCAAACATATGCCTGGTTCCTGAAGAATTTGTTTGGGAGAATATGTTAGAGAGGCCGTTATTTTTCAGCGTGTACGTATATTCACTGGTTTTTATGACAAACCAGCAACAATTGAAGCCTTGGAGGCCACAATTGGTCGGGTTATTCATGACATACGACCAGTAATGCTCGCAAAATCCTCTCGCGACTGTTGTTCTGAGTAGACGTACATACGTAATGGCAGACGCACCTCCAAAAACATTGTGCGCGAAGTGTTTCAAAACATTGCAATCAGAAAAGTATATTAAGTGCAGCTTGTGCAATGGCAAATATCATTACTTTTGCTCGGGCGTAATAGACACAAATTCGCTTACAGTTGTGAAATCTTCAAATAATATATTCTACAACTGCAATGATTGCATTTCTGTTTCGAAAGATGTTGTAGCGTCAGTATCATTGCTATCTCTTGAGGTGAGAGAGATAAAAAATATGCTCACAAAATTTCTTGTTGGTGACAAGAGTGTGGTAAATGCGCGGATTATGCCCAATTCGGTTGAAATGAGTAACGAATTGCCGTCTTGCTCTAACAAATCGACTCAATTATGCTCTTCATCTCATCATATTAAAAACAATGCTAATAATTTCAAACATAACGGCGTTGCTGCTGGTGCTGGTGCTGCTCCTGGTGTTGCTTCTGGTGCTACTGCTGCTGCTGCGCATGAGGTTGTGGATGTGATTGCAGTCTCTTCTGATATTGTTGTTGATGCTTCTGTTGATGTACCTGATGTTAACAGTGTGGTTGTGGCTAAGGCTGCAGTCAATAATTCTCTTTGGTGTAATAATGCGCATGCTGCTCCCCTCTCTGGCTCTCATCGTGAGGAGGCGCATAACCCAACGAACAATTCTGAATGGGTGGTTGTGAATCGAAGGAAACCTCGAAAGAAAGTTGCTGTTTTTGGTGTTAATGATAATACTGATCTTGATGTAGTGGTTAAGAAGAAATGGATACACTTATCTTCATTTAAGCCGACAGTCACTGAGGACCAACTCATTGATTATGTGGAAAAACGTATTGACATTGCTAAGAGTCATATGGCATGTTATAAATTAGTTAAAAAAGATGCTTATTTAGTGAATTTAAGGAGTATAAACTTCAAACTTGGAATTTCGCCTGAATTTTATAATGAATTGTTTAATCCGTCAATATGGCCATCGCATGTTAAAGTTCGCCCGTTTCAAAATTTTCAAAGGGGCCCGCAGAAGTTGATGCAAACTTAAATAATCGAAATAAATTTCAAAATCTTCGCATATATTACCAAAACATGTCTGGTATGCGAACTAAAGCTGACTATATCTATATGGTAACATCGGAGGCAGATTATGATGTCATTGTCTTCGTTGAGACTTGGCTCACTCAAGATTTTTTTGATGGCGAGTTTTTTAATCTGCATTTGTACAATGTATTCCGCAAAGATCGCGATTTTGCTAAAACGGGATGTACCCGTGGAGGTGGAGTGTTGATTGCAGTAAAAAAATGTTTCAAAGCAACTTTGTTACAATTGGCCAGCAATGATTCCCTTTTTGATCAAATTGGTGTGCGTCTTGATGGTTTGGTTGGTGCTCTGTTCATAATAGTGTCCTACATACCACCTAACAGTACTGATAGCCTCTATGATGCTCATATAGACAATATAATAAAAACAGTTCCAGAAAACAATGTAGATGGTTGCATTGTGCTTGGTGACTTCAATATTCCTAAGCTTAATTGGAGTATTTTTCCTGATTCAAATTATTTATATGCAAGTAATGTAAATTTATCCCATGAAATTAATATGGTTGATAGTATGATGGGTTCAGATTTGATTCAAATTAATAAGTTTCATAATTCGCTTCATAGATTACTTGATCTAATTTTTGTTAGCAAAAATCTTAATTTCACTATTAGTAGATGTGATCATCCAATCAATCCTCCTGGTGTTCATCACTTACCCATAGTATTGGGAGTTGCATTTTATAATTTTTCTGGTGTTACTAATGAAATGAGTGATTTAAAGTATGACTATAAAAGTTGCGATTTTCAAATAATCAATGAAGCAATACTAGCAATTGATTGGATGAGAATATTTGCCAATAAGTCTTTAGAGGAATGTTATTTTTTATTTACTGAACAAATTAAATTAATATGTCAATTTTATATAAGAAAATTGAAGCCGAAAGTTTACAAAAAACCGTGGTATACAACAGGGCTGAAGAAGCTAAAAAATCTAAGAAATAAATTTAAAAACTTAAGCGAGAGTCAATATTCTGTGGAACATATGAATAAGTATAAGCATTATGCAAGGGAATTTGATTTTTTAAATCGATTTTTATACAATCAATATATAATGGCATTTGAAGACAAAATTCACACTAATCCTAAGTCATTTTGGAGCTTCATAGCGTCAAAGAAAACGCATAGTAATTTTCCTTCCGTAATGGTTTTTGGAGAGAAAATAGCAAATTCAAAATCTGAACAAGCGAATTTGTTCGCAGAGTTTTTTAAGTCAAATTTCCAATCATTTAATTCTACTCAAGGAGGTGATAGTAGGCTTTTAGACAACGTGGAATCTGTTGTTGACTTTGGGTCTTTACAGGTTTCTGAACTTGATGTTATTTCAGCGTTAATTAATTTGAAGGAATCAACTAAAGTTGACGAAGATGGCATCTCTGCACATTTTCTTAAAAGGTGCAGTAGTTCTTTATGTACTCCTTTAGAATTCATTTTTAATTATTCTTTAAGAATTGGTAAATTTTTGGATGTTTGGAAAATGTCTTCAATAACACCAGTTTTTAAAGCTGGTCAAAAGAGTAAAATAGAGAATTATAGACCAATCTCTAAATTATCTAATGTGTCAAAACTTTTTGAGCATTTGGTATATAAATATATATACGCTTCTGTCAACCCTTTTATAACAGACCGTCAACATGGGTTTTTAAGAAATCGTTCTACTAGCACTAATCTTTTGTTATTTACTAACTACTGTATTGAAAGTTTTGAACAAGGCCGTCAAGTAGATGCAATTTATTTGGATTTTTGTAAGGCATTTGATAAAGTGCCTCATGGTATACTAATGATGAAGCTACGTAAGTGGGGTTTCCATTCTTCTTTTCTGAATTGGATTCTTTCATATATTTCTAATAGATGCTGTTATGTAAGTGTAGACAACTGTAAGTCTTCTGTTTATGTTGCGACGTCAGGTATTCCACAAGGAAGCGTATTGGGTCCGATTTTGTTTAATATATTCGTTAATGATATTTGTAAATGTTTTAAGTTTGTGAATTATCTGCTTTATGCTGATGACATTAAAATTTATAGCAGAATTGCCAATTTTGATGATGCAGTGGCGGTGCAGATTGATCTGTGTCATGTTGTTTCATGGTGTTTCCTTAATGATCTTCCATTAAATATTAAAAAGTGCAATCATTTAACCTATGCTAGATGTCTTAATATTATAAATTCCACGTATTACATTGACAAAAGCCTGCTTATAAAAATTGATCATATATTGGACTTGGGTGTAGTTTTTGACACAAAGCTTTATTTTGATTTGCATATTGATTATATAATCCCAAAAGCTTATTCTGTTCTTGCTTATATAAGAAGAAATTGTAAGTCATTTACAGACCCATATATACGTAAACTGTTATACACGTCATTTGTGAGGTCGAAATTGGAATATGCTTCTGAAGTATGGAATCCATATCAGGATAAATATTGCAATAGAATTGAAAGGATTCAAAAAAAGTTTATAAAATTTGCCTTATTTTCATTAAATTTTACAGATTCTTTGCCATCGTATGAATCTAGATGTAAGTTGATACATTTAGATACGCTTATTAACCGTAGATCTAAGAGATTAATACTGCTTGTATATAAATTGATAGCTGGTCAAATTGATTGTCCATCTCTTCTTAGTATAATTGGCTTCAATGTTCCTTTTAGACGTCTTAGATTTAAAGAATTTTTTAATGTATCAGTTCATAGAACAAATTATGCTATGTTTGAACCCATCACAAGAGCTTTAAAGGAATTTAATTTAATCAATATGAAATATGATTTGGATTTTGCAATGCCTATTGGTAAATTTAGTAATATGTTAGATTTAATTTACAACTAGATATAAGAATTATTTGATAAGATATTTTCTGGTCTGTAAAGAATTGTATTCTAAAGACTGAATAAAGAAATAAATAAAAAATTTACCCAAAATTGGATGTTAAGAGTGAACAGCCGACATGAACAGCAGCGGTGGCCATTTGCAATTTCTATTTATATTTGGCTGCAAAAAAATACTCATATTTTTATTTGATAATTTTTCGTATTTCCGTGATTTTTTGACAATAGATTTCTCTAACATTAACGATTTAAACCAACCTGCAAAATTATCTATTTTTTGATTTGAGGGTTCGCTCTGAGCAGGCACGTACGCAGAGGGGTAAGCCCGGGTAATTAAGCCCGGCACTAATTGCTTCTGTAAGTGGTGAGTTTTGAAAGTTGTCCCAATATCAAGTTGGGTCCCTCCGAAAGAAAATCGTGCGTACGATACTGGTTCTGAGAGATACACGCTGAAAAACAAAACGGCTCCAGCAATATATTGCAGGAAACATGTATATATTTGCCAGCACTGTTTTCTTGAATTAAAGACCTGCAGATTTTTTGTTTCTTTTTTTGGTTCTCAGCAGTTTTCAACAAATAAAGCGATGTTGAATGTAATATTGACTAGCAAACACAATTTGTTTGGGGGCAAGTATACTATATTTGCTACAAGCTACAAACACTTTATATTTGCATCTAAGCAACAACAAAAACCAACAGTGTGGAGGTATTTTGAGCTTTTTGGCGGCTTTTTAAATTCTTGATATTAACTTCACCTGTCTGTATGCATGCATGCATGCCGAATTGATTTGTAACCTTTTTCCCGTGATCCAATCGAGCTGAAACTTCGCAGGCAACCTAATGGCGACAACAAAACTTAACTATATGGGCGGGCTTGGACAAAGGGCCGTGGTCATATATAAAGAATTTATAGTCAAAAACTATGTTTTTTACGAGTTGGTTTTTATATTTGTGCGATGTGAAGTATAACGCGTTTTCTTTAAATACTGGAGACAACGCTTGGTTAACAGACATTATTTTCGCGATTGAACGCACTGTTTTGAAGTTGCGTATATATTTTATTTTAGCGATTATCGTATTGGCAATTTTTCAAAAAATATTTTGGCGATTTAAAAAAGTATTCTTCCGTATGAATTGGAACTGGGTTATTGGAATGGAATTGCATGAGTTAAAATATGATGATTATTTAAGCACCGCCAAACATTCCAGTCATTGCGTCAATGCTGCTCTCGACTTCGAAAACCACACAGTAAATAAAATAGGCCAAAGCAACATAAGAACGAGGACAGTCCCAAAACTAACCGTTCTGACGTATAGATGGTGCCAGTAGTTTGAAGAAAAATATTTCGGTGAAAAGTGGCAACCCCATAAAATGCATGTTTGAAGCTTCAAGGCGCGACGTTGTTTAGAATTTAAATTTGAGCAATCAAAAGAAAACGATCTCGGTGAATTTGTAAACATGGAAAATTCAATATTCCAAGCAATATTAAAACCGAGCTAGATTCTACTCTGGGAGAGACTGCTCCTTCATTTACGACTGTAAAATATTGGGTAGCAGAGCTTAAACGAGGCCGTAAGAGCTGCCAAGACGAACACCGCAGTGGTCGATCAATTGAGGTGTCCACGCTAGATACGGGTAAGAAATTCCACAAAACGGTTTTGGATGATTGCCGGCTGAAGGTGCGTGAGCTGACTGAAATGATAGGCATTTCAAAAAGTGTTATATATCGTATATTAACCGAAGATTTGAAGATAAGAAAACTGTGCGCAAGATGAGTGCCGCGCTTGCTCGCAATAGAGCAAAATCAATAGATCAAAAACAGCGCCGTGAAGATGTTTCAGAAGAGTGTTTGGCGATGTTTCACCGCAATAAAGCCGAATTTTTGAGTCGATTTATAACCATGGATGAGACATGAGTCCACCACTTCACACCTGAGACAAAGGAACACTCAAAGCAGTGGACTGGAATGGGGGAATCGTCTCCAAAGAAGACGATGCGCATGGGAGAATTTTTATTGATTATAAGGGATGATTTTTTTTTATTTATTCGGCCTTTTTGTTGTTACTTTTTTTATTATATTGGTCAAACTCAAGACCACTCTATATCTCTATAAATACAGACATAGTTTTTTAAAACAGAAGTTGTTTGGCAAATACATCCTCATGTATCCTGGCAAACCGTATAGCTATTTCAGATCTAGCCACAGATCTTCATCAGCGGTTGTTTGAAATGCTGCTTTTGAAAAAATCATCAAAGTAAATGCAAACGAAAACTCATCTGAATTGAGAAGTTTCCACTATGCAAGTGTTCGAAAAATATCGCTAGCAAAACACTCAAGAAACCATTTGCAAACAACTTCTTTCCATCTCCAGAGAACCATTGGTCCCCATTAGAAATGATTATAGTTGTTGTCTAAAAGACAATGCTCCAATTCACACATCCACTATTGCGATGTTCAAAATTATTGGACTAAAGTTCGAATTATTTCATCGCCCTTTATTCGCCAGATTTAGCTCCCTCGGAATATTTTCTATTTCCAAACTTGAAAAAATCGGTCGATGAAGGCTATTTTAAGGAGTTTGACAGTTCTTACTATAAACAGGGTATCGAAGCTATTGAATATCGGTGGAAAATGTGTATCGAGCTAGAAGGAGATTATATTTGTGTCTTCTTTGTTAGGTCGGCTGGGTTTGGGACCGCCCTCGTACAAGCAACAACTGACTGCATGCAGCAACATCAATTCTGAGGAAATCCATTGCTTGAGTTGGCTTCGTAAACTTAGGTAGATGCAGCAAATGATATTTCTTCTCTGTGTTGCATTTGCTTTATTCTTGGTAGCTAGCAACAAGTTTAGCCAGTATTTGAAAAGACATTTTTAAACTTTGCTGAAAAAAATTTAAGCAAAGCATCAAATTTTGTGCTGTTGCTATTTTGAAGAAAGTATATGCAAATGCATTTTTAAACTTTGCTGAAAAAAATTTAAGCAAAGCATCAAATTTTGTGCTGTTGCTATTTTGAGCCAGCAATTCAATAACTGAAGTCAAATGATTAGCTGGCTACCATTAAAGTGTTCGATCCTTTTACTGCAGCAAAAGATTTCACTAAAAATTTGAAGCTTAAAACTTCCATGAGCTATAGTATTATATATATTTTTTTAAATTTCCATAACTTCCTTAAATAGCGGCAAAAGCTGTACCATCTTTCAAATGAAACTTTTCTACAACTCCCACCACTTTCCAAGCAAAATTTACATTTCCTCCCACGTCAGTCAGTTTCGCTTACTCGTTAAAATATTGACTTTGTTGATTAAATTATGAAATTTCATAAAGTATATTTAAATATAAAAAATAAGCAACTCCCCTTAGCATTGCAGCGTCAACATTCAAGCAATTTTATTTCCGTTTCCGTTTGAGAGACACACGACCACGATTTAATTTCTTTAGCCCTAAAGTATCAGTGGCGCGTAAAAATATTCCACAACTGAAAGACAATAAAATAAATAAATGAAATGGGATGCTGAAGTAACAAATAGTAAGGACACAAACATAAAATCAGAAAATAATAAAAGAAAGACTGGAAATTTCTCACACTCATTCCAAATTTGCCTTAAAATTGAGTCGCTTAACGGAGAAAGAGTGAAAATCATCTGTTTAAAAATTATGGTAATTTAACTAAAAGTCTTGAGTCAAACAAAAAAAATATCAAAAATCCTAAGAAAACTTTCTGCGAATAAACAACAAATAAATAGGGAAAATATGATTATAAGAAATCGTACAAAACTCCTACCCAAGTAACAGAATGCCAACTCGAAGGATGCCAACGACTAAATTAATACTGCGCCGAAGAATGCAAATTTGCTGTTATCCTTCATCTATAGGCCTTGTGCAGACAATTGACAAACAATGAAAGCTGCTTCATAAAATTATGTTCAGTTCTTCCATTTTCTGTTATACTCTCAATGGGAATAATTTCATTTTACTTGTGTAACTCCATTTCCATTTGCCCAGTAATATGAAAATGAAAAGTATTTCGAGTTTTCATTTCGTCCTTAGCTTTATGTAGGATGTCAGGATGCAGATATCCTTGGGCTGTGATGTAAGGCTAACGTTGTTCTATTAAAGGCTTATAATAGTAATAATATAAATAGCGATTATATTTAACACAATCCTTCATGGATATTCGCGTAATTGTGTTTTCTTAAGGTTTTAATAACATTAAATCTGTTTGCATTCAATGGCGATGCTACAACAAAGGATACAAGGATGGACGAAAGAAAGTAATAAAATTCTCAAAACAAATGCTGGTAATAGTTACATGAACTAGAAGTTAAACATGCGAAGTATTGAAAAATTTTATGGTTTACTGTTGGAATTATTTTGAATATCTTAATTTCTGACCGTACCAGCAGAAAAATTCGATTGAGACAAACGAATTCCATGCAACCAAATTCTGAGGTTGTCACAACCGCTTTAGAGGTTGTAACAACCCCCTTGAGCAGAACTAAATTTATAGGTTGTCACAACCGCTCTAGAGGTTGTCACAACTGCTCTAGAGGTTGACACAACCGCTCTAGAGGTTGTCACAACTGCTCCAGAGGTTGTCACAACCGCTCTAGAGGTTGTCACAACCGCTCTAGAAGTTGTAAGAACTGCTCTAGAAGTTGTAACAAGATTTAGGTGTTGTCACAACCCTTTAAAGGTTGCTTCAACCGCACTAGAGGTTGCCATTACCGAAGTAGACGATGTCACAACCCAATTAGTGTTTAGAAAAAATGGTTTCCCATTACAAACCCCGCAAGGGATTAGGGAAAAGTTCTCACAATCCGTGAGCTGTGTGCTTTCACTTTTACACTCACTGATTGGACCTACAGCTTTACACCGGTTTCGAAAGATGTTTTGAGAAGATTTTCAAGGCAAAATTGTAGATAGTGTCGCCGTCACCAAGCGAGGTGGCTGCCGCGGAAATACATGTAAGGTGGTCTGAGCAGGGATCGATGCTATCACAATTGAATTAGAGGTTGCCACAACCGAATTTGAGGTTGCCACAACCGAATTTAGAGGTTACGTAATCAATGTTTTTGATCTATAAGTATAGGCACGGGTAGGGCAATCTATCAAAGTGAACACATGGAAACAACACACAGTGTTAGGCATCATATACGTGGTTGTTGTACAACAATAGTCTTTGCCTGAAAATAAGTATAATGATATTGATATAGGGGCAGCGAACAAACAAGCAGGTCGTCGCCGCCAAAGAGTATTGAAGAGTATAGAGAACTCATGGAGCGAATTGTACGACTCAAAAGCACTGGCGACATCTAGCGAATGATTCAAAACGTATTACTCTCGTTTTGTCATAACTTGGTCCATTTTTTGATGTGAAACATTGATGCCTTTTGAAACATTTATGCTTATTGTATTGTTTTATGTAATAACATTGTTCAATTGAAATATATTGATATATATGTGTATATTGAAATATTCTATAAAGAGAATAAGACTCGTTTATGCTCTTCGGCCGTCGGTGGTGCAATGGTTAGTGTGCGCGCCTCTTGTACATGAGATCCTGGGTTCGAACCCTACTCTGAACACCTTAAAAAAATGTTCTTTCGGCGGCGGTCACCTCGCATAGTGTCGGCGACACTATCGAGTATATAGCCATGAAAAAGCTTCTCAAAATACCGTTCGGAATCGGTGTAAAACTGTAGGTCCCAATCAGTGCGTGAGAACTGGAAAGCGCACAGCTCAGTGATTGTGAGAAGCTCCCCCCTATCCCTTCATGGGATGTAATGGGAAACCATTTATTTATATTATTTTATGCTCTTTTACTCAGACTCTACATGAGAGCGGAAAAAGAGTGCAATAAGTTCTCTATACTATTCAATACTTTTTGTCTTCGCTCTTTTTATTACAAAACGAAAACAATTATGAGCTAAATATTGCTTTTTATTCAGTTGTATGCCAGCATTCGATCGGCTATCGATGTCGTCGTCCAAATTGTGATCGATTGTCTCCTCGTCATTGAATATCTCAGCTACCAGTAGCGCACAGACTTTATCTCTCTAAATTTCCAACAGGCTCTGCACATCGGCGATGAGATTTCCGTCCCTATATTTTCAGAAGGGGGCCCTGAACCACGTGCATTAGTTCATTTTTTAACTTTTTCGTATAATTATCAATGTTCCAGTAGGGAGATTAAGAAATTTCGATATATTTTACGTATCTTTGCTATAGAACAAATTATAGAATGAACGAGCCCATTGCTAAGGCCCTTAGGGAATTTAGTAGAATTAATTCCAATTATGAATTGTGATTATTGGAAGTTGTGTACTATTACGCAGTAGTCTGTAAGGAATTGTATATACAAAGACGAAATAAGTAAACAACGAGTTTTCGGGCTTCGTTCTTCCTTCTGTATGTCTCAATTTGCTCACTTTTCACTCTCTCACTCTCACGCTTTCTCCAGTGCTGTTTCTTATGCCTAAAGAGACTGTTTACCTCTTCTCTTTTTCCCTATACTGATCAGTCGCAGCTCGAGCTTCTCACAATCACTGAGCTGTGCGCTTCCAGTTTTCACTCACTATTTAGAAACGAATTATTCTTCGAATTCAATATACATGCATTATTTATTATAATTAATTTTAACAATATAAATCCACATTTATAAATAATTAATACAAAAAAATTAATAGATTTAAAACTGCATTTTTACATTTATTTGCATTGAATCCATTATTTGTTTTTTTTCTCATGAAATGAGAATCTGCTGCTCTTTTGCTTCTCCTTTCTTTGTAGTCTCTCGCATTTTTGTTTTCAGAAGGTTTCAGCTATGCGTTGGTTAGCACTATGAATTGGTACACAAACAACATACTTATATACAAATCAAGTTCATGCAAGCCAAGCGTGGATTAATTACTTCTGTGTTTTTTGTTACACTTATTTCACAATTGGTCCGATTTTCTCAGTAAAGGCTCGGACAGACAAAGGGCTTCACGTTGTTGCCCTTTACAGTTTTTTTTCCTCAAAACCGTTTCTCACTTTGGTAGCACACATCCATATACACGAATCACATTCGCAAAACCCAAAGTAACATCACAAACCTGAATACATGAAACTAAAACGCAATACATCAGGCAAAATAAGAAAAATTTCATCGGCAATTTAAATGCTCATTCAGGAATATTTATGACTCACTGACTGAGAGAATAATGCAAGAATATTTACAAGATAGACTCTCTCGTTGCAACAAACACAGCTGTATTTGTATCACAAACATAAATATATGTGAGTCGCATACACAAACCTAAGAACATATTAAGCTTTTGTGTCTCAAACATGTAATATTGAATAGAAAACACAATGTGTTTGGACACAAGTATATTATATTTGGGACAAGCTCTAAGAACACACTTTATATATGCAAATACAAAATTAAAATAATAACTGCAATGACAAATATGAGAGAAATCTAAAAGAAACCTTGACTCAGGGCTTCAAAATGCTGCCGTGGAAGAAAGTGCTACGTCAAAATTTTCAAAATATATTTTTGAGTGAGAGAAATCTAATACGTTTAAATTGTCACTAGTTAACTAGTTAACTAAGCAGGTAGTTAAATGAAACTAACTATTGTTTGTCTACGGTGGAACACTTGCTCATTTAATATTACCCCAATGAGATAGACAACAATTGTATGCTATTTAATTCCTCCATTAAAGTTCAATGACCACCTTGTGTGGCCTAACCTATATATTTCGCTCATAATTTCAAAATGATTTCTAAATTATTAAGGTTATTAAATCATAATTAAAAATGTTTTCTGTGTCACCGCAGAAATAACCAGGCGGCACTAAAAAATACCGCTTCCCACCCAGACAACAAACAAATAATGGTTCATATGGGAAAGAGGCGATTTCAGAGATAATATATGCACGATAAAGCCAAATAAACGTTTTGGACATTTTAATGAATCCAACCAATGTTTTTTTTTTGTAATGTTTTTGCTGCCACTGGTTGGTTGACAGCGCCAAAATGTAAAGTGCTGTGAAACGTTAAAGACCTTAACCTCATACAGAGAGGTGAGTTTTGAGGTTTGAATACTAAATGACCAAATTTTTTTTCAAGCTATCGGGAAACCAAAAAATAAGCACGAACAACGAAATTGAAATAAAATATAATAGCCATACAAACAAAGTGATATCTAACAAAGGAAATCAAATTCAAATTTTATGTGTTCCAGCAGAATGTTAACTGAATGTTGGAACGTTTATTGAAATTTGCAATATTTTCGCCACCGCTTTTGCTTTTTCGCCCGGATTTACACTTTTTAAACGCCTTAGGGATTCTCCGTAATCCTTGGTAGTACATTTTAATTTTTTTTTTTTCAATTTTATTTTCAAATTCTACAACTATCTTGGAAAAAATATTGAAAATCCACTTTCTTTTCTATGCCTTCTTTGCCTCTACTCTGGCCTTGTCAAATTACCAAATGAGACACTGCTCCTTTAGTTTTACCAGCAGCCAGCAGTTTTTGTTTTTGTTGCCCTGTTCGCAGGTGCCTTTCGTTGCTCCTTTGTGGATTTGCATATATCTCGAGGATACCATTGAAGTGTAAATATTTTCACAAAAGGTGTAAATAAAGAGAAGCTGTGTAATAAGTAGCAAACACAAAAACAAAAAAACTGGAAGCTTAAAATGAAATGTAACAAAAGAGAAAACAAATATGAATTTTATACTCACACAGAACAAAGGACGATTGTTTACCTGTCCTTACATCCATCCGTCTTTACATACCATTTATGCACTGGAAGTAAATTTACGCTATTACACTGATGAGGCAGACAAAACTGTTTGCTATCGATTGGCCATAAGTTCATCCTTTAAGGCCAGTACTAAGTTCGAAGATTCACAAAACTCGATCCACAAAAAAAAAGTCAGGTTACCTCTTCTCTTTTTCCCTATACCGCTCAGTCGCAGCTCGCGTTTCCATTGACTCAAGCATTGCCATACGTGCGCGTTCTTTTCATCACTTTCCTATGCGACGCTCGTCAGTCCCCGCTGCGAAATATTGAGGAAACAATTCCGGTAGTGTAGTACTAGGTTAGTACTAGGTTTAGGACACGTGACAATAAGAGACAGTATACAACTTATCGTCACTACACTCGGAGGTCGGTCGACCCATTGTGATTGCCCATATATATGAGGAGAAAATAGAGAAGGGAGAGAAGAGCGGAGAGCGAGCCCCAGCTGATAAGTTGTGATCAATAAATACAATACCATCCAAGATGAGGATCCACATGCGCAGGTCAAGGTTTACCATTGCGGATTCCCAGTGTGGAAGAAAGAACCAGTAGACAGATCATCAAATGATGGTATCGCCTGCCGCGCCAATAGGTCAGTTCCTCTGCCTGAAACCAACCAAAGCAACGGCGACACCTACGCTGTAGGGCTCGGTACTGACATAGAAGGTACTCAATGTTTTCCACATTTTCTTCATCACTACAAGGACGGCAGTAATCAACCCCGTTCACAAGCTAGTTGCGAGTGAATCGTCAAGCATCACAGTGACCTGATCACCCCAGCGAGGAGCCGTAAGTCAGCTTAGTTCAGTCTAAGAAGCGACTTAGTTCTCCTTGAGTTCCCTCCCTAGAAATCCTGCAATCCACTCTGTCCTGCCAGGCGGCGTTGATTTCGTCCAGCGACCAGCGATCGATCAGGTCATACAAGTAACAGATCGGTGGATTTACAGAGGCAATAAATCTCAAATCAGCAGAGTGCATTCTGCTCTAGCAAGACAGTCTGCTTCAACATTCAACGGTCACACCGCGCAAATATGCCAGGCCCTCTACCTGAAACCAACCAAAGCAACGGCGACACCTACGCTGTAGGGCTGGGCACTGACATAGAAGGTGCTCAATGGTTTCCACGTTTTCTTCATCGGCACAAGCACGGCAGTAAGCAACACGGTTCACAATCCAGTTGCGAGTGAAGCCTCCAGTATCACAGTGACCCCTGATCACCCCAGCGATGAGCCGTAAGTCAGCCTTGTTCAGTCGAAGAAGCAACTTAGTTCTCCCTCAGTTCCCACCTCCAAATCCTGAAATCCAATCTGGCCTGCCAGGCAGCGTTGATCTCGTCCAGCAACCAGCGATCGATCAGGCCTTACAAGTAACAGATCGGTGGACTTGCAGAGGCAATCAATCTCAAATCAGCAGAAGTGCATCCTGCTGTAGCAAAACAGTCTGCTCCAACATTCAACGGTCACATCGCGCAAATAGGCCATGCCCTCTGCCTGAAACCAGCCATAGCAAAGGGGACGACTACGCTGTAGGGCTGGGCACTGACATAAAATGTGCTCAAGGGATTCGTCCCTTTCCTCATCAGTAAAAGCACGGAAGTAATCTGCCCATGTCGTCCAGCAACCAGCGATCTATCAGGTCTTACAAGTATCAGATCGGTCGATTTGCAGAGGCAATCAATCTCGAATCCGCAAAAGTGCATCCTGCTGTAGGAAGACAGCCTACTTCAGCATTCCCTGTGACATCACTATGTCCTGTAACCCAGCGGAGTCTTAGCCTACCAGGCACTACACTGTTCAAGATCCGCTTGCAATCCCTTACCAATTTGGAGTTACATATATGTGACCTGATCGCACTGAGGGCTGGCTTACTATCAACGCAGAATTGAAGAATTCACCCGATGGATACAAGCATGAGTCCATTATCTCAAAAGCAGCTATCATAATCTCCACGCTTTCCGCTTGGAAGATACTACAATTCGCACTCCATCTTATCGAAATCCCGCTTCTGCGCCCGAATCCATTTTGGAGCTATCTGTAAAGAGCAGATGACAAGAAAGTGAGGAAGGTATACCTGCCACCCAGTCACTCCTATCTGGCATCATGATCTCCGGGCATTGCCCAAAGTCTACAGATGGCAGCATGTAGTCAGTGGCCTGATTCAAACACTCGCCCAGGTGGTTCTCTATCAACTGCTGGAGAATGTTGATATGTCCCTCAAGAGCATATCTCCAAATACCCAATTCTCTCATGCGAAGGGCGCTTCTGACAGCACACCGTCTCGCATGGACATCAAGAGTAGTCAAATTCAGGATTATATAAAGCGCCGCCTGCGGAGTGAACCTTACTGAGCATTTTCAACTGGTAGCTGTTCCCCAATGCGTTCAACAGACTACGCAGCCATAGGTGATAATTAGGCGGACGATAGCCAAAAAAACCCAATGCACGATTTTCGGACAAATACCCCAGCTTTTGTTAAAAAAAATTTTTTTTTCTAAAAAAATTAAAATTAAATTAAAGTCAAGGATATAGTCAATCTGACCTTGTTACGGTACATGCTGAAAAATCTGTACTATTTCCTGTTTGCATGCAAATACAACATGTGTTTGGAGCTTGTTGCAACTAGAGACTATTTGTGTCGAAACACATTCTGTTTGCTATTCAATGTTACATATTTGAGACACAATGATTAGTATATAATAATATACAAGTTATGTGATCCAAACGTACATATTTGCTTGGGATACAAATACAGCTGTGTTTGGTGCATTGTATACATCAATTTTTTTCGCTGAGCAGTAAAATAAAAGAGGGATAAAGAGAGATTGTTCCCCACCTAAGTTAATGCTATTGCAAGACTATAACTGCGTTTGTGCAATATCTTTTCAGTGAATGATTCATAAATATCCCTGAATGCGTAAATGAAGTGAGTGTTTCTTACGTTAACTGATGCGTTTCTGATGCGCTTCAGTTCCATGTATTCAATCATCAATCGTTGCTTTTGGGGCGTTTAGAAGAAAACACATAAATGCTTCGACGTAATGTATGTGTGTTTAGGATGAAACACGCATACGGCTCCACGCAAAATTATAAATCTTTGCAAGTAAACATGATAATGTTTGCATTTAAATATATGTGGGTTTAGGTCTTGCAAATATATGAATATTTGGAGTGTGTTCCAATCATATCCATGGCTCCTGCAGTATGTGTTTGAGAGAATATGTAACAGGGGTGGTTTTCCAGCGTGCATGACAAGTCTTTCCCATATATTTACACTGACTCTGACGAGATTCAGTAGGGTTGCTTAGCACCTCTTCTAAAGCTGGCTATCCTAGGCTTAATATTATTTTGTATTAAGCTATGAATCACGCAAGGCTAAGGACGATATTCCATTTAAGTTTATACCCCGACTTACCCTTTTCAACAGGTTAATAAATGTCATTGGGAAAAGTCGAGATAAAATTCATCGCAGCTATAAATGTAAGAGAAGTCAACAAAATGTTAAGGAACAATTTTGTCCATTTCAATATTTTAAAATTTTACGCAGTGGTGATTCAAGAATTTTGAATCCAATTTTTATATTAGCACTAACCACCACTTCTCTGGTAAATCTTTTCTATAATTTGAGGATAAATATACGACCACTCCATATGGTTGCCAGACTTGACTAGGCTCTGATAAAACCGTCATTTGGCTATTTGATTGCGTTTTACTCCTGACCAAAGTCATTAATAATTGAATGTGTTCTCTTTTGTTGTATTTATATTCGTAATTATATTTGTTGCTGTTGTCCTTTAGTTTTGTACCCAATTTGATTGGATTTTATCGTTTATCGGTTTACACAGGTATCAAATTTATGATTCCGCCAATGATGTTGCAGGTGGTCCCGGTGCACAGTAGTCACACAACGTAAATTTATTCAGCAACTGATGATATTAATTTGATGGTTGTCAGTTTATTACCATATTTATTATTATTAATAATATAGCTTATTCGGCGTACCCATTGAGTCAAAAATGAGCCTATTTAACCTGAGACACATCAGTGATTACATAACAAATGATATTATTGCTTATTCGACGTACCCATTGAGCCAAAATTGAGCCTATTTAACCTGAGACACATCAGTAATCGCATAATAAATAATGTTGCTTATTCGATGTACCCATTGAGCCAAAAATTGGCTTATTTAACTTGAATCACATCAGCGATCGTATAACAAATATGGCTGCTTTTGCGACATACCCATTGAGCCAAAAAATAGCCTATTCAACGTGAGATACATCAGTGATCGCATAATAAATAATATTGCTTATTGGACGTACCTATTGAGCCAAAAATGAGCCTATTTAACCTGAGACACATCAGCGATCGGATAATAAATAATATTGCTTATTCGACGTACCCATTGAGCCAAAATGAGCCTATTTAACCTGAGACACATCGGTGATCGCATAATAAATAATATTGCTTATTCGACGTACCCATTGAGCCAAAAATTAGCCTATTTAACCTGAGACACATCAGTGATCGTATAATAAATAATATTGCTTATTCGACGTACCCATTGAGCCAAAAATTAGCCTATTTAACCTGAGACACATCAGTGATCGTATAATAAATAATATTGCTTATTCGACGTACCCATTGAGCCAAAAATTAGCCTATTTAACCTGAGACACATCAGTGATCGCATACCATATAATATTGCTTATTCGGGATACCCATTGAGTCAAAAATGAGCCTATTTAACCTGAGACACATCAGTGATTACATAACAAATGATATTATTGCTTATTCGACGTACCCATTGAGCGATAATGAGCCTATTTAACCTGAGACACATCGGTGATCGCATACCATATAATATTGCTTATTCGACGTACCCATTGAGCCAAAAATGAGCCTATTTATCCTGAGACACATCAGTGATCGCATAACAAATATGGCTGCTTTTTCGACGTACCCATTGAGCCAAAAATGAGCCAAAAATGAATCATTGTTCGTTTTCCTGTCAATTCGTGATGAAATGCAAGGCAACCTGAATATTTTTGTCGTTGAAACATGTCACGGATCACGTGTGAAAAATTTAACATTGAAAATCCAAATATGAAATAAATCATATATAATAGAGAAACAAACAATCAAAGCTGTTGTGAACTTAAACTCTTTTTCTCTGAGTGTACATTTACAAGTTTCTTATATAGAAGTATATCTCAACGATCTTTGAGGTAATGTGCATATAAACCACTGTGTTGTCCTGGGAATTTACCCCGTTTTGAAAACCCTAACCAAATGACCATTAATTTTGGTTTGTCCATGTTTTTATTACCCCAGTCTTATGTCCGGTTGGTGGTTTGGATTGGATTGTTTTAATTTTGTATTATTTTTAACATAAATGTTTTTATTTTGTATATTGTTTTCTATATGAAGCCATTTTTGCTGTCCAACCATAATTTTATTAGAATTGTTGCGAGTCAACTATGTAATTGTGACTACAATTATTGTGAAAATGTTTTCCCCTCTCGCTTTGTCTCTCTCTCTCTCTCTCTCACTGTCTCTCTCTCCTGGAATAATAAATATGTGATAATGAATGGAAATTGTATTTGAGTGAGTGCGTGATTGTTAATAACAATGAGTTTGAATGGACTTAATAAAATGTTGCCAAATGAAAATGTTTTATATTAAAAAATATAAAAATTAATAAATGCAAATACTGATACGTGTGTATAATCAAAAAATATAAAGGTTACAATTCAATTTAATTTGAGATTTTTAATGAATGAATAACATGTTATTAATGATTAAAGGTAAATTTGTAATGAAAACTTAAATACAAGTATAAATATTAAATATTGTTGGTCGATCAAATAGTCAGTAATGAGGTGGGTAATGTGTCATTAATCA
This sequence comes from Phaonia tiefii, assembly GCA_963931995.1. Classification (NCBI taxonomy): domain Eukaryota; kingdom Metazoa; phylum Arthropoda; class Insecta; order Diptera; family Muscidae; genus Phaonia; species Phaonia tiefii. The sequence continues at coordinate 273,647,056 of OZ008369.1, read as the reverse complement.
ACAATCATTAATAAGGATAACAACAGTGTTACAGTTAAAATATATGGAAAAGGGAATCAATGTGTATGTCAGTTATATCCTACGATAGATTTGGATTGGGGCGAAGAAATTGGGAAATCGAAAGGATTCTCGGGGCGTTGTTTACGATTCAAACCATGGACTAGAGATATAATATAAAACCAAAACAAACTACTGTGTTTAACACATTAATCACTCCCATCACCTTCCAGGACATAAATTAAAACTGTTCTTAAAAAGTCAACATTTTGTTAAGCGCGACGAAGTAGTATGCAAATTTTTTAAGTTTCCTACTAGATTTGACGCTTTAAAGCGGCAGTATCTTTTAAAAAATTCCAACACTAGACATGTGCCATAGACTAAACCTCTCGTGGATGACATTTAAAATCGATGAGTTTCAAAATGTCAACTGACACCTTAATATATGGAACATCATAAAATTTAGCATGCAGTTCTCCATAACATTATAATGTTATGGGGAAAAAAAAACTAATTGAAATTATATTCATTGAAACAAGCAACGGTTTAATACAAATCGTTTAATACAAATTGTATTAAAAAGAAAAAATACTACGTATAAAAAATAACAATAAATAAATCAATATACAAAATGTAGCTACAAATGTAAATGAAGTGGTAGAGATGGGGAGAAGTGGTGAAGAGTTTCGCGTACAGCGTGTTTGCAATGCTCAATTAATTGATTTCTGTTTCATGGCTTAAACAACAACAAAGCAACTTTAACAACACTACCTACCAACAACACAACAACACCCATAAAAAAACGGCTTTGAAACAAATACAGCAACGGCCATATGACGCCGCCACCGCCACCGCTACCAACAACGCTACCATTATCAGCACCACACATCAGACACCCAACACCACCACAATGCGCGCTTATTAAACAAATCGTAATGCAACGCATGGCCGCTTGTACCAAGAACACAAGTTTTAATGGCGTCAATGATGGGCTTGTAAAAAATATCCCTCACCCCATATTTGGATCACACACACACGGCATCCAAAACGCGTTTAAATATTGATGACATTAATTTTGTATGCTCTGGTATACCAAACAGTAGGAGGGGGAAGTACAATTGCGCCAGGTGGTCATATATGTTCAACGTAAGATTTGCAACATGTTTGATACACACAAAAAAAGTGTTCATAGTCCATAACACTAGTATGCAAAAAGTAGCCTCTAAATATTTTTGGACAAGTACATAAATTTCAGTCGGGTGAACCGACTTGAACATACCCTCACCCTAAGTCATTCATTACACCCGAGTTCTGTTAAAACAGGTGTATATACACCCTCGCATTGAACGAATGGGCGTGGCAAATTCTCCCCTATTCAATCGCACAGTAACATTGCGCAAAACATTATTTAACAAACAACTTAATTATGATCCTAATGGGTTTTGGGAATTTTTGTGACTACCAACCAATTGTCCGCCCAATATTTATATGGGAGGTACTAAAATGGTCATGGCGAAGTTGTTAATTTTTTATTATACAGTAGCTTTTGGCAAAATATTGATTAGTACCAAAATTTATTAAGATCGGCTGTGGTTTCCTGGAGATATCGAGTCGGCCAATCGGAAATACGTCCAACTTTGCTGAGAAGGTAGTAAAATGGGCGTGGCACAGTAGTAAATTATTAATTACACAGTAGCTTTTGCCAAAATATTGACTAAAACCGAATATCACTAAGATCGGCTGTGGTTTGCGAGAGTTATTGTGTCAACCCGTCATCCGCCCAACTTTTGTATGGGAGGTACCACAATGGGTGTGGCAAACCGGCTAATTTTCCACAGGAGAGTGGTTTTTGACCAAATACGAGGGTGTATCAACAACTCCGTGACTTTTTGAATGAAACACAGTTTTTTTTTGCAAAAAAAAAATTATTTTTCAACATAATCTCCTTTTAGTTCAATACACTTAGTCCAACTTTTCTCCAAGTTTTGTATCCTTTCCAAAAAATAGGATTTTTCGAGGTCCATAAAATAGGCATTTGTTTGATCAATAATTTCATCGTTGGAGCTAAATCTCTCTCCGCCGATGCATTTCTTTAGGTTTGGTAATAGGAAATAGTCATTGGGGGCTAAATCCGGAGAATATGGCGGATGAAGTACCAATTCGTAGCCCAATTAAACAACTCCAAACAATCCTTTGAAGTTGTCACACAATTACGTTTATGGTCAATTGAGAGCAAACGCGGCACCCATCTTGCAGACAGCTTTCTTATACCCAACTGATCATTTACAAACGAAACCACACTGCCATATGAAATGGCTATGGCATCAACAATCTCACGCACTTTTACTCTTCGATCGCCCAACACCAAATCGTGGACTTTTTCGATATTTTCGGGTGTATTGACCTCAATTGGCCGTCCAGAACGTTCAGCGTCATTTGTGCTTGTGCGACCACAACGAAAGTCAGTCAACCACTTTTTCACTATTCGAATCGATGGTACTTGATGGGAACAGTGTTGCATTTCATATAATTACGAGGGAAGTTCGAAAAGTCACGGACTTATTTATCCGCCCTCGTATTGTCCAGAATAAAATTTCATAGAGCTTGGTTCGGCTTAGCGAGACTTCTCGTGCCGAACAACCAGACGGTTAAACAACTTTTGTATGGGAGGTACCAAAATGGGCGTTATCATTTCCTAATTATAGACATAACGGGATTTTCAATAAGAGCACTACAAAAGATTTTTTAAATAAAACAAAACCGGTTTTAGATGCCAATGAAATTCTTTATTCCTGTGAAAGTACGTTCGATGTCATTATGTATGGAACTCGATTTCTTTTGCATGGCCATCACGGGCACGCTTGCAGAAGTCCAGACGCTGAATCCAATTTTCGACGGTTTTCAAGTATAAATCGGCCGATACAGCTGCAATTTCACGTTCGATGTTCGTACGAAGTTCATCAAGCGTCGCTGGCTTGTTGGCATAGACCATAGACTTGACGTAGCCCCACAGGAAATAATCTAACGGCGTCAAACCGCACGACGGAGGCTGCCAAACGACTGGGCCATTTCGTGAGATAACACGTTCACCAAACTTGGTTTCCAATAAATTGATTGTGGCATTCGCTGTGTGGCTTGTGGCGCCGTCCTGTTGGAACCACATGTCCTCCAAGTCCATATTATCCAATTGGGGCCAAAAATATTCGGTTATCATTGAACGGTAGCGATTCGCATTCACAGTAATGTGCCGGTCTCGATCATCACGGAAGAAGTACGGCCCAATGACGCCGCCGGCCCATAAACCGCACCAAACCGTAATTTGTTCGAGATGCAATGATGACTCATGGATTACGTGTGGATTGCTGTCTGACCAATAACGCATATTTTGCTTATTGACGAAGCCATTCAGTCAGAAATGCGCCTCGTCGCTGAAGATGATTTTCCGATGAAAATCCGAATCATTTTCAAGTTGTTGCTCAGCCCAATTCACGAACATACGACGCTTATGGTGGATTCAAATTTTTCCACTAGACGCTCAATTGTTGATCTGGTAGGACGATTATGACGACCATAAATTGGACGTAGCGCTCTTAATGTTGATGCCACTGACTCCAAATTGCGGTAGTAAATTAATTCGACTTAATAATTTCGACTCGTTGTTGGCTCGTATATCTTTCCATGATGAAATGGCAAACCTTACTGAAGAGAAATGTGAAAAGAGCTCGAAAAAATATGGCGTCGTTTGCTGTCCCTATCGATTTACTTTTGTAGCGTCTCTGTTCAAAATCCCTTTACTAGCGTTTTAGCGGTTTTTATATATGAGCAATGGTGAATTTTAGCGATTTTTTAATGTTTCTGCCATATTGGAGGTACTGCTTTTCGAGTTAAGTACATATTTTTATTTTAGCGATTTTCTTATTTTGGCGATTTTTTGAACAAACTCGTTGATAGGAATTGGACCATTTCTTAAGAAACCATTAGAAAACGTTAAAAATTTATTACTTTTTTCGATTGAACGCTCCGTTCTGAGATATAAAGTAGACGTCCGACAGTCTAAACGATTTTGCAATCAATCACTCTGCACAATAAATGATACCTTCGGTTAGTGACTAGTGTGAATACACACCGCAGTGGCTTAACGGGCTAGACGCTGCTGAAGATGATGCTTCACAAACATCTAAATGATCGTCCATCGAATGTGAGTTCGAATCCCACCCGCGGTGTTTACATATTTTTCACTAACCGGAGAAAATATGATCTCTTAGCCTTAAAAACGAAATTACAACTTTGATTTTTTTTTTATTTGAACGATGTTTAGTTTTAGCTATTTTTTTTCTGCAATTGAACTACTTTTTTAGAAACCTGAGACATCGGCAAAAATTGGTTGTTTATTCGATTGGCATTAATCTTTTTTTATTTATTCATATTTAGAATTTAACATGGGGATAGGTAAAATATGATGTTAATTTAAGCGCCACCACATTTGTAAAACGTTACTTCAATGCTGCTTTCGACTTCGAGAACTAATTAGAAAATAAGATAAGCAAACCAAGTTCGTAATATAAACAACTGCTGCCTGCTGGCAGTAACAGCAAGTGTATGAAAATCCATTGCTTGCCTTAACTGTGTAAGCAAAACTAACTGCGCAGTTAGTTAAAGCAAATAGTCTACTTTCTGTATTTCGCATTTCCGCTTTGCTGTTGCTTGGTTGATAACATAAAGTTAAGCAAGTATATGAATACATATTTTATTTTGTTTTGCTGAAAGCAATTTTAGCAAGCACAAAGTTCGGTGCTTTTGCTATTTTAAAGCCAACAATTGAAATGCTGGATTTACAAGGTTTCCAGCTATCATTACAACACAATACAAGGAAAGATTTGAAAATGATAAACAACATTAATTGCTACTTGGAACAATTGACTATTAAGGAATCGAATGTTAGTGGTCTGAAGGCAAAATAGTAATGTTTTTAAGATAAAGATGTAAGGGCCAGTTTAAGTGGAGAAAGATTTTGAGAAACAAATTTAATGTGTTAAATCTGCATTTATTTGTATTTTATTTTATTGAAATTTTATAGTAATAAATTAAAATATAATTTATATTTACAGATCACTTGCAAACAAAGGTCTTCAGCTCGATGTGGTAAAATTTAAAATGGACGAACCTTCTTCATCTGCAGCACTTAGCAGCTTAAAAAATCTAGCAAAAGTTCGAACATGTTTTTCAGCTAAAAGGTACATATATATATTTATTTATATATACAATTTAATTTTACAATTTTAATAATTTTACAATTTTAATTTATTAATTTATGAATTTTAAATAACCATAATTCAAAATTATGTTTTTCTCAAAATTCCAAACCAAAACGTAGTGCATTTATTGGTCTCCCAATATTTGAAATCATTGAATGTTCAATTTGATTTGCTACTCCGTCAGCTGGTTGCCCCTTCATGTGTTTTACTAGCACTATTGGGCAAATACGGAATACACTCCACCCTGTTCCCTTGTAGTTTATCATCATCAACACCTTGATTCATTTTCAACACTTTACGACAACAATTGCAACCATCATCAACAACAGAAACACAAGCAGCTGTACCAGCAACAGCAACAATTGCAACAACATTTAAGTGACAATAAAATACAAAAAAAAATAAAAATAAAAAAATATATACAAAACAACAAAAAGCGTTTCAGCTGAACAAAATTTATGCAATTTTCGTAACAATTTTTATATTTGTGTATTCATTTGTTGAAATTTAATTTGTTATATAAAAATGTTAATTTAATTTTTATGCGCATCATTTCAATTATCGGCAATTCCAATGAATTGCTTGAATAATGGTAACAGCAACAGCAACACAGCCAGCAACAGCAATACCGGCAGTAGCAAAAGCGCCAGCTCCCCATCAGCAAACAATACACGAATGTGCCATCGTAAAAACAACGCACCTGCAGCATAAATTGTAACATTGACAATTTCTGATTAAATTGGAAATGGAAATTTTGTATGCGCGCGTATTTACGGAGTTTTATTTTCGCACCGAATTTGTAATGAAATTAACATTTTGTATTTTTATTTCAATTTTGTTGATTTTAATATGGAAACTATACGGAAACAATAATGAGCAAAAAACAAAGAACACAAATATTAAAATTATGTTTTAAAACTCAAAAATCCGGATGTTCCATTTATCGATTAATTAAAATGTTGATTAATCGATATCGTCAAAAATCAGTTAATAGAATAACCAAAAATTACATGAGGTATCAGGGGACACCCGGTTGGAACGAAGTTCCTTTCGCTATATACTAGGTACTAGTTAGTTAGTTCCAACATGCCTAAGGCGCCCGTTGAAAAATACGGTAATTTAAATGGATCTTTAAGAAAAGATATTTTGTAAAATAATAAACTTTTTTAAGAATTTTTTTTTTAGAATGTATTTTTTTTAAAGTATATTTTTAGGTCCTTTTTGTAAGGATATGTATTATGTTTTCCCCACAAGGTCCTTTTTTAAAGAGAGGTACTTGTTTTAATAAAAGCTAATGATTTTTTTTACGAAAAGGTACTATTTTTAAGAAGAAGTACTTTCTGTAAGAAAAAGTCATAAGAGTATGAATTTTTGTTACAAAGAAGTACATTTTTTTAAAAACATGTACTTTTTAAAGAAGTGGTACTCTTTTTAGGAAAAGGTTATTTCAAGAAAGGAAATGGTATTATTTTATTTTTAAGAAAAGGAATTTTTGTAAGAAAAGCAGCCTTAATACGAATGTCGTTCTCGTATTTCGACTACGACAGTTTTGTAAACGATTAAAGATAACACACCAACTTTGTCTTTAATCTTTTACAAAACTGTCGCAGTCGAAATACGAGAACGACATTCGTAATAACGCTAAAGGTATTTTTTTTTAAGAGAAGGTATTTTTGAAGAAAACTTTTTCTTTTTAAGAAATGGGCTTTTTTTTAGAATTGGTTCTTTTTTCAAGAATAGGTACATTTTAAAGAGTAGGTACTTATTACAAGAAAAGTTATTTTGTTTCACAAAAAAGAACCCTTTTTTTAAGTCTTTTTAAGAAATGGCAATTTGTTGTAAGAAAATGTACTTTTTTACAAAAGGTACTTATTTAAAAAAAATCAATGAGTGTTCGAACTCACGGATGTAAGAATTTTTGTAAGAAAAGCAGCCTTAATACGAATGTCGTTCTCGTATTTCGACTACGACAGTTTTGTAAAAGATTAAAGATAACACGCCAACTTTGTTAGAGTACTTTTTAAAGAAGCGGTACTCTTTTTATAAAAAGGTTATTTCAAGAAAGGAAAAGGTATTATTTTATTTTTAAGAAAAGGACTTTTTGTAAGAAAAGCAGCCTTAATTCGAATGTCGTTCTCGTATTTCGACTACGACAGTTTTGTAAAAGATTAAACTTTGTCTTTAACTTTGTCTTTAATCTTTTACAAAACTTTGTCTTTAATCTTTTACAAAACTGTCGTAGTCGAAATACGAGAACGACATTCGTAATAACGCTGGAGGTATTTTTTTTTTAAGAGAATGTATTTTTTGAAGAAAACTTTTTCTTTTTTAGAAATGGGCTTTTTTTTAGAATTGGTTCTTTTTTCAAGAATAGGTACATTTTAAAGAGTAGATACTTATCACAAGAAAAGTTATTTTGTTTGACAAAAAAGGTACTCTTTAAAGAAAATTTAGTTTTTTTTAATAAATGGCAATTTGTTGTAAGAAAATGTACTTTTTTACAAAAGGTACTTATTTAAAAAAAATCAATGAGTGTTCGAACTCACGGATGATGTGTTAACACCTTTTTGCTACACGGTACCTGTTCGATTTCTATGAACACATTAGTAAATGTTACATTGGAAAATAAAAAATAATAGTTTATTGAATTAAATTACTTGTTTTGTATACACCGGGCAATGCTGAACATCAAATGACTCGCTTTGTTTGGCCATAGCAACAACAACCAAACACACAACATCACACATACATTGTCCGAAGTAGCTGTCATATAAGTGTGTCACATAACAACATGTTTGCCATATCAACAGCAACGAAACAGCCAAACACACAACATCACACATAGTTTGTACGAAGTAGCTGACGTATTAGTGTGTCACCATAACGTCGATGAAATTTTGCGTGGCTATGCTTTATATATCGGTTCAACAACAGCAACAGACACATGTACATACATACATTATTATGTTAATACATACGCTATAGACACAATTTCGTTTGCCTCACCCCTGCCACACCACTCTTTCATTGCTCTCTGGCTCGCTCATTTTTGTTTAACACGTCATTATTCTCTTTGGCAGTCGCAGAAAATCTGGTTTTAGCAGCAGCATAAAATCTAGTTTTAGCAGCAGCAGAAAACCTGTCTGTGTGTTGTTTGCATGTGTTGACTTTGATGGATTTAGTCCCTATACGCCGCTATAGATGTTAACACATCAAAAAAAAATACTTTTTTTAAGAAAAGGTACTTTTTGAAAAAAATTTACTTTTTTAAGAAAAGTTACTTCTTTAAGGTAAGGTACTTTTTTTTTTAGAAAATTTCCTTTTATTTGAATTTGAATTTTATAATCGATTTTTGTTAGTTTTTTGTTAATATATGACAAATTTATACTACACGCTTGCTTACAAGTCATGATTATTTTTCTAATTGAAAAATGGTTGGTTTTTGTTGGAAATAATAGACAATTCAGTTCAACACACACTCACTGGCATGACCAGTTTCGAACTCCGTGACAAGTTCATCATCAGATGCCTAACTACTGTGCCTGAATTGATACCATCGGTTGATCATCAATCGTATATATTCTGCAATATATATATATTCTCAATTCTGAAATTCACATGTGCGAATTAGTATCGATCGAAGAACCCTAAGTGTCAACATCTACTGAAAGGCCTATACTTCCAACAACAAGAACAGACAGAATTTTGCCACCATGTTCTTCATTTCCTCATGCGTTCTTGCATGGTTTCAGTACTTTGAGATGAGTTTTAATCTATATCACACAGTTGTATTTTTCCGTGGTATAGCATTTTTGATGTCCGGGCTAGTGTCAGTTACATTTCTTTGAATTTGAATTTTATGACCAATTAACTTAGCTTAACTGAATTGTCTATTATTTCCAACAAAAACCAACCATTTTTCAATAAAAAAAAATTTTCACGACTTGTAAGTTTGTAGTATGAATTTCTCATATAAGTTTTCTTTTTTAAACTTCTTTCACTTTGGCTTTTTTAAATTTAACTTTTTGTTGGGTTCAAAACTACTATATATACTAAATATTGCTTACAGGCTCCACCTAGAAAACTTCCCATTAAACAAGATACTTCCCAAAATATGTGAGAAATCTAGTTAGTCTAGACATAAATCAAAGCAAAAGTACCCAATATAGTTGATAATACTGGGTTGTAGCATAATAGTGTTAAAAAAAATGTTGTTTAATTTTTTTCAATTGCACCCATCCCGCAACGTGCGATAAAGAACTTCATTCCAAAATTCCGAATAATCAAACTATGACAAATCAATTAATTAATTAATTAAAGAAGTTCGTTCCAATATTCTGATTAATCAAAACTATGACTAACACTGTGTGTAATTTTTTAAGTCATGGCAAAATAACCATATACGGACACCACTACGTGATAAAAGACTCAAAAAAAAAAGACCCGTCAAAGATTTGGGGCCTCGGTATTGCTAACATATAAAATCAAAAAATCTAACATATAAAATCAAAAAATCAAAAAAATTCGATTTTTTTTACCTTTTTTCCCGTGTTCAGGTCCATAGGTAGCAAACCCTTCAAAATTCAAGGAAACAATCAACTACAAAAATTTACCTAAAATCTCAATAAACAAATTTCTAGAACATATAAACGTCCTGGGAATTATTCTTAACACCGTTTTTTAATTTCATTTGTTTTTTATTTACTTCAACATTGAGATACTATGCTATCTATTACAAAAATATTAAAAAAAAGTATTCGTATTATGTTTATAATGTTGATGGCCCTGGACTTGCAAATCGCGCTCTCTTACGTTGTGGATCCAAATCGTCGTCCGAATCTGACTCTGATTCAGCAATTATGGTGTCCACAGGAACGTTGCTTCCAGACTGCCCTCCATCATCAGCTCTTTCTTCTTCAAATACTTCATTAACATCATACAGGGTGATCTTGTGACTGCACCAACATACCTCTGCAAGTAATGCGTCGAGGTTTTTGCCTTTGTACCGTTTTTCCATGGGCATTGTGGTTTGGTGAAACCGTTCTCCTTGCTCATCGGATTCGGTAGGGAGTTGTTTGATAAAATCGTCAAAATGAAAATGAAGAAAATGCAGCTTTAATGTCATCGATGTCATAGTCGAATGCGTTTGGACAATTTACAACGGCCACTTCGATGAATTTTTTAACAATTCCCAATTTTATGTGGAGCGGTGGCAGCAAGATGTCTTGAGTATTGTCAATTAAAGGTGCATTCTTCTAACTTCTCTAATTGTGCGCCCAATGATATCTATATCATCAGCATACGCGAGCAGCATGTGACTTTTGCTGCTGATGGTTTTATTCATATTGACTGCAGCTTTTCTCATAATGATCTCCATTAAGATGTTAAAGAGATCGCACGATAGGGTGTCGCCTTGCCTGAGGCCTCGCTTAGTTTCGAAAGGTTCGGTAAGATCCTTACCAACTTTCACTGCGGATTTGGTGTTCGTCAAGGTCATCCTGCAAAGGCGTATGAGTTTTGCAGGAATACCAAGCTCAGACATTGCTTCATAGAGTTTCTCCCGTATCGGACTATCGAAGGCTGCTTTATAATCAATAAATAGATGATAGGTGTCGATTTGTTTTTCGTGTGTCTTCTCCAGGATTTGGCGTGCGTGAAAATCTGGTCAGTTGTCGATTTTCCAGGCCTAAAGCCACACTGGTATGGTCCAATCAGGTCAGCGATAATTGGTTTTATTCTTTCGCACATTATACTTGATAGAACCTTATATGCTATGGATAAAATGCTTATTCCACGGTAGTTGGCACAAATACTCGGGTCACCTTTTTTAAATATGGGACATAGTACACTGAGACTCCAATCGCCGGGCATGCATTCATCTAACCAAATTTTGCTAATGAGCTGATGCATGCACCTTATCAGCTCATCGCCGCCAGCCTTAAACAGCTCCGCCGGTAATCCATCGGCTCCTGCGGCTTTGTTGTTCTTAAGCCGGGCAATAGCTGTTCTGACCTCGTCTTGGTTAGGAGGGGGGCAATCGACGTCGTCGTCAATATTGTGATCGATTGTCCCATCGTCATCGAATATCTCAGGTACTAGTAGCGCGGAGAAATGCTCTCTCCATATTCCCAACATGCTCTGCACACCTGCGACGAGATTTCCGTCTTTGTCTTTACAGAAGGGGGGCCCTGAACCATGTCCATTAGTTCCGTTTTTAACTTTTTGGTAGAATTTTCGGGCTTCGTTCTTCCTTCTGTATGTCTCAATTTTCTCACTCTCGCGTTTTCTCCACTGCCGTTTCTTACGCCTAAAGAGACGGTTTACCTCCTTTCTCTTCTCCCTATACCGCTCAGTTGCAGCTCGCGTTGCAATTGACTGAAGCATTACCATACGTGCAGCGTTCTTTTCCTCATTTGCTATGCGACACTCTTCATCGTACCACGGTTTATTGCGAAGCGGTTTTTCGAAACCAAGTGCGGTTGTTGCGGCAGTTTTTATAGAGTCGGAAATGGGTTTCCACTGCGCATCAGGATCGTCATCGGGAGGGGGTGGGTTCTGTGCTAAAAGTTGCGAGAGCTTCCTTGAGTAGGCTGTGGCTACCTCTGGTAATTGCAGCTTTCCGATGTCCAGCTTCCTCTGCGTCTGGTTTCGTACGATTTTCGCTCTACTTAATCTTGTGCGAACCTTTGCTGCTACCAGGTAGTCATCAGAATCGATGTTAGCTCCTCTGATCACTCGTACGTCCATTACACTGGATGAGTGCCTTCCATCAATTACCACGTGATCAATTTGGTTCCTACTTCTTTGATCAGGGGATACCCAAGTAGCCTTGTGGATGTCTTTATGCTGGAATCTTGTGCCACTGATGACCATGTTTTTTGCCGCGGCAAAGTCAATCAGTCTCATACCGTTGTCGGAACTGTCAGCATGAAGACTGAAATTGCCAATAGTTGGATTAAACACATTCTCCCTTCCTACTTTGGCATTAAAATCTCCTAGTACAATCTTAATGTCATGGCCAGGGCAGCGGTCATACGTTTCCTCTAGGAGCTCATATGTCTTTGGCATCATCATCTTTCTCTTCTGTTGGGGCATGCACACAAATTAGGGAAATATAAAAATATTTCGCTTTTATGCGGATTGTGGCTATTCGTTCACTCACAGGATTGGACCTAGAGACTAGATGTCGCAGTCTTTTGCCAACTACAAATCCACAACCAAATTCATGTTTTTTTTCATGGCAACTGTAGTATATATCGCAGTTTCTTTTTCTTGTGCAGCCATGTCCTGTCCATCGCATTTCCTGGATAGCGGTAATGTCAGCCTTATAACTTTCGAGGACATCTGCCAGTTGGATACTTGCACCGGATCTATATAGAGTTCTTACATTCCAAGTGCATATCCGTAAATCGTGGTCCTTATAACGTTTGCGGGGGTCGTCAACAAATAGGGGTTGTTTATGTTTTCTGTTTCGTTTTTGTATTTTCACTGCCATTATGAACGGTGGCGGGAGGCAAACCCAGCCCACCGGGTTTTTGCATTTTACCTACTGCCAGGATATTTGATTGCAGCCGCCCATTATGGATCAGACGCTGACCAGGATGCGATATGTTGAACCTGGATTTTCTTCTTTTAGTTTCTATCCGCCGTTGGTCCGTATGTTTGGCTCATCCGCCTTCTAAGCACAAAAGAATATGCCCGATTGTTTGATGAGCTTCAGTGACATCAGTCACCTACTATACCTGATTTGATGCTCATTTGTTTCGCCTGGGCGATCGCCATGATCACCTGGGCGATTAATCCAGTTTACCGGCTTACAATACTTCATAGTACCTCTGCCTCCACTCAACCATGCCATGAGATTGTTATAACATTGGCGACACACTGTATTAGGTGTGTAATTTTCACCAGTCACGTCTACTTGAATTCACTAGTTAAATCTAGAAATCTTGTAGATGTTTTTTTCTGGTTTGATGACCGCAAACGTAGCACAATAAATCAATATTTTCACACTGCATATTGAAATTGTCAGTTGCCAATGTTGTGTGCGAATTATACTGTAGCACTTTCACTTTTTTTACTTTCACTTTCACTTTATAACTTTCACCGCTGAGCTCTCGTTGACGTCGCGCTGTGTAATGCCTCGATGTGAGCGTCGTGTCGCTTTTATATTGTGTGCTGCGTCCCTTGTTGCGTGTGCTGAGCTTACTGCATTGCCTGTGCTGCTGCTGTCGGGGCATGATCGCGTGATACCTAAGCGCTACCTAAACGGTGTTAACCCTTGGACAAACACATGGTTCTGGCCAGGCATATTTAATTTTTTGCTACCTATGGACCTGAACAGGAGAAAAAGGTAAAAAAATGAAATTAAAAAATTTTCGGCAAATTTTTCACTTTTGCGTGCTACCTAAACAGTGTTAAGAATCATCTGTAGGAAGTTTATATGTTCTAGTAGGAAGTTTATATGTTATTGAGATCTCAGGTAAATTTTTGTAGTTGATTGTTTCCTTGAATTTTGAACGGTTTGCTACCTATGGACCTGAACACGGGAAAAAAAGGTTAAAAAAAATCGAATTTTTTTAAGTTTTTTGCGATTTTGATCTGGAAGGTGAAGTTTTTTTGATTTTATATGTTCGCAATCTTTATGACAAGAGCTACAACTTTGCCTCAGAGAGGAAATCGAAATTCTGAACGGTTTGCAAGATATGAGCCTGAGAAAATGATCACATTTTTACGAAAATGATACCGAGGCCCCAAATCTTTGGCGGCCCATAAAAAAAAAGTGCATGACTTTGGGAAAACTTGGGAGACACGGGTCTTTTTTTTTTTAGTTTTTTATCACGTAGTGGTGTCCGTATATGGTTATTTTTTTTCGTGTTGCACTGTGTATCCTTAAAAAGTTTAATAGTAAATGATATGATTTTCGAATTTTAATGAAATTTTGGAATTAGAAAAAAAATGATTTACATTTTAAGCTATGATTTTATGCTTCAATATATTATATTACATTTATGCTTCAACTATTACATTTTATAATAAACTCGCATTCCAAATTAAAATATGATTTAGATTTTAATATAAAATTTAAATAGAGTTGTGAATTTTTGGCTTTTTTTTAAATGTGTTGTCCGTGCGTTTAATTTATAATAAAAACCCCAAAAGAACCCAGTTCCACTAATTTTTTGCCAAAATTAAAAACTCAAACCGGTTTCCTGAAAAATTGATTTTCTGAACGATTTTTCGAACCGAAAACCGGTTTTTAAAAAATTAAAATTTTTTGAACACTAGTTACTATGCTGTTTCCGTTTTCTCATAAATATAAATGTTTGTTTGCTACAAATATATTTCCTTAAATTTCGTTTGTAGGGTATAATCTGTATCCCAACATCGACATAGTGTAACGTGACGGAAACTTTTCGTTCGTACATTGAGTTCAATCTATAGGATGAAATCCAATCTATAATGACGCATACGATAATATAATGGTCCCATATATATGACTCCCGTTAAATGTTCGTTTGCCACAAATATATTTCCTTAAATTTCGTTTATAGGGAACGATATTTTTCTTTAGGATGAAGTCCAATCTATAATGACGCATACGATAATATAATGGTCCAATATATACGACTCCCGTTAAATTTTCGTTTGCCACAAATATATTTCCTTAAATTTCGTTTATAAGGAACGATATTTTTCTTTACGTGTATGTATCTTAAAATTTTCAATTACTTATTATCTTCCAACACCCAGAATACCTATGCGGTTTTCCTGCATCAATAAAATTATATTTCCATGGATATCTGCAACTATATTAAACCTTTTGAAGTAAAATAAAACACAACTCTTGACTTTCATCTTCTGGTTATTAAATACATTGATTTTATTTACACATAAAACACATAAACCACTTCATAATCATTCACAATTCATACGAAAATATATCCAATCCGCAACTTCACATCTTTATCATCATTTACTTCCTCTTTTCCTTCACTATATCCAGCCAACCTTTTCACTCTCTCTCTCTCTCTCACCTCCCTCCCTATCCGATGCTAAATATTTTCAAATTATTGAAACCCTTTGATTTATCTATCCTCCCATGCAGACGACCCTTCAACACCATACCCCTTTCAGCCCCAATGGCCCTATCAATTTCTATATCCACGAAGAAGTTTGCTTCCGGTACATATTGTGGCAACAGTTCCTCATCCACACTATAATCCTGGAGAGTGTAGACGGTGCCCTTTTTCAAAGGACATACTTTGATGAAGTTGCCCTGTTTCAAAACATCCTCATATATGTTGCGCAAGACATTATCGATGGTATGTTGCTGGAGGAATTTGCACAGATGCACTTCACGGCTCAGCAATACGGTGAAGTTGTTGGGCTTCTCACTCTCAATTCCCACGGAATAGGAAAATGATATATCATCGATATCTTCCAGGACATTGATTACAACATTGAGTGTGGGTTCGGCGGTATCATTTTGTATTTGTATCTTAATATCCATGAGATTGCTATTGACTTGAAACGGAAATGAGGTAAAGATTACCTTAAAGGAGCGCTAAAAGGATAATAAAGACAGGAAAAAATAAATATGATAGAATTACAGGTTAAAAAAAATTAAATTGATGTTAATTATAAGTACAAGTGCTATAAGATCATAAATACTTCCGACATCTACATTACACAAATGTAAGAAAGTTTGATGAAATCCTAAATCTCGCGAACAGTACAGACAAGGTCCTTATTTGCAGTTAATGCTCTCACAAACCTACTTGTTTGTATAGATGTCTTAGCGTATTGATGTGCCATTCACCGTACAGCTTTGACTTGGCATCCAATAATTCTAAATCACCCACATCAAACATAATTTGTGTTCTGAGAAACTAAAAAGCCAGACTTTACGATGCCATTTAGTTTAGTTTAGTTCAGTTCAATTCAATTCAATTCAAGTCAAGTCAAGTCAAGTCAAGTCAAGTCAAGTCAAGTCAAGTCAAGTCAAGTCAAGTCAAGTCAAGTCAAGTCAAGTCAAGTCAAGTCAAGTCAAGTCAAGTCAAGTCAAGTCAAGTCAAGTCAAGTCAAGTCAAGTCAAGTCAAGTCAAGTCAAGTCAAGTCAAGTCAAGTCAAGTCAAGTCAAGTCAAGTCAAGTCAAGTCAAGTCAAGTCAAGTCAAGTCAAGTCAAGTCAAGTCAAGTCAAGTCAAGTCAAGTCAAGTCAAGTCAAGTCAAGTCAAGTCAAGTCAAGTCAAGTCAAGTCAAGTCAAGTCAAGTCAAGTCAAGTCAAGTCAAGTCAAGTCAAGTCAAGTCAAGTCAAGTCAAGTCAAGTCAAGTCAAGTCAAGTCAAGTCAAGTCAAGTCAAGTCAAGTCAAGTCAAGTCAAGTCAAGTCAAGTCAAGTCAAGTCAAGTCAAGTCAAGTCAAGTCAAGTCAAGTCAAGTCAAGTCAAGTCAAGTCAAGTCAAGTCAAGTCAAGTCAAGTCAAGTCAAGTCAAGTCAAGTCAAGTCAAGTCAAGTCAAGTCAAGTCAAGTCAAGTCAAGTCAAGTCAAGTCAAGTCAAGTCAAGTCAAGTCAAGTCAAGTCAAGTCAAGTCAAGTCAAGTCAAGTCAAGTCAAGTCAAGTCAAGTCAAGTCAAGTCAAGTCAAGTCAAGTCAAGTCAAGTCAAGTCAAGTCAAGTCAAGTCAAGTCAAGTCAAGTCAAGTCAAGTCAAGTCAAGTCAAGTCAAGTCAAGTCAAGTCAAGTCAAGTCAAGTCAAGTCAAGTCAAGTCAAGTCAAGTCAAGTCAAGTCAAGTCAAGTCAAGTCAAGTCAAGTCAAGTCAAGTCAAGTCAAGTCAAGTCAAGTCAAGTCAAGTCAAGTCAAGTCAAGTCAAGTCAAGTCAAGTCAAGTCAAGTCAAGTCAAGTCAAGTCAAGTCAAGTCAAGTCAAGTCAAGTCAAGTCAAGTCAAGTCAAGTCAAGTCAAGTCAAGTCAAGTCAAGTCAAGTCAAGTCAAGTCAAGTCAAGTCAAGTCAAGTCAAGTCAAGTCAAGTCAAGTCAAGTCAAGTCAAGTCAAGTCAAGTCAAGTCAAGTCAAGTCAAGTCAAGTCAAGTCAAGTCAAGTCAAGTCAAGTCAAGTCAAGTCAAGTCAAGTCAAGTCAAGTCAAGTCAAGTCAAGTCAAGTCAAGTCAAGTCAAGTCAAGTCAAGTCAAGTCAAGTCAAGTCAAGTCAAGTCAAGTCAAGTCAAGTCAAGTCAAGTCAAGTCAAGTCAAGTCAAGTCAAGTCAAGTCAAGTCAAGTCAAGTCAAGTCAAGTCAAGTCAAGTCAAGTCAAGTCAAGTCAAGTCAAGTCAAGTCAAGTCAAGTCAAGTCAAGTCAAGTCAAGTCAAGTCAAGTCAAGTCAAGTCAAGTCAAGTCAAGTCAAGTCAAGTCAAGTCAAGTCAAGTCAAGTCAAGTCAAGTCAAGTCAAGTCAAGTCAAGTCAAGTCAAGTCAAGTCAAGTCAAGTCAAGTCAAGTCAAGTCAAGTCAAGTCAAGTCAAGTCAAGTCAAGTCAAGTCAAGTCAAGTCAAGTCAAGTCAAGTCAAGTCAAGTCAAGTCAAGTCAAGTCAAGTCAAGTCAAGTCAAGTCAAGTCAAGTCAAGTCAAGTCAAGTCAAGTCAAGTCAAGTCAAGTCAAGTCAAGTCAAGTCAAGTCAAGTCAAGTCAAGTCAAGTCAAGTCAAGTCAAGTCAAGTCAAGTCAAGTCAAGTCAAGTCAAGTCAAGTCAAGTCAAGTCAAGTCAAGTCAAGTCAAGTCAAGTCAAGTCAAGTCAAGTCAAGTCAAGTCAAGTCAAGTCAAGTCAAGTCAAGTCAAGTCAAGTCAAGTCAAGTCAAGTCAAGTCAAGTCAAGTCAAGTCAAGTCAAGTCAAGTCAAGTCAAGTCAAGTCAAGTCAAGTCAAGTCAAGTCAAGTCAAGTCAAGTCAAGTCAAGTCAAGTCAAGTCAAGTCAAGTCAAGTCAAGTCAAGTCAAGTCAAGTCAAGTCAAGTCAAGTCAAGTCAAGTCAAGTCAAGTCAAGTCAAGTCAAGTCAAGTCAAGTCAAGTCAAGTCAAGTCAAGTCAAGTCAAGTCAAGTCAAGTCAAGTCAAGTCAAGTCAAGTCAAGTCAAGTCAAGTCAAGTCAAGTCAAGTCAAGTCAAGTCAAGTCAAGTCAAGTCAAGTCAAGTCAAGTCAAGTCAAGTCAAGTCAAGTCAAGTCAAGTCAAGTCAAGTCAAGTCAAGTCAAGTCAAGTCAAGTCAAGTCAAGTCAAGTCAAGTCAAGTCAAGTCAAGTCAAGTCAAGTCAAGTCAAGTCAAGTCAAGTCAAGTCAAGTCAAGTCAAGTCAAGTCAAGTCAAGTCAAGTCAAGTCAAGTCAAGTCAAGTCAAGTCAAGTCAAGTCAAGTCAAGTCAAGTCAAGTCAAGTCAATTCAAGTCAATTCAAGTCAAGTCAAGTCAAGTCAAGTCAAGTCAAGTCAAGTCAAGTCAGGTCAAGTCAAGTCAAGTCAAGTCAACTCATGTCAAGTCAAGTCAAATCAAGTCAAATCAAATCAAGTCAAGTCAAGTCAACTCATGTCAAGTCAAGTCCAGTCCAGTCAAGTCAAGTCAATTCAAGTCAAATCAACTCAAGTCAATTCAGTTCAGTTCAGTTCAATTCCATTCAATCGAATTCACTTAAATTCAATTCATTTCAATCCAATTCAATTCAATAAATTCAATTTAATTCAATTTAATTCAATTCAATTTAATTCAATTCAATTCAACTCAATTAAATTCTATTCAATTCAGTTAAATTAAATTAAATTAAATTCAATTCAATTCAATTCAATTCAATTCAATTCAGTTCCATTCAATTCAAATTCAAAAGCAAACTTGATTGTACTTTTTATGTGATAATTGTCACCAACGGTGAACTTATTGGTACTTTTATGAACTTTTGGTACCGAAAGTACATTTAGTTTTGATACTTACATATATAATTTGTTGCTACTTTTTTTGGCCCAAAAAGTACATTTTGGTACAGTGTGGTTACATTTTATGTACATTTTGTTACATTTTATATACATTTTCGGTTTTTGTAGAGTTTTGGTAAACTATGTACTTTCTGGTACAATTTATGCACTTTTTTCTATTTATGTGTTTTGTTTTTGTGTAAAATATACTTGTTGGTACATTTTATGTAATTTTTTGGTACACTATGCACACGTTTTTGTAGGTTTTTGCTTCATTGTATGTACTTGATTGGTACACTATGTACTTTTTGACACGCTTTATAGACTTACTACTCCCCAATCCCTTAATGGGATTTAAAGGGAATTCATTTGTTTTACCCAATTGTCCACCCAACATTTGTATGGGAGGTGTAGAAATGGGCGTAGCAATCCCGGTTTCCCAGGAAAGGACTTCCCAGGAAAGGACTGGGAATCCCGGGAAATTGGGAGCACTATTGGGGAGAGCTTCTCAAAGCCAGTGGCATTAGCGCTTTCCACTTTTACACTCACTGATTGGGATATACAGTTTTACACCGGTTGCGAACGGTATTTTGGTAGTTTCTTTCTTTTTCCCAATTGGCTAAAAGCCACTAAAAGTCGCTAAAAACACAACAGGTCTTATATAACTTGGGAAATAGATAATATTTGGGGCAACGTCAATCGTCAAAGTGTAAACCTTTTTTAAAGGATGTAAACCTTTTTTTGGAACTTGGCGTCAATCGTCAAAATGTAAACCTTTTAAAGGAACTTGGCCATATCGGATGACTAAGGGTGCTTGTATGTTTAAGTCAATTCACCCGCCGGAAATTTCTGTATTGTTTCTACTCCTCGTTTTTCGGCTCGTGGTGAGGGAGCGAGTTGCGAGCGTCAGTTTATGATATCTGGTCCTCTTTACTGCACCTGATTTATATTTTCTTTATGCGGTTATTGCAAACAGGAAGTTCTCACAAAAAATCTACAGCTTTCATTTCATAAATCGTATTCTAAATCTAGGATTAAAATTTTTTATTTTTCGGTGGTAACTTTAGTGATATTTTACGTAGAATATTTTTTCAATACACACCAACCCCCTAAAATGCAGTTTTGTGGGACATTTTAGCCCTAACTCGGAATAAGTACGAAATTAACCCTTAAACGGATTTTCAGTTTTGTCTTATTTCTGTCATTCAAGTTGAGTTTTGAGCATTGGTGTGTTAAGAAACTTATAGTAGAAATTTATGTGGAATATTTTTGTGGGGTGTTTTTTACCCTTTTCCACAAAAAGAACAAAAAAGACCCATATATTAAGGAGGTACAGGGTTAAAGTATTCCACAAAAATATTTCTCTTAAATTTTTACATAAAAATGGTGAACAGATCCTATACCTAAAATGTAAGAATATCATGGTTTCCTATGCAGATTCATCATAAGAATCTGCAAAAGGGGGAAAATTCACCCAGGGTTAAAAAAAAAATTAAACGTAAAGTACGAAATTAACCCCTAAACGGATTTTCAGTTTTGTCATATTTTTGTCATTCTAGTTGAGTTTTGAGCTTTGGTGTGTTACGAAACTTATAGTAGAATTTTATGTGGAATATTTTTGTGGGGTGTTTTTTACCCTTTTCACAAAAGGGAACAAAAAAGACCTACATACATATATATTAAGGCGGTAGAGGGTTAAAGTATTCCACAAAAATATTTCGCGTAAATTTTTACAAAAAATTGCTGGACACATCCTATAACTAAAATGTAAGGATATCAGGGTTTCCTATGCCGATTCATCATAAGAATCTGCAAAAGGGGGGAAAATACACTCAGGGGTTAAAAAAAATTCTGACGTAAAACGTAAAGTACGAAATTAACCCTTAAACGGATTTTCAGTTTGGTCTTATTTTTGTCATTCAAGTTGAGCTTTGAGCTTTGGTGTGTTAAGAAACTTATAGTAGAATTTTATGAGGAATATTTTTGTGGGGTGTTTTTTACCCTTTTCCACAAAAAGAACAAAAAAAAACCCTTATATTAAGGCGGTAGAGGGTTAAAGTATTCCATAAAAATATTTCTCGTAAATTTTTACATAAAATTGCTGAACACATCCTATAACTAAAATGTAAGAATAACATGGTTTCCTATGGCGATTCATAATAAGAATGTGCAAATGGGGGGAAAATTCACTCAGGGGTTAAAAAAAATTCTGACGTAAAACGTAAAGTACGAAATTAACCCTTAAACGGATTTTCAGTTTGGTCTTATTTTTGTCATTCAAGTTGAGTTTTGAGCTTTGGTGTGTTAAGAATTTTATAGTAAAATTTTATGTGGAATATTTTTGTGGGGTGTTTTTTACCCTTTTCCACAAAAAGAACAAAAAAGACCCATATATTAAGGCCGTAGAGGGTTAAAGTATTCGACAAAAATGTTTTTCGTAAATTTTTACATAAAATTGCTGAACACATCCTATAACTAAAATGTAAGGATATCAGGGTTTCCTCTGCCGATTCATCATAAGAATGTGCAAAAGGGTGTAAAATTCACCCAGGGGTTAATAAGAATTCTGACGTAAACTGTCAAAACGCCGATATACATATATTTTTGTTTACCCCCTCTACCAGAATCCTTTGTCAGAACTTTGTCATTTTGGAAAACGTTTAATTTTGTTCCAGAGTGACATTTAAGAAAGTTTGCATTTAAAAGTTGCATTCGTCAAGGATCTAATAGATCAAGTGAATGCAGAAAATTAGATAGAACAATTTTGAATAATTTTGAACATGGTCTTTCCTTAGATTAGATTACTTTTCTAAAGATGTTCGTTCATTTCAATATGGTTTTGGTATTATTTTTTTCTTCAAACTTGACAACACATCATTCGTTTCAATTAAATACATTTTCCTTTTTCAAATCTCTCCATCATACTCGTATCCTTCAATGAATTTCCACTATTTTAATTAAAAATCTTGTAAGAATCCACTACAAACTCATAAATGTAAAAGAGATACGAAGAGTTTGTAGGTGTTGTAGCAATAATATATTTTCTAGGAAAAATCTCAACCCAAAAAAAACTAAATGAAAGAAAACACTTGGGAAAACCAAGAACATTTCAAAGAAGAGGAAAAACAACACAAAAAAACACAAGGAAAACTTACCCAAGCCCAACAACAATTTTGATTACAAAGCAATAAAACCACACAAAATGTAATTAAAATTTGAAAATTCTGCAACTTTTGCATGGTGGTGGTGTTGCTGGTGGTGGTGGTGGTGTCCTTTAAGTAGTTAACCGATAACTGATATAGAAAATCGGTTATATGAGGCAACAAAACTATAATAAATCTCACAAAGAGACTACAACAAATATTAACCCAATCAAATCAAATGAAACAAATGGGAAATCAATCGAATGGAACCAATGGGAAATTTATTGAAAATCAAGCGTAACATATGAAAATGGGGTAACGCAAATTATTTCAAAAATACTTGAAAACAAATATTTCAAATCAGAGATAAATCTTTAAACTCATTAAATTTGCGGTCTAGAGACCTTGAAATTATAATGGAGTTTGCCAAATTTTGGTGGTTTTTTTATAAAACACATGCAGATATAGAGAGCACTGTATCGGAAAGTATATTAAAAAACATTTAGCTATCTATTTTAAGGGATCAATCGAAATTGTGTAAAATTTTAACAGAATCATTCATCCACATAGTTACTCGAAAAGTAATCAAAAAACATTTAGCCGTCATATTGTATTAAAATTATTAATGAGGGAATTTTGGGGATTATTATTAAGATGGCAACAAAGATAACAGTGATTAATTTATAATTAAATTTCACTGAGTGTTCATTATAAAAGCCATGAGATTTTTAATAAAATCCATCAAAGTAGTTTGATACTTCAACACATACAATTACCAAAAAGTTAAGTTGAACACAACTATGGCAACTGCTCCCTGGTTATTGGGTGTTGCCATATTGGCTGTTTTCGCTAATTCGTTCGCGCAAGCAGAGGTAAGAAAATATAATAGTTAAAATTTAGGCACAGTTTCACAGTTGGCACTTAAATGGTATTCTTCACTTAAATTGAATGGAAATTAAGATTTATTATTACACCTTTTTTCCATTAATTATTTTTCTCCAAAAATGCAAGCTCATAAAGAGGATAAAGAGAGAAGAGAAGAAATATCCGCGCAATTTGGCAACCTTCGTAGAAGAGAACCAAAATGTCGACGCGATTCACTCAAACGCATTTCTCTCTCGCGTCATAACTTGATTATTTCACAATTTTTACATACTTTACGTAATTTTATTTAAACATGGTTAGAATTTTTTTTAATTTTTTTTTATCAACCCAACACTCAGGGGATGCCCCCTATAAAAGCAGTTCATTGTGTTGGCGAAGGAAAATTGAGGTAGTGGAGGATGGAAAGACGGAGTAGTGACTGTTTACATTTGCCTTGAATCTTTGTATGTCACAATTGGTGGGAAATACACTAGCCGAAAGTTTATTCGACATACGGACTGTACAGCTCAAGAACGAATTTTCTCTATAGTGTGTAGTGCGGTCAACCGGCCACTCGATAAAAAACGGATAAGATTTCCTGGAAAGCCGCGTACTTCGGCTAAATATTCTCACGTCTGGCATAAGTTGACGGATGTCCGAGGAACACATACCGTGGAAATATCGATAAAACAGCGACACGCAACCCACATTTCGACGATGCTCAAGGGAGACAATAGACTTGGATACTCTTCTGTCCCCTATCACCACTCCTCTGGACACGGTCGAGAAGCTCCAAAGATGTCCTAGGAGCACCTGCCCATATATGGGAGTTATATTCCATCTTTGTCCTGATGTAGGTGGTGTAGATATTGAGAAGATCAGATGGCGTGAAGTATTTCTTGCATCGCTTTAAAAAGCCTAGACACTTGAATGCATCTTTCGACACTTCAAATACATATTTTGCCCAACGGATATCACATTGTATTTTCATGCCCAGAACATCAAGATCGTCTGATTCATCAATATTCACACCGTCCTTAGACAATGACGACACACCTGGGTCAGCAATCCGCTTATGCGACAACAAATAACACTGGGCCTTACCCGCATTAAAATCTACTCTATTCATTCGACTCCATTCAACAATGAACACCAGATCCCGGCCGAGTGTTTCATTCATCGTCCGGCGTTTGACTTCAATCTCTTGAAGACTTGGCATACGATCGAATGAATAAGAATGACGGAGATTACTGTCATCCGCAAAAGAGTAGATTGGATTCACAGTCTAACCCAGGAGATCGTCAATGAAAATAAGAAAAAGAGAAGGAGAAGGAGAAAGAACAGAGCCCTGTGATACACACCTGCAGTCAATTTATGCTCGTCGGATGAAACCCCATCCACAACAACTCGTATAGTGCGATCTCTGAGAAAACTCGATATAAATCGAGTGAAGTTATCACCGACACCAAAAGCAGCGAGCTTTGACAAGAGTGCGTCGTGCCAAACTCTGTCAAAGGCCTTGGAAATATCAAGGGCCACTACCTTACTCTCACCAAGCCGTTGGATGGATCGACTACACTGTTCCGAAAGGAACGCCATCAGGTCGCCAGTAGATCTCATTCTACGGAATCCATACCTTCATTAAGAAGGTCATTGGATTTAAGATGTTTCACAAGATGGTGGTTAACCATGCTCTCCATAACCTTCGAGAGCGCAGAACAAGTGGCAATTGGGCGGTAATTTGCGGGGTTACTTGCATCACCTTTTTTAGGGAGTGGCTGGACATTGGCAACCCTAAAACGCGCCGGGAAAACTCCCGCACGGTATGTAAGGTTGAAAAGGTTACGCAGTGGACGTGCCAGCGTCGAAGAGCACCTACTCA
This sequence comes from Phaonia tiefii, assembly GCA_963931995.1. Classification (NCBI taxonomy): domain Eukaryota; kingdom Metazoa; phylum Arthropoda; class Insecta; order Diptera; family Muscidae; genus Phaonia; species Phaonia tiefii. The sequence goes on along the minus strand of OZ008369.1, from coordinate 273,621,989 downwards.
AGACCAGTGCTGATATGCGATCCGGGACCGGGGATTTATTTACTACGAGATTCACAAGAACCTTTTTAACTCCTCGCATTCGAAAAAATATCTTGGGCAGGAAACAAGATACGTAATTGATCACGGCGAGTGGTTGATTGCTATCCGGCAAGGAAGAGTTCCTTGCAAACATTTCAGCCAAGAGGTTAACTTTATCAACCGGTTCTGTGAATGTTATGTCATCTTTAAGAAGAGTTGGGATAGAGGAAGAACTATCCTTTATTCTTCTTGCAAATGACCGAAAGCTCTTACTTCCTCTAGGGAAAAAAGGACTTCAGCACGAATACGCTGTTCGTGAAGAAACTTTTCGCGTCTAAGTACTTTGGCACACTTGGATCTGGCCTGTTTGCGTAGCAGTTCAGTATTAACGTTTTCATTCTGATCTGATCCATTCTACTGGCATGAACTACACAGTGTAAAAACGTAATTTTGTTACGTATAACTTCCCCGATATAGGGATACAGATTATACAGCTCGTAGTTCATCCGTCTTGGATACGCGCCATTTTCTATTTTGGGACAATATGTTTTTTGGAGAATTTTTTCTCGCAGACTCTCGCTGATGTTTCATCAACATGCGATATGACCCAGAATTCGGCGCCATAAAGCAAGACAAATTGTATGAGAGTATGATACAGTTGGATCTTCGATTCTCGATTCTCGAGAGAGGTTATCTCCTCGATCTTCGATATCTCTGAAGATATAACACCTGATTGCAAGCATAGTTGTCCGTTTGATTTCTAGGCTGACGTTATTGCTTCTGTTCACGGCAGATTTGAGGTAAATAAGTTCGTCCGCTATCTCGAAATTTTAACGGATATCAACGTTCACCCTTTCCTCCAATCAGGCGGATATTCCACTTTTGCTGATTCCTTCTCAATTCTCGAAAATACTGCAGTAACTTCTCGCAGATTTCGTCCAATGATGTCCATCCGCATACTCGAGCAACATTTGACTTTTGCTGCTAATAGTTTTAAACATGTCGATTGCAGTTTGGTCTCGTTGGTCTCAATTAATATGTTGAAGGGATCGCATGATTGGGTGTAGCCCTGTCTGCAGCCTCGCCTCATGTTAAACGGTTCGGTGATATCCGCACCAAGCTGTACCCAGGATTTCGTGTCGGTTAGTGTCATTCTACAGAGGCGTGTCGGCTTAGGCAGCGGCCTTTCAAAGGCAACCTTATAATCGACAAAGAAGTAGTAGGTATCGATTTGTTTTTCGTGGGGTTTCTCCAGGACTTGTCGTAATGTGAATATCTGATCCATAGTTGATATTTCAGGCCTAAACCGTCTGCAACAAACGAGTTTGGGCTTACGCCCATTACGTTCGAGAGGAACTTGTATGCGATGGATGAAGGGCTTATTCCACGATAGTTGGTACATATACCAGGGTCGCCAGTTTTGAAAACAGAAGAAAGCTCTTTCTATCCCCAACATACTCTGCACATCTGCGACAAGATTTCCATCCTTACCCCTAGAAAATGAGGCCCTGTTCCATGGCTGTTGGTTTGGTTTTGTACTTTTCGGTAGAATTTATACTTAAATAAACGGGTTTCCTCTAACCTCTTTTCCTCATGCCGCTCTGCCGCGCGTCGCGTTGTAACTGACTGCAGCGTTGCCACACGTGCAGCGTTCTCTATCTCTGGTAATTGCAGTTTTTCGAAGTTCAGCATTCTATATGGCTGGTTTCGAACGACTTTCACTCTTGTTAACCTTGTGCGAACCGATGTGATCCGAATTAATATTAGCTCCACGAATCACACGTACGTCCATTACACCAATAGGGTGTCTTCCATCAATCAGTAGGTGATCAATCTGATTTTTCGTCTGTTGATCATGGGATATTCAAGTAGTGTTGTGGATGCCTTTTTATTGGAATCTCGTACTACTGACAACCATGTTTTTCGTCGCGGCAAAATCTAACAGTCTTAGCCGTTATCGGAACTGATGTCGTGCAGACTGCATTTTCCAATGGTTAGTTCCAACGACTTTCTCCCTGCCAACTTTAGCATTAAACTCACCTGTGAGAATCTTAATCTCATAGCCAGGGCAAAAGTCGTATATTTCCTCTAGGCGCTCATAGAGCATGACCTTGGTGTCATCGTCGTTATCTTCCATCGGGACATGCACACAAATTAGCCAATTGTTGAAGTATTTCGGATTTATGCTGATGGTGACTATAAGGTCACTCACGGGGTTAAACCTTACCAGTTGTCAAAGTCTTTTGACAACTACAAGTCCGCAAACAATTTCATACACTTTGAACCTCTTTGATTCGATCCGGCCGCAGATACCAACTATTTCGGCAAACTTCCTGTTCTCTGGTATGTTTAGTACGGCTACACCCAATTACACCATTTCCAATTGAAATTTATAAAAGATCTATTGAAATTTAAAAATTCTATTTGAATTTCAAAATATACCAACTGATATTTAAAAATTCTATTTGAAATTTGAAATACATCAATTGAATTTTGAATGACATCAATTGATATTTAATAGATATCAATTGAAATTTAAAAAACATTAATTGAAATTTAGAAGACATCAACTGAATTTAAAAAATATGAATTTAAAATTAAAAGAGATCAATTTAAATTTAAAACACATAAGTTGAAATTCGAAACACATCAATTAAAAATTAAAAGACTTCAATTGTAATTCAAAATACACCAATTGAAATTTAAATATCTAATGCATAAAATCGTTTAATAATTTTAAATTTCAATTGATGTCTTTTAAACTTCACTTGACGTGTTTTAAATTTCAATTGATGTTTTTTAAATTTCAATTGATGTTTTTGAAATTTCAATTGATGAACTCCATATTTCAAATACACCATTTTACAATTTAAATTTAAATAACATCAATTTTGTACTGGAAAATACCAATTGCAATATGAAAACTACATATATTTGAAATTTATAAGCAACCAATTGGAATTTAAAATTTCTATTTGAAATACACCAATTGAAATGTAAAAACCTTCATTTGAAATTTAAAAGACATCAATTGAAATGTAAAAAACATCAATTGAAATTTGAAACACATCCATTGAAATTTAAAAGACATCAATTGAAAATTAATAGCCATCAGTTGAAATTCAAAATACAACAATTGAAATTTAAAATACGTACAGCAATAGAAAGGTAAATATTTAATAAATAATTATAAATTTATAAATTTATAATTTTTTTTAATAATATATAAATAATTTTTACATTTCAACTGAAGAATTTTATAGTTCAATCGATGGCTTTTAAAATTAAATTGATGTGATTTAAATTTCAATTGATGTGCTTTACATTTCAATTGATTCGTTTGCAATTTCCATTGATTTGTTTTAAATTTCACTTGGTGTGTTGATATTTTAAATTGATATTTCGAAATTTTAAATTTGAAATATAATTTTCTAATTTCAATTGATATATTTTCAAAATTAAAGTGAATTGTTTAAATTTAATTTGGAAATCCTATAGATTTCCTAATGGAACTTAATTTCAATTGATCAGTTTTAAATTTCACTTGGTGTTGTGTTTATATTTCATTTGATATCATTTAAATTTAAATGATGTATTTTTAATATCAAATATATTTTTCTAATTTCAATAGATATTTTTCAGAATTAAATTGATATTTTTTAAATTTAATTTGGAAATGTTGTAGATTGTCGCATTTTCGAGAATAACTGATGGTTTCCTTTCGGAACTTAAATTCAACTGATTTGCCTTAAATTTCATTTCATGTCTCTTAAATTTCAATTTCATTTTTCAAATTTAATATATAATTTCTTAATTTTCTACTTTCAATTGATATTTTTCAAAATTAAAGTGATATTGTTTAAATTTCATTTGGAAATGGTGTAGATTTTTGGATTATCGGGAATAATTGTGTTTATTTCTTATGGATTTTAACATTTGTAAACCTTCTAATGCTCTAATCTCCGTTAGTGTAAACGCCGTATGAAGTTATGCAACATAACCTCCATAGCATTGCAATCGTCCAACGCCACACAAGCATTTCGAGTTTCCAACCGGTAGGGTTGTTTTTTTTTTGGAAGACTATAAGCAATCGCGGCACCCATCTTACGGAAAGCTGATATCGAAAAAATGGGTATATAAGGGGTTTTTCAACAGAGACGCTACAAAAGTAAATCGATAGGGACAGCAAACGACGCCATATTTTATCCCGCTCTTTTGACATTTCTCTTCAGTAAGGTTTGCCACTTCATCATGGAAAGATATACGAGCCAACAACGAGTCGAAATTATTAAAATTTAGTACTGAAATTTGGAGTCAGTGGCCTCAACTTTAAGAGCCATACGTTCAATTTATGGTCGTCATAATCGTCCTACCAGATCAACAATTTAGCGTCTAGTGGAAAAATTTGAATCCACAGGCACTGTACAAAATGTTCCCGTACCAGTGAGACAAATAAGTGCCCGTAGTGTCGGGAATATTGCTGCCGCTGAGCCTTCAGTTCAATAAAGCCCAAATTTGTCTCTCACACGTCGTTCTCAAGCATTGGGCATCTCTGTGACGTCGTTGTGGTGAATTTTGCGAAAAGATCTTGGCCTACATCCTTACAAGATCAAATTGACGCAAGAACTGAAGCCGCTTGACCACCATAAGCGTCGAATGTTCGTGAATTGGGCTGAGCAACAACTTGAAAATGATTCGGATTTTCATCGGAAAACCATCTTCAGCGATGAGGCTCATTTCTGGCTGAATGGCTTCGTCAATAAGCAAAATATGCGTTATTGGTCAGACAGAAATCCACACGTAGTCATCATCGCATCCCGAAACAATTACGGTTTGATGCGGTTTATGGGCCGGCGGCGTCATTGGGCCGTACTTCTTCCGTGATGATCAAGACCGGCACATTACTGTGAATAGGAATCACTAACCGAATGTTTTTGGCCCCAAGTGGATAATATGGACTTGGAGGACATGTGGTTCCAAAAGGACGGCGCCACAAGCCACACAGCGAATGCCACAATCAATTTATTGGAAACCAAGTTTGGTGAACGTGTTATCTCACGAAATGGCCCAGTCGATTGGCCGTCTCGGTCGTGCGATTTGACGCCGTTAGATTATTTCCTGTGGGGCTACGTCAAGTCTATGGTCTATGCCAACAAGCCAGCGACGATTCATGAACTTCGTACGAATATCGAACGTAAAATTGCGGCAGTATCGGCCGATTTATGCTTGAAAACCGTCGAAAATTGGGTTCAGCGTCTGGACTTCTGCAAGCGTGCCCGTGGTGGCCTTGCACAAGAAATCGAGTTCCATACATAATGGCATCGAACGTACTTTCACAGGAATAAAGAATTTCATTGGTATCTAAAACCGGTTTTGTTTTATATAAAAAAAACTTTTGTAGCGCTCTTATTGAAAATCCCTTTAGTTTGTAAAATCTCGTGCTCTATCAATCTCCTTCAAAAATTATTATTTTTTTTGCGACCACGTCCATAATGGTGGACCAGTTTAAATGTAGTGCTGAAAAAATATTTCCATCCAAAAACATCAAATTTAAATTACTCGGAAATTAAATATTTTTAGAGCCTGTTGCTCGATGTGGAACGAAAGCTTTCGATTGCTGGAAAAAAAATTTGATCTGAGTTGCACAATCATGTTGAATGAGCCTGGTCCTCGATGTTGATCGAAAGCTTTCGATCGCGGTATGGGTGAACAAAATTTGATCTGAGTTCCACCATCTTGTCGTATGACCACTTGAAATTTCTCTATTTCGAATTTGGTGTCATTTGCGATCAATGTTCAAGTCAATCGAACAAAACCTTTTGTCTTCGTGGAACCCTATTTCAGTCGAATTGGAGAGCACTGGCTATCGTTACAGATCGAGACACAGGGCATTGATGTTTTTACTTTTATCGCACTTACGGCATAATCTTTCTCCGTATTGAGAGGCTCACTGTAATCCCTATCATTGTAATCCCTTAGAAAGTTATGCGGCCCAAGTTCAAGGAAGTCAAAACCTGGCACGATGACAAATTTGTGACACATTCCGTGAAATTTGAGCCCTCCGATCCACATATAAACTTAACCTTAGATGTGCTGCAAGAATTGCATGCTATTGATATACATACCGAAGCTGCCATCACACAAAAACTTGATCCCACGTATCATGTCACTGTCAATGCCACCATGAATTTGTGCAACCTTCTTAACTGGCATTTAAAATCTCCACTGGGGGTTGTCGTCTCTGCATTCATGAAGGAATATGGTAATATTTTGAAAAATTGCCCCATTGCCAAGGTAAGATTCCGAGTACTTATAGCATTTTTTGTTCAAAGAATCCATTTCACAATGGTAGGTAAAATGTCAAACAAACTTCTCAATTAACAAATTACTTAATTTGATTAATAACATTAATTACTTAAATTAATTAGTGTTTTATTTCAAAAAATTGTACCAACCATTGTGAAAATTATTCCTTATCGCTCTTACCTCTTCTATCCATAACCGTTTCTATATCCTAAATTTTGTAGGTTCATATTAACCTACCTATACCTTTATACCGTAAATTACAGGGTCAATATTACATACATAAATTCTGGATTCCCGAGGACACCTCTATGGCTATGCTACCCGAGATTGACTTTGATATTATGTTCCAAGCCTTCCATGTGGATGCCAGTAAACATCGTACTCTAATTATCAATGATCGTTTTGAGGGTGAAGTTGTCGTGCATGACGTGGATAATGTCAAGCCTGGTCTACTGGCTTTATTACCCAAAGTAGCAGGAGGCTAAGCGTGGTCATCAACAACAGAAAGATGTCTAAACAAATGCGATATGTGAATTCCATGACATTCCATTCCATGAATTTGTTTAAGAATTTACTTTCTCAACTACCACCATCCAATGTTGCAATCAATGGGATATTCATGTTTAAATGTTTCTTAATTTAATTTAAATAAATATTTAATTTTTGGTCCCAATAAAATGTGACAAATTTTATTTCGTTCCCAAGAAAGAGTAAAATGTAATTGCAGACCGGAAATGCAATGAACCGGAAATCCCACAAAATGGTTCTTTAGCGGAAATGTTTAAAAGAGGTTTGAAATAAGAAATACTCTCAGTTACAACACGCTGAAAAATCTGTCATATTGTCATAATATAACGTATTTGTAGCATTTCGCAAATATAATATACTTGTGCCCAAATACATTGTGCTTGCTCTTCAATATAACATGTTTGAGACACAATGATTAATAGGTTATAATATATGTTTTTGAGACCCAAATGTAGCTTTGTTTGTTGAAACCCGCTAAAAACTAAAACGATACAAACAACAAAGAAACCAAAAGACAACAGATCTTCAATTCGTGAAAACAATGCTTGCAAAGATGTATATATGTTCCTGCAATATGTTGCTGGGCCGTTATTATTCAGCGTGTACTGAACTGCCGCACCAATCTCTAGAAGACACTATATCGCATTTAGACCGCAGTTTATCGCGGCCAGGCTAACGATAACTTTTTTCTCTCATCTTTACCGTTTATACGGCATTTACCCCGAACAAAATTAGCCCATTTCGAAGATTATGCGGCATTTTCACCGAATAAGATTAACGCATTTCGAAGGTTAACTCCGTTAATCCTCCCTAAACCAGAATATTACTCATACCATTTGAATCTGTAGGAACTGAAGTTCAATTTGTAACCTCATTTTAAACTGGTGTCCACTTTAATGCAACACTGTTAATTACTAAAAAGAAATGCAACTATAATAAAACCATACACAAAAAATCAACTGTTTGACAAACGGAAGCCGATCGAAATATCACCGATGTTGCGCCGCCTACAAAAATTTTTTGAAGCTCATGCCGCCACCGATATAATTGGCTCTTACAGGTTTAAAATGTCAGCCGATTTTATCGACTAGCCCGATTTCACCGACTGATCCAATTTTAAAGGTTGAGTTATTTCCAAAACATTCCAAATTTGTCCAAAACTGGTGAAAACCAATAGCCGCCAATTTAAGTTTTCTGTTGAACCGCCGATTCCGATAATTTTGTCTCGGCACGGATATGGTCTAAGCACGGAGTTGCCACCTGAAATGTCAGTTCAATCTCAAATTGGGTGGTGTAAACGGCAAAGATTAGAGAACAAGGTTATCGCTAACCTGGCCATGATAAACTGCGATGTATATGCGACATTAAGTCGATTAACCCACTCTAACCCAGAAAATGAATCATAAAATTTTAATCTGTAAAAACTGAAGTTTAATTTTTAACCTGATGTTAAAATGGTGTACAATTTAATGCAACTCTGGAAATTACCAAAATATGCAACCAAATTAAAAACATACACAACAAATCAACTGTTTGTTTAAGCTTGAAAAATGTGTTGGTGCCTGCGACGCGTGGGGAAATTTTCGACTGTTGTAGCGGTAGTCTTGTTCTCTAATCTTTGCCGTTTATACCGCCCAATTTCAGGTAAAATTGGAATTTCGGCAACTTTGTTCTTAGGCCAATTTAGAGCAACTCCGTGCTGAGCCCAAATTATCGAAGATGGCGGCAAAACAGAAATATTAAATTGGCAGCCCTAAGTTTTGTCAGTTTTGAACAAATTTGGGACGTTTTTCAAACAACTGAACCTTTAAAATTGGATCAGCCGGTCAAATCATCTACAATTGCCAGCAGTTTGAGGCAAGTCTCATAATGGGGTCTGCTGGCAGTCGGGCATGGTACAGTGCTGGAGGGTTCTCCCAACATTCCTGCCTTTGTCGATTACTCGAAAGGGGAACCTCTATTCGATTGGGATTACCACATACTCATACCGGAAGGGGCTACTAGAACAAATGAGTGCCTGGTATAGAGAGATATTTGAATTTCTACACAGGTGTGTTACAAATGAATCATCAATTTAGGTATGTGGTCTATTCTGGGGAACTAGGGTTGCCTCTGTCTCGTAGATCGTAGAGACAGAGACTGGGAAATTTTACCTATTAAGACAGCAAATGAACCTTTAAAATTGGATCAGCCGGTCAAATCATCTACAATTGCCAGCAGTTTGAGGCAAGTCTCATAATGGGGTCTGCTGGCAGTCGGGCATGGTACAGTGCTGGAGGGTTCTCCCAACATTCCTGCCTTTGTCGATTACTCGAAAGGGGAACCTCTATTCGATTGGGATTACCACATACTCATACCGGAAGGGGCTACTAGAACAAATGAGTTCCTGGTATAGAGAGATATTTGAATTTCTACACGGATGTGTTACAAATGAATCATCAATTTAGGTATGTGGTCTATTCTAGGGAACTAGGGTTGCCTCTGTCTCGTAGATCGTAGAGACAGAGACTGGGAAATTTTACCTATTAAGAAAGCAAAGGGCTGGCTGAGGGTTAATGCTCCAGCAGTCATTGGTGTCATTGTCTTCTCTAACAATCAGGGGGTACTAAAGTCTCTGGAATCAGTAATCCTGAACTCAACCTCTGTCCAGGATATCTCATATCTCTTCACGAGATGGCTCAGCTGTATGATATTCAACTTATACGGGTGCCATTTAAGTGAGTTGGTAGGAACTTGGTCACTTTGGCAAACCCCAGCGACTTGAAGCATATCCTGCGTGAACGCTCCTATAAGGTAATACAAGATTGGTGGACCAGATGCACTGATTGTGTGCGCACTATATAAATTAGCTAGGTGGAGATCTATGAACATTTTCATTCTGTCTAGGCCTCGATTTGTCTTGTGTCTTTCTGTCTAGGCCTCGATTTGTCTTGTGTCTTTCTTGTTGGACCACTGTCTAATTGGTTTTTAGGCAACTGAGCGGTTGGCTCAGGGATAATACCCAATAGCCATCATTGAGTCATTGTCTTCCGTGACAGTCAGGGGTTAATAAAGTCTCTGGAATCAGTACTCCTGCATATATCTTATCAAGATGGTCTAGCAGGACTATATGCAATTTGTATGGTTGTCATGCGTATTAGCTGACAGGAACTTGATCAATTTATCGTTTCCTTGCGACTTGTAAGCTTATGCTGCGAGAACGCTTCTATGCAAATCTGACCGACATTAGATGGGAGGAGATCTATTAACAATCTCTTTCTATCTTAGCCTAAGGTAGTACCAATGCTTGTGTCATTCTTGAAGGGCCACTGTCTAATTGGAGGAAATGCAGCAAGACTCAAGGTCATGCATAAGGAGATTTTTGGAACTGGTTACCGTGAGAAAGAGGAAGAGTCTACTGACAATCTTCTCTGCACGTGTCCATCACTATCGAATAGGAGTATATCGGGTATGGGGTTCTGCTTTTTCTGGGACCTATAGGAAGTGGCTCATTTTAGATATAATCCTCAGCTTCCTGAAACAACCTATATAGTTCTCCAAATTTTATTTAGCGTTGAATTTCATTAGCCCATAATATCGCAATGAACTGAAATGACTAAGCAACTCGTTGTATCAAACACCTAACATAAATGTGCTGAATTACACTACGATTTAAAAAAAGCTGTAAAAAGATTGTGTTATTTGTTGCAGTGTCCTTTTTGAGTTAACCTACTGCCATTACCTTACCATACGCTGATTACAGTACTGCTTGAGTATTTGGAGGTTAAACCTTTAGATCGGTATATCCTGCATAAGGTGACATAATTGAACAGATGACAGAACAGTTTAAACAATTTGAAAATTATATTAAACTTCATGAACTCCAATATATCAGAAGTTCATATAATTGTATCTCGAAAAAATACCAATTGCCACAAATTTGAATCTTAGAACTGTCGTTACAGGCTTCATTTTTTATATGCCAATTTGTCTCTTATCTCTCCAAGGTGACTGTAATATTTTACCATATCAATTAACATTCATAATGAATTAAATTTCAAATCAAATTCAAATATCGAATGCCTGTCACTCATTCAATCTAACTGCTATCACAAATTGTATTTTGGGGTTTGAAAATAATCAAATACATATTTGTTGTTTATGACTTCTCAGAATTATCTTCTAATTTTATTTTATTATGTGCTGATTTGTGATTGTTATTCAAAATTAGTTATCAAAAATGGATGATGATGACATTGATGGATTTTATTTCACCCAAAATACTCAAAAGGGATCATAAAAAAATTGATAATTCCAATGACAGGCTGTGAATAATAATATACTTACTCGTATTTTGCAATGGGAAATTAAGGAATTGAAATCATTTGTTGGCTGGGGAAACTTTTATGAAACGTTAAGTTTCAGTACAACAGAAGTAAAAATTAAGCAGATATTCCGTACCGCGTGAGTGCTGGATTATTCCTTGACTTTGAAATGAGTTTTACTTGTACACACAAAGATAAAATGTTTGCCGCAAAAAATATTTACTTTGCTACGTATACTCACCGTTGAGGGCAATGTTTAAAATGATTGCCTCAAATAAATAGCTTTTATCTTAAAAGTAGTTTGCATTGTTGTAAACGAATTTTAGTTTACCCAAAATTGTATGCAATTTACTTTTACGGCAAATACTGACAAATGTAATGTCTCTCTCTCGCTCTCTCTCTCTCTCTCTCTCTCTCTCTCTCTCTCCTCTTACAACAAAAGTAAATCCAAACGTTAAGGCACTGTCTGGTGTAGAATGAAATGTAAGGTGGTGTAACGTGATTTTTTCGAGAGCTAGCTGAGGTAACCTAAGTTAGATATGTCCAGAGTCTTTCGTTAGGATCCACCAAACCTTTCAAAATAACAGAATAGATTACCCTTATCGGGGGTTCGAATTCATTTTCTTTATTGATTTTTAATTTACAACGTAATTGGATTTACGGGAATAACATCAACTGATTTACTCGTTGCGAACGCTCCTCTTAGCTTGAGAACACTCGTCTTGATTTAACAACACCCTTCTGGGGGCATTTGTCTTGGCTTGACAACACTCTTCCGAGGGCACTTAACTTGGCTTGACAACACTCTTCTGGGAATATTAATCTTGGCTTGACAACACTTCTGGGGGCACTTGTCTTTGGCATTTGTCTTGGCTTGACAACACTCTTCCGATGGCACTTGACATGACAACACCCTTGACAACACTCTTCTTGGAATTCTAATCTTAGCTTGACAACTCTTCTGTGAGCTCTTGTCTTAGCTTAACAATACTCTTCTAGGGCAGGTTGCAGACTGGTCGATTTTAAGATGCTCGGGAACTCAGTGTCTTGCACACGCCATTATTCGTATTCGCTGCGTAGATCGGCTGGGATGTGCGGGATACTTCCTCGGTGTGTACTTTACATGCCCGGTGGGAACGGTTTAGGATTAGTTATCAAGGAATGGGATGCACGGAAACAGTAAGCCCCTGTGAAGGAACAGTCAGCCGAAGCGCCTGTGTAGGAATAGTGAGCCGAAGCGTCTGTGTAGTAACAGTGAGCTGAAACCCCCATGTAGGAACAGTGAGCCGAAGCCCCTATATAGGAACAGTGAACTGAAATCCCTTTGTAGGAACAGTGAGCGGAAGCCTCTATGAAGAAACAGTGAGCCGAAGCTCCTATGTAGGAACATTGAGTCGAACTCCCTGTGTTGGAATAGTGAGCCGAAGCCCCTGTGTAGGAACAGTGATCCGAAGCCCCAGTGTAGGAACAGTAAGCCGAAGCCCCTGCGTAGGAACAGTGAGCCAAAGCCCCTGTGTAGTAACAGTGAGCCGAAACCCACATGTAGGAACAGTGAGCCGAAGCCCCTATGTAGGAACAGTGAACCGAAATCCCTTTGTAGGAACAGTGAGCCGAAGCCCCTGTGTAGGAACAGTGAGCTAAAAGCCCTGTGTAGGAACAGTGATCCGAATACTCTGTTTAGAAACAGTCAGCTGAAACCCCTGCGTAGGCAGTGAGCCGAAACCCCTGTGTAGGAACAGCGATCCGAAGCCCCTGTGTAGGAACAGTGAGCCGAAGCCCCTGTGTAGGAACAGTGAGCCGAAGCCACTGTGTAGGAACAGTGAGCCAAAGGAATGTATTTACACAGTCTTTATTAAAGAACGGATCCCAAATTGCCGTCAGTGGTGCAATGAGTAGTGTGCGCGCCTCTTGTACATGAGATCGTGGGTTCGATCCCTGCTCTGACCACCTTAAAAAAAAATTTTTTCGGCGGCGGTGGCCACCTCACATAGTGACGGCGACACTATCGAGTATTAAGCCATGAAAAAGCTTCCCAAAATACCGTTCGGAATCGGTGTAAAACTATAGGTCCCAATCAGTGAGTGAAAACTGGAAAGCGCACAGCTCAGTGATTGTGAGAAGCTCTCCCCTGTCCCTTCATGGGATGTAATGGGAAACAATTTATATTTTGTATCCCAAATCGCTCCTGTTCTTTGCAGAACAAGAGGTCGAGATAAAATGCTATAATCTTATCGGGTTGTGCGCCTGGAAGCGACCCTGAGTCTTAACATTAAGTACCATAGCTGTAGTGACGCAAATGAGAATTGCATCAAAGCACTCATTCTTGTGTGCCCATTGAAACTAGTTCGCTGCTACTATTAACACAATGTACACAGAGCTTGTGTGTTTATCAGTGAGTGTGATTGTTCTCGGTGTTGGGTGTCAGTGATCGTTGTTGTGTAAGCTTAGGTGATGGGTTGACCTGGGAAGTATGGGGGTGGGAATGGCGGTGAGTGTATAGACTATTATGTAGTGGTCAGAGCATAATTCGAAGCCAATATCTCATGTACGAGAGTCACGCACACTAAACATTGCACCACCGACGGCCACTTTGCATATCTGAAATAAGTCACACGGATCCCCAAAAAATAGATGACATCATAATGCCTACTTGTCAACCACAAGCGAATATGTTAAGTGATGCATTGAATATTTTCAGTGGATCATTCCTCATCGTTACAAAGTCTACAATACTTGATTGACTTGACCTTTAGTCTCGCCACATGTGTACCAGTCAGACGCTGTAACTCCAATACTGAAACAATCATTGCTATCTTGGGCCTGACTAGAGACAGAAGGTTCGTGAATCTCCTCCTACCCACTATCGGTCAGATTTGTCGTGTTTGTACTCAATCTGTGTCCCTCATCCACCTGTTTTTACCCTTCTCACATAGTATCTCTCATGCACAGGATATGTTAACAAAGTTGCTAGTGGCATACACAAATTTTCCAATTTCTATGAAACCTGTAAGGTAATTCTTCAGAGTCTATGCACCCTGAAGTCCTCCAAAGAGTCTCTGTGGCCAGGCAATCATATGATATTGTACTGTTGGGCCATCACGTTAAGAGATTTGCGGAAGTTGTGGGCAGATTTAAAGTTCCAGGGACTAGATTACAGCCTGATGTAATTTCAATGTAATCATAATCGTGTTTACTTGCAAAGACTCACAGTTTTACGAGGATTCGACTTTCATCCCAAACACCCATATGCTTGCGTCGAAGCATTCATGTGTTTCCTCCCAAATGAACGATTGGCAACTGAATGCATAAACTAAAACACAACAGATCAGTCAATATAAAAAATACTCAATACATTTACACACGCATTCAGGAATATTTATGAATTACTGAATGAAAAAATATTGGAAAGAAAACAGTTACACACCAGCAACAACATCAACTTAGGCTGAGACCAATCTCTCTTTGACCCTCTTTTATTGTTTTGCTTTAGACAAGGCATAGCGATAGAAAAAATTAAGTAAACAGTGCACCAAACACAGCTGTACTTGTATAACAATCAAAGCTGTACTTGGATCACAAGCACATATATTTCAACATCTTAATTATTGTGTCTCAAACATGTAATATTGAATAGCACACACAATATGTGTGGTCACAAGTGCATTATATTTGCGACAAACTCCAAACGCATTTTATATTTGCAGTTACCGCCACTGGAACTTACGGCTGTGTCAGAGCTATTGATCCCGTGGCTGATAAAGTTCTACATCACGTGCTTATACACGCTATACAATCTGTCTTTTTTTGGTCTTTGGAGGCAAATATAACGAGTTTGTAGCTTGTCGCAAATAGAGTATAATTGTGGCCAAGCACATTGTGTTTGCTGTACAGTATTACATGTTGGAGACACACTGATTAATGGGTTATAATATATAGGCCATATAAAATGTGTTTGTTGAAAACTGCTGAAAAGAAAAACGTGACAGACAGCAAGGAAAAAAAAGCATCAGACCTTCAACGAAAGAAAACAATGCCTGCAAACATAAACATGGTTCCTCGAATATGCTGATAGGGCAGCTATTTTTAAGCGTGTAGCAATAGCATTAACTTAAGCTGAGAACAATCTCTCTTTACCCCTCTTTTATTGAAGTACACAGCTTTAGAAGTAAAATGAAGTAAACAGTGCACCAAACACAGCTGTACTTGTATAACAATCAAAGCTGTACTTGGTCCATACATATTTCAACATATTAATCATTGTGTCACAAACATGCAATATTGAATAGCAAACACATTGTGTTTGCGCACTAGTGCACTATATTTGATACAAGCTCCCAAAACATGTTATATTTGCAGTTAAACAAGAAAAGTAGACGGATGATTTCAGCGTGTAGTAACCCTAACAATGGGTGTCCATTTTCCGGTATTATCTACCAAAAAACCCATAACAAAAAGATCATGAATTTTGTCGGATTGAAAACGACTCTGAACCACGGTGAGTCGGTGGTGCAATGGTTAGTCTACGCCACATTTGTGAATGAGAACATTTTATGCCTACACGTTTAGTGACGGAGACACTATCGGGTAAAATGTCATGAGAAGGCCTTTCAAAAAACCACTCAGAATTGATGTAAAACTGTAGGTATCAATCAGTAAGAGTAAAACCAGAAAGCGCATAACTCTTTGATTGTGCGAAGCTCTCACCAGTCTTTGCACGAGACGAAATGGGAAACTATTCACTTTTATTTATTGAAAATTCTGATCTAAGTATGTCCCAGCGGTCTCCTCGTTTAGTGAGTTCTAGGGAAATGGGTGTTCATAAGAATATTGATCGAATCGCCACTGATCGCTATTCACTGGTCAGAAGAGTCAGTTAGATACACTATTGTATTTCCTCCCCCTCGACGCCTTGGATGTAGTTTTTATTTTATTATACTTGAGCTTATTACATTTTTGTCGAGAAGACTCCACCAAAAACCTTTCTTGTTTTCTTCATCCATGGAGAGCACTTCGCTACATTATGTACGCACCTCACTTCCACAGATTGTTGTGTTCCTTAACAACTCTTGCGGGTCTTTTCGAAGAGGGACTAGTTCTCCTCAAATTACAACGAACTACTGCATTTAAAATTCCAAAAAATTACTTAGTTTTTATGTATACAATTCCATCCTAAATGAATACTTTTCAGAGAAGTTTTCATAAGAAATTTTGTCATGTGTGGAAACGCACATATACAATTTAAAATATAAAAAAAAATGTGTGACTCTACTGTGGTTTGAAACTGATAAACTAGGCAGCTCCCCGTCAGATGTACTACCGCCATGACACATTTTTCGTTTCTCATAAACATAAATGTTCGTTTGCCGCGAATAAATTCGTCAAACAAAATTTAGTTGTTTACACTTTCATGTGTGGCGGAACGATATTTTGTTCACACGCACTTCCTTGTTATTCTGTTTCTATCAATTGTATAATATTAGTAGAATAGAAATGAAATTACAACAATATATTTTCAAACGCATATCCTTTGCCAATATTGAATGCCGTTTCTCTCGCCATTAGATGTCATTTAACAACAAATGGCTCTTTCAACACTTCCAATTTGATTATCGATGTGATTGATTATTATATCAAGCGTGACACGCTTGTAATGACCGCTTCCACAGTAAAATGACAGCAAAACTCCCTACAATAAATCTGAAAACATCACGTTAACGTCAATCACTGCTAAGTGGCCCACATTGAAAACAATTTATGGGGCATTACAAATGTCACTAAAGATTAATGCTAACTGACTCATTTGTCCAAAATGTCTTTGCTAATTAACAATTTAAAAATATTCTAAAGTATTTTGGAATATCGTTTCAGCAACAATTATATATTCTGCTATCAGTTTAATTGCAACCAAAATTCATTGACTTCCAATATCCGATTTTAAAATTATTTGCATGGATCTGATGAAGATTTTAACAGATAAACAGGTGGTTCATAAATCACTTGATTTGTCAGAGATCTCAACTAGATTAGCGTTGTACTGGACAAACGTGAATTAATTTGATCTCTGACTTGTTGCACATAGAAACGCATTAATTCCCCTATTTCCTTGAACGTGATGTGGGAAGTAAACTGGTTAGAGTCAATACACTGAAAAAATATACTTCGTGATATTTGTGAAACAATCTTGTGAAGGCGGTGTCACCGCTCATTTCTACCACACATATACATTGGACATCTATTGACTAAATTAGTACGTCATCTGGTGGAATGAACAGCGCCATATGGAGTGCATCATAAATAAAGGAAATAACTAGATATAAATGGCTTCCCATTACATCCCATGAAGGGATTGGGGAGAGCTACTAACAACCAATGAGCTGTGAGCTATCTAGTTTCATACTCAATGATTGGGACCTACAGTTTTACAGCGGATCCGAACAGTAATTTTTGAGAAGCTTTTTCATGGCTAAATACTCGATAGGGTCGCCATTACTATGCGAAGTGACCGCCGCCAAAAGAAATTTATGATGGTTAGAGCAGGGATCGTACCAGGATCTCATGTACAACACACTAACCTTTGCACCACCGACGGTTGGAACAACAACACAAAAATATGAACAGCAGACCACCAGCTGATAGTATGACTTACGATCACAGCGGAGACGGTGAAAGGCAGCCACCAGTGCGAAGAGTAGAAAACACGAAATAACTTAGTACTTGGGGCGAATCCGTCTGAGCCATCTGAGCCATCTGAGCCATCATAGCCTTGGTAGTGAATTAGACAGCCAGCCTGTAAATCTCGTTCAAACATAGACATTGTATTAATCCTTAACTAGTCTCCCTATTCACAAAATACCGTTCAAAATCGGTGTAAAACTGTAGGTTTCAATCAGTGAAAGTAAAACCAGAAAGTGCACAGCCCACTGATTGTGAGAACCTCTCTCCAATTCCTTCATGGGATGTAATGGGAAACCATTTTTGTTAGTCCTTCTTTTTCCCTGGTTCAAGCCATAGATTCCCCGTCTAAGTGGTCTTGAAATTGCTACATAAATTTTCCACGGTAGTCTTTTGTTTTTCCTGGTGCAACTTAGTGATTCCTTGCTTATGGAGTCTTGATCTTGTTGCCTACCTCTCCTTTTGGTGCAACCCAAAGATTCCCTGACTGTGGGGTTTTGAACTTTGTACCCGCCTTTTCTCTGCTTGCCTTTGTTTTCCATTTTGTAAGCCATAGATTCCCTGACTGTGGGGTCTCGACCTAGTTGTCAACCTCTTCCTGCTTTTAAGGTCCCAAATTTGATACCTGTTTTACTCACTTTTGTTCACTTTTGTTTCCCTTGTGCAATCCAGAGATTCCCTGCCTGTGGAACCTCGACGTTGTTGCCTACCATTCCCGCTGGTTCAAGCCAGAGACTTCCTGCCCGTATGGTCATGAACTGGGTACGTTCCTTTTCCCTATTTTCCTTTTGTTTCCCATGGTGCAAGCCAGAGTTTCCCTAACTGTGGGATCTCGCTTTTGTTGTCTACCTCTTCCTGCTTTTGAAGTCTTAAATGTGATACTTGTTTTCCCCCTGGTTGGCTTTTGTCTCCCCTTGTGTAATCCAGAGATTCCCTGACTGTGGAACCTCGACCTTGTTGCCTACCATTCCCGCTAGTTACAGCAAGAGATTCCCGGCCATTGGGGTCTCGACCTAGTTGCCACTACTGCATTTTCCCTAGTTGCCTATAGTTTCCCCTGGTGCAAACCATAGATTCCTTGCGTTTGGCGTCTGGACCTCATTCCATACCTCTGCAGCTGGTTTAAGCCGGAGATTCCATGTCTGTGGGGCCTTTTCTCTGGTTGCCTTTAGTTTCCCCTGGTGCAAGCCACAGATTCCCTGCCTTTGGGGTCCCGACCTCGCTCCATACATCTGCCGATGGTTTAAGCCAGAGATTCCCTGTCTGTGGGGCCTTTTCTCTGGTTGCCTTTAGTTTCCCCTGTTGTAAGCCAGAGGTTCCTTGCCTGTGGGGTCTCGACCTTCTTGCATACCTCTGCCGCTAGTTTAAGACATAGATTCCCTGTCTGTAGGGTCTTGAACTTGGTACCTGCCTTTTCTCTGGTTGCGTTTTATTTCCCCTGATTCAAACCAGAGATTCCCTGCCTGTGAGTTGTCGACCTTGTAGCTTACCTCTCCTGCTGATTGAAGACCAATATTCCTTGCCTGAGGGTTCTTGAACTTTATTCCTACCTTATCCCTGCTTTCCTTTTGTTCCCCTGGTGCAAGCCAGAGATTACCTGACTGTGGGGTCTCGACCTAGTTGCCTACCTCCCCCGCTGGTTCCAGTCAGAGATTCCCTTCATGTAGGATCTTGAACTTGGTACCTGCCTCTTTCGTGGTTGCCTTTTGTTCCCCGGGTTCATGCCAGTGATTTCCTTTCTGTAGGGTCTTGACCTTGTTGCCTACCACACTCGCTGGTTCAACCCTAAGACTCCCTGCCTGTGGGGTCCTGAAATTGGTACCTGCCAATTCTCTGGTTCCCTTTAGTTTCCCCTGGTGCAAGCCAAATATTCCCTGCCTGTAGGGTCTCGACCTTCTTGCATACCTCTGTCGCTGGTTTAAGGCAGAGATTCCCTGCCTGGGACTCTTGAAATTGGTGCGTGCCTTTTCTCTGGTTGCGTTTTGTTTCCCCTGATTCAAACCAGAGATTCCCTGCCTGTGAGTTCTCGACCTTGTTGCTTACCTCTCCTGCTGGTTCAAGACCGATATTCCTTGCCTGAGGGTTCTTGAACTTTATATCTACTTTATCCCTGTTTTCCTTTTATTCCCCTGGTGCAAGCCAGAGATTACCTGAGTGTGGGATCTCGACCTAGTTGTCTACCTCTCCCGCCGGTTCAAACCAGAGGCTCCCAGCTGTGAGGTTTCGAACTTTGGATCTGCCTTTTCGCTGCTTGTCTTTTGTTCCCCTGTTTCATACCAGTGATTCCCTGTCTGTAGGGCTTGACCAACCTCTCGCCCTGGTTCAAGTTAGAGTCTCCCTGCTTGTGGAGTCTTGAAACTGGTACCTGCCTTTACCCTGCTTCCCTTTAGTTTCCCCTGGTAAAGCTAGATATTCCCTTCCTATGGGGTCTCGACCTTGTTGTCTACCTCTCCCGCCGGTTCAAGCCAGAGATTCCGTGCTGTGAGGTCTCCAACTTGGCACATGCCTTTCCCTGGTTACTTTTTGTTTCCCCTGGTCCTGCCTGTAGGGTCTGGACTTTCTTGCATACCTCTGTCGCTGGTTTGAGCCAGAGATTCCCTGCGTGTGTAGTCTTGAAATTGGATCGTGCCTTTTCCCTGGTTCCCTTTAGTTTCCCCTGGTGTATACCCTGGTTCATGCCAAAGAATCCCTGCCTGTGGGGTCTTGACCTAGTTGCTTAGCTCTCCCTGTTGGTTCATGCCAAAGAATCCCTGCCTGTGGGGTCTTGACCTAGTTACTGAGCTCTGCCTGTTTGTGGGGTCTTGAACTTGGAACCTGCCGTTTCCCTGGTTGCCTTTTATTCCCTTGGTTCAAGAAAAAGATTTTCTGCCAGTGGGGTCTTGATCTTGTTGTCGACCTTTCCCGCTGTTTCAAACCAGAGATTCCCCGCGGTTGGGGTCTTATACCGATTGCCATGGTCGTCTACCTGCTTGCCTACTGCAAGGTCTAAACTTACCTTTTTAGAATAAACTTCAAAATACACTTTGCCAAATAGTTTTGAGCCATCAGTGTAAAAGCCAGAAAACCTGAGTTTACCTGGTATGCGTCCCTTCCAGTTCTATCTGTCTTGGCTATGAATGGTGAAGTTTATCACAATGGTAAACGGGGGTGTCATTTGTGTGTGATGTGGGTATCATGGTATGCATCTGGGACTGTTGATCTATCGAGAGGAACTATTGGTATATCGCGAAGCATGTCTTAGATGGATTGCTGACATTGTCGCCATTTGTCTTCCCAGCAAATTGTAGTGAAATATAACCCCCAGGAGGATAGCATAATCTCTAGTAACTGAAAATAAATACATAAATAGTTCCTTACTACATCCCATGAAGGGATAGGAGAGAGCTTCTCAAAGTTAGTGAGCTGTGCGCATTATAGGTTTACTCTCACTGAGTGGGACCTAAAGTTTTACACCGGTTTCGAATGGTAGTTTGAGAAGCTTGTTCAATGTAAGATGGTCGGAGCAGCGATCGAACCCTCGTTATCATGTACAAGAGTCGCGCCAACGAACGATTGCACTACCGACGGCCAGTAACTTAACTGCTTCGAAAATTCACCGAGGCTCTTTCGCTCGAGAAACTCAGAGCAATCTGAGGTCAAAAATTTTAATAGTAACGAAAACAGAAAAGTCCAGTCTTGAGGTGGGATGGGCCTTGAGGTGAGGAAGTGCTTAGTGAACTGATTCTGATACGATATCATCAGTATGAATCTATCACGTTGCTTAATTCGTATCATTCTAAAAAATTCGTATAAAGATTGTATTTGATTTAATTTAATGTTGTTCATTTTAAAGGGTCGTGACAGACAACTTACGAAAAGTTTGAATTTCTATATTCGAAGCTAAAAATTAACCCTTGGAATCACAGACGATGTAGGAAATAATGGGCACTGAATGCACTCCAATAAAATCTAAAATATACAAAATCAATCAGAGTTGACAAATAATAAATTTAAATCCAGAAAATTTTGAAAAAAAAGAATTCAAATGTCTTCCCATATTTCCAATTGCGATTTATATTATTTAAAAAAATAAAATTGAAAATGTACTGATCATTAATAGCAACACTGGGAAGTGATGATCCAGGAATACTAAAGTTCTACAATTTAGCAGACAGAATTTTAAGTTAACCACCCACAAAGATTTATACGAGTATAAAAATAAAATCATAATCAAATTGATTTCATTTCGATTTAACAATAGAAAAAAAATCATATTATAATAGACCTATAGAAATCGCTTTCAATGATCTTAAGGGAAAATCTATTTGAAGTTTTAAACAAAAGTTGATGAAAATCATTTTTTTCACATTCGAACATATCACAACACTGCCTCATTCCCGTCATCGTCATCGTCCTCATCATTATAAATATTTCAAACTGCCAGACATGCTGTCACCATTGAGCAAATGTTGTACGAGTAATGATTGCACAAATGAGCCAGTCGTCACCCAACACACGTGACGGGAAACTATGAAAGATAGACGCAGCACGAGAAGGAGACACTTCATTGCCAGTCTTGAACAAACAAAATTGCAGCCAAGTGACGAATAGACCGACAGTCACGACAGACAGAATGGGAGACAATGTGATATATTCACTGATATCACCTGACAAGTAAATGACTTGCATATAAAATTTGAAATTAAATCTTGGTTAACATAGAGGAGCTACCTTTATATACAGAGAAATTTGAGATTGTTAATTTTATATTTAATTTTATAAGAAGTTTCGTAAAAGAACCCAGACAAACCAATTCGAAATTTAAACAAAAAATAGATGTCATTTTATAGTCTCTCATACCAGACCGAAGATCTTTAGAAATGGGGACAAAAAATAAATCATAAATCATAAAAATCATTAAACTTTAAACCTTCTAAGAAATTACTTTACTTTTAACATTAATAACTGGTGTGTTCTATATTTCATTTTCACCCAAGGTGGATTTAAATTTTTTGTCACGGCAGATTCAATTTTAATTAATTTGTATACCCTCGCCCATACAGTTGTGGGTATAGTTCATTTAATATGGGAAAAAAATGTAACGCAGAGAACGATCCACCCTTAGTATCTTTGGACGCAATTCTTTTTAGGACTTTTGAAGGCGATTGCGCCATGTACTTCAGTCTGTCTGGCTGGCTGGCTGGTCAGCACGATAACTGCCCTAAATCTTCAGCTATCACAATGAAATTTTGTCAGTGACTATTAATTTTCCAGTCTTAGTTTGGGATTGCAAATGGGTGTTTTTACCACGCCCCTTCTGGTACCTCCCATACAAATTGCAGCATTTAGGACAAAATCATATTTCTTCCAAACCTTTTTTCTGATAGATGTGATTAGCTGCAAATCACACATTGGCTAAAAATTAGTAAATATCTACTTAATTGAAGAAAATGGACGAGAGTGCCATGCCCATTCTGGTACCTCCCATACAAAAGCTTGGTGGTCGTCCGAGTTGTCAAGCCGATAAATGGCGTGAAACACTTCTGAACTTAATAAAATTATGTATAAGGCTTCACGTCATCAAACGCCAATCACCGATTAAAACAGAGGTGAGTTTGCCACGCCCAGTTTGGTAACTCCCATGCAAAATTTGTTTGGCCGTCTGGTTGTTCTGCACGACAAACCGCACAAAACAGAACTAGTCTTCATGAAATTTTGTTCTAGAAAATATTTAGTTATATGCCACTCTCCTATAGAAAATGTAGGATTTTGCCACACCCATTCTGGTACGTCCCCTACAAAAGTTGGGCGGATTGGTGACTGCTTGACCGACACCCTCATAAACCACATACGATCTTAAGAAAATTCGGTAGTATTCAATATTTTGCTAAAATACACTGAGTAGTTAATAATTGACTACTGTACCACGCCCAGTTTCGTACCTCCCATACAAAAGTTGTTTGGCCGTCTGGTTGTTCGGCGCGAGAAGCCACGCAAAACAGAACCAAACTTCATGACTCTAGTCAATATTTAGTCAAATGCCACTCTCCTATGGAAAATGATATGGAAATGATATATGGTTACATTTGCCACGCCCATTCGATGAACATAAGATTGAATACACTGTGTGTAATTTTTTTAGGTCATGGAAATATAACCGTATACGAACACCACTACGTGATAAAAGACCTCAAAAAAAAGATCCGTGTCTCCCAGTTTTGCCCAAAGTCATGCACTTTTTTTAAGGGCCCCAAAGATTTGGGGCCTCGGTGTCATTTTTGCAAAAATGTGATCTGTTTGTCAGGCTCATATCTTGCAAACCGTTCGGAATTTTGATTTACTCTCTGAGGGAAAGTTGTAGATCCTATCATAAAGAACAAAAATAATGAACTTATAAATTCATCTTCAAGGTCAAAATCGCAAAAACTTAAAAAAATTCGATTATTTTTTAAATTTTTTCTCCTGTTCAGGTCCATAGAGTGAATACACTATTTTATCACGTAGTGGTGTCCATATATGGTTATATTTTTTCGTGTTGCACTGTGATATAGACGGTTTTAACAGAACTCAGTCGCAATAGATGACTTAGCGTGAGGGTATATTTAAGTCGGTTCTACCGTGTTGAAGCAACTGATCGCACAAGGTTAAACAGATTGAAAGTCATACGAAACCAGACATATAGCAGCTGGCTATCGGAAAGCTGCAATTACCAGGGATGGCAACGACCTATGCAGAGAAGCTCACTCAAATAATGGCGCAGATCGCACCCCCGCCTCATGATCCTGAAGCGCAGTATAAATACATTTCCCACTCTATGAAAACTGCTGCAGAGACCGCACACGCTATAAAAAATGTTTTGTTTTTGTTTGAATGCAAATATAACGTGTTTGTAGCTTGCTGTAAATATAGTAGACTTGTGTCCAAATACATTGTATTTGCAAATCAACACAACATTTTTGGAACACAGTGATGTATTTGTATTTGTGTGCCAAATGTAGCTTTGGTTGTTGAAAACTGCTGAAAACAAAAATGCGACAGACAATAACGAAACAACAAGCAGCAATTCACGAAATCAATGTTTGCAAACATGTACATGGTTCCTGCAATATGTTGCTGGTGCCATTATTTTTCAGCATATACATGGTTATGAAAAACCGATTAAGAACAAATTCTGGTACGATGAAAATTGTCGCATGGCATGTGACGAAAAGAACGTTGCTCGTATGGCAATGCTACAGTCAGTTCCAATGCCAACCGAAACTGAGCTGTATAAGGAGAAGAGGAGAGAGGAACGCCACTTGTTTAAGAAGAAACGCCGTTGTAGAGAAAGCGCGAGAGTGAGCAAATTAAATCTTACAGAAGGAAGACTGAGGTCAGTAAATTCTACCGAAAAGTACAAAGCCAAACCAACGGAAATGTATCAAGGATCCCCTTTTTTAGAGATGAGAATGGGAATCTTGTCGTAGATGTGCAGAGTATGTCTAGAATATAGAGACATCACTTCTTTGCTTTACTTGTCCCAGGAGTCTTCAAATAGCCAAAGTAAAGTTAGAACTGTAATTACTAGACTAAAGAACAAAAAAGGTGCTGATGCTGATGGACTACCGGCTGAACTGTTTAAGGCTGATGTTTTTAAGTTGGAAATATGAATGTATCAGCTCATATGCAAAATCTTGCTAGACGAATGCATGCCCGACGATTGGTGGGTGTTTTCAAAAAAGGCGACCCGAGTATATGTACCAACTATCGTGGAGCACGCCTTTTAGCCATCGCATACAAAGTTCTGTCGAGCGTAATGTCATCAATGTGGCTACTTACTTACTTACTTGTACGGTCTCGAACAACCACCGGTGGTGAGGGACCTTACAAAACGAAGACAACATATTTCGCCAACCAGCTCGATCTTTTGCTTTATTTTTCCAGTTGGCAATACCAAGTGGACGCAGGGATTCGATCCCTCTTCAGGCCTGAAAAATCGATCATGGACCACATATTCACATTACAACAGATCCTTGAGAAACCCCACGAAAAATGAATACACAAATACCACCACTTTTCGCTGGAAGGAGCAGGTGGAATTTTTCCTGCCACAGCTTGGAGTTACCAATTGGTGGAGAAACATTGAATATCGAGCCGGTTGGAGAAACATGTTATCGTCATTTTGTAAGGCCCTTGACCTCTTTGGATTATTGGAGACCACATAAGCCAGTAAGTAAGTTGTCTGTCACGTGTTTAATATCAGTAGTTTTCAGCAAACGAAGCCACATTTGTGTCACAAAAATTTATGTTATAACCTATTAATCATTGTGTCTCCAATATGTAATATTGACTAGTAAACACAAAGTGTTTGGACACAAACATATTATATTTGCGACAAGCTACAAACACAAAGTATATTTGCATATAAACAACAAAAAACGAAAGATTTTGGAGCGTGTGTATATTGACCATCGCTGATGCAATATTTTGCCCTTAAAATTAAGGGCGGAAAAATTCCACAAGTTTGAAAAATAATTATATCCTGCTAAACAATCTCCCCTCTGTCAAATATTGCAATTTTGTAATTTACTTCAGTTTTCAAATAAGGATTTAATATTAAAATCTTACAAGAGATTGGAAGCAAGCCTAGTGGGAGGAAACCTTGATTTCTAATAGTGACACAACAGGATTGTTCGAATGTAATTTTTATATTAAATGCACTGACAGAAAATCTTTCAATCAAATCGATGATAAATGTTCATCAATTGTTCTTCATTGAATTGATACCAAATGTCATCAATTCAATGTAAAAAGTTTTACAATTTGAAGATTGTCCTTTTTTGAACTTTTTCAGCGTCATTGAATTGATGATCTTTTTTACATCAATTTTCATCATTGGAATTTGGAAATAATTAGTGGGATCGATTCAGAATTTGAACATAGTATTGAAAAAATAAAGAGAAAGAGAAAAATAGTAGTAGAAAATTTAAATTAAATACGTAATGGAAAGTAGTGCAATGTATAGAAAACATTAACCAATCATTATCCAAATAGCAACTCATTAACAAACAATTTACTTAAAACTTATGACCAATTTACACCAAATTAATGACAAACTTACATCATATATATGACAACCTTACTTATAATTAATGAATCATGTACAGCAAATTGGTGAATAATTCACATCAAAAAATTATGAAAAATTTACTTCAACTTGATGACAAACTTAGCTCAAACTGATGAATAATTGGTATCAACTTGATGTAGCTTTGTCGTTGAATCAACGTAAACTAATGACGAAAGATTGATGAAAGGTTCTTCATCAATTCAATGAAATGTATTGTAGGTTGGAAAATGAGGAATTGTTTAATCAAATTGAGAATAGAATTCTTAATTTTAATGAAGCATTTTCTTTCAGAGTGCTGATACCAAATACTTCCCTCAACAACCAGTTGGAACAAATTGAGCTAGTGGGAATTATAACAAAAAAGGATACGTGTCTTCCCATCTCAGCATTATAAAGTATTGTAATTATATGATTAGTTTACAATTTTTTGAATATTTTACGAGGAAATTACCACAAAGAATATTATTCAAATCTAAATAGAATTTTTTTTGTGCAAAAGGAGAGGGTGTCATAAAACCGTTTTGATTTCGAACATATGTAAGTCCTAAATAGCCCTAAAGGACAAAATAACAAGGAGTTTTAAATAAATTAATACATTTATTTCCTAACTCAATTATTACTTCGATTCAATTAAACATTTGGGAATTCCTAAACATATTGACATATCCTTCCCTCTTAATTAAAACTTTTTATAAATTATTGCTTTTATTTTAACTGATGTCTACAAAAAAGTCTATACTGTTTTCTAAAGGACAATAAGGACATCAATACATGCGATATGTTACCGTTTAGAAATAAAAACAAACTTTTTGTTTCCAATGAATCAATTCAAAATGTGAACATTTAATTGCTGATACCACTCACAAAATTGAACACATTCATATATAGAAGGAAAATAAAATTTTAAAAAAAAGAAGAAAAATATCCCTCTCTTTTCATTTGGAGCAATCAGTTTTATTAGAAAATCTAGAAACTAACATGGCATTCCGGCAAAATGCATAAAACTAATTGACAAAATATGGTAACAAAATGGAATGACAGTTACTTAATTGAAGCTACAATATGGGAATGACCAGTAGTATCGTAGCATCAACAATACGGAACGAGCAACCAACCCAACAATAACATAACAACATAAAGAAATCAAATCTTTAAATTGGACAACACCCAGTAGGGAGAGTGGAAGGGTAACGGCCAACAAAGTTATCGGAGGGATAGACGAACATACAAGGGCATTAACGTAAAGGACCTTTTGCTAAAATCAAAAGTTTCAGGATAAAACTTCATTTTTTCAATCGATAAATATTGTATATTAGTGTATAGACATATCGGTTTTTGTATGTGTAATTGTTATTTTCCAAAAAAAATATAACTCATTTCCAGTTCCCGTCTCGCCAGAGCAAAAAGGATGTAATATTCAGCAGACTGAATGAAAATGCTTCCAAATTGTATTACAATTTATTGTCTATGACATAAAATGTATAGAGCACAGTACTGCGAAACCAGTTATTATGAGAAATATATAAACATTTAAAGGACATAGATATCATTCGAAGAAATATATCCCTCTTAGACTTTTGTAAAAAAAAACACTGCAGGACAACTCTCAGGTTACGTTAAAGTGGTCGAGTTAATAAGCTGTTTGATGGCGCAATTCTAAATTCAACCAATGGTTTACTAACCGTGACACAAGGCGAAATTATTAGAGAATTTTAATACTGTATTGATTAAAGTGGTTAAATCGGTCCTTTCGCTGACGGTCACCTCGCTCAGAGATGACGACACTATGAAGTTATTACCCATGATAAACCTTCTCAAAAACAATTCGGAATCTGTGTAACACAGTAGATCCCCACACCCTGAAAAATCTTCCTGTTTGGTTTGGTTGAAAATATAACATGTTTGTAGCTTGTCGCAAATATAGTATACTTGTGTCCAAACACATTGTGTTTGCTATTCAACAATAGATGTTTGAGACATAATGGTTAATATGTTATAATGTATGTTTTTGTGATCCAAATGTGGCGTTGTTTGTTGAAAACGACTGACAAAAAAAACGTGACAGACAACAAAGGAACGAACAAAAAAGCAGCAGATCTTCAATTCATGAAAACAAGGCATGCAAACATATACATGTTTCCTGCAATATTTTGCAGGGGCTATTATTTTCAGCGGGCATATGAGGGTCTAGAAGTAAAAAATGCAAGGCTGTGATTCGCAGAAGCTCTCCCCATCTATTTATGGAATAAATGGGAAACTAAACCTTTATTTAATTTTTCAGAACCTACTTGTCCCCATTGATATCCTAAATTTAAATATATCCAGTAAAGCAGCACATAGATGCAGCCAACTTTGAACCTGAACCTGAATCCTACGGATTCTTAAGAAATGGTAGTAAAAATTTCCGCAGAAAAAATATATATCTATATTGTCCTCCTCCTACACTATTTTCAAATCAAGTTCAAGACCTAGAGCTTGATTTGAAACTATTATAGGAGGAGGATTAAATAAAGGAGACCGAATATTGAAAATCAGCACCATAAATATTTATTATGTAATAAAAATATTTTCTTTTACAAATTTTTATTTAATTTTTTAATCAGTTTAAGGCCGCCCTAATAATCTTACGGATAATAGAATAGTAAATTTCTTCGATTTTAATAAAACCGGAAACTAATTTGAAGATCATAGTTTTAACCACTAAACTCTCAAATTGCAACAGCTACCAAGATTTACTCTCAAATTGAAACAGCTACCAAGATTTTCTAAACCCCCTGAGACACAGTGGATATATCAAGAATCTACCATAAAGCAACCGGCATTTCATATTTGTATTGGTCGCTTAAGTAACTACGTAGCGTCTACAGGCGCAGATATGTGCAGCTAAATATTTCAGTACATTTTAGGGACACATTAAGGAATCGTTTGTTTCTTATCTAACGTCAAAGAGTCATGCAGTTTTTTAGAAAACTGTAGGAACAAAATTTCATAATAATTTTTTTCATCTTTTTGACTTCAGACACATCAATATTGACGATATTGTAATAGGTATCTTATCTAACATCAAAGGGTCATGCAGTTACCAAGATTTACTCTAAAATTGAAACAGCTACCAAGATTTTATAAACCCCCTGAGACACGGTGGATATATCAAGAATCTACCATAAAGCAACCGTCATTTCATATTTGTATTGATCGCTTAAGTAACTACGTAGCGTCTAAAGGCGCAGATATGTGCAGCTAAATATTTCAGTACATTTTAGGGACACATTAAGGAATCGTTTGGTTCTTATCTAACGTCAAAGAGTCATGCAGTTTTTTAGAAAACTGTAGGAACAAAATTTCATAATAATTTTTTTCATCTTTTTGACTTCAGACACATCAATATTGACGATATTGTAATAGGTATCTTATCTAACATCAAAGGGTCATGCAGTTACCAAGATTTACTCTAAAATTGAAACAGCTACCAAGATTTTATAAACCCCCTGAGACACAGTGGATATATCAAGAATCTACCATAAAGCAACCGTCATTTCATATTTGTATTGATCGCTTAAGTAACTACGTAGCGTCTAAAGGCGCAGATATGTGCAGCTAAATATTTCAGTACATTTTAGGGACACATTAAGGAATCGTTTGGTTCTTATCTAACGTCAAAGAGTCATGCAGTTTTTTAGAAAACTATAGGAACAAAATTTCATAATAATTGTTTTCATCTTTTTGACTTCAGACACATCAATATTGACGAGATGTAATAGGTATTTTAAAGAGTCCTGGTCTAATATCCAGTTCTTTAATAGTTCCATCTTCAAAATCATATTTAATAAAAAAGCATGTTATATTAAACAGATACAGATTTGTTAGTTGAAAGAAGAACAACACTGTTCAAAATAGAAACATCCTTGCATTTCGTATAGAAGAAATACCTAGACTAACTTCAAAACCAATTTTAGAGGCCAGTTTTCAACCTAACTTTACTAAATCCATCAAAACAAATGGACAGACAAATAGGTGGCAATACAGCTGAATACATTTCAGGAGTGCTGCCCACTTACTTACCTGCCTTAAACAACCCAGATGGGTCGAGGACCCTACAAATAAGGATAACATGTTTCTAAAACCGCCTCGATCTTCAGCTTTTCTCCTCCAGTTGTTAACACCAATCTGTCTCAGTCAATATTCCACCTAGTCTTTCCAGCTAAGTCTTCCTATTTGTCGATGTCTTTCGATTACTTCTCCAAATACCTTTCGCACTGGTTCATTCTGATCCATTCTACTGACTTGGTCTTGCCAGCATAATCGCGCTAGTTTGATACGCATAACTATGTCGATGTCGGGATACATATTGTACAGCTCGTGGTTCATCCGTCGTCGATACTCGCTGTTTTCTATTATAGAACTATCTATTTTTCGGAACGTTTTTCTCTCGAAGACTCCCAGTGATGTTTCATCAGCATGCGATATAACCCAGGATTCTGCTTCATAAAGCAAGGCAGGTGGTATGAGAGTCTAATATAGTTGGACCTTCGTTTCTCGAGATAGGGTATTATCTCTGAAGTGCTTGCTTAGCCCGAAATAACTCATGTTTGCAAGCACAATTCTCCGATTGAGTTCCTGGCTGACGTTATTGCTTCTGTTTACGTAGGATTCATGGTAAATAAATACGTTCACAACCTCGGAAAAATAACGGTTATCAACGTTCACCCTTTTCTGCAAACGGGTGGATGCTATGATCCACTAATTTTGTGTTGTCCTCGTGCTGATTCCTTCTCAATCCTCGAAACTACTGCAGTAACTTCGCGCAGATTTCGCCCAATGATATCTAAATCGTCAGCAAACACCAGCAGCATGTGATTTTTGCTGCTGATACTTTTATTCGTGTTGACTGCAGCTTTTCTCGCGATGATCTCAATTAATATTTTGAAGAGATCGCATGATAGTGTGTTGCCCTAACTGTACGTGTATGAAAGATAATCTCAGTTAACTTTTCGTGAAGGAAAGTTAATCTCAGTTAACTTTTCGTGTAGAAAAGTTATTGTCAGATAACTTTTCGTGTAGAGAAGTTACAGTTCGATAACTTTCGTGTAGAGAAGTTAATGACAGTTATATTTTCGTGTAGAGAAGTTAGAGTTAGTTAACCTTCATGGAGAAAAAATAAAGTCAGTTAACTTTTCATTTTGAGAACTTAATGTTAGTTAACTTTTCGTGTAGGTAAGTTAATCATAGTTAACTTTTCGTGAAGAAAATTTAAAGTCAGTAAAGTTTTCGTGTCGAAAAGTTAAAGACAGTTAATTTTTTGCGTAGAAAAGTTCATGTTAGTTAACTTTTCGTGTAGAGTAGTTAATGTTAGTTAACTTTTGTGTAGAGAAGTTAATGTCAGTAACTTTTTGTGTAGAGAATTTAATGTTAGTAACTTTTCGTGTAGAAAAGTTAATTTCAGTTAACTTTTCATTTAGAGAAGTTATTGTTAGTTAATTTTTCGTGTTGAGAAGTCAATGCCAGTTAACTTTCCGAGTTAATGCCAGTTAACTTTTCGTTTAGAGAAGTTAATGCCAGTTAACTTTTCATTTTGAGAAGTTAATGTTAGTTAACTTTCCGTGTAGAAAAGTTAATGTCAGTTAACTTTTCGTGTAGAAAAGTTAAAGTCAGTTAACTTTTTGTGCAGAAATGATAATGTTAGTTAACTTTTCGTATAGAGAAGAAATGTTAGTTAACTTTCGAGCAGAAAAGTTAATGTTAGTTAAGTTTCGTGTAGAAAAGTTAATGTCAGTTAACTTTTCGTGTAGAATAGTTAAAGTCAGTTGACATTTCTTGCAGAAAAAGTTAATCAGTTAACTTTTTGTGCAGAATAGATAATTTTAGTTAATTTTTCGTGTAGAGAAGATAATGTTAGTTAACTTTTCGTGGTGGAAAGTTAAAATCAGTTAAGTTTTCCTTTAAAAACGTCAAAGTCACTTAACTTTTCGCGTAGAACAGTTAAAACAAATTAACTTTACTTGTAGAAAAGTTAAAGTCAGTTAAGTTTTCGTGTAGAAAAGTTAATGTCAGTTAACATTTCGTGCAGAAAAGTTAGTCAGTTAACTTTTTGTGCAGAAAATATAATGTTAGTTAACTTTTCGTGCTGAAAAATTTAAGTCGTGCTGGAAAGTTAAAGTGAGTTAAATGTTCGTGTAGAACAATTAAAGTCAGTTAACTTTCAGTGTAGAAAATATAATGTTAGTTAAATGTTAGTACTGAAAAGTTCAAGTTGATTAACTTTTCTTGCTGGAAAGTTGAAGTCAGTTAACTTTTCGTGTAGAAACGTTCAGTCAGTTAACTTTTCGTGCTGAGAAGTTAAAGTCAGTTAACTCTTCGTGTAGAGAAGTTAATCTTAGTTAACTTTCCGTGTAGAAAAGTCAATGACAGTTAACTTTTCGTGTAGAAAAATTAAAGTCATTTATCTATTCGTGTTAACGTCAGTTAACGTCAGTGAACTTTTCATATAGAAAAGTTAAAGTCAGTTAACTTGTCGTGTAGAAAGGTTAAAGTCAGTTAACTTTTCTTGAAGAAAAGTTAATGTCAGATAACTTTTCGTGTAGAGAAGTTAATGTCATTTAACTTCTCGTGTAGAAAAATAAATGTCAGTTAGCTTTCCGTGTAAAACTCTTAAAGCCAGTTACGTTTTCATAAAGTACAATTAACGTCAGTTGAAATGTTGTACAGAAAAGTTGAATTGCGACACTGTTGTGGAATTGGTTGTGTATATATTTCTTATATTATAAACAGATTCGATTTTCGATAATAAAATTATGTCCTTCTCTTCTCAGACTTTCCTTCTCCCCTCTTTTGTCACATAAATAAACTTTATTTACTCAATTTTAGTTCTTATTCCATCAAGAAGTAGGAAAATATTTTATGGATAGGAAAAAATTTATTGATTTCCAAAAAAAAAATAAAATAAAAATTAAATCTCATTGATTTGCAATGGCCTCCCTGTTTGGAATAGGAAAATACTTTTGAAATTGTTTTCAGTTTGGATAAATAGAAAACCTCAACTGTATTTGTTTAGAGGCATGGAGGGATTGCAGCTCTTCGATGTCGATATGGATGTATAAATGTCTTGCAAATGATATGTATGTTTTTACCAGCAAATCCCAATAACAATAGCAACAATGGTTCTTTGTTGTGCCATAAAAAGGCTAACGGCCAATTTTTGGTCCATTAGGGAAGCAAACAGAGAGAGAGAGAGGAAAAATCAGTTATCTTGAAAACATTCATTGTTAGCCCAATTTGGGGGTTGTCTAACATTTGGCTTAAGAATTGTAAGATTGTTTTTTTCGTCCCTCCTTTCACTTGATTTCAGTTGAAAAAAGGACCTCGATAGCTTGAACAAAATACTTTTCAGGACATTTGATAAAATATGGTGGGGATTTTGTCGTGTGTTTTTCTACTTCGTCCTTGTGTCGATTTAAGTTGTAAATCTTGAAAAATTACCATTCAATGCATATATTTTAACATTCATCAATATTCGTAAAGCAGCCCAGTACGGCGGCAAGTGCACCATGAAATCGCTCGTGTGATTTAGGAGGACTCTCCGTATACTCTTTACAGTCACCCAATAACCATCTGACCTTTTACCACATGCATTCAAGATTGGTATCCTTGTTATTGTGCTTTCTGTTCTATAAGGAGTTGAATTTATTTTTTCTAAATTCCATTTTAGCCTAGACACACATAGTCAAATCTGTCCATTTAACCAATAAATCCTTGAGCAGCTCATTCACGTCCATTCGCTTGTCTGCCGTTCGAAAATGTGGCTGACATTGGCTGAGTGTGAAAGAAGATTGTGGCACCATTTTTTTTTCGCACTCTTAGTTGCTTGAATCCTTGTAGGACTTTGGTACGTATTTACTTGGGTGTTTATCAACACAGCAACAAATTCTTTAGCATAAAAATAAAGTTTATATTTAGTGATAGTTTACCAGCAACAGACACTTTGCATTTCACTTCATGCCAGGACGATGATGAGGTATTCACTTATATACATACATATACTCATTCTTGAGTCCTTTGGTATTGTAAGGATTTCAGGACATTGTTTAATGTTGTGATTTTTGTTTCGAAATGCCCTCAACAATAACACAACGACAACGATGCAACAATGGACACTTATTTGCCATTCAATAGTTTTGTTGTTTGGTTGGGTCAAGAGGTTTACGTTGATGGAAACTTGCAAAGACAGAGAGAGAGATAGAGAAAAATATAGTTGATATTCTGGCAAAAGGACTAAAAGTGTTAAATAAACACTGTCAGTTTGAAATAATACATTGTTTGGGCAAGAAAAATTGTTAAGATGTCATAGGATTTAAAAGTATACACTTGTTTACCCTTTCAACTTATAGCCAATAGACTAAAGAATTTATAGGAGAAGATGGAAGATGGTAAAGTAGTGGAAAGAAGGAAAGTATTTTCTCTGGACATAAGTATAAAAAATTTACCAATTTTCACTGCGACAATTGAAGGAAAAAACATTTCATAATCTTGTCATTTATTCTATCAAAAAAATGTCGACTACTTCTGAGGCTGTGCACTGGTTAGTGTGCTCGCCTCTTGTACATGACATCCTGGATTTGATCCCTGCTCTGACCACCTTAAATTTTTTTCGGCGACGGTCACCTCGCATAGTAATGGCGACACTATCGAGCATTTAGCCATGAAGAGGCTTCTCAAAAATACCATTCGGAATCGCTGGAAAAACTGCAGGTCCCAATCAGTGAGTATAAAACTAGAAAGCGCACAACTCACTGGTTTTGAGAAGCTCTCCCCAATTCCTTCATGGGAAACCATTTATTTATTTTTCTTCTGAGGGAATCACATTTTCATTACCTCCAAAGTAGCTGTACGTGAATATTTTTTACTTCTGAAGAAGTATTTCGAAATTACTTCCACAAATATTAATAAAATATTGCTTTGAATAAACTGTTACATTTTCAAACTTAATATTAAGGTTGCCCGAAAATTCCCCAAAGATTTGAATGTCGTCCCAATGTACGAAAAATTGTTGTTGTTGAAGAAAGAAGACAGGGAGACAGCTGACAGTATAGGGTTATTAAAAATTAAACTGTAAAATAAACGACAATTTGAAGGGGGTAGTCACCCGCTCGTTTCCACCACAACTCTACAATCGGTGGATAACGTCCTCTATTGACGTCTTGGGCACGCCATCTGTTGGATTCATCAACAACAACGTTAGTACAGCAACGCCACCTGGAGACCAATAGCAACAACATGAAGTTATTACCAGCTGGCCATCAGCTGATATTAAGACTTACGATCACAGCTGTGACTGATGGCGTCTGTCTGAAGCGAACCACAGAGTTGTCATTCATGATCTTGAACATCAGTTATCGTTGATGTTTATTGTTGATTTGCCGCCCTTCTTCATATCAAATAAAAATGTAATCGAAGTTCTTCGCATCACTATTATGTTCACAATATTTTTTGGTAATATTTTTCAAATTCATCAGCCAGATAAAAAGTCAAGCTCGGTCAAGTTCATGTTGATGAATGACAAGTCTGTGGTTCGCTTGAGTGTATAACAGGCGGTTCAACTTAGTACTGGGTACGATTCAGCCTGCAGGCGTTGGAAGCCAACATTTCCTTAGTAGTGAATTAGATAGTTTAAACGTAGACATTGTAATAATCTCTAGCTAATCTCCCTCCCACTAACTACCTCTCCCGCTGATTAAAGCCCGAGACTCTTTGCCTGTGTGATACTGACCATGTTGTCTACCTTTCTTGTTGGTTCAACCCAGAGATTGCCTGCTTGTGGGGTCTAGAACTTGGTATCTGCCGTATCCCTGGTTGCCTTTTGTTTCCCCTGTTGAACACCAGATATTCTCTGCCAGTACTATCTCTACCTTGTTGCTTATCTCTGGCGCTGAATCAAGCCATTGATTCTCTGAATGTACGGTCCTAAACATGGAGCCTGCTTTTCCCCTGGTGCAAGCTAGAGTTTATCTGCCAGTGGGGTCTCGACCTTGTTTCCTACCACTCCTTCTGGTTCAAGCCAGAGATACCCTGCCTGTGAAGTCTTGAACTTGGTGCCAAACTGTTCCCTGATAGGTTTTTGTTCTCCTGGTGCAAGCCAGAGATCCCTGCCAGGGGGATCTCGACCTTATTGCTTACTTCCTCCGCAGAATCAAGCCATTTGTTCTCTGCCTGTAGGAACCTAAACTTGGAGACTTCTTTCCCCTCTGGATGGATGCCTTTTGTTTCTCCTGGTGCAAGCGAGAGATTCTCTGCCTGTGGGACCTCGACCTTGTTGTCGTCCTCTCCTGCTGGTACAAGCCAGAGATTTTCTGCCTGTGGGTCTTGAAATTGGTGCCTGAATTTTCCCTGATTGCCTTGTGTTTCTCCTGGTGCTAGCCAGGACTAAACTCTCCTGCCTGTGGGGTCTCGACAATGTTGCCTACCTCTCCCGCAGGTTCAAGCCAGAGATTTCCTGCCTGTGGAGTCTTAAACTTGGTACCAGCCTGTCACCTGTTGCAAGCCAGAGATTCTCTGCCTGTGTGGCCTCTACTTTGTTGTCAACTTACCCCGCTGGTTCAAGCCAGATATTCCCTGCTTTTGGGGTCTAGAACTTAGTACCTGCCGTTTCCCTGGTTGCGTTTTGTTTCTCCTGGTGCAAGCCTTCGAGGTTCTTGGACTGCCTGCTTTTCCCTGATTTTGTTTTGTTTCTCCTGGAGCAAGCCATTGATTCACTGACTGTGGGGTCTGGACCTTGTTGTCAACCTCACCCTTCTTTTGGGGTCTTGAACTTGGTACGTGCCTTTTCCCTGGTTGCGTTTTGTTTCTCCTGTTGCAAGCTACAGATTCTCTGCCTATGTGGCATATACCTTGTTGTCAACCTCCCCTGCTGGTTTAAGCCAGAGATTCCCTGCTGGAGAAGTCCTGAACTTGGTGTCTGCCCTTTCCCTGATTTCCGTTTGTTTCTCCAGAGATTCTCTGCTTGTGTGGCCTCTACCTTGTTGTCAACCTCCCTCGCTGGTTCATGCCAGAGTTTGCCTGCTGGAGGGGTCTTGGACTTGGTGTCTGCCTTTTCCCTGATTGCCTTTTGTTTCTCCTGGTGCAAGCCAGAGATTCTCTGTCTATATGGTCGCTACCTTGTTATCAACCTCCCCCGCTGGTTTAAGGTAGTTATTCCCAGCCTTTGGGGTCTCGGCCATGTTACCTACCTCTCCCGCTGGCGCAAGCCGGTGATCCTGCATGTGGGGTCTTAAAATTGGTGGGGACTACTTGATCCCTAGTTCAAGTCAGAGATTCCCCACCTGTGTGCTCTTGATCTTGCTCACCATCGTAGTCCCCATTGTAAGCCACAGCTTCCCTGCCTCAGGTTTATCGACCGTAGTATATCCAGAGGTTCCCTACCTGATGGTCAAACTCCAGAGTACAACGTTTTTATATTTATATGGATTTGCGCAAACTCCTTTTCGTCTCAAAGGAGTAAATCGAGCGAATCGGGATCAACTTGCGTATCGCACACGAAACGTAGACGCTATTATACAGAGAGGTGGGAAAAAATGGATCCAGTAAATTAATATAGTTCGGTGTTCTCGTTACTAAGATAATTTGCATCACCAATTTTATTAAGGGTTCATGTCAGATTTTTCTAAACACAGCTCGCGTATCGTATGTTTTCAGGTGTAACGAGTGGGTGTGTTCTTCTACTCTTCGTTTCGCAGCTGGTGGCTAGCGATCACGCTGAGAATGTACGTTTACGATGTTTGACTACAACGTCAATTCAAACTCGCGCCTCTTTACCTATTCTCTAAGATAAATTAATATCACTCATACGCCGAAGATACCCTTAAAGTTCACACAACATATCAGGCTGACATTAATACTATTCTATAACACTCATACGCCTCTGATACGCTTAAGCTTTTTTTTTTTTTTTTTTTGCGAAGACCAACACTCAGGGGATGTCCCCTATAAATGCAGTGCATTGCATTGGACTTAGGGAAATGGGATAGGAGTATGGGATAGGGAAAGAGAGAGAAGTACTTGTTAATATTTAACTTAAACTTGCTGATGTTGTAAGAGGTGGGGAATAAACTTGCCGGAAGCTTATTCCACATACGGACTGTTCGGCTGAAGAACGAATTGTTTCTGTAATGCGCAGTTCGATCCAACGGCCAGGAAACAGAAAAGGGATGAGTACAATGTCAATTCATACTCGCGCCTCTTTACCTATTCTCTAAGATAAATTAATATCACTCATACGCCTTAAAGTTCATACAATATATCAGACTGACATTAATACTATTCTATAACACGCATACGCCTCTGATGCCCTTAAACTTCATACAACATATCATGCTGACAGTAATACTATTCAGTCTGTATTATTCCGTGTTACAAACTACTAAACTGTATAATTTTATGGTATTTTCATCGTCAAAAAAATATACGCTTTTCTAAATATTTGCTTTTACATGTCTATGAATGCATTATAAAGATTTACAATTGCAACATGACGATATCTCCTATATACTACACTCCTGAGGAGGGACAAATTTCTGTGTAAATCTTTTGATGGCATAAATCACTCGCAATAGGATTTTATTGTTTTTCGTCTTCTTCTACACCATTTCCTTGAATCATTTCGGCAGCTTCATCAACGCCAGTTCCCCCCCCCCCCCTCCCTACTTTGTTTTTGTTTTCATTGTCCTATGTGATCCTTGTCGAATGTCCTTTGTCTATAGAGCGTCGTTGCGCCAACATAAGCACATACTTTGCCCGCATATAAATCTTGATTACGAACATTTTAACTAAAAATTATTTGAAAATTTGTTGCCTTTTAACTTAACTTCCGTTTCATGGGTGTCGGTTATGTTCGGTTAAGAACGAACAAATGTTGTTGTTTTCGTTGTTATCCTTTATATGTCTTTATAATGATGTGCCTGCAATCAACACACACTCGAACTCACTTGCACACATCAGCAAACCAAACAAAAAAAAGGCTACCAAGGATATGTGTTTGTTTACTCTATGGCTGCTAATAATAGTACTGTTATTGTATGCGTGTCTATGTTTGTGTGGGATTGTGGTGTATCCTTTAAAGGATAATATGTGTGTTTGTGTTAATATTTTTGTGTGTCTGTTGTATACGCTTATATGTAAATTGAATATGAGAAATTTTTCCGCAACATGTTTTCTTTGAATTACCCAAATCTGGTGTTTATTTTCAATTAAGGATTAGACAGCTCTATAGAAATATTGTTTGTATCATATGTGTCTGAACGGCTGTGTGCATGTCTATCTATTTGCACCCCATCTAAGTTTTCTGGTGTGAGTCGAAACATATTTTTTGGATGAGCTTGTAAACATTTTGTAAAAGTTTTAATTTAGATTTTGTCAAAGATAAATAAATAATTTCAAGAAAATAACTGTTTAAGTTGAAAATAGTAAATTGCAGTGTAATAAAATGATAATATAAGGAAAGTCTGGGAAATGTTAGGCAGCGTCTAAGTATCTAAGGAAAAAGCCGATGAAATCAAATATTAACCTAGAAAATTTAGTTGGAAATCTGAATGATTTAATATTTCTCAGTTGGATAATTGTGGCTGTTAACGTAGTTTTGCCTTCGGGTGATTTGGTTTCAGTCGATTCCAAAGTCGGCGAAAGGATCCCCAGAACTTTAGGAAGTAACCCAGTGAAATTTTACCTGACTTAGGCAATAATTAATAACGGAATGAGACTGTTAGATTTTGCCGCGGCGAAAACATGTTTGTCAGTAGTACGAGATTCCAACATAAAGACATCCATAAGGCTAGTTGGATATACCCTGATCAACAGACGAAGAACCAGATTGATCAACTGGTAATTTGTGGAAGGCACTCTAATAGTGTACTGGACGTACATGTGAATCGAGGAGCTAATATCGATTCGGATCACTAGCTAGCTGCAGCAAAGTCTCGCACAAAGATAAGCACAGCTAACGGCGTACGAAACCAGACATATAGAAAGTTGAACATCGGAAAGATGTAATTACCAAAGAAAGCCACAGCCTACGGAGAGAAGATCACTCAACAGCAGGCGCAGACTGCACCCCCGCTACATGATTCAGAAGCGCAGTGGTAATACATTTCCCACTCTATGAAAACTGCTGCAGAGACCATAATTGATTATGAAAATCCGCTTAAAGACAAACCATGGTACGATGAAGACAGTCGCATGACAAGTGATGAATATAACGCTGAACGTATGGCGATGCTTCAGTAAGTTGCAACGCAAGAAGAAGACAGGAGAGGAATCCCGTTTATTTAAGAAGTAAAACAATTCTGGAGAAAGCGCGAGAGTGAGCAAATTGTGTCATAGTGAGGGAAGAATGAAGCCTGTAGATTCTACCGAAAAGACCAAAACCAAACAACGGCAATAGATCAGAACCCGCCATTTGTAGAGATAAGGGCAGGAATCCTGTTGCAGACGAATTCGAGAGAGGAAACCCCGTTTATATAAGAAGAAAAAACTATTCTGGAGAAACCGCGAGAGTGAGCAAATTGAATCATACTGAGTGAAGAATGAGGTTCGTAGATTCTACCGAAAAGAACAAAACCAAACCAACGGGCATAGATCAGGACCCCCCTTTTGTACAGATAAGGGCAGGAATCTTGTCGCAAATGTGCCGAGTAAGTAAGTAAGTGTTTTCCCATTACATCTCATGAAGGATCTGGGGAGACCTTCCCACAACCAGTCAGCTGGGTGCCTTTTGAGTTTTATGCTTACTGACCTACAGTTATACACCGTATCCGAACGTTATTTGAAGAAGTTTTTCATGGCTAAATACTCGATAGTGTCGCCGCCACTATGCGAGGTGACCGCCGCCAAAAGGAATTTAAGGTGGTCAGAGCAGGGATCGAACCCAGGATCTCATGTACAAGAGGCGCGGACTCTAACCATTGCACCACCGATGTGCACAGGATGGCGGGAGTGTAGAGAGATCACTTCTCTGCTTTACTTGTCCCAGGAGACTTCAATATAGATGACGGTGTCGAGAACATACAAGACAATGGCGTTGAATGACCAAAGTGGCCAAAGTGAAGTTAGAACTGAAAATTTGTGGTTGTCTCCAATGTTTTCTGTATAGAAAACCTGTGGTTGTCACCAATGTATATATAGAAACCTGTGGTTGTCATCAATGATTTCTATATAGCAAACCTGTTTTCTATATAGAAAATCTGTGGTTGTCACCAATGATTTCTATATAGAAAACCTGCGGTTGTCACCAATGTTTTATATATATAGAAAACCTGTGGTTGTCACCAGTATTTTCTATATAGAAATCGTGTATCACTAAAGTTTTCTGTATAGAAAACCTGTTGTTGTCACCAATTTTTTCTCTATAGAAAACCTGTCGTTGTCACCAATGTTTTCTATATAGAAAACCTGTGGTTGTCACCAATGTTTTCTATATAGAAAACCTGTGGTTATCACCAATGTTTTCTATATAGAAAACCTGTGGTTGTCACCAATATTTTCTATATAGAAAACCTGTGATTGTCACCAATGTTTTCTATATAGAAAACATGTGGTTGTCACCAATGTTTTCTATATAGAAAACCTGTATTTGTCGCCAATGTTTTCCATATAGCAACCATGTAATCGTGAAATCACTAGAAATCGTATATCACTAAAGTTTTCTGTATAGAAAACCTGTTGTTGTCACCATTTTTTTTCTCTATAGAAAACCTGTGGTTGTCACCAATGTTTTCTATATAGAAAACCTGTGGTTGTCACCAATGTTTTCTATATAGAAAACCTGTGGTTGTCACCAATGTTTTCTATATAGAAAACCTGTGGTTGTCACCAATGTTTTCTATATAGAAAACCTGTGGTTGTCACCAATGTTTTCTATATAGAAAACCTGTGGTTGTCACCAATGTTTTCTATATAGAAAACCTGTGGTTGTCACCAATGTTTTCTATATAGAAAACCTGTGGTTGTCACCAATGTTTTCTATATAGAAAACCTGTGGTTGTCACCAATGTTTTCTATATAGAAAACCTGTGGTTGTCACCAATGTTTTCTATATAGAAAACCTGTGGTTGTCACCAATGTTTTCTATATAGAAAAACTGTAATTGTCGCCAATGTTTTCCATATAGCAACCATGTAATCGCGAAATCACTAGAAATCGTGTATCACTAAAGTTTTCTGTATAGAAAACCTGTTGTTGTCACCAATTTTTTTCTCTATAGAAAACCTGTTGTTGTCACCATTTTTTTTCTCTATAGAAAGCCTGTGGTTGTCACCAATGTTTTCTATATAGAAAACCTGTGGTTGTCACCAATGTTTTCTATATAGAAAACCTGTGGTTGTCACCAGTATTTTCTATATAGAAATCGTGTATCACTAAAGTTTTCTGTATAGAAAACCTGTTGTGTCACCAATTTTTTCTATATAGAAAACCAGTGGTTGTCACCAATGTTTTCTATATAACCAAAACCTGTAATTGTCGCCAATGTTTTCCATATAGGAACCATGTGGTTGTCACCAATGTTTTCTATATAGAAATTCTGTGGTTGTTACGACTGTTTTCTATATAGAAATTCTTTGGTTGTCACCAATGTTTTCTATATAGAATACCTGTGTTTGGCACCATCGTTTTCTATGTAGAAAACCTGTATCTGGCACCCTCGTTTTCTATATAGAAAGCCTGTGTCTGGCACCATCGTTTTCTATACAAAAACCCTTTGTCTGGCACCATCATTTTCTTTGTACAAAACCTATATCTGGCACCATCGTTTTCTGTGTAGAACACCTGTGTCTGGCAACATCGTTTTCTATATAGAGAACCTGTGTCTGGCATCATCGTTTTCTATATAGAAAACCTGTGACTGCAACCATGTTTTCATACAGAAAACCTGTGTCTGCGACCATCGTTTTCTATATTAAAAACCCTGTGTCTGCGACCATCGTTTTCTATATAGAAAACT
The DNA here is from genome assembly GCA_963931995.1 of Phaonia tiefii. NCBI lineage: Eukaryota > Metazoa > Arthropoda > Insecta > Diptera > Muscidae > Phaonia > Phaonia tiefii. The sequence goes on along the minus strand of OZ008369.1, from coordinate 273,578,092 downwards.
TGTGTCTGGCACCATCGTTTCCTATATAGAAAACCTGTGTCTGGCACCATCGAAAACCTTTGTCTGGCACCATCGTTTTCTATATAGAAACCATGTTTCTACGACCATCGTTTTCTATATTTAAAACCTGTGTCTGGCACCATCGTTTTATATGTAGGAAACCTGTGTCTGCGACCATCGTTTTCTATAGGGAAAACCTGTGTCTGCAACCACCGTCGCCACAAACATTTTCTATACAGAAAAAATCTTGTCTGGGCCTAGATTTTCTTTAAAAACCGTGTGTCTGACTTGTTTCCCACGACCCATATATTTCTGCAGAAATCATATTCTTTAGTACATTTTTATTAATATTTTAGCATTGACATGGACTAAATAATATTTTCCCAATCCTCCGGTTCCCTTTTGATCTTAAACATAATATATTTTCTATTTCCTTTTTTTGCTTCATTGCATCCTTTAAACCCAGATTTTTATTTACATGATTATTGAAACTTAAACATTGTTCGGACATATGACGACGACGACGACGACGAATATGTAAGAGGTTAAAATGGAAAATTGTCCAGAAAAAATTACATAAAATTGCATTAACTTTGTCAATTGAACCACTCACTCATGGCCAGGTATTAACTGAAGCTATAGTGCGTGAAGAATAAAAGGACATACAAAATAAACATCAAGGACCACAAAGCATAAAAAACGCACAGGGACTACAACTAAATCTCAAGAGTAAGTAACAAACAAAATGGAGAAGCGCAAAGCAAAAGGTGTAAGAAACCAATGGATTCAATGGACAAATAGCTGCAATAAGTTAAGCTGAAAAGATAGCCAAAGGATATCAAAGGATCATACACACAAACAAAAAGATAAATAAACAAAACACGGAAAGAAATTTGTTGGTGTAGTCTCTAAAATTAATATCGGCATTATCAGGATTTTAATTGTGGAATAAAAGGAAATTTTTTAAATAAGGATTTATATTTTTGAAGTCTTATTTTCAATATTATTTTGAGTTTTTTAAAATTTTGTTCGTTTTTTCCCAGTTTAAATTCTTTAATCACAAGTCGTAAACTCTTATCAGATTGGGATTTCGTTATTACTTCCATTAAATCCAAAATTATTTTCGGGGCTTCTCAGAGCCTGTTCCTTTAATACAATTCTATTCGGGTGTTTACCAGAGAATCCCCTGAATTCTTAAAGCCATAAGTGTACAACGCATCGAGGTGGACTCTGGACATTTTCCCACTCATCCACATATTTCCGTGAATAATCTCGAGTGGGCCTAGTCAAGCTTAGTAGCAGGATTTAGAGCATTACATGTCGTCGGTTAGCCGATCCAGCCGTTTTCTGATCCAACATCTTTTTCAAATATGTACTTTTTTAAATTTGCATTTCTCTCAGTGTACTCATGTTACTTTATCATCACACATATTTAAAGCTTAATACTTTTGACGGAGAAGAAGTGAACGAGAAAAACTTGCTTAGAAAAAAAAATGCTAAAAAAAATCACAATCTTTACCAAGTTTACCCAGCAAGGACATCAGAGAAGAAGGAAAAAAAACATTGATAAATAAATTGCATTGGATTAGGCTTTATTGTGTTGTGCAGCTCTGCCGATGCTTCTACTCACTTTCCTCCTCTTTATAAAACTTCTTGTCCACTGCCATCTCATCTTCGACGCCTGGAAAACACTTTCAAACTATTTTGGTACAATATCTACTTAAACGTTAACATTTATAGCCATGACATTTTTAGTCCTTATTTTTTTTATTGTGGGCTAAGGACATGATTTGATTTCGGCTTTAGCGTAGGTGGAGGAAAACAACTCACTCATTTGGAAGAAGATTTCCTTCTATGCACAGTTTCAATATTGTCTTTTTCCTTGAAAGGGGCCAGATTTCCCCCCTCCAGTAGTTGAATGTTTAGCAATTTTTCAAATGTTGCAAAATCAATTGACGTAAATCTTTTATAAGATCCTTTTGTGTCTACATTAAATGACCAGAAGGCCTTTCTTGTTTGGTTGCATTGCGTTACCCAAAAATTGATAGGATGACAAAAATGTCCTGGCTGGTTAGATGGCCATCTTGTCGTGAGATAGAGAGCATCAATGGGGTTCATTAGAAAAGATTGCTACATGATGATACTTGTGCGTTTTAGTGATAGTTTTTATGGGATCATAATGTAATGAAAGGGAAAATATAATGTCTAGGATATTGAGAGAACGATTTTTAATAAAAATTTGAAAGCAAAAGGATGCAAAGGATTATAGTTGAAATTAAAGTAAACTTTGGAACTTCATAGCTTTAAACCACACTGATCTGGGAAATTTATGATACCACAATAATGCTGTGTCTAGTTCGACCAAAATGCCGTGGTTCTTAAGAGACTCATCCGAGATGTGTCAGAGCCAAATTGAAGTCCTTTCTAAACTCCATCTGACCAGGACCGCCACAGATCCAATAACGCGATGAATCAGTAGTACTATAATGAATATGTATATGTTAAATTACGCTACAAGAAGAGATAGTCAATGACTTCATACACACTGAAAATCTGCCTGTTTTTGATGATTGGTTAAAAATCTAACGTGTTTGTAGCTTGTCGCAAATATAGTATACTTGTAGCCAAACACATTGTGTTTGGTGTTGAATACTATATGTTTGAGACACAATGATTTATAAGTTATAATATATACTTTTGTGATTGAAATATGGCTTTGTTTGTTGAAATCTGCTGGAATCAAAAACGTAACAGACAACAAAGAAACATAAGAGCATCAGATATTCAATTCATGAAGACAATGCTTTCAAACATGTACATGGTTCCTGCATTATGTTGCGGGGACCGATTTTTTTTTCAGCGTGCAGCTATTAACTCGGTTCGATCCCTACTCTGGCCACCTTAAATTTCCTTCGACGACGGCTACCTCGCTTAGTGATGACGACATTATCGAGTACTTAGTCATGAAAAAGCTTCTCAAAATACGGTTCAGAACCGGTGTAAAACTGTAGGTCCCACTCAGTGAGTTATGAGAAGCTCTCCCCAATCCCTTCATGGGATGTAATGGGAAACGGTTTTTTTTTTGTAGCTTGTCGCAAATACAGTATACTTGTATCCAAACACTCTGTGGTTGGTACTCAACATTACACGTTGGAGACACAATGATTAGTAGGTTATAATATACATATAATTGTGACTCAAATGTGGCTTTGTTTATTTAAAACTGCTGGAATGAAAAACGTAACAGACAACAAAGAAACATAGAGCATCAGATCTTCAATTCATGAAGACTATACTTGCAAACATGTATATGGTTCCTGCAATATATTGCGGGACCCGATATTTTTCAGCGAGCAAATATCAGCCATTCCAAGGCCTTCAATAAGAACGCTGGCTGGCTTATAGTTCTAAGTATGAGAGGCCCTTCCTGCTATGGGTATATACATCCACCTTCTATGTATGTATCTGAAGTCTATATACGCAATGTATAACTTTATCAAACAAGCGACCAATAGATCGGCCTCAGCCTGAAGTTCCTATGTCCGGCAGACTTAACGGGATTAAAGCTTAGATTTAATACTAAATTTAGAAACAATTTTATTCTATTTTCACTTACAGCGATCTCCTTGTTCAGAGAGATTGGATGAGTCCCCACTGGTCCTTTAGGAGCCCTATCTACCAATCAATCAGGATCCCATCAAAACTAAAGCATGCATTGTAGTGTTTTATCACTAAAGTTGGTGATACTTCCTCCCCATGAGGAATGCTTTACATTCAGGTCTGCTCCTATTATTACATCACATGATCCTGCGATACTATCGAGGTCTGTGGTACTCAATTTATCCTGAGGCCTCAGATAGAGGGACATGAGTATTATGTCAATTTCGCATTGTACCTTCACACTTAACGAGATTGGATGAATCCCCACTGGTCCTTCAGGTCCCGTCAAAACTAAAGCATACATTGTAGAATTTTGTTACTAGCATTGGTGATACTTCCTCCCCAAGAGGAATGCTTTACATTCAGGTCTGCTCCTATCATTTCAGCACATGATTCTGCGATACTATCGAGGTCAGTGGTAATCAATTTATCCTGAGGCCTCAAATAGTGGGACATGAGTATTATGTCAATATCTCCTTGTACCTTCACATGGACAATTGTGCAACAATGATGCTAGCCACACTCTCATTATGTACTCTGGCTGCTATAATATGAATGAGAATTACAGAGAAGCAACCACTCTTACGTGGTCGTTGAAAATCAGTTTGTCGCTGCTATGTACACATATTATACAATGGCGACAGAGTGTTCGTTTTTGTTAGTAACTGTGATTGTTCGTGATTGGTTGAAGTGTATGCATGATGTGGGTGCTGGATGTTGTATGTACTCTAGCTGCTGTGATATGAATGAGAATTACAGAGTAGCATTCATTATTGCGTGTTCGTTGAAAGTCAATTTGTCGCTGCTACGTGCATTTATTATACAATGGCGACAGCGGATGTGTATTTGTTAGTAAGTGGGATTGTTCGTAACTGGTTGAATTGCATGTATGATGTTGGTTCGGGATGTTGTGTGTAAGGACGGACCAGAAAATATGGGCGTATATGGGGTGTATTCAAAATATATTGTTTATCATTAGGGTGATCGTGTGTTCACTTAAATTATGTACTGACGTAGTATGACGAAACGTTTCACAGTTCCAGGCTGACCGAAAACTTCTGGCCGTATCTGGCCACAATGCAAGCCCTGGGAATGATTACACCTAGTGTCTTGTACTTGTTCATTCTCAACTCACAAGCGGTAACGTTGGCTACTCAGGGCTCTTGGATTAGGGTCATATCTGCCACGCCTTTGGTAGACGCACATTTAAAGTGGCAGAAACTACAGTGCTGTGCTGGAGCTTGATATGGTAAAACTGCAATATTTGTTGGTCTCGCAATCAGTGATATGTTGCGTTCGTCATCAGATACTGAAGTCCATATTCTTTTGGAAGACATTTGTTAGAACTACTGGTGGAAGATTTGTAAATTTTTATCAAATCGAACAGACTCCAATATAATTTAACGATGTTTGGCATTTTTGCAGTCTTAAATACTAATCAACCAGTTATATCAGAAGTTACACAAAAATTTTAATAATTTTTTAAATTCTAAAATTTAAATTCTCCTATAAATGTGAAAATCACCAATGGATCCTTTAAATCTCAGACTTTATTTTATATCCTTTATAATTCTTTAAACAATTTTTATGGTAAAACTTTTACGAAATCAACATTACTTAGTTTCCTTACAAAACAAACAGGCAAACAACATTTACAAAACTTCGTCAGCTACAAAATACTTGATGTGTACTTGGAACCCTCATATGAGTACGCAAGGATATTTTCTTTACATTTCCCTTTCAATTCAATGCTTAGTTTTTACCTTTCCTCCGATTTTTTTTCTCTTGGTAATCGCATAAATTCTTCGTCCTTAGACATATTTTCTATGACAAAAGAGGCAAATGGAAAGAAAGAAAAAACTTATTCGCTCACATAGTGAGACGAGAAAAAAGGACATTCATGTAATTTTATTTTCTTTATATTTATTTTGAAGTCTCGGGTATTCATATGTGAGACTGAGCATTTGACGGTTCAAAGAAATTGTAAAGAAAACGTTAAACTTTTATAATTATTTGAATTTGATATAGAGAATTCCATGGTGCAGTAGTAGTGATATGGCAAGGAAGGAGCTATTTCCTAAGAGAAAAGAGAAACAAATTTAAATTTGTAAAAATTCTAGTTAAATTTCTATTAAAGTACAGAAAATTGTACACATTTCAATGTATTTTTCCGGACATTTATAAAATAGAAATGGAATGATTTTCCAAACAAATAACCGCTGATGAAGGTCTGTGGCTAGATTTGATATAGCTACACGGTTTGCCAGGAATCATGAGGATGCATTTGCAAAACTTCTTTATTTTTTAAAAAACTGTATCTCTATTTATAGAGATATAGCATGAATAATAAATATGAATAATTTGAATAATAAATATGAATAATAAATTAAAAAATTACCTGAAATAGAAATATCTTCCGTATTACATCTTATGTAGGGACAGGGGAGAGCTCCTCTCAGTAAGTGAGCTGCGCGTTTTCAAGTTGTACACTCCCTGATTAGATGTTGTTGTTATTATTGTTAGGTGGCCACAAATAACCCAGAGGGTTCAAGGGACTTGCAATAAGAGGACAAAGAGGATAGCATGTTTCTCCAACCGGCTCGATCTTCAGTTTTTCTCCTGCAGTTGATAACACCAAGATCTCGCAGGCAGTCTTACACCTGATCTTCCAGCGAAGTCTTGGTCGTCCTATTATCCGATGTCCATCCATTTTACTGGCATTGGCCTAGAAAGCGTAAACGTGCTATTTTGATACGCATAACTATATCGGTAGCGGGATACGAATTGTACAGCTCATGGTCGATCCGTCTTCCGTCTATAATAGGACCATAAATTTTTCGCAGCACTTTTCTCTCGAAGACTACCATTGATGTTTCCTCTGCATTCGATATGATCCAGGATTCTGCACCATAAATTAAAAGAGGTTGTGTAAAATGAAAATGTTTTCATCGGGCTGTGTTCCTTTCCGCCAGCTTTCCAGGATCACGAGAACCCGCGGCTCCAGAAGATTGGATGTTTTAAATTTTTTCGCAATCACATTTGCCTTTCCTCTCGCATCTTTCACTAGTTGTAGAATTTCGTGTTAGTCAGTGCCATTCTGCAAACTCGTCTCTGTTTAGCAACAATACCAAGCCCCGACATTGCTTGGTATAGATTCCCACAAATCGGGCTATCGATGGCAGCCTTTTGATGTGCAAAGAGGTGGTAGATGTCGATTTGTTTTTCATGGGTTACCTCCAGGAATCGTCGTAATGTGAATACGATATCTGGTGGATAGTTGAATTTCCAGGTTTAAAGTCACACCGATCAGGTCGGCAACAAGCGGTTTTAGTCTTTCGCACATTTCGCTCGAGACTACCTTGTATGCGATGGGCACAAGGATCGTTCCACTATAGTTGACACTATCGCACGCTGAAAAATTTGTCTTTTTTTGTTGGTTGGATGCAAATATAACGTGTTTGTAGCTTGTCGCAAACATATTATATACCTGTGTCCAAACACACTGTTTTTGCTATTCAATATAAAATGTTTGGGACACAATGATTAATAAATAAATGGTTTCTTGTTACATCCCATGAGGGGATTAGGGAGATCTTCTCACAACCAGTGAGCTATGCGCTTTCAACTTTTCTACTCACTGATTGGGACCTAAAGTTTTACACCGGTTCCGAACGATATTTTGAGAAGCTTTTTCATGGCTAAATACTCGGTAGTGTCGCCGTCACTAAGCGAGGTGACCGCCGTCGAAAGAAATTTAAGGTGGTCAGAGTAGGGATCGAACTCACGTTCTCATGCACAAAGCCACGCACACTACTATTGCACCACCGACGGCCACGGACACAATGATTAATACATTATAATGTATGTTTTTGTGAACCAACTGAAGGTTTTTTTGTTTGATGAAAACTGCTGTAAACAAAAATCGTGACACACTAGTATAAAGGAACAACAAGCGACAGTTCTTCAATTCACGAAACCATGTTTGCAAGCATGTGCATGGTTCCTGCAATATACTGCTGGGGCCTTTATTTTTCAGCGTTCGGGTCCCCTTTTCAGATACACGACACAAAATGCTAAGGTTCCCATCGTCAGGCATGAATTCGCCTATCGAGATTTTCCACATGATGGTAAAAAACGGCCCCAGCAACATAGTGCACGAACCATGTATATGTTTGCAGTCAGTATTGTCAGTGTTGTCTCGAGTTGAAGATCTATTGATTTCTACTGATTGTCTGTCACGATTTTGTGTTCAGCAGTTTTCAACAAATCAAGCCAGTTAATCAGTATGTCTCCAAGATGTAATATTGAATAGCAAACACAATGTGTTTGGACCCAAGAACACTATATTTGTCACAAGCAACAAACACGTTATATTTGCATCTAAACAGTAAAACGAGACTCATTTTCAGCGTGCAAATGAGCTGGTGCATGCACCTTTCCAAATCATAGCCGTCAGCCTTAAATAACTCAGTCGGTAGTCCATCAGAACCAGCGGCTTTGTTGATCTTAATCTGGGAAATTGTTGTCCTAATTTCGCTTAAGCTAGGAGGAAGCAGTCGACCTTATCGTCCTTTATATTGCGTCTGTATTGAAATCTTCTGGGTCAAGTGAAGCAGATAAGAGGTCTCTCCATAGTTCCAATATACTCTGCATCATTCTTCCTTTCTTCCTTCTGTAAAATTCAATTTGCTCACATTTGTTTTTTCTTCTTAAATAAACGGTTTTCCTCTCCTCTTTACTCGTTATACCGCTCCACCACCGGCTCGCGTGGCAACTGCCTGAAGCATTGCCATACGGGTAGCGTTCTTTTCATCACCTGCAATGTGACACTCTTCATCATACCATGGTTTGTCTTTAAGTGGGTTTTCATAACCAAGTACGATCTCTGCAGCAGTTTTCATAGAGTGGGAAGTGTGTTTATACTGGGGTTCTGGATTATAAGGCGGGGTGCGAACTGCACCAGTATCTGAGTAAGCTTTGAAATTTCAAAAATTCCATAAAAAAATCTTATTTTATCTCTGCTTCTAAATAAAGTAAAATTTTTTTTACTTTCTGGTACTCTAACTTCGAAATAAAATTCAGTGATTTCAAAATTGAAAAATAATTATTTTATTTATAACATTAAATTCTTAAAATACAACAATTTGAACGAAATTTGTTATTCATTCATGTATTCTAGCCATGAAAATCGAGATAACAGACAGCGCATCATGGTTTTTTCCGTTATCAGACAAATTTGAAAAAATCATCATTGTGGAAATTCATGGAAAACATGACTAAAAATATCATACGGAAATGTGAAAAACAAAAAAAAAAACTCGTTAAAAATCAAACATTGTTGTGGTATGTGCAAACAGGCGGAAAAGTGTTCCAATCTGTCCATATAAATTTGGGGACACCAATAACCAATGGGCGAAACAGTGGGACAAAATACGATAAATTAATTTCTGCTCAACTATTTGTATTTCGCAATATTTGTATAGAAAATTTGAAAGATGTTAGGAAACACTTCATGTAAGAAAGTGAAGGGACGTCTGGAAACAGTTCGTCCAAAAATGTTGTCGGAAATCAGGTATCATTTCGTACAGGGTGTTTCAATTGTAATGCAGATGTTTAACAGCAATTGTTTGTTATATATTAAAGTGTTTTTATTTTTTTTTTATTCAGAAAATTTGTACTACATTCTTTGGCAAACTTAGTCGTGGAGCGATACTTGACGTATTTTATTTATAAATGAAAATCTGCGATCTTTTTGAATCCCTTTATATACAAATTTTGACAGAAAGCAACATTTCGTATAGAAAAGTTTACGGACATCTAGCAACATTTCGTATAGATATGTTGACATACATTTCTGTCAACTTTTCTATTCAAAATATTGCCTGACTTTCGTCCGCCTTGTTGTTTGATGTTCGTCATCTTTTCCATTTGAAATGTTTCGTGATGTCATTCAACTACTCTATACGAAATTTTGCCTGAGGACCGTCAGCATTTCTTTACGAAATGTCGCCTGATTTCTGGGAACATACCCATAAGAAATTTTGCTAGATGTTCGTAAACTTTTCTGTATGAAATACTGCTTAACGTTCGTTAACTTTTCAGTACGAAATGTAGCCTAATATCTATCATTTTTGATTCACAATATGTTGTTTGATGTCAGTCAACATTTCAATTGGAAATGATACCTGACGTCCGTTAACATTTCAATTGGAAATGTCTCTTGACGTCCGTCAATATTTTAATTCGAATTCTTTCCTGACGTAGGAATGAGTGCGGAAAGTTATCTTATGTATACCGTCTTTTTTATATGAAATGTTACCCAACGCCCAACAACATTTCTAACGAAATGTTGCCTGACATTTGTCAATTCTCCAATATGAATTGTTGCCTGATATCAGTCAACTTTTCCACACAAAATGTTGCTGTCATCCGTAATCTTTTCTATACGAAACGTTGCTTGTTTTCAGACAACTTTTCTACGTGTAATATGTCCGACAACATTTCTATATGAAATGTTGCCTGACGTCTGTCAACCATTCTACACAAAATGTTGTCCGTTGTCCATCAATTTTTCCATAAGAAATGTTGCCTGACGACGGCCAACGTTTTCTATAAGAAATATTGCCTGACGACGGTCAACCTTTTTGTACAAAATGTTGCCTGTCGTCCGCGATCATTTTAATTCGAAATGTTGCCTGATGTACGTTCACATTTCTACACTAAAAGTTGTTTAACCTTCGGAAACTTTTTTATAAGAAAAGTTACCTCATGTCCGTCAGCTTTTCTATAAGCAGTCTTGCCTCATGTCCGTCAAATTTTCTGTATGAAATGTTGTCTGTACGAAATGTTGGGTAACGTCCGCCAACTTTTCTATCCGAAATCTTTTCGATACGAAATGGCGCCTCTCATCCGTCAACTTTTCTATACGGAATGTTGCCTTATATTCTTCCAATGTTCTTTACGAAATTTAGCCTCATGTCCATCAACTTTTCTATATTAAATGTTGCTTAATGTTCGTCAGTTTTTCTATACGTAATGTTGCTTGGTGTTTATCAACTTTTATGTACAACATTTTCCTGATGTTCGGCAACTTTTCTATACGATATGTTGCCTGATGTTCATCAACTTTGTTATGAGAAATTATGTCTGAGGTCAGTCAACTATTCTACACAAAATAGTGTCTGATGTCCATCAAATTTTATTTGCGAAATGTTGCCAGACGCCTGCTAACCTTTTTGTACGAAATGTTGCATGTCCATCGGTCATCATATTAGAAATGTTTGAAATCTTGAAATGTTCGTAACGTCCATCAACTTTTGTATACGAAATATCACCTGTTTTCTGTCAACTTTCTTTACGAAATGTTACGCACTTTACTGTAGGGAATGTTGACTGATGTCCGTCTACTTTTGTCAACTGATGTACGTATACTTTTGTATTTGCTGTCATGCGAAATGTTTCGTAACGTCCGTCACTTATTGTATACGAAATGTTGCCTGTTGTCCGTCAACTTTTCTTTACTAAATGCTGCCTGATGTTTGTCGACTTTTCTATACGAAATGCCGCCTCCTGTCCGTCAACTTTTCCGTGCAAAATTGTGCTGTTGCCTGTTGTCCGTCAAATTTCTTTACGAAATGTTGCCTGATGTCCCTCATCTTCTCTATACGAAATGCCGTGTCTAGTTGTCATCCATCAACTACGAAATATTACCTGATGTCCATCAGCTTTTCCAGACCAAATTTTGTCTGTTGTCTATAAAACGTTGTATGGAAAATGTTCGCTAACTTTTCTATACGAAATGTTTTCAACCGTTCGCTAACTTCTCGATACGAAATGGTACTTGACGACGAAATTTTCCATACAACAAAGTTGCCTGATGCCCGTCAGTTTTTCTATACGAAATGTTGCTGATGTCCATCAGCTTTTCTATATTAAATGTTGCCGAATATTCATCAGTTTTTTAATTCGAAATGTTGCTTGACGTTTATCATCTTTTCTATACGAATGGTGTTCGTCTACTTTTTTATACGAATCGTTGCTTGATGTCCATCAACTTTGCTAAGAAAGATTATGTCCGACGTCAGTGAAGTATTCTAGACAAAATGATGTCTGATGTCCGTCAACTGTTATTTACGAAATGTTGCCAGAGGGCCAGAAACTGTTTTATACGAAATGTTGCTTGTAATGGGTCATCTATTTTACTCGAAATGTTGCATGATATCCTTTAACTTTAGTCAACTAACCTACTTTGTCAACCTACTTTTCTATTTGCAGTGTTTCCTGTATGAAATGTTCGTAATGTCCTTCAACTTTTGTATACGAAATATTGCCTGTTTCCCGTCAACTTTCTTTACGAAGTGTTGCCTTAATTCCGTCCACTTTACTGTATGGAATGTTGCCGGAAGTCCATCGAGTTTTGTTCACGAAATGTTGTCTGTCAACTTTTTTTTATCAAAATGTTATTCGGTAACCATCAACTATATCTGATGTACGTCAACATTTCAGTACCAAATGTTGCCTACCATCCATCAACTATTCTATACAAAATTTAGCTTGACGTCCGTCAACTTTATACCGCGAAAATGTTCTTCAACTTCAACAAAATGTTGCTTGACATTCGATAACTTTTCTATACGAAATCTTGTCTGACATCCGTCTACTGTTCTATTTTAAATGTTTCCTGTACGAAATGTTTCCATCAACTTTTGTATACGAAATGTTGGCTGACGTCCATTAACTTTACTACATGAAATGTTGTCTGACGTCTTTTAACTTTTCCATACGAATTGTTTCCTAACGTATCATTCGTTGACGTCTGACAATATTTCTGTACAATTTTCTATAAAAGTTTTGTAAAAATTTTCATTGACTTCCGTTAATATTTCTATAGAAAAAGTTGCCTTAGGTCCCGTCAACTTTTCTATACGAAATGTTGCCAAATGTCCATTAACTTTACTGTAGGAAATGTTGCCGGACGTTCACCGATTTTTCATTACGAAATGTTGTCTAACGTCCGTCAACTTTTCATATGTTGCCCGATGACCGTCAACTTTTTTATACACAATGTTGCCTAATGTGGGTCACTATTTGTAGACCACATGTTGCTGAATAGTAGTCTAAAAATTCTCTTCGATTTTGACACCAATCTGCTATATGAGTTTCTACTTCTTGCCCACAGTTTGTTGTGATGTTGATTTTTATATATTTTGGTCTTGGGCTGTCGCATATATTTTGTCATATCGCTTCACGAGGGAGCGTAAAAGCTACAGTCACTTTAAAAAAAAACACAGAAAATACGAACCAACCGTGCAACATTTATACATACTCATGCCTGCAACATCTCACCATCATCATTGCCGGTGGTAGCACACAAGCGTTTGACCAAGTGTCCAAAGTAACGCCACAACAAAGCATGTTAATTGACGCGAAGCGCCAACATAACCAGCACACTCAAACACACATATAAAACGCAGGACTCCAAAAACATATATGTGTGTGCACTGTATAAAAAACAACAACGAAAACCATCGAAAAAACGTAAGGTCTAAAGGATACCCAACAAAGTGTTTATATACATATGTATATGTTGCTTGGTTTCGAAGGATATGTTAGTTTTGTGTGTTGTACTTGTTGTCGCAGAACTTTAGTAAAATTTCGAGGTTTCTATCAGACTGTTGGCTGGCTGACTCGTTCGTTGCAGGAAAGAGTTGGACGAAGGACGAAATATGTGTTGCAGTAAAAAAAAGAAATCGTTTCCCCAATGTGTATTTAACAAACGTTTTGTAACAATCAATGTCCCAGGAACACCTTATTCACTGGATTCATATTGTAGTTTACAAAAAACAAAATATCAACTAAAAATACAACAACAATTCTGTTGGTCAAAAGCCTTGGTAAACTAGCTGACCCTTTTTAGGAAGAATTTATTGAAAATACCTGCTACAGATCAGAGAATATGTGGGGTTTGAAAGGACAAACTTATGTAGTACTAAATATTTTATTTGACCAAAAGGATAGCATTGCCGTGGTATAATTTTCCCCAGTATCCAGTTGAACTGAACTAGTCCTATGCATAATCTGGAAAACATCACCCAACCATCAAATATTCAATTTATAAGAAACAGCAAAACATAGATTATCAGCTGTGTTGATTATTCAGCAGCACACTTGAGAAATCTACAAAATATCCTATATGATCCGTTCATATTATATCAGGAACCAGGAGAGACAGAGGTTTGTCCCCCTACACCTGGGACATATACTCGGGTCACCTTTTTACTGGTTTGACCTCGCTCTGATTAGGAGGTGCCAATCTCTAGCATCGTCTTCTATACATGCTTTGGTTTCTCCAGGGAAAAGTAAAACAGAAAACTGTTCTCTCCTTAACCCCAATAGACTCTGCATGTTTGCGATTGGATTACCATCCCTATCTTTACAGAAGATGGTACCTAAGCCGTGGCAGTTTGTTCGGCATTTCGCTTTTCGCTAGAATTTTCGCGCTTCTTCCTTCCTTCTGTATGTTTCAATTTTCTCACTCTCCCGGTTTATCCACTGCTTTTTTCTTTTTTTCTGTCTTAATCAAACGGGTTCCCTCTCTCCTTGTTTGCCTTTGCTGATCCGTTGCAGTTTGCGTTGCACCTGACTGAAGAATTACCATGCATGCAGCGTTCCTTTCATGTCTTGCCATACGACGCGCCTCATCGTACCATGGTTTGCTTTTCCTAACCAAGCCCGATCTCAACAGCAGTTTTGATAGAGTAGGCCATCGGTAGTGTAATTGTAGTGTGCGCGGCTGTTGTGCACGATATCAGGGGTTCGAGCTAGTTTTTGGCTCTTGAAGGGCTGGATTACGAAATAAACTGCTTTGCTTAACACCCAAATTTCAATTTGTGGGCTCCTGCCTCTTTAGCTGGGCCGCCAATTTGGGTGCCACAATTTAACTAACTGGCCCGAGGCCAGATTCAAGTTTAACTCTCAACTCGCGAGCCGCCAGCTAGTTTTTGGCTCGTGAACGGCTTGATTTCTAAATACAACGCTTTGCTTAACTCCCAAATTTCAATTTGACGGCTCCCTCCTCGCTAGCTGGGCCGTAAATTTGGGCGCCACAATTTAACTTACCGACTCGCGCCCAGATTCAACTTTAACTCTCGACTCGCGAGCTAGTTGTTGGCTCGTGAACGGCTCGATTACGAAATAAAATGCTTTGCTTAACTCCCAAATTTCAGTGAGTCGACTCCCGCCTCGCTAGCTGGTTCGCAAATTTGGGTGCCACAATTTAACTAACCGGTCCGATGCCAGATTCAACTTTAACTCGCGTTTTGGCTTGTGAACTTTGACTCCCGACTCGCGACCCGCGAGTTAGTTTTTGGCTTGTGATCAGCTCGATTGCGAAATAAAATGCTTTGCATAACTCCCAAATTTGAATTTGTCGTTTGCCGACTCGCTTGCTGGGCCGCAAATAACTTTAACTCCCAACTCGCGTGCCTAGTTTTTGGCTTGTGAACTTTGGCTCCCGACTCGCGAACCGCGAGTTAGTTTTTGCCTCGTGAACGGTTCGATTGCTAAATAAAATGCTTTGCTTAACTCCCAAATTTCAATTTGTCGCCTCCCGTCTCGCTAGCTGGGCGGCAAATTTGGGTGCCACAATTTAACTAACCGGCCCGAGGCCAGATTCAACTTTAACTCGCGTTTTGGCTTCTGAACTTTGACTCGCGATCCGCGGGTTAGTTTTGGTTCGTGAAAAGCTCGATTGCGAAATAAAATGCTTTGCTTAACTCCCAAATTTCAATTTGTCGCCTCCCGTCTCGCTAGCTGGGCTGCAAATTTGGGTGCCACAATTGAACTTACCGGCCCACAGCAGGATTCAACTTTAACTCCCGAGCCGCGAGTTAGTTTTTGGCTCGTGAACAGCTCGATTGCGAAATGAAATGCTTTGCTTAACTCCCAAATTTCAATTTGTCGCCTTCCGTCTCGCTAGCTGGGCTGCAAATTTGGGTGCCACAATTTAACTTACCTGCCCACAGCAGGATTCAACTTTAACTCGCGAGCCGCGAGTTAGTTTTTGGCTCGTGAACAGCTCGATTACGAAATAAAATGCATTGGAAATTTTTACCGGCCCACGCGAGATTTAAGTTTTGCTCTCGACTCGCGAGCCACGAGCTAGTGTTTAGCTCGTGAGCTGCTTGATTGCGAAATACAACACCTTTCTTACATCTGAAAATCATGAACCGTGAGTCAGTTTTTGGCTTGGAAATGGCTCATTTGCGAGTTAAAATTAATCTTGGTAACAAATGGTGAGCAAGGAGTTTCATCGTATAACTTACATGAATGAGTTATGAGTCACAAGTTTACGTAAATGTGCTCGTATATGTGCTCACTTGAGTTTTGTTGCTATTATCCAGTTAAGCTCATGATTATTACTCAAAATTAATGTTAGGGCATGAATCACATCCGACTGCTTTCTCAATCAGTTGGGTAAATAATGAGTTGTGTTTTACAATGAGTCTACTCAAGGGAATGAGTTTGAACTCATTTCTCACACCGGTGAGCTCTAAATCACATCAAATATATTGAAGCACAAGAGCTGTGGGTCTGTAAAACGGGTAGCAAACTTCATTCAAAATTATTTATGCCAGTTTCTTTATAACTCCTGAAATATGAACACTGTCCTTCAAGAAAACTTTGTAATTCAAGATTTCTGGCTAATCTAGTGAAACAACTTAGGGTCATTATCACAATGTTTGGTTAACTAACTGGTTAGTTAACTAACATTTACAATTTTTAAATTCCATTCGAAATTTACAGTCAAAACTTTTGGTTCGTTTTAACTGCAGGATAATTTGAGCTGGTGATAATGGGGGTTAAAGTTACAGTCCGATAAACTTTACTAAACATTTCTCAACTACTTGGTTATTTGTTTTAATATATTACCTTAATCCTGGGACACTACGGGGTGTCAAACTGGTCTTGGGAAAAAATGTCTTTCAAAAACAAAAGTACCTTAGGTCATAAATACTCGTAGTACTTAAATCCTTAGTCGTTCATTATCGTCTGTAATTTTATAGTTTCATGCTCTTATTTATATTATTAACTCTATAATAATTTTTTTTTAAATAAAACTTTTTAACCCTTAACCCCTCGCTACAACGTTGTGGATTGACCCTTCTTCCGCCAGACAAAGTTCAGACGGAGGTTACACTGTGCTGCAAAACACACTCGTGTGACTGCGGGGATGTGTGTAACGAATGACTATACAAAACACAGACCTGACACTGTGAATCAGCACGTGATTAATGGCCTTTAATTATGTCAAATGGTATAAAGTGTCTATAAAATGGGCCCGGGAAAGGGTATGAGAGAGGGAGACGATTAAACCAAATACATGCATAAATATTTATATACGAATATAGTTACACGAACGTGTACTCGTGTGTGTTTGTTTGTCTGAAAGCGAGTGTTTGGGATTTTGGGGATTTCCAAAAGTCTGCCCACTGTCATTGAAACATGTGTCGCAGGACAAGCTGGCCGTTACCAAAGCTTGTTACCGAGACCGTTGAAGTCGAGACCACCACCACCACCATCACCTCCAAATCTCTCATCCCAACTGACCAGGATGAAATGCAAAGGTACGTTAAGCATATGTACGTGTGTGTGGTATATCCTCAACATCAAGGCAACCGGGAGTTGAGCGTAAAAAATTGACACCGTTAAGGGTGAAATGTCAATGTGACGTTTGGTCATATGTCTCTGACTCACTGAGTGAGAGTGAGTACAGAGGTGGTACTGGTGGTTCGTTCTTAAAATGTGTATCACAGTGTTTATTTGCGTATCCTGGCATTTTGTATACTTTTTTGTCTCTGCCTTCGTTTGGTCTCTTGGAGCCTTAAACGTTTAAAATTGTTTCATTTAACCTTAAAACACTCAATGCAAATAAATTTTAAAAGCGTCATCCATTCTTAACCTGGAAGTTTTTTAGCCATACGCGTATGGAAGGAGTATTATAAACTACCTGGAAATCTTTACCCTTTGGGCCACCAAAGGTATTAGGAAGGAGCAAACAATCGTTTACATAAATGTTTTCCTTGTAAAATTAGTCGTACTGTGATTGCAATGTGGCGAGGGAGCGGACGGACAAATACGCCGATATATCAGCAAGCATATTTGCTACAGGGTGACATAACAGGGAATTTAATCGCCTATTCGAATGATAGGAATTTAACTAATCGACAACACTAAAACTGATATTGATTTCGAAACATTTTAATTTTTCCTTTGGAAATATTTCTTCTTAAATCTTTCGTTAAGAGAAAACTGTAACGACGTACAGGCAACTTTTCACATACAGAAAATTTAACGAAACAGACAAATTTTCACGTACAGAAAAGATAACGAAACATACAACCTTTCGCAATCAACAAAGTTAACGAAACAGGCAACTTTTCGAGTAGAGAAAAATTAACGAAACAGGTAAGTTTTCGCATAAAAACAAGCTAATAAAACAAGCAACTTTTCGCAAACCGAAAAGTTAACGAAACAGGCAAATTTACGCAGACAGAAAAGATAACGAAACAGGCATACAGAAATGTTAACGTATACAGAAAAGTTGATAAACCAGGCATATTTTCACATACAGACAAGTTAACGAGACGGGAAACTTTTCGTATACAGAACAGTTAACGCAACAGGCAGTTTTTCGCATACAGAAAAGTTAACGAAATAGAAAACTTTTCGCATACAGAAATGTTAACGACCGGAAACTTTTCGCTAACAGAAATTTGAACAGGTAACTTTTGGCATATAGATAACTTAACGACAATTAACTTTCCGCGTATAGAAAAGTTAACGAAACCGGCAACTTTTCGCTTACGGAGAAGTTAACGAAACAGGCAAATTTCGCATACAGAAAAGTTAACGAAACAGGCAACCTTTCACATACGGGAAAGTTAACAAAAGTTAATTAACATAAAGAAAAGTTAACGAAACATGCTACTTTTCGCATACAGAAAAGCTAATGAAACATGCAACTTTTCCCATACAGAAAAGTTAACGAAACAGGCAACTATTCGTACACAGAATAGTTAACGAGACAAGCACATTCTCGCATACAGAAAACTTTACGAAACATGCAACTTTTCGCATATAGAAAAGTTAACGAAACAGGCAACTTTTCGCATACAGAAAAGTTAACGAAACAAGCACCTTCTCGCAAACAGAGAAGTTAACGAAACTGGCAATATTTCGCACACAGAAAAGTTAACGAAACAGGCAACGTTTCACATACAGAAAATTTAACAAAACAGGCAACTTTTCTCATATAGAAAAGTTAACGAAACAAGCAACTTTTCCCAAACAGAAAATTTAACTAAACTGGCAATTTTTCACATACAGAAAAGTTAGTGAAAAAGGCAACTTGTCGCATAGAGAAATATTAACGAATCAAGTAACATTTCGAATACAGAAAAGTTAACGAAACAGACAACTTTTCGCATACAGAAAAGTTAACGAAACAGGCAACTTTTCGCATAGAGAAAAATTAATGAAACAAGCAACTTTTAACATACAGAAAATGTAACTGAAAGGACAACTTGTCGCATACAGAAAACTTAATGTCAAGCAACTTTTCTCATACAGGAAAGTTAACGAAACAAACAACTTTTCTCCCACAGGAGAGTTAGCGAAACTGAAAACTTTTCGCATAGAGAAAAGTTAACGGCACAGCCAACATTTTGCCCACAGAAAAGTTAACGACAGGCAACTTTTCCCAACCATGCAACCTTGCGTTTAGGAAAAATTAATGATAAACGACTCTTCAATTACACTGACAAAATTTTTGATTATCAACACAATATCAGAGCAGGGATCGAAAATACGTGCTCATGCTTAAGAGCCGCGCACACTACCATTGCACCACCGACAGTCATAACATTTACTTCAAAAAAAAATCTCATCACTCCTTTACAAATTTGTATGGATACCCTTTACCTATACTATATGTACAGACAATTTACTTGTACGTTTATTGTTGTAATTTTAAAACCGCCCCCCTATTTAAGGTCTCACCCCATTTGCTATACTTACACCCATGTCAGTTTAATAATGAAAGTGTCATAAATTATGTCACAGTTGACGAAAGGACATCTGTAGTCATATGTTGGAGGTCCTTACATATCAGACACATACGAGACACATAGTGGGTATATACGAATGTATAATTTCTTTTTCATCTCATTTTATAGGCTTTTGAATACAAAACAGTTGGGAGTTTTCTAGAATTTCAGATGGAAAGGTTGAAATTGTTGTCACTTTTTCAAAACAACAAAAATAAAAGGATAATGTTGAACTTGACATTGGCAAACTTTTATGTATAATTTCATGATTTTGTATTAGTTTTCAGGGAAACGAACTTGACCAAAATCAAAAAAAAGTGACCATGAAAATTATGTGAAAGTATAAGAAAAAGTCAAATTAAAAATGAAAGGACTCAATCAAATTTGAAATTTAATCAGCATTTTTGATTGTGAAGATAAAATTAAAACTATTCGATTGTTTTTGGGGTTGATTAAGTTATAGTTGGTTTGAAACCTCAGTTAGATTATTGGATAAGGATAGAATGAAAACAGTGGCTGAAGTTTTTGAATGGAGGTACATTTTTGTATAAGGACTATCCGAATATGCCGATAGTGGCTTTTCGTTTTCAATAACACTGTGCAACACCAATTTTGGGGGTGGACGATTCCTGCGACAAATGATCACGCTAGGTGAGTGTAGTGAAACCCCAAGAATTTAGACCGCTGTGTAGCTACCCTTTTTTTTATGGGCGTAGTAAGTTTGTTTTTTTTATCCGATACTGTCCGAGATAAATTTAAAAATCGGATATAAATATTGAATTAAATAGTGAATTGAGATTGTGATAACATGTCTTCAGTGAAATTTGACAGGGTTTATTTTAGCATTTGTTTGACAATATATTTGTAGAACATAGTGTGTTCATAATAAACCATTTTAGATTTAAATTTTAAAATTTCAAGATTTAAATTTTTAAAAAAGGACTAAAAGCACATAATATGTCAAACAAATGCTAAAATAAACTCTGTCCATATTATGGAAATTCAAGACCAATGATTCTCGTCTGCGAAATGCTCTACTAAAATCTATTCCACAATAAATTGGCATAACATTTGGATATTTTGCGGGTTATTTTGGTGCAGTTTTCTTGACTTTGTTTCAAAAAAGGACAAAAAGGACATCTGGAAATAAAGATAGATAATTTTTGTACATGACGACCAATAATGAAATTTAAAGAAGAATAAATTCTTGCAACATTGTGAAGCCGTAGCTGGTCATTTCAGTGTATATTTTTGGTACTTTTTGAACAAAGGACGAAAACGACCCTTGAAACTTTGAAATAGTGCCTTTGAATATTCTACGAAAATAATCCCTGTCAAATTTCACTGAAGACTTGTTATCACAAGTATTCGCTCAATTCAATATTTATACTCGATTTTTAAATTTATCTCGCACAGTATCGGATAAAAAAATTCAAACTTGCCAGGCCCATAAAAAAGTGTAGCTACACAGCGGTTTAAATTTTTGGGGATTGACTATACTCACCTAGTGTGATCATTTGGCGCAGGAATCGTCCACCCCCAAAGCAAAAACCTACATTTTGTTGCATAGTGTACATTTCTCGGAAAAGTTTTCTCTTGAACTCACCTAGTGGCCCAAGTCTCTGTGCCAGATACAAAGATATATCTTGTAGATGAGTATAACATAGCTGCACGCGAAATTGTCCCAAACATATTTTTGCTGATATATAATTATATTTTATGCAACTGTACAAACATATTTATTATTGGAAATTGCCAATTTTGTATTTAAAGTGAATTTAAATATAATTAATTTGGCATAAACATACTATGTTTGTAGTGACTGATAATACAGTTTATTTTATCATAACAATTTGGTGTTTTTAAAGTGAATTTAAATATAATTTATTAGGCATAAATATACTATGTTTGCAGAGCCTGATAATATAGTTTATTTTGTCATAACAATTTGGTGTTTTTAAATTTTTGTTATGTCGCAACGGAGGCAGTAAGCTATGTCAATAGTTGCAACACGTATGTGTTGTTATAGAAAGGAGGTTTACTATCAACATATATAATTTAGATAAGTGCGAAAGAGACAACTGGATTGGAGTGGCGGTTTGAAAATGTACAGTCATCCACGCTGAGAAAAACGGCCTCTGTAACATATTCTCCCAAACATATTCTGCAGCAACCATGTATACGTTTGGAACACACTTCAAAGATGTATATGCTTGCAAGTCCCAAACTCAGGTGTATTTAAATGCAAACATTAGCATGTTTACTAACAAATATTTATACTTTTACATGGAAACATATGCGTGCTTCATCCCAAACATCCATATACTTACGTGGAAACATTTGCGTATTTTCTCCCAAACATAATAATATTTAGAAACGAATTATTCCTTCTTTCTTTATTTATTATAATTAATTTTATTAATATATATCCACATTTACTTATATAAATAATTAATACCAACATCTTAAAGATTAAAATGATTTTTACATTTACTTGCATTGAATGCATTTTTTGTTTTGCTTTGAATATCTGCTGCTCTCTTTTTTCTCCTTTCTGTGTTGTCTCTCACGTTTTTGTATTCAGAAGGTTTCAACTATGCGTTAGTTATCACTATGCGTTGTTACACGTACAATATCTTTGTATATCGTCACCTGAAATGCCCAAAGGCGTAACCCTCAAAAAATAAAAAGTCTTGTTTTGATTGAATATAATACTCCCCGCTAAAATATATATGTTCAAAATAGTAGACTTCCAAGTTCCTAAGGTAAGCTGTGGAAAGAACGCGTTTAAAACTGAAATACTTTGGATTTTATAAGGTTTTTTGCTTCTCCGGTAAAATTTTGAAAATGAGGGTTAGGTCTTTGGGCATTTTAGGTGACGATATATAATTATACTGCATGTGTGTTTGTGACTGAACTCCTCCTAAACTTTTGCACCGATTTGAATAAATTTTTTTATATGCGTTTGGGTGGCGCCCAGTGTGGTTTAGATTTACTATTCGGTCCAATTGGACAAAGGGGTATGGTACCTCCCATACAAACCACAAATTAAAATTCTATTATTTCTGTTCGCTTGAATTATTATGCAGGACAACGTCTGCCGGGTCAGCTAGTATTTATATGGTCCGCCATTCAGATTTTTTCAGTGGAGGCTCGGGCAGAAAAAGAGCTTCACGTTGTTGCCCTCTCCAGTTGCTTTCCTCAAAATCGTTTCTCACTCTGGTAACACACATAAATATCGGGTTTTTCAATTAGGGCGCTAGAAAAGTTTTTTTAAATAAAACAAAACCGGTTTTAGATACCAATGAAATTCTTTATTCCTGTGAGAGTACGTTCGATGCCATTATGTATGGAACTCGATTTCTTTTGCATGGCCACCACGGGCACGCTGGCAGAAGTCCAGACGCTGAACCCAATTTTCGACGGTTTTCAAGCATAAATCGGCCGATACAGGTGCAATTTCACGTTCGATGTTCGTACGAAGTTCATCAAGCGTCGCTGGCTTGTTGGCATAGACCATAGACTTGACGTAGCCGCACTGGAAATAATCTAACGGCGTCAAATCGCACGACCGAGGCGGCCAATCGACTGGGCCATTTCGTGAGATAACACGTTCACCAAACTTGGTTTCCAATAAATTGATTGTGGCATTCGCTGTGTGACTTGTGGCGCCGTCCTGTTGGAACCACATGTCCTCCATGTCCATATTATCCAATTGGGGCCAAAAATATTCGGTTATCATTGAACGGTAGCGATTCGCATTCACAGTAATGTGCCGGTCTTGATCATCACGGAAGAAGTACGGCCCAGTGACGCCGCCGGCCCATAAACCGCACCAAACCGTAATTTTTTCGGGATGCAATGATGACTCATGGATTACGTGTGGATTGCTGTCTGACCAATAACGCATATTTTGCTTATTGACGAAGCCATTCAGCCAGAAATGAAATTCAGAATTCAGAAATTGGACGTAGCGCTCTTAAAGTTGAGGCCAGTGACTGCAAATTTCGGTAGTAAATTTTAATAATTTCGACTCGTTGTTGGCTCGTATATCTTTCCATGATGAAATGGCAAACCCTACTGAAGAGAAATGTCAGAAGAGCGGGAAAAAATATGGCGTCGTTTGCTGTCCCTATTGATTTACTTTTGTAGCGTTTCTGTTGAAAAACCCTTACATATGCGCAACACATACACAAAAACCAAAGCAACATCACAAACCATTTAACCGTCCGAGCGTTTGTTTATTCTTCTTTCACTGATCAAGCGCTTTTGATATCTTCTGTCCGATGAACCATTGACCACTGAATACATGAAATTAAAAGAGCAATACACTACGCACATTCAGGAATATTTATCAATCCCTCACTGAGAGAATAACAAATATAGATACACACTTACAAGATATACACACTCGTTGCCCCTCTTTTATTCTGTGCGACAAATACGGTGCAACAAGCACGTCTGTATTTGTATCACAAACGCAGATATATTTGGGTCGCAAACACATATGTTATAACATATTAATCATTGTGTCTCAACCATTGTAATATTGAATAGCAAACACAATGCGTTTGGGCACAAGTATATTATATTTGCGACAAGCACCAAATACATGTTATATTTGCATCCAAACAACAAAAAGCGACAGATTTTTCAGCGTGTATAACTGATTATCACAATTATAATTACGGTAAAATAAAAATAGGAAACATATTATGTTTTAACGGAAAATATTCCAATATGCATAAACATTACAATATTTTACAGCAAGCATATGTATAATAATAATGTAATAGGAATCATATGCTAAATATATGTAAGTATTGTAGTTTGTAATGATATTATAGTTATGGGCAGCCATATTCTAAAGTTAATTTGTTCTATGTGGTGGTTGGTTGGTTTGTTGAAAAGGCTGCAAGACAGCACGCTGTCTAGCACACTCAGGCTAAAGAAGCCCATAGTGATACCTGCAGTTTCCTCCATAGCTACTATTGACTAGTCTTCCAGCCAATTTTCCCTTTCAATAAATTTGTCTATAAGACCTACAGTAATATCCTGTAGAGCTACGGTGCTAACTAGATGCGCTCCGAATATCCTGCTTCTCAGTCCTCCAAGAGAAGGTGTTTTGTCGTTTCCTCGTCCTTTTCCATGCAGCATCTACAGAGAGTGGAGTTTCTATGTCCTAATCTTAGGGCATGTTTTCCTACAAGACAATGTCCCGTAAGTTTTCCTATCATTGTGGATTGTGGATTCGGCCATGATATCAGGAGTACAGATGTTCAGGATAGCACTAAGTGCAGTACCTGAGGTCGTGCCCATTGCCCCACTAACGCTAATCAGTGCTGATCTTTGAATTTTCATCAAGGAATTCAGAATATATTTCTTTTGGAGGGACCTCCACCAAACTACGATGCCATAGAGAAGTACTGATCTGACTATTGCCGTATAAATCCACATGGTGATCTTAGAAGACAGTCCCCAGCTCTTTATTATCGCCCCTATACAGCAGTAAAGAGCAACAGACGCCTTTTTAACCCTCTCCTCCACATTCGGTTTCCAAGACAGTTTTCTGTCGAGAATTATTCCCAGATACTTGACCTTTTCCGTCAACTGTAATTGCACTCCATTAACTGACGGCAGTTCAAATGCGGGAATTTTATATTTCCGAGGGAACAAGATAAGCTCGGTTTTAAGTGGGTTAAGTGATAGTCCGCTGTTAGCGGTCCAGTTCGAAATCAGACTAAGTAGGCTGGTTGTACGAATGTGGTTTCTACCCGTACAGATGTTAGCAATATCATCGGCATAGGCAAAGACCTGGCATTCGGCCCTGTTCAATTCAAGAAGCAGTCCATTGACAGAAGTTAAGCATAATAGTGGAGACAGAACTCTCCCCTGCGGTATCCCCCTGTTAACGTTCCTAGCAATTGTAACACCACCCCATTCAGCTTTGACGGATCTATCCACCAGAAGCTTCCCAATTTGCCGTGTCACTAGGCTGTCGACTCCTAGATTCTGTAACGACCTGATAATCGACGAAGGTTGAATGTTATTAAAGGCTCCCTCGATGTCCATGAAGGTCCCTAGAGCGAAGACCTTATTTTCAAGAGAGTTCTCTATTATGCTGACTATAGAGTGGAGAGCCGTCTCAGTTGACCTGCCCTTGATATAGGCATGCAGAGAACTCGATAGTAGATTCTGTGGAAGATTACTTCTAACGTGAATGTCCAGTAAACATTCAAATGTCTTAAGAACAAAGAATGATAGAATGATAGGTCTAAAGTCCTTTGGGTTGAAATGAGAGCAGTTGCCCGTTTTCGGGACGAATACTACTTTAGTTTGCTTCCAAATGCTAGAAATGACTCCCAGCATAAGGAAGCCCCTGAAGATTGCCTCTAGCCATCTACAAGATAGGTATAGTGCCTCCTGTAGTTGCGCGGGAATTATTTTTCTGCTCACTATTGCGCGAACTTTTTCTAAGCTAGGTGAGTTTCCGCCTAGCTCTTCTGGCTGATGACCAGCATTCCGGTCATCGTTGGGAAAATGGGTATCCAGGAGAATCCCAAGAGACTCTTCAGACGAATACGTCCACGTTCCATCGTCTTTCAATAAGAACCCCGCACACGGTGGGTTTTTAGCGAGCACGCATCTTAAGCGTGTAGTCTGGTTGGTTCCCTCAATAGATTCACAGAAGTTTCGTCAGGATTTCCGTTTGGCCTTCTGGATTTCTATGTGTTACAGATGTATATTATTAACATACAAAAGGGTGTTTTTTTATTGCCTCTATATTACACACATTGTAATCAATATTGTCTCTACAGGACTCGCAATATTTCGCTTAGGTGAAGCTTGATCGAGAGAGAGGTCACCAAACAATTTCTTTACGCACTGAAAATCCAGTTTTTGTGTTTGTTTGGATGGAAATATGACGTGTTTGTAGCTTGTTGCAAATATAGTATATATACATGTGTCCAAACACATTGTGTTTGCTATTCAATATTAAATGTTGGAGACGCAATGATTAATATGTTATAATATATTTTTTTGTGACACAAATATCCGTTTGTTTGTTGAAAACTACTGAAAACTGCTGAACAAAAAAGCAGCAGATCTACCATACATGAAAACTATGATTGCACGCAAGTATATGGATGTTCCAAACATATACATGGTTCCTGCATAATGTTACAGGGGCCGTTTTTTTCAGCGCATACAATCAAAGGCTTAGAAGAATTTCAAAATCTACTTTGATACATTTCTAAATTCTGTACATTTCTAGAAACCTTTTGCTTTTTGAGACCTTTTCTTTTATAAACTGTTTCCTATTCGATGATTCGCCTGGCAGGTCCTTAACCTCCTTAGCTTTAGTTTTACTGCAACATTGTTTCAACCAAAAACTTTTGGGTTTCGGTTTTTTTTTTGTATAACAGCTTAACATAAATTATATTCCTTAATGCACCTGAAATATTAAAAACTATTTAAAATAAAACATTAATTCATTCATGGCAGCTCTCTGAACAGCAACAGCATTAGAATCTATAATCCTCCATATAAAAAATAATAGTGGATGAAATCCACTACCCTCTCCGACAACAGCAGAGAGGAGAGCCTTTTGTGATGCTGGCACAACATCGCCATTATGAATGAAACAAATTGGTAACAAAGGCCACAATTACCCGTATCATCATAGTCCTCATCATCGCTATCATAAATTTTGCAAAACTTCACACCGTCCTCACATCCAATACGATGTTGTCTGCAATAAAAATTTCAAAATTATGTTGTTCTCGTCGAAATCTTGTCCTAGCGCTGCTGCTTGTTGAATTCAAACCAGAATCCTGCCAGCTTCGAAAATAGAAACAAAACGAGCGTATAACGCGCATTATTGCACATTTTAGCACTTAATAAATCTTGTAACAAAAAACCCCAGCCAACGGAAAAAAATTCCAGAAAGAAGGAGGAACTTCCCGGGCAACAATGCAAATTATCTTGCTACACCGCTCCCTTTGGCAGCGAAAGGACTCCAAGCAAGGACTCTTCAGAGTGTGTGCAAAATGTATATGATAATCACTATACCCCAAGAGTATAGGAAATGTGTAGTAGAACCGCAATATTATAATAAATTTACCAAAATAACAAATATAACCATTTAAGCCAAAGTACAGTTTAAAAAATCCATAATCGTACAATCGGAAACAAAATAAAATCTGCCGGAAATCAAAAACACTTGAGGCAAAACATTAAACAGGCGCTTTTGGAAAAATATTCATAATTTTCTCTTCCCAACAGTCGGTGTATGCAAAAAGTACGATTACCTTTTGTTTACACTGTAAACAATTGTGCCAAAAGCACCTAGTTGCCTTAGCTGGTGGCTGTTAGAGATGATTGCAGGCTCCGCATGTAGCTTAAGGATAATTGTGCTGATGGCGTGTGCTGGTACTGGCTGTGGTGGCGATAACATTGATATCCTTGTTGCCGCTAGAGTGTGATATCAGGATTATCATTTTGCGAAATTTGCACAATTGCACGCAAATGAAATTGTTTTGTCCCCTCCTCCTTAAGCAATGCGTATTTTCGCTTAATGGTCGGGCTACGAAAGGATATATGTCTTATTTAAAAAGTGCGCGTTTAAAGCAGAGCAGGGAAACAACTATTTTAAGTAACAACACGCTTAAGTAACAAAACTTCAGCTATACCAGACTCTCATATAACCTGCGTGGCATTATGTCGCAGAATCCTGGGTGTTATCGCAAGCATACGAAACATTTCTCAGAGTCTTCGAGAGAAAAATACTCCGAAAAATGTATGGCCCTGTAGTGAACAACGGCGAGTATCGGCGACGCATGAATCATGAGCTGTATGAGCTTTATCCCGACATTGACATAGTTAAGCGGATCACTGTAACGCCATTGCGCTGGCTAGGCCTTGTCAGTAGAATGGATGAAGACGAACCAGCTCGAAGGGTTTTCGAAACCGAACTCGAAGGAAGACGAAAAATAGGCAGACCAAGACTCCGCTGCAGGGATCACGTTGACGAATCCCTGTGTACACTTGATACCACCAACTGGAGAGATAAAGCAAAATACATTATACTGCCCACAATTCAATAACTCCTGGTGCAAATCTTTGTATCATTCCTTTACATAAAATTCCCCGCCGACTTAAGGTTGTACTTACCTGCTAACAATAACTCTTTTGCAATAATATACTACCACATGATATGCTAATATCCAACAAATAAGTACCTAAGCCTGGCATTGGCTTTTATTATCCTTGTGGCAACGAAAGGATATATGTGTGTGTGTGTGTGTGTGTTCCTTAACAAACACTGGGTATTCCTTTGCATCCAAATGCGTACTCGTATTTCTGCTGCTCTCATTCCATGCTCCCTCATTTGGCATCGCTCAAAAATCCATTCATATCAATTTTTCAATTGCTATCACCAAAAAGGAAACATATTTTTTTCCATCACTAAATTCCTTGAGACATTTCCTTTCCTGTTTCAGTATCTATGAATATGTGCAATATTTTGTTCTGCCGTCTTCTAGCGTTAGTCCTTCGAGCTAAGGAATATTTAAACATCAAAATGCGTTAAGCCACAAGTAAAATATGAATGAATGAATGAATGAAGGAAAGAACGAATGCATATGTACAAGGAAATGTCCTTAAGATAAGGTTGCCAAGGAGTTCGGATGAATGAATGATTGTATTCATTCCAGCGTTTGTGTGTTTTTGTATATATGGAGATGTATATGGGTGTTTGATCGTCTTCCTTGTAAGCACCACTAAAAAAAATAACTTGGCAATGATACATGGCATTGACAAAAGAAGAAGCAACAAAATGTTGCAGAATTTAGAAGAGTTCCAAGGCGTTGCAGGTCTAACGGCGATAGGGATAATACTAAATAAGGAGGAATTTTAACGTTTTGCATCTACAGCCAATCCTTAGATACTAGAGACTTTCTCTTGGGGCCGGGACTCGTGACACACGGGACTTTTGTCAAAGACGAAGAATATTCTGATATAAAGGACTTGAAAATTCAAACCTTGAATCCTATCATACTGAAGATAATTGTACTATTTGCTACTTCTTATTTGTTAATGATCATTAATTCTGTTATTTGCTACAAAAATTATTTGTTATTTGTAATTTGCTATTTAATATTTGCTATTTGACTTTTGACATTTGATTTTTCTATTTGCTATTTAATATCTACTATTGGTTATTTGATATTTGCGAGCCCGTCGGTGGTCCAATTTTCGGTATTTGCTCTTTGCTACGTGCTAATTGCTATTTGATATTTACTATTTGCTATTTGTTTTAGCTAACTGCTATTTCTTGTATTCTACTGCAATATGATATTTGATAGTCGCTATTTGCTATTGCTATTGCTGTTTTCTATTAGCTATTTGCGATTGCTATTTTGTATTTGCTATTTGTCATATGCTGTTTTCTGTTTACTATTTTTTGGTAATTGCTATTTTCTCTTTGCTCTTTACTTCCTTGCTCTTCACTTCATTTTATTTATTTTTGCCTTTTGCTATTATCTCTTTATTATTTTCTATTTGACATTTGGTTTTTGCTATTTGCTATTTTCTATTTGTATTTGCTGCATGCTATTTACTATTTTATATTTGTTAATTGATATTTGTTTTGTGCTGTCTGCCATGTGTCATTTGCTCTTTGCTATTTGTTATTTCTATTTCTATAGCTATTGCTATTGCTTTTGTTATTGCTATTGCTACTGCCATTGCTATTGCTATTGCTTTTGTTATTGCTATTGCTACTGCCATTGCTATTGCTATAGCTATTGCTATTGCTATATTGATATCTGCTACTTTTTTTTATCAAACCAACACTCGGGTCGTCCCCAGTGTTGGTGAAGGTGAAGGAAAATTGAGGTAGTGGAGGGTGGAAAGAGGAAGTAGTGTCTGTTGACATTTGCCTTAAATATTTGTATGTCACAATTGGAGGGAAATACACTAGCCAGAAGTGTATTCCACATACGGACTATACGGCTGAAGAACGAATTTTCTCTATAGTGTGTAGTGCGGTCAACCGGCCACTCCATAAAAAACGGATGAGAGTTCCTGGAAAGCCGCGTACTTCGGCTAAATATCCTCACATCTGGCATAAGTTGACGGATGTCGGAGGAACACATATCGTGGAAATATCGATATAACAGCGACACGCAACCCACATTTCGACGATGCTCAAGGGAGGCAATAGAGTTGGATATCCTACTGGCCCCTATCAACACCGTCGCTCTCCTCTGGACACGGTCGAGAAGCTCCAACGATGTCCTAGCAGCACCTGTCCATATATGGGAGTTATATTCCATCTATGGCCTAATGTAGGTGGTGTAGATATCAAATCCGGTGGAGTGAAGTATTTCTTGCACCGTTTTAAAAAGCCTAGATACTTGAATGCATCTTTCGACACTTCAAATACATGGTTTGCCCAACGGACATGACATTGTATTTTCATGCCCAGAATATCAAAAGCGTCTGATTCATCAATATCCACACCGTCCATAGATAATGGCGACATACCTGGATCAGCAATCCGCTTATGCGACAATTTAACAACACTGGGTTTTACCCGCATTAAAATCCACTCTATTCATTCGACCCCATTCAATAATGGACACCAGATCCCGGCCGAGTGTTTCATTCATCGTCCGGCGTTTGACTTCAATCTCTTGCAGACCTGGCCTTCGGTCGAATGAATTAGACTGACATATGTAGATTACTGTCATCCGCAAAAGAGTAGATTGCATTCGCAGATTGCATTCCAGAAGATCGTCAATGAAAATAAAAAAAAGAGAAGGAGAGAGAACAGAGTCCTGTGGTAGACCAGCAGTCCATTTATGCTCGCCGGATGAAACCCCATCTACAACAACACGTATAATGCGATCTCTGAGAAAACTCCATACAAATCGAGTGAAGTTATCACCGACACCAAATGCAGCGAGCTTTGACAAGAATGCATCGTGCCATACTCCGCCAAAGGCCTTGGAAATATCAAGAGCCACTACCTCACCCTCACCAAGCCGATGGATGAATCGACTCCACTGTGCCGAAAGGAACGCCATCAGGTCTCCAGTAGATCTCATTCTACGGAATCCATACTGCCGATCATTAAGAAGGTCATTGGACGCATGATATTTCACAAGATGGTGGTTAACCATGCTCTCCATAACCTTCGAGAGCGCACAACAAATTGCAATTGGGCGGTAATTTGCAGGTTTACTTGCATCACCTTTTTTAGGGATTGGCTTCCAACGCGCCGGGAAGACTCCCTTACGGTATGCAAGGTTGCGCAGTGGACGTGGCATCGTCGAAGAGCACCTACTCAATACCAGTGCTGATATGCGCTATTACTATTGGCTATTGCTGGTGGCTATTGCTATTGATATTGTTATTGCTATTATTTTTGCTATTGGCTATTACTATTGTTATTGTTATTGCTATTGTTTTTGCTATTGCTATTTCTATTGCTATAGCTATTGTTATTTGCTATTACTATATCTATTGCTATTGCCATTGCTGTTGCTGTTGCTATTGCTATTGCTATATTTATTGATATTGCTATTGCTGTTGCTACTGTTATATCTATCTGCCATTTGATATTTGAGTTTTGTTATTTGCTATTTGGTATTTACTATTTGCTATTACTATTGATATTAAAATTGTTATTGCTATTGCTATTTGCTATTACTAGTTGCTATTACTATTACTATTGTTATTCCTATTGATATTGCTATTGATATTGTTATTGCTATTGTTATTTGCTATTGTTATTCCTATTGCTATTGCTATTTCTATTGCTATTGTCATTGCTATTGATATTGCTATTGTTATTGATATTGCTATTGTTATTGCTATTGCTATTGCTATTGCTATAGCTATTGCTATTGTTATTGTTATTTGCTATTGCTATTGCTATTATAATTGTTATTGCTACTAATATTGCTAGTGTTATTGATACTGCTATTGTTATTGCTATTGCTATTTTTATAGCTGTTGCTATTTGATATTGCTATAGATATTATATTTGCTATTGCTATTACTATTACTATTGCTATTGCTATTGCTATTGCTATTGCTATTGCTATTTGCTATTGCTGTTGCTATTGCTATTGCTATTTCTATTGCTATTGATATTGTTATTGATATTGCTATTATTATTGCTATTGTTTTTGCTATTGCTATTTGATGTTGCTATAGCTATTGCTATTTGCTATTTGCTATTTTCTATTGCTATGGCTATTGTTACTGCTATTGCTCTTGCTATACCTATTGTTTAGGGCGGGTCGATTTGTAGGGAGTGAACAAATTCACCAATTTCCCTATGATTTCCGTATTCTATGGGTTATTCCATGAAAATTTGCCGAAGGAACAATACCTCTATCGTTAAAATCGAGTCCCCTACTTTTTGTTGGTAAAAAGTTCAAAAGTTACCGGCATTTTTGTCCAAATTTTGGACCATTTTTCCATTTTTTTCATGATTTTGTCCAAGAATATTACTTTCATGGCCATTTTTTTGGCTCAATCCATTATTTAATTCAATTTACAATTTAAGCCCAAATTTATCGAATTCGGTTGATTAATTCATGCGATATTGCTAAAACAAACAATAAAATGGTATCGTCATTTAAATCAATCATATTTGTATATTCCGTACAATTAAAGATTATAAGAGATTTTTTATAAACTCTAAGTTCCGTTGGGTCGACAATATCTCTTCGGTAATGTAAAATCTTCTTTATAGCAATGTTTCGTTTTTCCATTCTATCATCAAACAACATAGATAGCAAGATATTTTCTGAGTGTGCAAAATATGGATTATCTTGAATTACTGTATTTACAACTCCAAGTAAATTCGGTGGTAAAAATCGTGTCCAAGTAATAAATTTAAAAAGTAATGTACTACCGTATGCGACAGAGCTATAATACTTAACATTGAAATACATTGGCGTGTATACTTTTATTATATAGTTAGCCAGAATTTTTAAATTTTCAGTTGGATTATTAGTTGTCACATACAACCGTAATAATCTATTGGCTTTGGTCAGCCAACGAGAATGTGCAATTGGCCCTGGTTTTATGTGAGACAAATCCGCAGGAACCACACCATTAGAAATTGCATTGGCCATTAACATCAAGTACCTTGAATCGGTAGATAATTCTTCTGGATTTAAATCACCAGGAGGCATATTTTCCAAAGCGATTTCCTCAAAATCGGTTACCACCTGAAAAGAAAACATAAAAGCTAAAAAATAGAATGAAAAATGGTAAAGAATCAGCTATAAAAATTACATACCGGAAGATTTTCACAATCAGCAAATTTTGAGCTCAACTTTCCGGTAGTTGATCGTGGTCCAGTGGTGGTTGATTTGTCTAAAGTGTCAAACAAATGTCTAAACGGAAGCTCGTTAAAGTGCAGAAGACACACAAACCAGTGCAGTGGTCTCTTTAACTGTTTTTCGAATAGTCGCAAAATTCCACCGTGTACGCCAGTATTTGTTGGTTCACCATCAGCGCATATGGCAATTAATGAATCGAGAGACAATTGTTTTTCTTGGACGAATTCGATCAATTTGTTGACTTTGCTTGCCGCAGTTTCACTTTCTAGTTTTGTGTAGCCTATCAATTGAGATTTTGGTTCCCTCAAAACAACTAGATGAGGTTCTTTAACCATCCTTGGATGCAACTACTCATCAATTTTTTCTACAGTTAGAGCATCATTTTTCCTGCCGTCGAATGAAAATGATATTATCTATTGTATCTGGGAGTGTATGTTTGTGGTGGTAGAACTAATTCTGAACCTCCTCTCACATCAACTTCCATTTCGTCATAATGTGGTTCGTATGTAGGATCGTTGCTCACTGGGACTGTTGGTACAGTCGTTGGTATCGTCTCTTCACTTCCACTATCGTGTTCTGGTATCGTTTTTATTCTGTCATTATATTGATCGCGCATGAAATCTTTTAAGTTTTCTGGGATAGATCCACATGAGCAGTCGTTTTCTTTCCAGTTGCATTTACATTTTCCAATGTTGAATAATTGGTTTGTTGATTCTACGAATTTTTTGAATTCTGTTGCGCGTTTTACTCGTTGTTTATCTGCATTACTATATGCGTCAAGCAAATTATTCAATTTTCTAATGATGCTACCTTTGAGTATAAGTTCAATATTAAGTTGATTCCAAATTTCTAACAATCTGTCTGCTACTTGGGGAGTAAATGTTTTACACGAAAACATTTTGCTTTGGGCTTTTGAACGTTCGGCCAAGAAAAAATAGTACTTCAATATATCTCGTTTAGTTGACAGATTAATATCAGGTAATTCACAGGCCACGCCAAAAGAAAAAACATCATGAGAGACCAAATGTTGCAAACTACTGCGTTGGGTATCTGCTGGATTTTGCGATGAACCAGGCTCTGAATCCATTTTGTAAACCGTCACTAAAAGAATTAAATATGTTTTTCATAGAATAATAATATAACTATTAACTATAATAGTTAGCAATGGTTTTACACTTACCTTTAAATCTTTTCTAAATTTCAAAATAGTTTGATTATTTGTTAGTTATTTCAAGTAACACTTCACTGAAATGACGCTCAAACAAAACTAGCATACACTGGAATATTATAAACAAACAAAAATAAAGAAGTCTATAAAGAAACTAAAAACAAAAAGAAATAAACAAACATAACACAGTGTGTGCACCCTGTGAAAAAATATGCCAATAATGTAAAGCGCAAATCAGTCCAGTCGTAACGTAAGGTTCGTAAGCTTCGTAAGTCAAAAAAATTGAGCCAAAAAAATGGCCATGAAAGTAATATTCTTGGACAAAATCATGAAAAAAATGGAAAAATACTCCAAAATTTGGACAAAAATGCCCGTAACTTTTGAACCGTTGGACCAATGTTGGAGATTTGTAAATTGATCAAAATGAGGTCACCTTTCCAACGCCCGATCGATAGTTTTTGAGTTATGGATGTGAACGTATAGGTAATATTTCATACGAACGTCAATTTGGGAAAAAATCTACCAACAAAAAGTAGGGGACTCGATTTTAACGATAGAGGTATGGTTCCTTTGGCAAATTTTCATGGAATAACCCATAGAATACGGAAATCATAGGGAAATTGTCGAAAAATAAATCGACCCGCCCTACTATTGCTATTTGCTATTGCTATTGGTATTGCTATTGTGATTGATATTGCTATTGCTGTTACCATTGGCATTGATACTGCAATTGGTATTGTCATTGTCATTGCTATTGCTGTTTGTTATTTTCTATTTGCTTTTTGCTATTTGTTCTAAGCTATTTGTTATTTTTATTTGCTACTGCTATTTCTCTGTCTTGACGCCGTCATTTTTTTCTTTCTCATGTCCTGGGACACATGGTTTATATTTGTTCACCATCAAAATTTGTATAAATTTGAATCTCCAAATGGCGTTGGCTGCTGGCAGTGATGACGACAACCCCCTCTAAGATGACGATGGAAGCGGTGATGATGGAAAATATTTATGTTCAGATCAAAGATCAAAAAATGAATATTTTATTGGATTCATCGTCCTTCGCTCCCTAAGGTATCTTAACATTAACTACGCACATTTTATTACAAGGAAAGTATTTTAACGTACCTACATACATCTTGGCGTAGAACAGAAATACTGGATGTTGCAAATCATCTTATGCCAAAAAAAAAATAGAAATCCATCGAATGGCAAAAAATGTCCTTAGAGATTTATGTGGTAATATGAGGATAAGAAAGGAAACAATTGAATAACTTTTTTTCTTAACGCCAGCAATGCAAAAACTCCGAGTAAATATGGCAAATATTAAATGTTATCAGATTTAGTTGGCAAATCTTTTTGGGAAAAAAGTCTTATGAGTTTCAATTATATTTAAAGGGGAGTCAAGGTGGATTTAAGGATAATGTCTTAAGATCCTGTTATAGTTCTTAAGGTAATATTTGATATTAAATTTAAGTGAAGTAGTGGTAAACCTTGTTGAAGGACTGGAATTAAATTATTGGCGAAATTTGCTTCAGAAATCTGACTTTCTTGTGTCACATACTCAAAGTGTTGGAGACAGTAAATAATTATTTAAATTGATATCCTCGATACTTTTTACACTCCGAAGGCCCTTGACCATTTCAATCCAGATTTTAACTTGATATAGACTCGTAGTTAAAGTCTACTGTCACAAAACCTAAAGGCCTCTATGGAGGGAACTTTTGTGTGAGGACGTAGAACCAAACGCTGTTAATGTGACTTTGAGAGGCAAAATGTAAATGATAGCTTGACATTCGAAATCCTTGTGAGTTTAGAACTTTGGTCTTTGGCTATTTTTCTGCAATATCGAGCAATTTATACTGACTTCTTTATATGATTCGGATGCTAAGAATACTCTCTATAACCAGATGTATTAGAGGACGAAATTTTAAGACAAATATTACTGAAGAATATATCAACTGTTAGAGACCACATAACATTTCAGCAACTTTTTTATACTAAAATTAACTTATCCTTTGCTCCTAGGAACTTTATTTAACAAGGTTATCCTTAGATAGAAATAACTTGTAGAATATCAATTTTTCAGATTCTAAGGGGCTGCCTTACACAAAATAAGAATATACACCTCAGGGTTATATCTGATTATATTCTCTTTAACATTTGTGGTCAATGATATATAAAAATAATATAAATTGCTTTTTGGAAATCAAAATTTAAAAAACCTGAGTAGCGTATAAGTGATATTATTAGAATAAATATTAAGTGAACGTCATGAGGGTTTAGCATTAATATTAATCATACGTAACCTGACCCACTGGTTGCCACCAAAAAAGCGGCACAAAATGGGTGATTTTATGGGGTTTAGTAAAAATTAAATTAAAATATTTGAATTAATTTTTACAATTTTTTTAATTTTTAAAATATAATTAACACAAGTCTAAGTATAGAAAATAAAACATAACAATTTTTATATAATCATTTCGTTCAAGTCTGGATGAGACACCTAAACGCGGGGCAATCTCGTAAAATAATAAGAAATATTTGACGACAAAATAATATTTGACAGCGAAATCGAAGGATGTGTAATTTCTGCAAAAAAATCTTCAAATACTCTGCACTTTATCATTTAAGTTGTATACTTGTCATATATTCTATGGACTTTGTACTATAAGGACATCATCCTTAAAGTTAGGGGATTTTATCTTAGATTGAGAAACAACTGCAAATCACGGTAATTGTGGTTTTATACATGAAACAACAGCCCAGACTCTGAATAATTCCATTGAAAAAAATCCGCAGACACTGAAGCTTTTTATGACTTCAACAAAAAACACGATACATAAATTTCATGAAATTTTGGATTAGAAAAGTCAAACCGCAAAACATCATGACATCTTCGAAAAAATCAACGCTCGACAGAATTGAATTTCAATGATAGTTAAACTTTAAAGTTCCTTGTTTTTTTCGTGCTTTTGGTAACTAGAATTGGTGTATTCGAGGACGAAGAACCAATAAACTTAACAACCAACCACCCAGCCAGCCATTGACAGCAATGCAAAACAAAGCGGAACATGTTAGGATAATAATGACCGTTGTCCTTGTTGTATCGTCCTGTTTTCTGGCTTTTTTTTCGGTATTAGGTGAGGGTGGAAAAGATGTCAATACTTTTTGATGGCTACAACTAACGATGCCTTCATTGTTATGCTGATAAGCAAAGGATACCAGGACAACGTATTAACCGGCAGCATCAACACCATACTGAAGAGAGAGAAAAACTACATAGATAGAGAAAAAAGTGTCTTGAAATTTACATATGAATTGAGATGAATTAATAACGATTTGTATGGATTGGTGCTAGAACATTTCAGGACTTTTTCCTTCCCATTTCTATTCATTTTTGTTGGTAATTTGTGATCAAACCCATTTGAAATTCGTTTGAGTTACCTAAAGAAATGTAAATTGTCCTTCTTTGGTCCTCTGAAAAAGGGTTAATTTGCTTAAAATTAAGTGGGTGATTTTATTAAACCATTACAAAAAGGGATAGTTGAAAACTTGATAATATTTTCAATACAAAAAGGATAAACATTTTTGTGGTTGTTTTTGGAATAAGGATAAATATGCATAATTTACGGGAGACAGGCTACTAATGTGATTATGGTGTGAAAATATTTTGGTGGCTTATGATAATTTTGTAAAGGTATTTGGTCTGAGGTTGGTTTACCTTTTTGTGACAGACAATTTGTTTTTTAATTTGGAAAAAATTTGAATCAAAAAATATTCAAATTTCATTTACAACTATTAAATGAATTAAATTAAATATTCATTAAGTAAAATTGGTCAGTCGTAAAGATAAATTGCAGCGTAAGTTCTACAACATAAAACTACCAACAACACAATATTAAAATGCTCAAAAATCTTCAACACTTTAATAAAATTACACTTTGCTGTTGGAGTGGGGTTTATCTTACTTGCAAGGACAATCCTCATCTCGAAATTGTTTAAAGTGGCACGTGGATTGTAAAATAATATAAGGCATTGTTAAATTTACTAGAAACAAGATAAACTGCACGATCCTGCCTAAGAAATTGATGGGCATCATCTGTATATCATGAAACGAAAAGGACCAAGACTTTTGCAGAAATCCAGGCTTTTATAGACTGTTCTTAATTATTGAAAATAACGCCACAACATCTATTGCAGTGAATAGTAGATAATTGCCGCTGCTGATTCAAGTTCAATTGAATATTTACGAATTGTTCCTATGATCATAACCATCATATAGTACAAGATGTAATTAATATCAAGTACACGGCCCGAAGGTACAAGAAACTTCCCTTAATTAAAATGTTTTGGCGGGTGGCCTCTTTTCTACAGGTTGATTATTTAAACCCTTATGGAACTGTTGCGGTTTTGCGGGTACGATTGCACTTGCCACATTTGCTGGAGGCACATGCAGATCACCTGAAAGTAAATAATATCAATTATACGTCACAAAGTGGAAACAAATATTTTTCTTTTAATTACTAAAATATGACCCGAATGCTACGATGTAAATAATATTAATTATACGTCGCAAAAAGTACGAACAATTACTGTTAGCTAAGATGTGAAGCAAAAAAAAATATTAATGTAAGCAATATTATCGAGCTCGTACTCTTTACCAGGACGCAGAAGATTCCGTATATTCAGCCAATATGTGGCACAGATAGTAAAAGAGAGTTCGGTGTAATTCTCGCCAGAATTAAGCAAAATCGTAAAATAAAATACAGACCGTCTGCCCGACCCATCCATATCAATGATGTACAATCAAACTCTATGCTCCTATTTGGCACAGGACAGTCAAAATACATGGTCAGGCATTATTCTCAAGATGAAGGAAACCATGGAGGTCCTTCGTGAGAAAAGATATGTGAATAAACCTTGTAAAAAAAAATAAACGGTTTCCCATTACATCCCATGAGTTTTCACTCACTGATTGGGACCTACAGTTTTACACCGATTCCGAACGGTATCGGTGTAAAACGAAGCTTGTTCATGGCTATGAAGCTTGTTCATGGCTATATACTATATAGTGTCGCCGTCACTATGCGAGGTGACCGCCGCCGAAAGAAATTTTTTTGAAGGTGGTCAGAGCAGAGTTCGCACCCAGGATCTCATGTACAAGAGCCGCGCACACTAACCATTGCACCACCGACGGCCATAAAAAACCTTGTATTAGTGCAAAATCCTGGACCGAAATTTGGAATCGTGAACCCCTGCACATTATACGTATACGATCGAAGGCACCAATGTTGGAGGCACAGTTAAAATCAGACTATCAGTACGTACAGTTGGTTACATGGTCCATTCTGATTATGGCAATTATCCGAACAATATAGGGGAGAAAACTGAAAAAGCTGTAAATAGAGGTAACCTCCGTATTGTGTACTCTTCAGTTAAAAAGCTGAGAGGCAACAACACCAGGAGTACTGCATCGTTCAAAGCTAATTATGGCACGGAGATATCATCACCAGATCAGAAAATGGAGCGATGGCGTAATTTCTTTACGGCACAATCTAGACTTCCGGATGATGAAGATCACTGTACCCCTACGGCAGCATAGTCATGTCGGAACCTGAGAAGCGATTTTTCAACGGAACTCCCGTCGCAAGCAGAGATCGAGGTGGCACTGGGTAAAATGAAGGATCACAAATCTTCCGATCCTAATTATATTCCAGCAGAACTGGTGAAATATAGTGCATCAGCGTTAGGAGATGTCATTACTCCGGTCATTTGAAGTGCATGGATAGACAAAGAAATCCCTAGGGAGTGGAAATGGGATAGTGACCACATTGGATAGTGTCCTCGGGATAGCGATCACATTGAGTGCGGTGTACACAATCAATCGCTTGTTCCAAGTCTACGTAAAGTATAAACAGAGACGAGTTCAACCTATTGTCCTACAATCATACGGACTGTGTTCACGTGGTCGGCACATGAATGACCAGGTCTGAAATCCACCAAACCACCTGATTCTTCCGCACAATTTTCTCGACCACCGGCGAGATCTGGTGGAGAATAACAGGGTCCCAATACTTTGTCTATTTCATTTAGCATTATAATACCTCTCCAGTTCCTGCACAGCTGTAGATCATCCTTTTTCGAGAACCCTTCCTCTTTCCCCTCCGTAGGGATTCCGTTGTCTATTGATGGACGTCTGATGACCGGTGTAATGACATCTGCCAACACCGATGCACCATATATCAACTGTTCCGCTGGAATATTATCACGATCAAAAGGTTTGTGATTCTTCATTTTACCCGGTGCTGTGGAAGTCCCGACAATCTCCCAATCTCTCCACTTGCCGATCCGGTGATGATATCTTCCTTCCACCATTAGCATTAACATACTTCATTAGCCTCAAATAACGCAGCGGAGATAAGGTCATTATCAAAAGAAGATTCTACATTTTCCAACCATTTCGCTCTGTTGCCTTTTCTCTCCAGTTGGTTACACCATGCACTCTCAGGGACTATTTGACTGTTTCTGCGGAGCTTTTTTCTCTCGAAGGTATTCAGTACTGGTTCATCTGATTGTTATACGAGTATGACTAGGAATCTACGGCATATAGCACAACAGTTTGTGTCAGAGACTGGATTCGACTAGACTAGATGGATCTTGGTTTACAGACATAGAGGCTTATCTCTGACGGCATTGTGTACCTTTGTCCCGTATTAACATTCACCAGCTGATGTAATTCTCCGCTTGCTGACGTTGTTGTTCTCGCTTACTACAGATCACAGGAAAATAAATTCATAAAATACCCCGAAGACATAACGTCTATCAATGTTTATGTTCTACTCGGAACGAGTGGAGGTTCTGATCATTCAAACCATTAACTCTGTCTTGTCCGCATCTGCAGCCAAACTCACTTTTGCTGATTCTCGAAAATGCCGCAGTAACTTCTTGCACCGTCTTATATCATTAGCATTGGCGAGCAGCATGTGGATTTTGTTGCTGATGGATGAATTCATGATTAGTGCAGATGTTCCTAATATGATTTTCATCAGCCTTGAAAAGCTCAGCCGAAGGTCCATTAACAACTGCGTTTTTTTCTTCTTTTAAGCCGAGAAATTGCAGTTTTCAACTCGTCTTGATTATGGGGAGAGCAATCGTCAGAATCGTCTTCAATTTTTCCAATTCCTTTACCCGCATTGCATTCTACTGAACCAAGAAGTGTAGAATATGTGTCTTTCCATATGCCCAACATATTCTGCACATTTGCGTCTAGAATTCGTTCATTATCCTTACAGTGGCAGGGCCAAGATCCATGGTTAGTTCATCCTTTTAACTTCGGTAGAATCTTTATCCTTCTTTTCTTCTTCTTTAAGTCTCAATATTTTAAATTTACTTGTTTTCTCTACTATCATTTTTTCGCTCGACGAGTTACCTCTCTCCTATAATACTCTGTCGCCGCACGCGTTACGACTTACTGAAGCATTGCCATACCTGCAGCGTTCTTTTAGTCAGTTGGATTTGACAAGATCCATATCGTACAATGGTTTATCGTGAGGCAGGTTTTAATAACCAAACGCGAATATCAAAATAGTTTCTACTCAATGGGAACTGTCATTCCGCTGCTCTTCAGAATCATCGGTAGAGGTTGCGTTCTGCTGTAAGAATTGAAAGTGTTTCTTCTGCTGTGCACATGCATGGCCGAAGACAACCATTGCTCCCAATTTATACTATCGTCATCCACGAAACTTCGGAAATATTCCGCCAAGGTTCGAGGACTCCTCTCAAGTGAACCATGCGCCTGAGGATGATAGGATGTCGAGTTCAATCTTTTAATCCCCAATAGCCTATATGAAATGGAATTAGTACCATTATTAGTCACCAGAATAGCTGGTATCTTATACTTGGCTATTACTTCATCAAAGAAACCCCTCACCATCGTACTTGCCTCTGCGTCCGGCATTGCAGCGCATGGTATATAATTCGGAAAGTCGTCCTGGAATGTCAAAATAAGCTTGTTATCTGACGATGATAGGGTGTCGTGTTCAATCTTTTAATCCCCAATAGCTTACATGTACCGGCGGATACCTCTGAAATGGAATTAGTACCATTATCGTTCACAAGAATACCTGGAATCCCATATTTCTCTATTACCTCATCAAAGAAAACCTTCGTCACCGTACTTGCCTCTCCATCTGACATTGCAGCGCATGTCATGTACTTCGAAAAGTCGTCCTGGAATGTCAAAATATGCTTGTTACCTGATGAAGATTCCAGGAGAGGTCCCACCACGTCCATATACACCATTTCAAATACGCGACTAGGAGTGTCAGTCAATACCATGGGCATCGATGCCTTGCATGTGATCTTGTTACGCTGACATTTATCTCAATTCTTGTCATAGCGTTTGATAACCCTGTACATCCCTTTCCAAACAAACTGGCCGGCAATCTTGGCTGTAGTCTTCTTCGCTCCCATGCAACACTTCGAAGAGCCTGCGTCTACCTCTGGAAACTGCAGCTTTCCGATGTTCTGCTTTTAGTTTCTCTGGGTCTGGTGACGTACGATTTTCGATTTGCTTGTTTGAGCCAGCCATTGCTGCCACCAGTTAGCACCTCGAATCACGTGCACTTTCTTTACACTGGACGAGTACCTTCCATCAGTTACCAAGTGATCAATCTGGTTCTCTGCTTTCTGATCAGTAAACCCCCCAGATGGTCTTGTAGTTGCTTTGTTTTGTAATCTCATATCCTTTTCTCATACTGTTTTTTATCGCGACGAATTCTATCGGTCTCGTTTCGTTGCTGGAAGTGCTGTCATGTACTTTATATTGAATTTATCGACGGTTGTTTGAGAAAAATTATCCCTACCGATTTTGTCATTAAAATCACCTAGAAAAACCTTAATTGCAAGGCCTGGCCAGTGGTTATAACCTTCTTCTAGACACTCATAGAATATATCCTTAGTCTCAGATGCTGTCGCGTTGACCAGATAGCAATAAGTCCAGAGAGTTAATACAGCTGGACAAACTCGAATTCTGTCGATTTAGAAGGGTTTTGTATAGATACTCTATTCCGAGGATACATTTACAGCGAATTGAGAGAGCCGGCTTGAAGAGATGCAGGGCCTGTAAGGTGGACATCTAAACAATGGAATACTTTCTTCGGCATTTCCTCGAACGAGGACCTCAACATTTTCTAACATGCTATCAAACAATTTGTATAGAGATCCGAAACAGGTTAGGCTATAAAATGCATAAGTAATCATAAGCCACAGATATCAGATAGATGTCCTGATTTGATAAAATCATCCAATGTCGTATGGTCTAACATAATACTGTCAAATTCTAGTCTTTTAAACATAATACTGCCAGATTCTAGTCCTTTAAATCCAAATAAATAACACAATCGAAGTTATGTCATGTTCTGATTATATTCTTGAAATAATTTGTGCTAAATATTGATCAAAAACAACTAGATTTTCTAAAAACAATAAATTAAAAACATAAAAATGTTCAAAGGAGCACCAAGGCGTATACATGTTATTAAAATCCAAAATATTTAGTATCCGTCTTGGGCTTTACAATTAATGTTAATCATATGTCAACAGTGCATCTCACACCCAAACTAGTAATATTTGAAATAT
Source organism: Phaonia tiefii (assembly GCA_963931995.1). Classification (NCBI taxonomy): domain Eukaryota; kingdom Metazoa; phylum Arthropoda; class Insecta; order Diptera; family Muscidae; genus Phaonia; species Phaonia tiefii. The sequence goes on along the minus strand of OZ008369.1, from coordinate 273,533,156 downwards.
TTTATGTAAAATTATTATTAAATCGCCATTTTTCCTTAAATTACTCATAAACGTGTTCCAGATTCATACCAAATCAAAGTTGTTTATCCTCCTACACCTACAAAAAGCGAATTTTTGTATGCTAATCACTTAAGACAACAAAAGCCAATCAAAATGTAAATAAGTACAACATAATTGTCACCGTATACATGTATCCCTATACCCCGCAGCACAGCCAGAGAGAGTATGTATCCTTTATATCCTGCCGTATGCATCCTTGTGTGCACACTATTTCAATGTAGGCGATAGATTACACACTCATTCTGCATATCACAAATTCTAATGCACTGCGAATGACTAAGCAGAACATGGACAAAATGCATACAATGATGCCCTGGGCCAGAAAATTTTGGGATAGTAGTAGGAGTGTAATGTTAAGTTAGCCAAAAGCTACTTTGTGGCTTCCTAAATCTACAAAAGCAACCGACACACATTACCCAATACTACATGGAGCATTTGGAAACATTTTGAATTGACTAGGACACTAGACGGTAGCACCCGCGTCGGTCATAGTACTGGAGAAAGCTTGGTCCGTATGTGACATTGATGGTGGTTGAATAGGAGTTAAGGAACAACTTTGGTTGTGTTCATGAAGGAGGATGGGCTGGGTTATTTGGTGTTGGATAGTTTATCTATGTGGGTGTGTAGGAGGGCTTACGCTAAAGGATTATTTCGGCCAAGAGAGTGTGTGTCTATTTGGTCATATATTATAGCCTTTAGGGCTGTTTAAAATTTTTGCATAAACACTTAATACAAGACAAATACATACAAACGATTCACTGGTAACAGTCGGTGCGAAACGATCGAGTTGGTGTTTTCCCCCAAGTAATTTTACTGGTGTTCTATGTCGCTCTCTTATGTGAAGTCTTGTGTCAACCTCGAGTGCCTATTGAATTGATCCGACCTCTTTGTCTTATTCTTAATGACGATGTTTACCCAATACAATTATCAATCTGACCCATGTTCTCTTCCATGTCACTACTTTAGGTTAAGCTCAAAAAGAGCAGCTTTAGGTTGACAGAGAGGGGTATAAGCATTGGCACTTCGATTCATGCCCCATTCCAGGACATACACATAAGTCAGTAGATCACCCTGCTGTACGCTCAAGGTAGTTTCGGAAGTAACTTAGGTGATTGATAAAAATATCACGATACTAGATTCCTTGCTTATGAGAGCATACCGAAACGATTTCAGCAATAGTCCTCCAACTGGGAGATTAAGAGTCCAACACCTATCCGCTAATATAAGACCAAGTAAGGAGCATCACAGGGGTATATATTTGATATATATATTTATATTTGTTCCATGTCTATTTTACAATACAATAATAATAATCAGCATTCGTTGAACAAATATTGGTTTTATTTTTAAAATAAATCTTGTACATTTAGGAGACACCCCTAAACATTGAATCATTATTAAGGATGTTCCTCTAAAATGTATCCTTCCGAAAGCACTGAACTGATTACAAATTCCCAGAAACCCCACGAATTCATCGGCCCTGACGGCCTCATTTTCCGATGTCATCGTTTACCCACTTACCGCTTTTCATGGCTCGTTCATCAATACTACACGCAGAAAAATAACCGCCCCAGCAACATATTGCGGGAAACATGAACATGTTTGCAAGCATTGTTGTCATATACTGAAGATCTGATGCCCTTTAAATTCTTTGTGGTTTGTCTCGTTTTTGTTTGTAGCGGTTTTCATCAAACAAAGCTACATTTGGGTCTCACAAACTTATATTCTAGCCTATTAATCATTGTGTCTCAAACATGTTATATTGAATAGCAAACACATTGTATTTGGGTACAAGTATAGTATATTTGCGACAAGCTACACACACGTTATATTTGCATCCAAACAACAACAACATTCAGTTTTTTCAGCATCTAGGTTTACCTTCTTCTGCATTTTGTTCGTAGTAATTCTCATTATGTTTGCATTAATAAACATTCCTAACGAATCCAGTGTTTAATCCATTGTTCGTAGTAATTCTCATTATGTTTGCATTAATAAACATTCCTAACGAATCCACTGTTTAATCCATTGCGCACGATAGTGAATGTGTCAGCTGAGTGATTGTGCAACAAAGTTTTAGCATCATTGTTGGTGGTATGGCATGCAAGGAATGTTGTTGTGGATGTTGCTACGTGTGTAGCACAGTTGTTGCCTGTGCTAGGTATGTTTGTGTTATACACGGCACAAGTATGCCTGTATGTTGCACATGTAGTATGTAATTGTTGCTTGACATGCAAAAGAGTTTTAATTGAATTATTATTCGTTACACTGTCGCCCAATTCATTTCGCTTTGGTGGAAAGGCACTACACACTACATCGAGCTTGAGCTTGAGCTTAGGATAGCAGTACATAGAACACCATCACCTTTTACCTAAACATGTCATATATCCTGGGTTTCTTGTTGGATAAATTGAGAAATTTCACCCGCCTTTACACCAAAGGCAAACAAAACAACACAAAAATTTATTCAAAACTTTGCAATTGTCCTTTTTCTCCTGCTCCTGCTCCTGCTCTCTATTACAGTTTCACAACAGTTGTTATAGAACAACGAATGAAATTATCCTGTACAAAAACAAATCAAAAAAACAACTATACAAAAACAATTGTTAAAGTATAGTTAAACGCTTATTTTATGAGCGTGTAAACTTTTTCCTGTCAAGTTGTTAACAGCGTTGTTATCGATGTTGTCGGGGTCCTGTTGTTAGTTATCCTTTTGCTGGCTTTATGTGGGTGGCCAACACAAAGTCCCCTTTGGCCATTTGTCAAACAACGAACGTGAGTTTTCGTTGATTTTCATTGCATTTTTCGTAACGAATTTCGTAATTCTCTGTTTTATTATACTTTTTCGTTTGTTTAAAAGTTTTGAAGATTTTCAAATCAAATTATGTTAAATGGGAGAATTCTGGCAGGTTTGTTGGATTTTTTGTTTTATAAAATTGTATAAATTGCAAGTTTTGTTGTTTTGTTTTGTGTCGCATTTTAGAATTTGTAATTATTTATAAATATTCATAAATATTTTGCACTAAATGCATTTGTAATTCCATTACAGACTATCGGACGAAATTGTTAAATGTTTTAATTGAATGTCTAAACAAAGAGATACTATTTTTATTCAAATAAATGCAATAACTCAATTATCAATTGTTAGAGGTGGTAATTATGGGATAAAAGTCGTAATGCAATTTTTGCATTTTGTTTTAACAGTTTGTTTTGTTTCTAATTGACAAACTAACGTGGGGAATATACGATACATCACTTTAATGAAAATTAAATGAATTTAATATTTTGACGTAGAATACGTCTTACCTTATGGTATGAGGAGTCATGTCACGTTTTTATTGTTGTAATCTTTATTTCATTGAATTTGAGGAAACGGCTAGATGAATTTTTTTAAAATTTTTTTTGTAGGTAAATGAAGATGTTATCTTTCGTTTGATATACATTTCATATTGGTTGATATATTTCTAGTATTTTAATTTCTCAAATGAAAATTGTTTAAACACATACACTCAAACATATGTGTGGTGTTTGGTTGAGTGTTTTTGGTTGCTCAACATTGCTTAGGAACATGTATCTAGTAAAAAGTGAAACGAACAGCAAGCTAATGTTGCTTGGCAACATGTATCTAGTAAAAAGTGAAACAAAGAGTAAGCTAACGTAATAAAGCTTTTTTGCGAAAGCTTCAATAAAGCTGTTGTAACATTAATTTTGAATTGTAAAGCGTAAAGCTTTCACACAACGCTCGAATGCTAATGCGAAGACTCGATAAGGTAAACCTTTTTTAATATTAGGGCGGCCCTCTCAACATTCGCAGAACTTATTTCAATAAAAATATTAATTAAAATACATAAATTAAATTAAGTTTAAAAAAATTTAACACAATATTTTTTTTTTTAAACGGACTTGAATCAAATGCCGTTGGTAAATATAAAAATTACAGCAGACAGTTGTCCGAGGCCTTCGGCCACGGACTGTCCACCAAGAAAACTTCCCATTAAACAAAAAATTACAGCAGACAGTTGTCCGAGGCCTTCGGCCACGGACTGTCCCTGCAGGCTGTGTCAGAGACACGGCCATTAAGTTTAACGTAGAATACGCCATCCGATAAGACAGAAAACATATATAACAATAAATGATAAATAATATAAGCAAATGCATTTATTGTTATATATGTTTTCTGTCTTATCGGATGGCGTATTCTACGTTAAACTTAATGGCCGTGTCTCTGACACAGCCTGCAGGGACAGTCCGTGGCCGAAGGCCTCGGACAACTGTCTGCTGTATTTTTTTATTTTGATTGACGAGCGGGCTATTTTTTTGACTTTACCCAACTTCATTGTATCGACGGGTTGCCTCTATGAAGATGGGACTGTACTCACTAGTAACCAGGAATTTATTACAATCATTGCTGTCGATGCGTCGTGGCTGCTGACGAAATGAATTTTATGACGCCGGAGATCAATTAAAATTATAGAAACTCTGGAGTAAGGCAACCTCTAACTACGACACGTAATTTAGTGCCTAACCAGTTTGAAGTCTCACAGGCAGGGAACCTCTGGTTGGTAATTCTAACTATGTATTATGATAGCGGCTCCTTAGGCCGGGAATCGCTGGCTTGCATCGGGTAAAACGTAACTATCAAGGTCAATACCCAACAGCAGAGAATCTCCGGCTTGAACCGTGGGGAAATCTAGGTATCAAGGGAAAGACACCATACCCAGGGAATCTCTGAGTTAAACCAGAGGATAGGTTGTTAGTGGAAGGAAGGCTAGTTTCGGATAACTACACTGTCTTCTTTTGGAATTGGATATCACAAGCAGGGTGTATACTTCATTACTTAAGCCAAGTGTCCTCTAAAGAGTTTCTTCGGTAGAGTGTAGAGCGTAGACTGTAGAGAGTGTAGAATGTAGAGCGTAGAGTGTAGAGTGTAGAGCGTAGACTGTAGAGACTCTACACGCTGGAAAATCTGAATTTTTTCTTTTTTGGTTGCAAATGTAACGTGTGTTTGGAGCTTGTTGCAAATATAGTATACTTGTATCCAAATACATTGTGTTTGCTAATCAATAGTACGTGTTTGAGACACAATGATTCATATCTTATAATATATGTGTTTGTGCTCCAAATATAGCTTTGTTTGTGATACAAATACAGATATGTTTGATGCACTGTTTTTTTTACTTTTTTGTCGCAATAGAAGAGGAACAAAGATATATTGTTCTCAGCCTGAGTTAATGTTGTTATAGTTTACTGTATTATTCGTTATTCTTTCAGTCAGTGATTCATAAATATTCCTGAATGCGTGTGTAAATGAATTGAGTGTTTCTCACGTTGACTGATCTGTTGCGTTTTAGTTTCCTGCATTCGGTCGTCTATCGTTCGTTTGGGAGGAAACACACAAATGCTTCGACGTAAGTATAACGTCACCTAAAATGCCCAAACACGTAAACCTGTATTTTATTTAAAATTTTAAAGGAGACGCAAAAAACCTTATAAAATCAAAAATATTTTATTTTTAAACTCGTTTTTTTACAGTTTAGTTTGGAATTTAGTTTAATCACTCAGGTGACAATATGGATGTTTGGGATGAAACACGCATATGGCTCCACGGAAAAGAATTTATCTCTGGAAACTAACATTATAATGTTTGCATTTAAATATAAGTGAGTTTGGTGATTTCAAACATATGAATATTTGGAGCCTGTTTCAAACATATACATGTTTCCTGCCGAATGTGTTTGAGAGAATATGTTACAGAGGCGGTTTTTTTTTCAGCGTGTACCTGTTGTATGCACCACAGCGTGACTCTACCTACCACTCTACTGCTCTACGTACAGTCGCTATAGAGAAATTTTTAGTAGAGCTCTACCATGCGCTCTACAGACTGTATACACTGTATACACTACAGTAGAGTCGTATGATAGAGCGCAGCTGCCGCAATGGCCGCTATCGATTTTGACACTTTAGGTTTGTTTCTTTCTCTCATGAACAGGCATATTTAGACAAACATATAGACAACAACGATTTAATTTTCAGAATATAGAAGCAGAGCATTATTTTATTTGAACGAAAATCGGAACGCAAATGAAGAAAAATGTGAATAATCTTTCACCAGAAGTGTCATTCAATTGAAATAGTGCAAAATTTGAATGTAAATATAAAAAGACCGTTTCCCATTACATCCCATGAAGGGATTGGAGGGAGCTTCTCACAACCGATGAGCTGTGCAATTTCTAATTTTTCACTCACTGATTGGGACCTACACTTTTACACCGGTTCCGAAGTGCACGATAGTGTCGCCATCACTAACCGATGTGGCCGTCGTCGATCGAAATGTAAGGTGGTCAGAGCGGGGATCGTGCCCACGTTCTCATGTACAAGAGCCGCGCACATTAGCCATTGCACCACCGGCGGTCATTCAGTTGATGTAATAGAAAATTTGAATGTAAATACGTTCGAATACACAAAGAGCTCGACTGAAGAGAGAAGAAACTTTGAAATAGTTTTGATAGAGCGTAGAGCATATGGGCATTTCCACAGAAAGGTCCACCTTTTGTCACATGTGGTCACCCTCGTTAATTGCTTATATTTTAGGACCAGTTAATTTGATTGTTTGCTCATCTGTTACTAAATATAGAGCTTCTTACATTCTGTATTTAGTAAATGAATAGAAAACAATCGAACCTCATGGTGCTAAAACAACAACAATTTACGATGGTGACGTGATGTGATGTGACATAGGGTGGCACTTTCTGTGGAAATGCCCATATGTAGAGCTCTACCACACACACAAAACTAGTGTAAATACTGTAGAGTTTTTTTGGCCGACAGAACTATCGCGTAGAATTAGTAGTGAGCTCATGTAGAGGGCTCTACACGGTGTCTACACATCTCTACGCGAGATTTTGCTCTAGGTCTTACGCCAAAAACCTCTATAGTGGACTCTTGGCTTTAGACTACTTTGCCTCATTAATGTCTGCAGACCAAATCGCCCCAAGTACGAAGTTGATCTGCCTTTAATAAAGGGTGTGCCATGTAAAATTCGAAATTTGAACCCGCGGTTATTTCGAAGCAGATGACCAATTAGTGATAGATTGCTAGTTAAGGGTTATAAATTTATGAAATGGGTCTCCTTACGCTCGAAGAAATTTGGGAAATATTTAAAAGTTTCTTCCAAAGTTCCAAATCTGGAGATGAGAATTTTTACCGAAAAATCCGCTTTCCGATAAAGTTCACTTTCACCTCGGGCGCTGCGTTAACAAACAAAATTGCTGGTGACGGGGCCCATTTTTGTTCGACAATGAGCAAGGAGCCACCGTTAACGCCAATGGCGAGCGTTACCGTGCCATGCTCACCGAGTTTTTCCCCCAAAAGTTTAAAAGGATGACATGGACCAAAAACGATGTACAAGTAGACAGTCAAAATTTCTGTTCACCCGAATGCCAACTAACGAAACGAGTGAAACCCTAGCCATTCTCTGCTCCCTCTCTCTCTCTGTCTTACTCTCTTCATTGAATATTTCAATACACGAGCAGCTTTTTGATAGTTTTATTGTATATAGTTACACAAACTCCAACCATGTTGAACTAAAATTACATAAACTATGCACAAATTATGAAATAATCAAGATATGATGCGAGAGAGAAATGCGTTTGAGTGAATTGCTACCACTTTTTGGTTCTCTTTTACCAGGGTTGCCAAATTGCGCACATCTTCTGGTCGTCTAATTATTGATCGTCTTTGCATAGACGATATATGGTTTCGATAAGATGGCGCTACGTGCAACGCAGCCAACGTTAACATAGATCTTTTGCGCAATGTGTTCGAAAATCGCATAATCAGCCGAAATTCAGAAGTCCATTGGAGGCCCCCGCAGCTGCGATTTGAACCCGTTAGACTATTAACTCTAGGGCGCCGTATACCATAACTATTACCCAAAAAATCCAGAGTTAATTGAGATCTTAAAACTCGAAATAGACGCTGTCGTTCAAGAGATAGAAGACCAAACAATCGAATATGTGCTGAAAATATTGGGTAGATCGAATGAGGTACTGTAAACCAAGTCGTGCAAGCCATTTGAACAATGTTATGTTTCACTCATAATTGTCAATGATGATTGTCTTACCAATAAAATCCTAATTTTGAAAAAAATACTATTAATACTCGTATTTTGTTTAAGCGAAATTAAATTCCAAATTTTACATGTCCCCCCACCTTCAGTAGCTGGTAGCAGATTTTATCCGCCACCGCTGTGATAGTACATATCATAGATAAAGGAAATAAGTAGATATCCCACAGGCGTTGTCAAGTACTGCCACTAGGTGCTGTGTTGTCGTTTTGTAACTTTCATTGACGTTTCTCATAACATTCACTGGCGTTTATTCAATAGTGTGGGACATTTTTTCAATACAAAAATAGAATCATTTTCCAACAACTAATTTAGATTTTTTCATGTCGATTCTATCTTTTTGTTTACTCTTATTGTTGGTGTTCGTTTCTGATGAATTTGAGAGCAACGGACCACAAAACAACAAAATCCCTATTGATGTTGCCTACCACACCTATTGTTAGCACCTGTTCTAAATACATCTTGCAAGGTATATTTTGTTTGGGATCAAACGTTGTAATTATTGCATCCAGCTCCATCTAGAAAACATCCCATTGAACAAGAAATTTCCCAAGGCGTGTGCGATATCTAGTTAATTCCTTTATCTATGGTACATATTATAGCAGCCGATAGTCAGCTGTCGATGATTCTGTATTGCTGCTATTGCCCGCCAGATAGCGTGTTTGCAATATCTTTGCCAGTGAATCGAACAGATAGCGTGATCATTTATGTGTTCTTATTGCTTTCCAGAATGTAAAGATGCGGTGGAAACGAACGAGCGACTTCCGCCTTCACATCATACAAATCCGATGTATATTTGAATCCGCGTTGATTTTATTCACAGTAAGATATATTGCGCCTCCTTCGAAATATTGCTCCATTTATGTTATGTGTATTATGATGTCAGTCTCAGAAGTTACCACAACCACATTAGAGGTTGTCGCAAAAGAATTAGAGGCTGTCACAGCCGAATTCGAGATTGCCACACCAGCATGTGCCACAAACGAATATAAGGTTATCACAACCGAATTAGAGGTTGTCACAACCGCATTAGAGGTTATCACAAACGAATAAGAGGCTGGCACAGCCGAATTAGAGGTTGCCACAAACGAATCAAAGTTTGTTACAACCTAATTGGAGGTCATAACAACCGAATTAGAGGTTGCCACAAAGGAATCAGAGGTTGTTACAACCGAATTAAAGGTCATAGCTACCGAATTAGAGGTTATCACAACCGAACTAAAGGTCTTTGCAACTGCATTAGAGGATATCATATAGGAGTTTAAAGGTCCTATCTAGTATGTTTGGAACATGCATATACTTACGTGCAAGAATTGTTTTCATGAATTGAAGTTCCGCTGCATTTTTGTTTCTTTATTGTCTATCACGTTTTTATCTTCAGCAGTTTTCAACAAACAAAACCATATTTGGGTCTCAAAATAATATATTATAAAGTATTAATCATTGTGTCTCTAATATGCTGTATTGAATGCAAAAGTTATGTGTTTGGACACAAGTATTATATATTTGCGTCAAGATACAAATACGTTAAATTTGAGTCCGAGCAACAATAAAATTCTGATTTCTCAGCGCCCAGAGAATAATTTCTTAATATTGTGCATGATGTGGAATTTTTGATTTACAATTCAAATTCTTAAACTCTAACTTCTATAATTTCGTTGTAGCAGTGACACACGGATTCGACATCCGAAGTCAGAGTTAATGCCAGGATCAGTCACTGTTGCGTTTCTCTACAAGTTGCCAGTCAATGTCTGAGCATTTGAATAATTTTGTTTCTGGAATAAAAGGTAAGGGTTGATTCTTAATATACACATCAATTTGGGTTTAGTTGCACGAGTGACTTAAAAGCCTCTCGAACATCTTCTTTTTCATTCATCAGGTTGCATCTCTTTAAAGCATCACCAATTGCCTACCGTCTTTAAGCCCGATCACATTGCATTACCATTCTATTGTTTGGGGCCGGATTACCTTGGTTATTGTTGAAAATTTAAATCAGCAACACTTTTGTAAAGCATCTCTAAGCCTCTCTTAATATAGGAAATCCTTTAATTGCTTTAGCTCAATTTTTATCTCCTCATCCTGTTTAGTAAATCCGGCCAAAAACAAAATGAAAGCAATTAAAGCACTAAACCCCTGGGATAAGTACAAGTATATATTTGTTATTCCTTTGGAATTGAACAGGTAAAATCAGTGACCAACGATTAACATTTCAACTGCAACTGCCGTGTTATCATTGAAACCACCTCAGACACAGTGTTGTATTTGACTTTTATTCCACACAAATCCACTCGAAACACCAAATGATAAACTCTCCCACACCCCAATCCGATTTGACTTCGTAAACTCTCATAGAATGTGACAGTGACACTTTATTTGCGTGACATTCGAATATATCTGCGGTCTAACATTTGTGGCAAAAACTTTTGTTGTGGTTTTTACATACCTCGTCCTGTTGTTTGCCGTTGTTTTTTTTTTGTTTTGCTGCTGTTATTATTGTTTTATTGCAGTCCCCTCAGCTGAGGCAGAGGAACAATTGCTTTGGAACAGGACATTGGCAGTTGTTGGTGCCACCAGCCTCAACACCAACACCACCACCACCACCACCACCGCTACCACTATCCTTACCACCAATAGCTACAATACAATAGTTGCAACATTGCCACAAAATAGTAGAAAATGTAAACTTATTTATTACTGACACTATCTCAATTGTTTTGCTTTTGGAGTCCTGGAATAGGACATGGATCCATTTAATGTCCATTCACATAGAATGACATAGTTGGCTTTCATATGCAAATGTGTAAGAGCCCAAAAAAACACACACACACCATAACCTCCTGGAAGAAAGGAACATGTGTAAAAGGAAATTGTAAACAAAATTGCCTGGATCAAGGCATAGCAAAGGGGTAGCATTAATTCTAGCTGGTACACAAAGACCTATCATGAACCCTTTTCCAGGAGCAACATTAAAAACAAAATGTTGGTTAACATACCGAATGTTGCTGAAAATGTTGCTAAGCCTATTTTTAAACAAATTTTGATAAGGCAACTACGAATAATTTACAAGAGAGCTCTTAAATAAATTGTTGTTATACATCAACTTTCCTAAGCAATTTCCCTTAACAATTTTCATCACCAATTTTTGTTTAGCTACTTTTTGTTTGGAAACGTTGGTTTAGCAACTTTAGTTTTACAACTTTTAATTTAGGAAAGTTGATAAAGCAAAATTTTGGAAAGTTGCTAAATGAACTTTTCAAACGCAAATTTTTTAAACCAACTTTTTTAAAACCATATTTTATAAACGAAAAGTTTCTAAACCAAATTTTCTAAATGAAAACATGCTAAACCACCTTTTTTAGACCCTCTTTTCAATAGGAAAGTTCCCCAAACAAAAACTAACCAAACCAAGTTTTCTATACAAAAATTTGATAAACCGCCTTATCTACACGCAAAATTATCAAATCACTCGTCCTAAATACAATGTTCCTAAGCCAACTTTTCTAAATTTAAAGTTGCTAACCCAACTTTTGTAAATGTAAAGTTGCTAAACAAATGTACATAAACCCAAAGATGCTAACCCAACTTTGCTACATGCAATATTGCTTACTCAACTTTTCTTTACAGAAAAGTTGCCAAACTACTTGTCTAAACAAAATGTTGATAAACCAACTTTTCTAAACAGAAACTCGCAAAATAAACTTTTTTAAACCAAATGTTGCTAAACCAATTTTTATAAAGAACAAGTTGTCAACTAAACCTTTCTGAAGGCAAAGTTGATCAGCCAACTTTTCATTTCTTTTATTTAGTCTCTACGAAAAGTTTCGAATCAAACTTTCTACACGAAAAGTTGCTAAACAAACTTTCTACTCGAAAAGTTGCTAAACAAACTTTCTATACGAAAAGCTGCCAAACAAACTTTTCTATATGAAAAGTTGTCAACCCAACTTTTGTATGCGAAAAGTTGTCAACCCAACTTTTCTATACGAAAAGTTACCAAATCAACAAAAAGTTGCCAACCAACGTTCCTATACGAAAGGTAACAAACAAACTTTTCTATACGAAAACTTGCCAAACCAAGTTTTCTAAACAGAATCTAGCAGTATAATCGTTTCTAACACAAATGTTGCTGCACCAACTTTTGTAAAGAAAAAGTTGCTAAACTCTTCTAAACGCAAATTTCTTCAACCAACTTTTGTAAACGTCAAGTTTCTACACAAATCTCTCTAAACAGAAAGTTGCTAACCCAACTTTTCTTATCACAAAGTTGCTAACACAACTTTTATAAACGCAAAGTTTCCATTCAACTCTTCTAAACTAAAAGTTGGTAAACTAACTTTTCTAAACAAAATGTTGATAAACCAACTTTTTTAAACACAAAGTTGGAAAATAAGCTTTTCTAAACGAAATGTTGATAAACCAAATTTTCTTAAGGAAAAGTTGCTAAACAAATTTTACTAAACGCAGAGTTGATAAGCCAACTTTAGTAAAAAAGATCAGCAATCCAACTTTTCAATACGGAAAGTTTTCAAACCAAATTTTCTATACGAAAAGTTGCCAACCTAACCTTTCAAAACGCAAAGTTGCTAACCCAACTATTGTAAACGCAAATTTGCTCAACCAAAAAGTTTCTATACAAATGTTTCTAAACACAAAGTTTCTAACCCAACTTTTCTTATCACAAAGTTGCTAACACAACTTTTATAAACGCAAAGTTTCCAAACCAATTGTTCTAAACTAAAAGTTGCTAAATCAATTTTTCTAAAAAAATTTTGTTAAACAAAATGTTGCTAAACAAACAAAAACAGAAAGTTGCACAACAAGCGCTTCAAAACGAAATGTTGCTAACCCAACTTTTGTTAAGGGAAAGTTGCAAACCAAACCTTTCTAAATGCAAAGTTGCTAACCCAACTTTTCTAAACGCAAAGTTGCTCAACAAACTTTTGCAACCGTAAAGTAGCTAAACAAGTGTTTCTAAACGCAAAGTTACGAACAACACTTTTCTATTCGCAAATCTGCTAACACAATTTTTCTAAACTCAAACTTTCCAAACCAACTGTTCCAAACGAAACCTTGTTAAACCAACTGCTGTAAACAAAATGTTGATGAACAGACTTTTCTAAACAGAAAGTTGCAAAACAAGATTTGTTAAACGATGAGCCAACTTTTGTAAAGAAAAAGTTGCCAAACAAAATTCAGTACACGCAAAGTTGCTAAACCATTTTGTAAAAGAAAAGTTAGCAATCTAAGTTTTCCATATGAAAAGTTTGTAAAACAAATACGATAAGGTGTTAATCGCACTTTTCTATACGAAAAGTTGCTAAGCCCAATTTCTTATACGCAAAGTTGCTAAACCAATTTTCCGTTAAGAAAAGTTGCTAAACCGATTTTCCTTTAAGAAAAGTTGCTAAACCAACTTTTCTAAATGTTGCTTCTAAACGAAAAGTTGCTAAACTAACTTTTATAAATGAAAAGTCGACACACCAACTCTCTTAGACGAAGAAAAGTTGACAGAATATCTCTTTCAAACTAAGAAACATCGCCAAATCAAATTTTCCTTTAATGTAACATATCGTTTACAATATTTAATATTACTATTTTTGTGATCTCTGCCTTCTGAACTATTAAAACTGCTTGTCAAAGTTGAGCCCACCCTCAGGAGGAAAAAAGTTTCAGGCAATTGGACTATAAAAACAGGACAGAAACAACCACATACTTGTATAACAGAAAAACTAGATTGTGGGTTAAAATGCAATTTATTTTTATGGTCAAAACTAACAATCAAACATGACATTTGTGAATGAAATGAATTGTCAGAGAGAGACGGAATGAGCAATTGCAACATCATAAATATTTAAAAAAAAAAGCAAAATTAACAAAATTGTTTACATTAAAAGTATTTGAAGCCGCCATTGAAATCTCAACTTAAATGTTATTAAAAATTATAGGATTAAGCATAATGACTGTTCTTAAAAATGGCAAAAATAATTATTGTCTCTGCTTAATATCCTGACATTTACTGGTTGGTTGCCGTCCTCCTGTCAACATCATCATCATCCATGCAACCAAAGTACGTCCTTTTACAGTCTCTGATATAAAGTCATTTTTCCGACCGCCTATTGAGGTGATTCTGTCGTCTGCTTAGCAATTAAATGCCATCGGAGCGTTTAAAGTCGCATTCAACAAAAAGCCGACAATCATCAGGTAATTGCTGCAACAATTTACAGCTGCAACAAATGATAATTGCCAGCAACAACCGGAGTAACGAGATTCCTTAGCAAAAGCCATTTAAAGGAAATGGTAACTGGAAAATAACTTTAAAGTGCCAATTACTTCAAATTCAAAACCTAACAACATCGAGCAGCCAAAGCTAAAAGGTACCTAAAGTTTGCAAAAAGAAATTTCACGTCAAAGAATACGGAAGGAGAAAAGGAATTATTTCAGGTTTCTAGTTTTAATGATGCGACCAAAGTCTATTTTAACTAAGAAACTGTAGTTTGTCTTGATAAATGTTTGGTCACATTGTTGAGGAGAAAAGTTGGTCTAGAGTCGTTCTGTAACTACAAACTCGGATAAGCAATATTTTATAAGGACTGGTGGTTTTAGCAACATTACGTGAAGAATACTAGTTTCAGCAACTTCTTGAGGAACAAATTTGGTACAAGAACTTTTTGTATAGAAACATTTGTTTAGCAACTTTTCGTACGAAAACTTCGATTAGCAGCCTTTCGTTTGATGTAACTTTTCGTGCAGAATAGTTTACATAGCAACTTTTCTTAGAGATCAGTCAGATTAGCAACTTTTTTTTTTGCAAATAAAGGGTTTTTCAATAAGAGCGCTACAAAAGTTTTTTTAAATAAAACAAAACCGGTTTTAGATATCAATGAAATTCTTTATTCCTGTGAAAGTACGTTCGATGCCACTATGTATGGAACTCGATTTCTTTTGCATGGCCACCACGGGCACGCTTGCAGAAGTCCAGACGCTGAACCCAATTTTCGACGGTTTTCAAGCATAAATCGGCCGATACTGCTGCAATTTCACGTTCCATATTCGTACGAAGTTCATCAATCGTCGCTGGCTTGTTGGCATAGACCATAGACTTGACGTAGCCCCACAGGAAATAATCTAACGGCGTCAAATCGCACGACCGAGGCGGCCAATCGACTGGGCCATTTCGTGAGATAACACGTTCACCAAACTTGGTTTCCAATAAATTGATTGTGGAATTCGCTGTGTGGCTTGTGGCGCCGTCCTGTTGGAACCACATGCCGGCCAGGTCCATATTATCCAATTGGGGCCAAAAATATTCGGCTATCATTGAGCGGTAGCGATTCGCAATCACAGTAATGTGCCGGTCTTGATCATCACGGAAGAAGTACGGCCCAATGACGCCGCCGGCCCATAAACCGCACCAAACCGTAATTTTTTCGGGATGCAATGATGACTCATGGATTACGTGTGGATTGCTGTCTGACCAATAACGCATATTTTGCTTGTTGACGAAACCATTCAGCCAGAAATGAGCCTCATCGCTGATTGTTGAGGCCTCTTAAAGTTGAGGCCACTGACTCCTAATTTCAGTAGTAAATTTTAATAATTTCGACTCGTTGTTGGCTCGTATATCTTTCCATGATGAAATGGCAAACCTTACTGAAGAGAAATGTCAAAAGAGCGGGAGAAAATATGGCGTCGCTTGCTGTCCCTATCGATTTACTTTTGTAGCGTCTCTGTTGAAAACCCCTATATATGAAAAATTTTATCAATATTTCGTATAGAAAAGATGGAATATCAACTTATTGTTAAGATTTTTAGCAACATTTCTTTCAGGAAAGTAGGTTTAGCAAATTTTTTTTAAGAAAGTTTGTTCGGAAACTTTCCGTAGAGAATAGTATGTTTGGAAACTTTTTAGAAATTTGTTTAGAAGCTTTTCGTGTGGCCGTCGGTGGCGCAATGGTTAGTGTGCACGGCTCGCTCTCCCCAATCCTTTCATGGGATGAAATGGGAACCATGTTGTTGTTGTTAGAAGCTCTTCGTAGGAAAGGATACGCAACAATTTGTTTCTCAACGTTACGTATGGAATAGTTGGTTTAGCACTTTGTCGTTTAGACAAATTGGTTTGGCAACATGTTGTTCTGTAAAGTTAGTTTATCAACTTATCGCTTAAAAATTTGGTTTATAAACTTGTTGATTAAAAAATTTAGTTTAGCAGCTTTTAGATTATAAAGGTTGGTTTAACAAATTTAGATTTAGAATAGTTGGTTCAATACATTTTAGTTTAGAATAGCCGTTTTAGCAACCTGTCGTTTAGGAATATTGGTTTGGCAACATTTGGTTTACAGAAGTTGGTTTAGCAACTTTTTGTTTATAAAGGTGAGTTCAGCAACTTGCCGTTTACGGAAGTTATTTTAGAAACTTTACGTTTAGCAAAGAAGAGTTAACAACTTTTAGTTTAGCAAAGTTTGTTCATCACCTTTCCGTTTAGAAGTGTTGGTTTAGCAACTTTCCGTTTGGCAAAGTTGGTTTAGCAACTTGTCCAAAAGAAACGTTAGTTTAGCAACATTTCGTTCATAATCTAGCATATTTCCATTTAGAAGAGTTGATTTATAAACTTTACGCTTAGAAAAGTTGCTTTCCCAATTTTACGTAGCGAAAAGATTGCTTAGCTACATTTCTTAGGCAAAAGCTTGTTTGGCAACTTTTTGTATGAAAAGTTGGTTTTGCAACTGTTTATTTAGCAAAGTTGGCTGACCAACTTTTGTTTAGATACTTTGGTTTAGCAACTTTCGTTGAATTGGATTTGCAACTTTTTGTTGAGATATATTAGTTTAGCAACATTTTGTACAGACAATTTGGTTTATAACAATTTCGGTCAGAAAAGTGTGTTAGGCAACTTTTTGGTTAGATATATTGGTTTTCCAACTTTTCGTTTAGAAAAGTTTATTTGTAACTTTTTGCTTAGAAAAGTTTGTGTAGCAACTTTTTGTGTAGACATTTTGGTTTAGCAACTTTACATTGACAATCAATGGATTTCCAACTTTATGTTTAGAAATATTAGTTTAGCAACATTTTGTACAGAAATTTTGGTTTATAAACATTTCGTTGAGAAATGTGTTTTAGCAACTTTTTGGTTAGATATATTGATTTTGTAACTTTTCGTTAAGAAAAGTTTATTTGTCAACTTTTTGCTTAGAAAAGTTTGTTTAGCAACTTTTTGTTTAGACATTCTGGTTTAGCAACTTTACATTGAGAAACATTGGATTTCCAACTTTATGTTTAGAAAGATTAGTTTAGCAACATTTTGTACAGAAAATTTGGTTTATAAACATTTCGTTCAGAAAAGTTTGTTCAGCAATTTTTGGTTAGATATATTGGTTTTACAACTTTTCGTTTAGAAAAGTTTATTTGTAACTTTTTGCTTAGAAAAGTTTGTTTAGCAACTTTTTGTTTAGGCATTCTGGTTTAGCAACTTTACATTGAGATACGTTGGATTTCTAACTTTATGTTTAGATATGTTAGTTTAGCAACATTTTGTTGAGAATAGTTCTAGCAACTTGTCGATTAGAAAAGTCCCATTGCAACTTTTCGTTTAGAAAAGTTCGCTTTGCAATTTTTCGTTTAGAAAAGTTAGTTTGCAACTTTCTGTTTTGAAAAGTTGAGCTGTCGCTTAGACAATTTTGTTAAGTAACTCTCCGCTTAGAATAGTCGGTTTGGCATCTATCCGTTTACGAAATTTGGTTTAGCAATTTTTCGCTTATACAAGTAGGTTTTGCAATTTTTCGTTTAGTTTGCAACATTTCATTTAGATAAGTTGTCGTTGCAACTTATCGTTGACATAAGTTTGGTTAGCAACTTTTTGTTTAGATAACCAATATATCTTTCGTTTAGAAATATTGGTTTAGCAACTTTTCATTTAGAAAAGTTGGTTTATCAACTCTTTAATTACAAAACTTTCGTTTAGAAAAGTTGACTTGGCAATTTTCTGTTAAGAAAATATGGTTTACAACATTTCGCATTTCGAAATTGTGGTTTAGCAACTTTTTGTTGAGAAAATGTGGCTTAGCAACTTCTTAAAGCAAATATTTTTATGTATCAACTTTTGCTAGAGTGAGGTTGGTTTAGCAACTTTTCGTATACAAAATTATAGTTCTTGCATTCAAGTTCTGTGCCATTTAAACCACTGTCTCTCCATTTATAGCCTATTAAGATCTCACACATTTAAAGTAAATGTCCTTCTCTCTCTCTTTGATTCCTGTCATTTCATATGGTACTACGTCTTAGCCCACCACAAAATGTCAGTTCATTTCTAGATCATTTAGAAATGTATATATATGAGTATATTCATCTTTTCAAAGTGAAAAGAATAGAAAACACTTAAATAAGAAAATGGGCTTCTTTTTGAACTTTCAAATAGAAAAAAGGACATTTCCTTTTTATTATCAAGGGAATTATTAAAGTGGACAAAAAAATATATAATCGAGAAAAAAGACATAATTTCAAAGAAAGAAACCCAGACAAATTAAAAGAAAAATACTAGAGAAAAACAAAACGAATGTCTTCACCGACTACCAAATGGTGTTTCCGTTTTTCTTAAGAGCTGAAATATCCTGGGTGTTCCTTTTTTTGCGAAGGTGTGGCTGCTGAGTTCCAGAGAGTGTGTAATAGTAAATTGTTTCGGCTAAATGCATCATTGAATTTACAACATTGCTGCTGTGGCAGCCAGGCAGGCAGAAGGCAGCATCATCATTACCAGCATCATTAAATCCGGGGCTCCTTACAGGTTAGGGTGGAGCATGCCAAGTTTTAGTGGCACAAGGGACAAAGTGTTGCATGTTGTATATTTCGTGTGCCATGTTACATTTGACTTGTGTCAAAGCCACTTCAATTAAAAGACTTTCACCCAAAAAAAAAAAAACTAAAAACATTTCCGGTGGCTCTTCAAAGTCCTTTTGCTATCTGGTATATTTATATGGGTGTGTGTAAGTGCCCAATTGTCTGTGTTTTCGTTTAGTCATCACATCCTCTTCCTTTTTCTTCGGCGGTTGTATTGGTGAGTATAAGTGTTTATTTTTTTTACAGAAATCACTTCCAATTTTGTCTTTGTGTACCAAAATTGCTTTGATATTTTCCAACAGAAAAACATAATTTTCTATTTCCCGTGATTCATAAAAACCATTTGCACTTGTTTTTGTTCGAATTTTATGCTACAACACATGAGTATCTTTACGGACAATGTGACTTCCGTTTCCGTTTGAGTCAATTGTTACAAAATTTCTTTTGATTACTTTTGAAAAGGTTCAGCGATTTTTCTGTGTCATATTGTACATTTAAGCTAAGATTTTTGTGTCAAAAGTAACCAACAATTTTCTGTACAATAATGCACTAGACCAAGTTTTCTGTAAAGATTATTAATATAATAGTTCTAGCTTCTCTAATAGTTAAGCAACGCTCAAGACCTAACTGCCCCAAAACATTTACCTCTAGGCTAGTCTTAGAATTATTTAATGCCCTTCAGCTCTTTCCTATTCAGAAAAACGTAATCTTATGCTGAAGTAGATCTTAGGAAATATTTTAACTCATGTAAAGCATACAAAATTTTTGAAATTTTTGGTTGCATTCCCCTCCTAAAAACTAACAGCCTAAGCAGAAACGTTTCAGGATATAACAAATTGAATCGGATTCTAACGATAATAATATTAGGTCTTTGAAAGTATGAGAGCCGTATAAGTAATGCTAATAGGAATGTGCTGTGCGTATGATTAATATTAATAGATTTCATTAAGTAAATGTTAATTTCAACCGTAACAGATTTTGGTCGATCAATAGAATTAAAAATATTTAAAGAATATTATATGATCCATCAGTGATGCCATCGAATTAAGGGAAAGATACTCCAATTTATTTAATTTTTCCTAAGTTTCAGGCATATTTTTCTACACTTGGATAAAAATATTGAACTCCATCAGAGATGATTTTTATTTCTTTGCTGGTTCTTTTTTATTTTGTTATTCAAGCTCAAGACCATTTTCTATCTCTACCAATAGAGATATAGTTTCTTATAAAAGAAGTTTTGGAAAATGCCTCCTCAAGCTGGAGGATGGATTTTACTTAAGTTTGGTGAAAACTAATCTGCTTATAAGTGTTTATAAAGTCCAAACGATATTGGTATTTGTAAATGTTTGAATCAATTCTCATTACGTTCAGTTTTATTTGTTGAAAGATTTTCTCAAATTCGCTTGAATGTAGGCAGGTTAGGTTAGGTTACGAGTACATTATGGGGAAGTGTGAATGTAAATGAAAGGAAGGCACTTCTGGTGTAAATTGTGTTTACTAACCTTTATGTTTGTTACAACGGCATTGAACCCACATTTCGTACCAAGGATAGAGAATAGATCCTTGATATAACGAGACTGTCAAGTGAGCATTCATTTTCCGCACATCTTTATATAGAGTTTTCACTCTAGTATAACATCGTCGCTTTGGCGGTTCCACAAAGCATTCGTATAACAAGCTGGACCAAGTACAAATAAAGTTTGAATACCTTCATTAATGCATTATGCGTGCTAATACTACAAAAGTAAATTAAGACGCTGCAAATCCTGAGAAGCTCTTCCCAGACACATTACAATAAGTTTAACACGTCAAGGACTGAGCGAGACTCAAAGGCGTGCCAATTAAAACTCAAAGAATATAAAAGAGACTTAAGATTTTCATTGACTCTTGCTTCTGTTACGTCAATTTGAATCATTAGGTATCACTGCCGGGCAACTTGTCCTTAGACGAATAGTCAGATTCCCAGACCACTCACGCCGTCTCTTACATTTTTAAAAAAAGTCTTTAAAACATTTCACATAGAGAATGCTCACATAGAGAATGTATCTGACACATCCAGACTGCGCCAAGTCCTCTCGACGTCTGGGATATCTATAGCCATAAAGGGCGGGGAACGAAAACAGTTGGAATCGTTAGGTCTCCTTGTCAGACAACATGTCCTTAGACCAATAGTCAAATTCTTAGCCCACTCATGCCGTCTCGTACGTTACGGTACACATCGTGACTAATGAAGAACACTACAATTGCACTACATTGAAGCCCTACAAATCACCTGTCTCCGGCAGCATAAGCCCACAGAAAAATTAAGTAGAGACCACCGAATTAGCTGCAACAGAATTTAGAGGTTACCACAAACGAATTCAGAGGTTGCCACAAACGAATTTAGTATTTGTCACAACTACAGCAGAGATAATCACAATCGAATTAGAGTTTGCCACAACCGAATAAGAGGTTGTCAAAACTGCAATAGAAGTTATCACAGCCAATTTAGTGATTGTCACAACCAACTAAGTGTTTGTCCCAACCAAATGACAGGTTGTCATAACCGTATTAGCGATTAAAATATATACAATTATGTTGAATGAAACGAATTGAAAATAAATTCGGTTGTACCAACAGAATTCATGGGAAATTCGGTTGCACCAGCCTTATTTGACATAAATGCGGTTTTTGCAACGGAATTAAAGAAAAATCCGGTTGCTGCAACTGTCATAAATCCAAATTAGGTTGGTGAGACCGAATAAATACCAAACTCAATGTTTACAATCGAAATGGTGC
Organism: Phaonia tiefii; assembly: GCA_963931995.1. Taxonomy (NCBI): domain Eukaryota; kingdom Metazoa; phylum Arthropoda; class Insecta; order Diptera; family Muscidae; genus Phaonia; species Phaonia tiefii. The sequence goes on along the minus strand of OZ008369.1, from coordinate 273,511,363 downwards.
CACATTCCGTTATTGCAATCGAATCGGTTGTTGTAATGATTGTCACAACCAAATTAGAAGTTGTCCCAACCAAACTAGAAGTTGTCCAAACCAAATTAGAGGTTGTCGCAACCGCATTAACGATTAAAATATATAGAATTAGGTCGAATTAAACAAATTGAAAATACATTCGGATGTACCAACAAAATTCATGAGAAATTCAGTTGCAACAACTTTATGTTTCATAAATGCGGTTGCTGCAACGGAATTAACGCAAAATATGGCTGGTGCAACTGAAGTAAAATTCAGTTGTTGCGACCGAATTGATACCAAATTCAATAGTTACAATCGAATTGGTGCAACTTCGGTTATTATAATCGAATGGTTATTGTAATGATTGTCACAATCGAATTAGAGGTTATCCCAAACAAATTAGAGATTGTCACAACCGCATTAGAGGTTAGAATATATAGAATTATGTTGTATTAACCAAATTGGAAATTAATACAGTTGTACCAACAGAATTCATGGAAAATTCGGTTGCATCAACCTTATTTTTCATAAATGCGGTGGTTGTAACGGAATTAACGCAATATCTGGTTGCTGCAACTGACTTAAATCCAAATTCGGTTGTTGCGACCGAGTTCATACCAAATTCGGTTACTGTAACCGAATTGATACCAAATTCAGTTGTTACAACAGAATTGATTCCAAATTCAATTGTTGGAAAAAAAATTATATATATGGGGGGAATCCAAAGTGGAATTCATTCCAAAGGAGGGGAAATCATCACGTGTTTGCCTAAAATACTTGAGTCCAACTAAACCCCTCCCTTTTCCTTCAAAAGAAATTGGAAAATATGATTGACCATAGCTTGTTCTCAACTCTCCATGTGCCAGCAATCATACAGCAAGGAAAACTCTATGGAAATTGTTCCGCACACGCTTCAGTGAGATTCATACACTGAAAAAAATTCAGCCCAAAATAGTACCATTAAACACTTGTAGGGTATCATATAAAATATTCAAATAAAATTGTAATTTCAATCAATTAAATATTTTAATCAACTGCATGGAATCGTATGTCTCTCTTTTACTTTCTTGCTCTTCTTTGAGATGATACCAAGAGAGAAGTATCAATTGCAAATGGAAATAAGAATTCAGTCCTCAAGTTGTTCCCAGCGACAAAACATCAGATGCTGTTTGACTTAGATAACTGTCACTGTGGTCAGAAAATGACTTCGGACACAGTATCATTTTCAACGCAATGCCTGATCTTCCAGGTATTGTCGATTACACTTTGGCCGAGCCTCTCTTTGACAAGAAGTTCCATACTCTAATACCTGTCCGATCAGAATGAAAATTTCGCATGCCTGGATATAGGAGATTCGAAAACTTGCAGATGGTTCAAAACTTGATGATAAACTAGGAATTAGTGTCTTTTCTAAGGACCTAGGGCTTTCCACTGATGTTAGCATCCGCCAATTCTTGGGCTTTTTAAAGAAATCAAACTCCTTTTGTCGAAAACTTACAGATGGTTCAAAACTTGATGATAAACTAGGAATTAGTGTCTTTTCTAAGGACCTAGGGCTTTCCACTGATGTTAGCATCCGAAAAATTCTTGGGCTTTTTAAAGAATTCAAACTCCTTTTGTCGCTGTAGTTTGACAATGGAGTACAGGGTCTAAGTGAGCCTGGCAGAGGTTTTCATTTATGTTTTCAGCAGATCGCAACAAACATAATAATATTTGGGTCACAAAAACATATATTATGACAAATTATTATAATCTGGAATATTGAATAGCAAACACAATATGTTTGGAAATACGTATACTGTATTTGCGACAAGCTACAAACATACGTTATAATTGCATCCAAACAACAACAAAAAGACAGATTTTTCAACGTGTAGGGTTTTGCTTTAGCTGAAGGCATTGGGATGCAAAATCGAAGCATATGGCCAAAGAACAGGGACAATATCCATCTACATGTGGAGCTTTACTTCCTTTATTAGGAAACTCTCAAGTGCTGGGAGTAAATCAAGAGTAACTGGAGTAACTATACTTCTTTAATCATGTCAGTCGTTTTAGAATTGTCTTCTGGAAAGACAATTCGCAATTACAAAACTATAAATAAACCAATTAAGATTAATAGAATACAATTAATGTATTATTATTCATATTAGTATTTTGTTCAAATCAATATAATTCCATTAAGTTCAAATCCATTAACCCCCATTGGAATTAAATTAGCATTATCGTAGACTCAAAATGAAACACATTCCAAAAAACCCCGAACAATTTCCAATTGTGCCACACAAAAGTCTCAAGGGTCCTTAGAACCTTACTGTTGTTTTTTTTAAATCACACATTGGGTGACATTTTATGGCATTTCAATGCATCACCATAAGTAACCTAATAACGCCTTTCCACATTACGTCTATTTTTTCCACCACCTTCCGCACTTCTTACGCCATTTACACTTAGGGTCCTGTAAACACTTTGGGCCTGGTAGGGTGTCGATGTATTGAACCTCTTGAAACTAAAGTAAAATTTGGTGTTCATTTTGCTAATTACACATACATGTATATATATATATATATGTACATGCATGTGTAAGTACTCTATACCTACCACATACAAATATGCTTCGTCCTTATTCTGATATATGTAGGAGCTACTGCTATACAGCTGGTGTTGAAGGCGAGGAGTTTTATTGAAGCAGGAGAACATTCTCATTTCCTTCATGAAGTGTATTCCATGTACTTGAATTTTCAATTGCTTTAACTACTTAACTTGGCTGATGTGATTCAATGTTTTGAGAGAACTGTAGGAGTAGACCTAGCAAAAGATGTTGCTGAAAATATTTGCAAGAGAAAACAGTCCAGACACCGTCGTTGTTGTACAATAGAATGTAGGTTCGATCTTTTTTCGGACCGTCTTCGATTTCTGTGAACGACAGTCTCTTCGCTCTCTCCACACCTATGAAAAGCTTCTCTGCAAACCGTTCGAAATCGGTGTTAAACTATAAAACAGTGACTGTAAAACTAGAACCACACAGCCACTGATGGTGAAATGGTCTTTCCAGACAATTCACGGGATATTATGGGAAAGTACACCACACTAGAGGTCATAACATCCGAATCAGAGGTTGTCTCAACCGAATTTGACATTGTCACCCTGAATTAGAGATTGTCACAACCGCACTAAACTTTATCGCAACCGAATTAGAGGTTATCACAGACGAATTACAGGTTGTCACACCTGAATTAAAGGTTGTCTCACCAAATTAGAGGTTGGCACAACTGTATTAGTATTAAAATTTATCGCAACCGAATTAGAACTTGTCTCAGACAAATTAGTGGTTGTCACAACGGAATTAGAGGTTGCCACTACCGAATTAGGGGTTATCACAAACCAATCAGAGGTTGTCTCACCTGAATTACAGGAAGTTGGCACAACTGCATTAGTATTAGGGTTGTCACAGCTTAATTAGAGGTTATCATAACCGCATTAGAGGTTATCACAGCCAAACTAGAGGTTGCCACAACCGAATTAGGGGTTATCATAAACAAATTAGAGGTTGTTACGCCGTAGGAGGTGCAATGGTTAGTGTGCGCGGTTCTTGTACATGAGAACGTGGGTACGATCCCTGCTCAGACCACTTTACATTTCTTTCGACGACGGTCACCTTGCGTAGAGACGGCGACACTATCGAGTATTTAGCCATGAAAAGGCTTCACAAAATACCGTTCGGAACCGGCGTAAAACGGTAGGTACCAATCAGTGAGTGTAAAACTAGAAAGCTCACAGTTCACTGGTAGTGAGAAGCTCTCCTCAATCCCTACATGGGATGTAATGGGAAACCATTGTTTGTTTGTTGTTGACACCTAAATTACAGGTTGTCACAACCAAATTAGAGATTGTTACAACCGAATTAGAGGTTGTTACAACCGAATTACAGGTTGCCACAGCCATATTAGATGTTGGCACAACCGCATTAGTATTAGATGTTGTTACATCAGAATTAGAGTTTATCACAACCGAATTAGGGGTTGGCATAGCCGAATTTGAGGTTGTCACAACCAAATTAGGAGTTGTCACAGTCCGTACATCGGATGTAACAGAAAATCATTGTTTGTAGGTTGTTGACACATAAATTACAGGTTGTCACAGCCAAATTAAAGGTTATCACAACCGAATTATAGGTTGTCACAACCGCATTAGTATTAGAGTTTGTTACATCCGAATTAGAGGTTGTCGCTACCGAATTTGAGTTTTTCACAACCGAATTAGAGGTTGTCATAACCGAATTAGAGATTAAATAAAATAAATGGTTTCCCATTACATCCCATGAAGGGACTGGGGAGAACTTCTCACAATCACTGAGCTGTGCGCTTTCCAGTTTTCACTCACTGATTGGGACCTACAGTTTTACACCGATTCCGAACGGTAATTTGAGAAGCTTTTTCATGGCTAGATACTCGATAGTGTCGCCGTCACTATGCGGGGTGACCGCCGCCGAAAGAAAATTTGATGGTGGTCAGAGCCGGGTTCGAACCCAGGATCTCATGTACAAGAGCCGCGCACACTAAGCATTGCACCACCGACGGAGATTATCACAACCGAATTAGAGGTTGTCACAACCACATTACAGGTTGTCACAGCCAAATTAGATGTTGGCACAACCGCATTAGTATTAGAGGTTATTACATCCGAATTAAAGGTTGTCGCAAGCGAATTTGAGTTTGTTACAACCGAATTAGTGGTTGTCATAACCAAATTAAAAAAAAATTGCTGATACCATAGGCATTTCATATGGCAGTGTGGTTTCGATTTTAAATGATCAGTTGGGTTTAAGAAAGCTGTCTGCAAAATGGGTGCCGGGTTTGCTCTCAAATGACCATAAACGTAATCGTGTGACAACTTCAAAGGATTGTTTGGAGTTGTTTAACCGCAATTTGAAGGAGTTTTTTGCGGCGTTTTGAAACTGTGGATGAAACATGGATCCAATACAACTCTCCGGACACCAAGCAGCAGTCTAAACAATGGGTTTCTCCGGGTGAACCGGCTCCAAAAAAGGCCAAGGTAAGTTTGTCGGTCAATAAGGTGATGGCAACAGTTTTGTGGGATGTACGCGGGATAATCCACATTGATTACCTTCAAAAGGGAAAAACAATAAACGGCGAATATTGGACCGATTTAACGAGGATTTAAAAAAACGGCCCCATATTATTGAACCGATTTAATGAGGATCTAAAAAATCGGCCCCATATGGCCAAGAAATCATCAGTCAATCATCATCATTTTTCATCAAGATAATGCACGGGTGCTCAATGGCAACATACCATCAATTGGGCTACGAATTGGTACCTCATCCGCCATATTCTCCGGATTTAGCCCTCCAATGACTGTTTCCTATTTCCAAACCTAAAGAAATGGCTCGGTGGAAAGAGATTTAGCTCCAACGATGAATTTATTGATCAAACAAATGCCTATTTTATGGACCTCGAAAAATCCTATTTTTTGGAAGGGGTACAAACATTGGAGAAACGTTGTATTGAGCTAAAAGGAGATTATGTTGGAAATTATTTTTTAAACTGTGTTTCATTCAAAAAGTCTCGGACTTATTGATCCGCCCTTACCTTACGGGAAATTAATCAAAAGAAAAGTACGCCTTAGAATATTTTCCTTCTGAAATTTTGGTCATAGTCAATTTATCCTTAAGACAAGGTGAAGATGGACTTAGGCTAAAGTCTGCCGTAATCATATTTTTTTTTGTATAGAATTGTTTGCCTTATACAAATTTTCCTACCTGGACATCTCTTTCTTTTGAAATGTTTAAAACCCTCATTGGTCAAATGTTTTGTATAGAAAATTCAACCTTAGGCAAGATCTTCGTATAGAAAAGTTTTCCTATGGCATGTTTTTGTTATAGAAAAATTTTCCTTAGACAAGTTTTCCACATAGAAAACTGATCCTTAGCCATATTTTTCTGTAGAGAATTAGATGAGTAAACTGTATCCACACAAAAGTTAAATGAGCAATTTGAGTAACTAGAAGAGTTTGATTTAGATAACTTATCTTGTGGACAAGTTTGCCTTAAGTTTATTCTCCTATAGACTAGTAAACCTTAGTTAAACCTCTCTATAGCAAAGCTGGCCTTGTGGATACTTTTTCATATGCAAAAGTTTGCCTTAGACAATATTTTGACTTGGAAATCTATATATGTGTAGAAAAGTTTGTCATCGTTACCATTTTGTTTTGAAAATGTTATCCTAGGTGACTTTTTGTAAAATGATTACCTTAGACATGTGTACGCCTAGAAGACTTTGTCTTAGAGAAATTCTCCTTAGGCAAGTTGTAAAAATGTCAAAATGCAAAACCTTCCCCTGATTTTCTTTTCAAAAAATGTGCTTTCGAATCATTTCTTACTCAAAATGTTTGCTGTGCATCTATCATTTCATATACTTATGTATGTATGTTATGTATTTTCGCAAGTAGTCCTCACACCATACGGAATGAGCTCATAAGTTATAGTATGATATATGAGCTGAAGGAGTTTTTGCTGTGCCAAGCAACAAACTCCTGATGAGCGTGACTTCTAATATTTCTCACCATCCAGTGGGTACTATGACTTCTATGTGATCTGGTGTTCTCTTCTTTTCCCTAGTTGGTAGTTAAAGTTGTTGTATACTTCCCCACTCCTTAAAATCCTTGGATACTCCTTGTATAAGGGGTTACATAGATGAATTTCAATGTTGGAAATTGATTAGAAAATGTTTACCCAGCACTTCAAAACATATTCTCAACGTTTATTATGTTGTTATAGTTGTTGTAATTGTTGCTTATAAAGGGGACAGGGGAGATGGTTATAATGTATTAAATAGCTGGAATGATATCTGTTGATAATGTATATTAAAGTGCGTAAAAGAGGGCAATTAAAAATGTTACAATTTAATGTTTCAATATGTTATGATTAAATTATAGACTATTGAGTTGTCTTAACTCTTGATACATATTCTGGATTGTGTTTGTTTACAGAGTTTTTAATTTCAAATTCTTAAGTATCAATTAAGAACTACACGTATGATTAATAATAATTCATGTAATCGAGGTCGTATACGTAAATCGATATAAAAATATTAGTCATACGTTGAGGTGGTTAACTTTCTGTTTACAAATAGAAATGTAAATAACTAAACTAGTTAATCGACCTCGTTATTAGTTTTGTCTATATTAAAGTTTAGAATTAAGGCAAAGTTTTTTTTATCAAATATTTGTTTATAACGTGGAACGTGGATTTTGTGTATTAATGAAAGCTGTTGCAATTTAATGTTGGAAAGGTAAGCGGCTGAAATTATGGAATATTGATTTATCTTACTTTTTATCACAAGGTGTTAAAGTCCGTGTAATTTGTAGAATTTATGATTTCAAAATCCCAAGTTTCTTTTAATCCCTAAACGTATGATTTTTTTATCAAACCAACACTCATGGGATGCCCCCCTATAAATGCAGTGCATTGAGTTGGCGAAGGAAAATTGAGGTAGTGGAGGGTGGAAAGAGGGAGAAGTGTCTGTTGACATTTGCCTTAAATCTTTGTATGTCACAATTTGTGCGAAATACACTAGCCGGAAGTTTATTCCACATACGAACTGTACGGCTGAAGAACGAATTTTCTCTACAGTGTGTAGTGCGGTCAACCGGCCACTCGATAAAAAATGGATGAGAGTTCCTGGATAGCCGGGTACTTCTGCAAAATATCCTCATGTCTGGCATAAGTTGGCCGATGTCCGAGGAACACATATCGTGGAAATATCGATAGAACAGCATCACGCAACCCACATTTCGACGATGCTCAAGGCAGGGAATAGAGTTGGATATTCTACTGTCCCCTATCAACCCCGTCGATCTCCTCTGAACACGATCGAGAAGCTCCAAAGATGTCCTAGTAGCACCTGCCCATATATGGGAGTTATATTCCATCTTTGTCCTGATGTAAATGGTGTAGATATTGAGAAGATCAGATGGAAGTATTTCTTGCACCGCTTTAAACAGCCTAGACACTTGAGTGCATCTTTCGACACTTCAAATACATGTTTTGCCCAACAGACATCACATTGTATTTTCATGCCCAGAACATCACGAGCGTCTGATTCATCAATATACACACCGTGCATAGACAATGACGACACACCTGGGTCAGCGATCCGCATATGCGACAACAAACAACACTGGGTCTTACCCGCATTAAAATCTACTCTATTCATTCGACCCCATTCAACAATGGATAACAGATCCCGGCCGAGTGTTTCATTCACCATCCGGCCTTTGACTTTAATCTCTTGAAGACTTGATCTTCGGTAAATGGAGGAGTAGATTGGATTCACAGTCTGACCCAGGAAATCGTCAATGAAAATAAGAAGAAGAGAAGGATAAAGAACAGAGCCCTGTGGTACACCTGCAGTTAATGTATGTTCGTCGGATGAAACCCCATCTACAACAACTCGTATAGTGCGATCTCTGAGAAAACTCGACATAAATCGAGTGAAGTTATCACCGACACCGAAAGCAGTGAGCTTTGACATGACTGCATCATGCCATACTCCGTCAAAGACCTTGGAAATATCTTGAGCCAGTACCTTACTCTCACCAAGCCGGTGGATGGATCGACTCCACTGTTCCGAAAGGAATGCCATCAGGTCTCCAGTAGATCTCATTCTACCGAAGCCATACTGCCGATCATTAAGAGGGTCATTGGACTCAAGATATTTCACAAGATGGTGGTTAACCGTACTCTCCATAACCTTCGAGAGCGAAGAACAAATTGCAATTGGGCGGTAATTTGCAGGGTTACTTGCATCACCTTTTTTAGGGATTGGCTGGACATTAGCAACCTTCCAACGCACCGGAAAGACTACCGCACGGTATGCAAGGTTGAAAAGGTGGCGCAGTGGACGTGCCAGCGTCAAAGAGCACCTACTGAAGACCTGTGCTGATATGCGGTCCGGGCCCGGGGAGTTATTTACTATGAGATTCGCAAGAACCTTTTTAACTCCTCGCGTTTGAAAAAATATCTTGGGCATGGATCAAGATACGTAATTGATCACGGGGAGTGGTTGATTGCTAACCGGCACGGAAGAGTTCCTTGCAAACATTTCAGACAGGAGGTTAGCTTTATCAACCGGTTCAGTGAATGTTATGTCATCTTTAACAAGAGTTGGGTTAGAGGACGAATTATCCTTTATTTTTGTTGCAAATGACCAAAAGCTCTTACTTCCTCTAGGGTAAGAAATGACTGTAGCACGAGTACGCTGTTCGTGAAGAAACATTTCGCTTCGAAGTACTTTGGCACACTTGGATCTTGTCTACTTGAGTAGAAGACGTATGAGCTAACATATTGGCCAACGGCGGATAGAAACCAAACGAAGAAAATCCAGGTTCGACATATTGCATACTGGTTAGCGGCTGATCCGTAAGAGGTAAAATGAAAAAACTCGGTGGACTGGATTTGCCTCCCGCCACCGTTCATAATGGCAGTAAATATGCGAAAACGAAAGAGAAAACATTAACAACCCCTACTTGTTGACGACCCTTATAACGTTACGTTTGCCCCCCCCCCCCCCTCAAACGTTATAAGGACCACGATTTACGGATATGCTCTTGGAATGTATGGACTCTATATAGATCTGGTGCAAATATCCAATTGGCAGATGTCATCGAAAGTCATAAGGCTTATATTCCCGCTATCCACGAAATGCGCTGAACAGTACTTGGCTGCACAAGGGTAAAACTGCGACATATACTACAGTTGCCACGAGAAAAAATATGAACTTGGTTACGGATTTGTAGTAGGCAAAAGACTGCTACATCAAGCCTCTAGATTCAATTCTGTGAGCGAACGTACACGCTATCAAATAACGGCCCCACTAACATATTGCAGGAAGCATGTACATGTTTGCAAGCATTGTTTTCGTGAATTGAAGATCTGCTGCATTTTGTTTCTTCATTGTGACAGACACCAGTGTTTTGAGCAGTTTTCAACAAACAACTTCACATTTGGGTCACAAATACATATATTTTAACCAATTAATCATTGTTCCCCAAACATGTTATATTGAATAGCAAACACAATGCGTTTGGGCACAAGTATAATATATTTGCGAGAAACTCAAAACACATGTTATATTAGCATCCAAACAATAAAGAAGGCAAATTTTTCAACGTGTATAGTCACGATCCGCATAAAAGCGAAATATTTTGATATTTCCCTAATTTGTGTACATGCCCCGACAGACGAGAGAGATGATGATGCCAAGGGCATATTCTATGAGCGGCTAGAGGAAACATATGAGTGCTGCATTAGTCATGTCATTAATATCGTTCTAGGTGATTTTAATGCGAAAGACGGTAGGGAAAATGTTTTTGAACCAACCATCGGAAAATTCAGTCTACACGGCATCACTAACGGAATGAGAAGAATGGATGTCGTACATAAAGACATCCACAAGGCTACTTGGATATCCCCTCATCAACAAACAAATAACCAGATTGATCGCCTGGTAATTGATGGAAACTAGCGTAATGGACGTACGTTTGATTCCAGGAGCTAATATCGATTGGAATCACTGCAGCAAAGGTTCGCACAAGGTTCAGCAGAGCGAAAGTTGTACGAAACCAGAAAGCTGGACATCGGAAAGCTGCAATTACCAGAGATAGCCTCAACCTAGCTCAGCTCGAGTAGCTCACTCAGATACTAACGCAGAACCCACCACCGCCTCATGATTCTGAAGCTGAGTAGAATTACATTTCCCACTCTATGACACCTGCAGCGATGACAGTACTTGGTTATGAAAAACCTCTTAAGACAAACCTACACGCTGAAAACAACGGTCTCTTTAACATATTCTCCCTAACATGTTCTGCAGGAACCATATATACGTTTGGAATACACTTCAAACATTTATATGTTTGCAAGTCCCAAACTCAGGTGTATTTAAATGCAAACATTAGCATGTTTACTAACAAATATGTATGCTTTTAAGTGGAAACATATGCGTGCTGCATCCCAAACATCCATATACTTACGTGGAGGTATTCGCGTGTTTCCCCCAAACCTCCATATACTTACGTGGAAACATATGCGTATTTCCTCCCAAACATAATAATATTTAGAAACGAATTATTCTTTCTTTCTTTATTTATTATAATCAAAATAAATAATTAATACAAAAAATTTAATTGTTTACAATGACCCTATTTACATTTACTTGCCGTTAAAACCAAAGCAACTTCACAAACCGCTTAACCGTCCGAGCGTTTGTTTATTCTTTTTTCACTGATCAAGCGCTTTTAATATCCTCTGTCCGATGAACCATTGACGACTGAATGCATGAAATTAAAACGCAAATACATCAGCTAAAATAAGAAACTTTGACATCATCTGCAATTTGCACGCACATTCAGGAACATTTATGAAACACTCACTAATAGAATAATCCAATAATACACATACACACTTACAAGATATACACACTCGTTGCCCCTTTTTTATTCTGTTGCTCTCGAGAGAACATAAACAGTGCAACAAACACGGCTGTATTTATATCACAAACACAAATATATTTGGGTCGCAAACACATGTGTTATAACATATTAATCATTGTGTCTCAAACATGTAATATTGAATAGCAAACACAATGCGTTTGGGCACAAGTATATTATATTTGCGACAAGCTCCAAATACTTATTATATTTGCATCCAAACAGCAAAACACTACAGATTTTTCAACGTGTAGCTATGATAAAGAGTGTCGCATGGCAACTGATGAAAAGAACGCTGCACGTAATAGTCAGTTGCACTGCGAGCCGATACTGAGAGGTATAAGGAGTATAGGAGAGAGGATACCCGTTTGTTTAAGAAGAAAACTCGGTTGTGGAGAAGGCACGAAAATGAAGAAATTGAATCATACAGAAATATATTTGGAATAGAGAGAGATCACTTCTCTGACTTACTTGCACCAGAAGCCTGAAATACAGATGTGGGTGTTGGGCAACTACTACTGCTTCAAATTCAGCTATAATGTTGACCTCCTAATGCCTATGTAGAATATTGAACCACAATAAAAACTGAGACATATTTAGCATTGATGGATCTGGCAACAATTATATAAACAATAGCTACATATATCATTTATTTCCGGAAAATAAATCTTGGAAAATGCATACTGAATCTCTACAGGTTTGTGGCCTAAAACTTGTCTTCTAAATTTCTTATAAAAGTTGTCTCTAATTCAAATAGTTTTAAAAACAATTGTTTTATTTCTTCTTCTTCTTCTACAAATGGTCTCTGACATTTTAAACTTTATTTGCATTAACACAGCATTCATATACCACAAATTCCTTTCAGTCATTTCCATTTTGCAACTTATGTCTACTTGAATCTTAAAAATATTAAAAGCAGCAAACTCGAACACTGTCCCCTGAGTCATGTAATGTCTGTTCTTGTTCAAATTTTTAATACACTCTACATTAGTCTGCAAATGAAGAAAAAAAAGTTAATTTAACTTGTTTAAAACGTATGTGCGAAAAACTTCCCTCTAGGGTCCAAAAAAATATCCAAATCTTTTACTACTCTATCCAAGGGAAAAAATAACCAAACTCTTGGTAAGTACATTTAGTTAACCTAAAGAGATTTATGCTATACCCAAAATTACATTTTAATGAAGTTGATTATAATGAGTTAGCAAACAGTGCAGGGCAAAAGTGAAGCAGCTAATTGTTATGAAGATTAATGTGGGAGTATACTAAAGTACTAAAGTTCATCTTGTGATATAAAAAAGGGATGTAACTGATTGATTGGTGTTATACGAATTATTTTTCCTCCTTCAACAGAGGCGAATGAGTTATATTAAATAAAAAAAGACTATTCAAAATAAAGTTATTTTAAGAAAAAAGAAACATCTTATTTTTATTAATTATCCGTCACACTGACAAAAATTTGTTTCTCTTCCACATTACAGACGTATGAGTTATTTTCATTAAGCTATGACATTTCTACTATGACGTCAGTCATTCATGGACACACACAACTTATTTTTATAGCGCGTATACGTTATTTTAATAAGAAAAAAATAAGAAAAAATTATATTTTTATTAAGTATCCGTCACACTGACAAAATTTAATTTCTCTGCTGCATTACAGACCTATGAGCTATTTTCAAAACAAGATACATTTCTACTATGAATTCAGTCATTCATAAAAACTTATTAATAAGAAAACTATTATCTGGCATAATTTTTATTTTTATTAATTATCCGTCACACTGCCACCAATTCGTTTCTCTGCTGCACTAGTGGCGTATGAGTTATATTAATAAACACGCAATATTTAACTTATGACATCAGTAGTTTATAGAAGTACAATAATGTATTTTTATATTACGTCTAAGTTATTTAAATGGAAATGACTTCCAGTGTCCATTCTGTTCTATGTTAGTGGCATTTATGTTACACTATTAAACCCATAATACTTAGGGCATGACTGCAGGCTTTTCAAGAAGTGTAACCAGTCATTTTTATATTGTGAAGCACTTTTATAGTATAAAGCACTTTAATAGAAATTTTAAAAATTTCGAGTCGAATGATTTATTACAAATAAAGGGTGTCTCAGTAAGATTGCACTTTGTAAATTTAGTGTAATTTTTTTCTGCCAGTGGCAACTCGCAAATTCGGCAGCTTTCACATATAATTATTCTGATTATTAAAAATGGAGCGTTTTATGAAAGAACCACGCGTTAAAATTGTGAAAACTTATTACAAAAATTTGGAAAATTATGCTGAGACCGCTCGTAAACTGCGAAGAATTTTCAGTCGAGAAAGTGCACCTAATGTGTCAACCATTCAAAGAGTGGTCAACAAATTTGAAGAAACTGGGTCGTTTATGGACAGTAAGACACCTGTGCGTCAATCTACCAGTCGCTGTCATGAAAACATTGCTGCTGTAAAGGAGAGTGTCGCTGAAACCCCGAAAACATCATTTCGGCATCGTTCTCAGCAACTCAAAATTTCACGAAGCACTACGCAGCGAATTTTGACAAAAGATCATGCGTTCAAAATTCAGCTTACTCAGGAGCTCAAACCAACAGACCATGAAAAACGCCGGCAATTCGTTCAATGGGTAATGGAGTAAAGTGAAGTCAATGCCAATTTTTGAAAAGAGGACCATTTTCTCCGATGAAGCGCATTTCCATCTGAATTCTTTTCCAGCGAATTTTGGCAAAAGACCTGCACCGTCATGCGTACAAAATTCAGCACTCAGGAGCTCAAACCTGCAGACCATGGAAAGCGCCGGGAATTCTTTCAATGGGTAATGGAGCAAAGTGAAGTCTATGCCAATTTTTCAAAAAAAAAATCATCTTCTCCGATGAAGCGCAATTCCATCTTAATGGCTTCGTGAATACACAAAACTGACGAGTTTGGGGCTCAGAAAATCCTCATGCAATCCATAAGAAACAAATGCACCCACAACGACCAACTGTCTTGTGCGGATTTTTGTCAGGCGGCGTGATTGGGCCTTACTTTTTTGAAGATGAGGCCGTTATTGCAGTGACTGCGAACGGCATTCGTTACAGGAACATGATAACGGAGCTCTTGTGGCCTCAACTGGATGGCACGGAACTCAACGACATGTGGTTTCAGCACGACGGTGCCACCTTCCACACTGCGCATGAAACAATCGATTTATTGCAGCAACGATTTCCAGAACAAATTATCTCACGAAATTCTGATGTCAACTGGCAACCAAGATCATGCGATTTAACGCCGTGCGATTTATCTTTTAGGAGTTTTGTGAAATCTCGCGTTTATTCGAATAAGCCAGAAATAGTTCCTGAGCTCTAATCCGAGATCCAACAACGTGAGATACAGCTACATCTCTGTGAAAAAGTCATGGAAAATTTCATGAAAATAGTAATGGCTTGTCATCACCGCCGTTGGGGTTATTTGACAGATATTTTATTCCATAATTAATCGGAACATGGCTTCTTTACAATCTAATAAAAAATCACAACTATCTCAAAAAATACGTCTTTTTAATTTAAAATGAAAAAGTGAATACTTACTGAGACACTCTTTAGTAGTAATTATAATCATATTGGCAAACGTCCACTTATACGTATGATTAACATAAATTAATGCCCATGTAGCGTATAAATAATATAAATTTAATTACTGTGGTGGCGTATAATTAATATTTATTAATGATTATAAAAATTTTAATTAAATATCAAATCATCATCATAAATCATACTTGTATCTAACATTTTCCACTACTTCGTATAATTAATATTAAATTGAGGGTATAAATAAAACAATTGTTAGAATCTATTAATTTTCCTTCAGTAATTTTTACATTTATACAATTCCAATTGAGAATAATAGTATCCACTGCCAACGAAACCTACAAGTTATAAAAATTGTGTAATAATATTATATTTTTATCTTCCTACAGTAACTCATAAACGCACAGAATTCGAATGCATCAATATATTTAACTGGTACCTAAGTTTTTTTTTCAATCTAATTTGAAAACTTTCAAATATATTTAATATTCTTTATACTTTTGTCTGCAACTGTCACTCCATCTTTCAAATCGTTTTCCCCCACCGAGAAAAAAACTCTTCACCATTTCTCTTGAGAACTTTTTCATACACTTAGACAAATAGACAGACAAAAATCTAAAAACTATACTCATTCGACAAAATGAACAGCTCCGAGTTGTCGTAATAATATTGCCAAAAAAAAACAGGAACACATACAAATGTTGGTAACAAAATATGAACACCATAAAAGTGCCAGATACTATGTGCACTTAGATGGCAAATGGAGAAACATCTAACTCCAAACTTCAAGCAGATGCATGAAACATGTTGAAACTTGTTCCCTCCTAGCCTCAATAAGGCAAAGGACATTTCATACCCACAGAAGATAGAATACTTACAACAACTTTACACAGAAAATGTTGAGTTAATTTCATTTTACTCTAAATGTCCTTTTCCGCAGAAAAGGGACATCATGGCACTGGAAACACTGGTGTGAAAATAATTTTCATTACAATTCTTAGAATAAAAGTCACAACATCTGTTTTGCATGTAACAAAAGATGGCTAACGCCGTATCCTCTATGCTGACAATGTGACTTCCTAGCCCTTAAACAAAGAGGCAAGGAAGTTTTATTCATACCATACCATTACCCTGTCTTACCAGCTTCAAAGTTCATAGTTCCACACAGTATTACTGGACTGGTGTGTCGTTGAAATATAGTATGGAACTTTACGGGAAAACAAAAGAAATCTCCAGTTTTATAATTGTTTTAAAATAATAAGAGGACTCTAAAGATATAAAACATGTTCATCTTCATATATATATATATATACAAGTATATTTTGTTGTATTTTCAAAAACAAAAGGACTTGAACGATAAATGAAAACATTAAATAAGAGATGGCCCTCTCGGTATCTAGTGGCCATTGACCAGGCCGCAACAATGTTTATTTTTCAAGAGTACTTGTATCAGATTGCATAGTGGGAACAAGGATGCAAAATATTTGTTAAAAATATATCAACTTTTTATTTAAATTTAGAGACTGGTATAATTGATATTAATTGCAGTCATCCTTGGCGTATGATTTATAATAAATGTAGAAATCGTTGGGGCGTATGATTTATGGGAAATCGAATAATTGTTTGTGTTCATTTCATCACACATCATATTACTCCTGCAATAATAACAAGTATATCAAGACTTTGTAAACTTTTCTTTGACGTCTTTAGACTTAAGTGAAATAGGTTACTCTGCATTTCAACTACTGCTCACAAGGAAGTACTCTGTCGAAAAGTAAAGGTGAAAAATTAAAGAAGATGGCTGGAACTAAAACTAAGCATCTTCTACACACATTATGTCAAGAAGGCCAACTAGAAAAAAAACTTGGACAGCCACTAATCAGAGCGAAGACAGTTAAAACCCCTGGTTATAGATAAAATTACAAGAAAGGGAAATTATATGGAACTCCTCGAGCTGTATGGAAGATTAACGAATTAATTTTTATCTTAAATATTCCATTACATTACCCCTATTTTCAATTGAGTCGATAGTTTGAAGATGGGAACAAGTGCCAACAAAGTCAGATTTAAATTTCCACGACAAAAAAGTAGTTTGGTGCGTGACTCACAACCTAAGGTAAAATAAAAAAAATCAAAGACCAAGTCCATCATAAGTAGAATTGAGCACAAACAACCATAAAATTGAATAAAGGAACGAATTCCGTCTTTGTCTCATTCTATATAATGTTTAACTTTCTGACTTGATTTTTTGATTCGTTCCCTTCTTCCAATTCAATTGTTCCACTGTCCTTCAGTTATTTTCCTTTTTTTTTTTGAGAAACTTTTTCCTGTGTCATGTTTCCTAAAAAACACCAGGGCAACATGCTACTTAATCACTGTAATGTCAACCGCACTTGTGTTAAAGAAAATACACTGCACAACAATACAAACCAACTTCAAGTAACAAGTTGTACGCTGGGACATATACTGGGGAGAAAACAGAAGTCCAAACCGACAATAAGTCAACACAGCAACGTAACAAAGTATCTTTTTTTGAGACAGACCTCATAAACAACAAAAGGACACTAGCGGCCAACAGCAGGACAAGTAGACAACCATAACAGCGAGATACTTTGAGAGTAGCAACGTGCGTGATTTAAAATACGCTGGTGTTGACCGTAAATGCAGGGAAGTCTTTTAAACCAAATGTTGAGGTTTTCAGGAAGAAAATCCATGTAGCGGCTTTAGTTTGTTAACCAAGAAAAAAAACAGTAACAAAATTATTGAAAATTTAAATCCTGTTAAATTCCCTTATCAATGGGGCAGAGTATGGTTATTATTAAATCACTCATACGCAACGGATGACAGTTTCAATGTAAATTAATATCAATCGTACGTAACGGAGTCTTAGTCTTCCTCTTTTATAGAGTATAAAGTTTTAATTCTATTATTTATATTCTGTTTACAGCCCAAACTCGCAGTTATAATATTGCCAAAAAGTACACATACTTATGCTGGGAAAAAAGTATGAGCCCCACCCAAATGATAACCCATAACTAACAGGCAAAATTAAAAAAACTAGCTCTAAAATATAAATCATTTAGAAGCATATTAAAACTTATTAGTCATAGTCTCGCTAAGGCCGAGTAATTCGTTATTTTTAATTAGCATAACTTTTGGTAAACCGATTGTATTTAAATCACTCATTCACCACGTAGTACACGAGTATTGAGAATTAAAATTACTTATACGTAGAGGATGTAAAGAACACAATAAACTGTCAATCGTTTTCTGAGAATATCTCAGCCATGTGGATTCTAATCTCTATTTCATCATTTAATAAGTATGACTCTAGCCTCAACATGCAGTAAATTCTTTCGCATGGGCTAGTCCACCTGATTCATCCTGTGGAGTTTAGTTCATACTATTCTTCGGGTGCATCTTTGAATACTTTTCGCATTAAGCCGGTTGGATCTGTGGTTGCCCGTTTAAATTCCTTTATCAATGGGTACAAAAGTACACACGCTTATGCTAGTAAAACAAACTAGGAGCACCATCCATATGACAACTAATAATTAAATGGGAAATTGAGAAAAGTCTAAGTCCAAAATGAGACAACTTTTCGAAATATATTAAAATTTTTCTATTCTATTAGTCAAGCTCAAGATCAACTATATCTCAATAAATAGAGGTATAGTTTTTAAAAAAGAAGATGTTTTGTAAATTCATCCTCATGATTCCTGGCAAACCGCATAGCTATTTCAGATCTCGCCACAGATCTTCGTCAGCGGTTATTTTTAATGCTGCTTTTGAAAAATTTATCAGATTAAATGCAAACGAAAACTCATCTGTATTGAGAATTTTCCGCTATGCAAGTGTTCGAAAAATATCACAAGTAAAACACACAAGAAAACATTTGCAAACAACTTCTTTCCATCTCCAGAGAACCATCGGTCCTCATTAGAAATGATTTTTGTTGTTATCTAAAAGACAACACAATGTCTACAAGCAATTGTTATTGTCTGTTGTTCCGTCGTGCTCTGCGTTCATCAGGGATGATTTTTTTATTTATTCAGCCTGTTTATTGGTACTTTGATATTTTATTAGTCAAGCTCATGACCATCAAAACATCTTCATTTTTAAAAACTATATCTCCATTTATTGAGATATAGATGGTCTTGAGCTAGACTAATAGAATAGAAAAATATATTAAAACTTAATATCGCAATTTTTAATTAGCATAACTTTTCGTAAGCTGATTATGATTTAAATCACTCATCCGCTACGTAGTCCATTAGTAATTAGTATTTAAATTAATCATACGTAGAGACGTAAAGTATTTAAATTAATCATACGTAAAGACAACTATAAACTCCAACTACTTAGGTTACTTTAGAGACCAATTAAATTTAAGGCCTTTGTCGTATTAACCCAGAAGCAAACAAAACTGATTTAAATGTAAAATGCAATTTCATTTGACTGTGCAGGTGATCGAAATTTAGGTGTATTTTTAAAAATTATATAAAATCAACTAAATTTAGTTTATATTGGTTTACTAACCTTCGCCTTACCAATAATTCTTCTTAATTCTTAATTCTTAATTCTTTAATATCTTTATTATTTTGCTCCGATCTAGGGGAAATTTTGACTCACGAACAAGATGTTCAGAGTTGTACCAAAATATAAAATTTTTATTTTTTAAAAGATTTCTTTAAATTTTTTAAATTTTATTTCGTGATTTATCATCAACCAAAAGGGCAACCCTTTGATGGGTATTGGTAAACGATGCACATAAAAACCTTTCACAAAGCGAAGGTTAAGGCGTTATTAGAAATAGCAATTATTCGCATTATTTATGGAACACGATGTCAGTCATGTGGCTGGCTTCGCAGTAGCTCATCGTGTTATTCCAAGAGTTTGTTGAGAGTTTCTGGATCTATCTCACGAATGGCTGGGACGATATTAGTTTTAGGGGTGAGGATTGTTTCTGGATTATTGAAATAATAGCGGGCTTTAACAACACCCTACAAGTAACATTCTAAAGCTGACATATTACAGCTCCGAGGCGGCCAATAACGGTAGTGTACGAAATCTGACCGAAAGAGGTTGACAGGATATCCATGAATCTGTATCTAACCAATACCAAGTTATCCAGGCTCGTTTCAGTTTTGACGGAACAGTATATATTTGCTAGACATTCGACGAGACTAAAAGCCAGGACAAATGGCTTCTGTAGAAGGTGTAACGCTGATGTAGATGAAAAAACCCCTAATATCATATTTTCTGGAGAATGTCTGCTGTGGGAACTTACTCCGTTAGGGACACAGAGAATAACCTTAGATAGGCGAAGATAAGATCTCTCGCTTCTTGCTGCAAACTAAATGGTTCTCCGATTAGGCTAGCACGTAATCTCATAAGCACGTATTATCTCAATAAACTACATAGACTAAGTGACTCCTTCTTTGACTGTCAAAAACACCTAACCTAACCTTATCTGCATTCGCACGCTGAAAAATCTGTATTTTTTGCTGTTTGAATGCAAATATAAAGTGTGTTTGGAACTTGTCGCAAATACAATATATTTGTGTTCAAACACATTGTGTTTGCTATTCAATATTACATGTTTTTGAGGCATAATGATTAATATGTTATAATATAAGTGTTTGCGACACAAATATGTCTGTGTTTGTGATGCAAATACAGTTGGGTGCATTTTAGCATTATTTTCTCAGACAGTGATTCGTAAATATTCTTGAATGTGCGTGCAAATTGCAGATGAAGTCAGTGTTTCTCATTTTGGCTGATGTATCGGGATTTCAGTCGTCAATGGTTCATCGGTCAAAGGACATCAATAGCGCTTGATCAGTTAAATGGTTTGTGATGTTGCATTGGTTTTTGTGTATGTGTTTCGTATATATGTATGTGTGCTAACAAAGTGAGAAATGATTTTGAGGAAACAAACTGGAAAGGGTAACAACGTGAAGCCCTTTGTCTGTCCGAGCCATTACTGAGAAAATCGAAACGGCGGACTATTTGTGAAATAAGTACAATAAAAAAACACAAGTAATTAATCCACCCATGGCTTGCATGAACTTAATTTCTAATATCTTCTTTGTGTACCAACGCATAGTGCTAACCAATGCATAGCTGAAACCTTCTTAAAACAAAAACGTGAGAGACAGCAAAGAAAGGCGAAGCAAAAGAGCAGCAGATTCTCATTTCATGACAAAAAAAACAAATAATGCATTCAATGCAAATAAATGTAAAAAGGGCCGTTATAAATCTATTAATTTTTTGTATTAATTATTTATAAATGTGGATTTATATTGTTAAAATAAATTATAATCTATATCTATAAAAATGGATGTATGTATGTGTGTATGTCCGCTTTTGAAGAAATTTTCAGACAATATTCAGAATCATCTAGGGGGTGATAAAGGCTATGCAGCCAGGGTGAAAATGGGCGGTGCCACGCCCCGTTTTCAAAAATCACTCTGACGGCTTTTCTAATACACCGATTGTTATGAAAATTTCACAATGTGGTACTGACAACGGGCCGATAATTCTTGGCTATACTTGGCTGTGATTGGATAAAGGAGCGTGGTACCGCCCATACAATTTGAAATTTAAACTGGCTATATCTCATGAACTGTCATAGATATGAAGATGAGATTTGGTATATATGTTGTTGGAACAGTATGAATTACAGCCAGAGTGGAAGAGGGCGGTGCCACGGCCCCTTTGAAAGAAACAGATATAACAGCCATTACTATAGTTTGAAACGTAATGGAACAACAAATTTTGTTCACCCTTTGCCATTACAAAAATTTTGAAGGCAAAACGTAGTTTGCCGGGTCCAGCTAGTAAATAATACATACATATATATTGAAACAAAAGTATAATTCGTTTCTAAATATTATTATGTTTGGGAGGAAATACGCATATGTTTCCACATAAGTATATGTAGGTTTGGAGGAAACAGGCGAAACGCCTCCACGTAAGTATATGGATGTTTGAGATGAATAACGCATGTGCTTCCACGTAAAAGCATATTTGTTTGTTAGTAAACATGATATTGTTTCCATTTAAATACAAGTGAGTTTGGGACTTGCAAGCATATGAATGTTTGAAGTGTGTTCCAAACATATACATGGTTCCTGCGGAATATGTTTGAGAGAGAATATGTTAGAGAGGCGGTTATTTTTAAGCGTGCAAATTTTAAATACTCAACTTATCCTATTATCCTATAGAACCAATTAGATATTCCGATATTATATTTTTAGGAAATTGAGTTTAAATATTTTTTGTTATATTTATTTTTTATATTTTTTTATTTGTAAATTGCGTCGTTTATCTTTTGACTTCTCACTACGCAAATCTATTAATAATTTAATTTCAAAAATATTCAAAAAATCCTATCTTGCTAGCCCATACGCAAAATTATGCTCATAAACCAATTTAACAGTTTTTATCAAACGTTTTCGAAATTTTAAAACGTGTTGTTTTTTTTTATTAGTTTTGTATCTTCTGCTTCTACTTCGAAATCTATTTATTTCAGTTCTACTGCTTTTGTTTTTGACACAAAGAGAGGCCAATATCATCGTCATTCTATATAAAACGTATAAATTTCAGATAATGTCATTTTAATAGTGTTTCAATTTATTACCATTTTTTCGAAATCAATTCTACATACGCCAAATGGAATATGCATTGAAATGGTGTACTCGTGGATAAACGGATGTAGTATCATTGTACATACATATATTGTGTCGTACGTCAGCCAAAGCCATTCTCGATAAAATTAAAATAAATGTGCATAAAAGAATTTTAATAAGAATGCGCTTAACAACGACTATGAAGGGCTGTACTAAATTGTTACAAAAAGACTAAAAATTCGTTAGGAAGGAACAACACTTCAGAAAATCTGCTCCAAGGTTACCCATATCTGACTACCATTAAAACCCTTCCTTAGGAATGGTGTTTAAGGCTTTCCCGGGCAAACTTCACTATAATCCGTTTTATTTCATGGCCTAGCGAGGTAACTCAATAAGGCAGAGATACGTGCTGCCATATTTAATTAAAAATTATGGTTTCCAAGTTAGGCAGTTACTTTGTATCACCCTATATGTTCCTTAACGTTAGCTAAACTCTTTAAGCGACCAACTACGACCAAATCTCCTAAAGTAACTAAAATAAATTCACCAAATTTCCATACACAACGGCCCAACCTCTTTATACATTCACACGCCCATTGTGGCTTAAAGCCAAATAGTAGTGTCTTCTTGACTGGTTACTATATCATTGGACTTAGCCAGCATTTTTTTGTTTTGTCTATTTTTGTGTGTTAACCGTAAATTTTTTGCTATTGGCTATTAAAATGAATTGAATTGAAATTCATTAGACAACTTCGATAATAATGTCGTACACACAAAATTACTAAAGAATTTTAATTGGACACCCTCGCAACCACCAGCAAGGAACAACAAAAATCTAACTCTTTGCAACAGACCAGATACTACACAAGTCGAATTCAATTAGAAGAAAATGGAAATGAGTTTTTTACACTGAAAAAATAGTAGTGTTGATCCATTTGACCATAGAATAATACATACGTAGATAAACTTATTCTCTCATCTGACATTTCATTTCACACTCTTCATCGTAGGTTTGTGGAAATGAGAGCAATTAAATTTAAAATTACCTTACACCAGGTGGAGTTACAAAATAAGTTCACTTAACTTTTTCCAGTCATTTTGGTGTAGAACCGAAAAATTTAAATATATTTTGCACTTTTTTGTTGACTTTCATCGTTGGTATACATTTGTTTTGTATTTAACACAACTAGTTTGTCACAAAAATACGAAATTCGGTTGTTGTTCCTTTGTGGATCGCTGTATACTATTGCCACCATCTGGTATTATTGAACCCATATTTTCCACCATCCAATGTTTACTTTCCATCGTACCTATGACGTTTAATTTATTGAGCGAATAAAAGCTTCTATGGTATGTATTATTCTATGAATTTGACGAACTTGTTTCAATAATTTCATGAAACGTCTTTATTGTTTACAAATATCCAATGAAATCCATTATAAAATTTCTTTGAATTGATGGAAAAATCACCATCATATTTATGTGATGGCCAGAATGTAACAATAATTTTCAATAAATAATCAAGTTAAGAAAAAGTTTCGTATATTTAAAGAAAATTAGAACGAGGGTTAGCCTGAAGTAGTTTCAGTTGTCTGCAATAGTCGTCGTCAGAAACCACAAAACGTTACGACAGAATTAATAGATTTCCCCCGATTTGGCCAATAATAAGGACTTCTTAATTTAGTCATAATCCAATAGTCTAACAAAATTATCAGTATTGGTGTCTATTCGACCGCCGAAACTCGGCTATCTTCGGGACGAACGCGATCTAGGTAAAGTGAAGATGATTTGCGATTCTCCTCTACACGAGTGCGGCCTCTACACGAGTGCTGTCATTGGATGTTAACCGGTGGTCTTCAGGTTTGGGTTACACACGCTGAAAAATAGCGGCCCCAGCAAACTTATTGCAGGAAACATGTACATGTTTACAAGCATTGCTTTCATGAATCCAAGATCTGCTGCATTTTTGTTTCTTTGTTGCCTGTCACGTTTTTGTTTTCAGCTGTTTTCGATAAACAAAGCAACATTTCGGTTACTAAGACATCTATTAGGAATAGTTATGTCTCACTGACTGAGAGAATAATGCACAAATCCAGATACACACTTACAAGATAAACTCTCGTTGTTCCTTTTTTATTCTCTTGCTCTCGAGAGAGCATACACAGTGCCACAAACACAACTGTATTTGCATCACAAACATAAATATATGTGGGTCGCAAACACATATCTTATAACATATTAGTCTTTGTGTCTCAAACATGTAATATTGAATTGCAAACACAATGTGTTTGGACGCAAGTATACTATATTTTTGTGACAAGCTACAAACACGTCATATTTTCATCCACGCAACAAAATCGCACCGATTTTTCAGCGTGCGGGTGCAGTAGCGCTGAAATTCGGTGTCGTCCTCTACATGGGTAGTGGCATTCGGTGTGAATCATCTTTTATTCAGCCACGTCGGAATGAGGCATCGAGTGCTAGCATTCGGTGCTAATCGTCGTCCTCGTTCAGGTTCGGGTTATAGGTGACGCTGAACTACCTCTCAGGGATGTATCGAAAATGACTTCGTGCTGTTCTGGAAAGATACTCAATGGTGATTAGGCTTATAATAGTTGGGTACCGAAGAGTTGAGGTTAGATCGAAGTCACTGTCACTACATTATTGACACACTTAGTTCAAACAGGAACATTATGAAACCACGGGACATGATATAGCAAAAGGGCGTTCAAGCCATACGATGTTAGGTTAGGTTGAAGTGGCTGTCAAAATTGACACACTTAGTCCAATGAGGATCGTTGTGATACCAAGGAACGTCATATTTTATCTCCATCGTTGAACCTTCAAAATGTCCCAGTATGGTTAAGGGGCGTTCAAGCTATATGATGCCTCATTCCGATATTTCAAGACGTAGCTGAATAAAAGACGTACATTGGTCTCTGGCGAACCACTTAGTACTCTGTAGAAAGGTCCCAAGATCATTCAGCTTAATTCAGCCAACATGATGTAAGATCATAGATATTTTCTTCTACTCAAACAAAAGTAGGATATGCAATCTATCTCATTGTCTCATTTCCAAGCAGCTCACTACTTCCGATAATATTTTTAAGTATCTCCTGGTAATTCCATCAGATTCTCGGCAGATGGTAGCTAAAGTGAGAAGGCGATTCGCTGAGCAACCTTGAATATTATGCTAACACCTATGATTCTCGGATGCGGTGATCTAAGGAAACGTCATACAAACAGACCCGGCCGGCACACGCTGAAAAATATCGGCCCCAGCAACATATTACAGGAACGATGTACATGGTCGCCGGTGGTGCAATGGGTAGTGTGCGCACCTCTTGTACTTGAGATCCTGGGTTCGATCCCTACTCTGACCACCTTAAAGTTTCTTTCGACGGCGGTCACCTCGCATAGTGACGGCGACACTATCGAGTATTTAGCCATGAAAATGCTTCTCAAAAACCGGTGTAAAAGTGTAGGTAACAATCACTGAGTATAAAACTAGAGAGCACACAGCTCACTGGTTATGAGAAGCTCTCCCCGATTCCTTCATGGGATGTAATGGGAAACCAATTATTTATTTTTTATACTTGTTTGCAAGCGTTGTTTTCATGAATTGAAGATCTTCTGCTTTTTGTTTCTCTATTGACTGTCACGTTTTTGTTTTCAGCAGTTTTCAACAAACAAAGTCACATTTGGCTCACAAATACAAATATTATAACCAATTAATCACTGAAATCAAACATTTTATATTGAATAGCAAACACAATATGTTTGGACACAAGTATATTATATTTGCGGCAAGCAACAAATACGTTATATTTGCATCCAAACAAACAACTAAATACAAATTTGTCAGCATGTAGCATACGAGATCGTCCTCTTCATTCCCACAGCTTCTGTAGAAATCATGAGCTCATATTCCAAGTCTAGGCACGTGTTTGTGTTATTAAAAAAGTCCAGTGATCACAGATACTAATAGATAAAGCGATATCTTGTCTAATAGAAAAAGCGATATCTTGTCTATCAAGTTTAGCAGAATATTCAGTTCAGAACTTGGTCATACTCGCCTGGTGATTCTGCAGTGTGTGCCTTCAAACCATCTATCATTCACATGTCTGAGAGCCTCGGTTGTAACCATGAGCTTGTATGCAAAATTGGCATATCCACAAGCTTCATATCCAGTGGAACAGGTGTGTAGTCCCTAATTTCACCGTCTCACCTGCTCTATAGTTCCCAGGAATTTGCCTGTGCCTCGCCACCCATAGAGGGTGGATTTCGAAATGATTGGTTATATCATTTAGATATCCGCGGCAGTTGTGGACAGTTATTGAAGGCATGAATACAGATTACAGAGATTTTATAGCATCCTAACTGTCAGAGTAGATATTGGTATCCCAGGTGGTGATGACGTTTCGGACCAGCCAATGGGCAACTTCTCCGATTGCCATGACCTCTACCTGATAACTACTACAAGGGTCTGTTAGCCCTTGTGCAAGTTCTGGACCCAAATTTTCAGAATAGACGCCAAACCCTACATTGCCATTTAGTTTGGAACCATCTGTGTAGAAGCCCAAAATCATTACTTACTTACTTAGGTGGCCTCAAACAAGCCAGAGGGTTAAAGGGCCTTGAAAAACAGGTTAACATTGTTCTCCATTCGGCTTGATCTTCAGCTTGTATCCTCCAGTTGGTAATACCAAGCTTTTGCAGGCAATATTCATCTTGGTCTTTCCAGCGAAGTCTTGGTCATCTTGTTTCTCGATGTCCTTCGAGTACATCTTCGAATACCATTCGCCGTGGTTCATTCTGATCTATTCTAATGGCCTAACCATGGCCTAGCCAACGTAAATGTGTTATTTTGATACCCATATCTACATCGATGTCGGCATACAAACTATATATCTCGTGGTTCATCCATCGTCAATACTTGCCGTCTATATATTTTTCATTGCAATTTTCTTTCGAAGACTCCCAGTGGTGTTGCATCAAGACAAGACTCACTTCGACTCACTGTTCCTACACAGCAGCTTCGGCTCACTGTTTCTATACAGGGGCTTCGGCTCACTGTTCCTACACAGGGGTTTCGGCTCACTGTTCCTACACAGTGGTCTCGGCTCACTGTTAATACACAAGGGGCTTCAGCTCACCGTTTCTGCACAGGGGCTTCGGCTCACTGTTTCCATGTAACCCACCCGATGATAAGCGATGCCGAACCGTTCTCGCCGGACATGCAAAGCACATACCGAGCCAGCACCCCGCATATCCGATACCGATCCACGCAGCGAATCCGAATAATTGCGTGTGCAAGACACTGAGTTCCCCATCATTTTAGAATCGACCAGTCTGCAACCAGCCCAAACGATTTGTCAAGCCACGGCTAGTATTCCCAGATGGGTGTTGTCAAGCCGAGGCAAGGGCCCTCAGAAGAGTTTTGTCAACCAAGACGAGTGTTATCAAGCTAAGAGGAGTGTTCTCACCGAGTGAAGCAGTTGATGTTATTTCTGTATATCAAATTAATTTGTAAATTAAAGGTCAATAAGGAATCTGAATCTGGCCGTCGGTGGTGCAATGGTTAGTGTGCTCTTGTGCATGAGATCCTGGGTTCGAACCCTGTTCTGACCACCTTAAAATTCCTTTCAGCGGCGGTCACCTCGCATAGTGACGGCGACACTATCGAGTATATAGCCATGAAAAAGCTTCTCAAAATACCGTTCGGAATCGGTGTAAAACTGTAGTTCCCAATCGGAGAGTGAAAACTGGAAAGCGCACAGCTCAGTGATTGTGAGAAGTTCTCCCCTGTCCCTTCATGGGATGTAATGGGAAACCATTTATTTATTTATTTAACGAATCTGAATTCGAACCCGCCGAAAAGGGTAAACTGTTCTTATTCCGAAAAGTTTGGTGGATCCTAACGAACGACCGTGGACATGGCCGAGCTTACCTCAGCCGTCGACAAAACCACGTTACAACATCCAAGAGGAGGTTTGGTTGTTAACTGCGTACACTTGTCCCATTAAGCTGTTTCTAAAGATGTTTGAAATCAAAAATTCATTGAGGCAATTCACGTTTAGGAAAGGTACAATATTTATTGAGTCACTGTGGTTTTTTCGGCAATTCCATGCATAAAAAATCTGATTTTACTTTTCAATTGATGTATTGCAACGCTTTTCTTTCAGTGTACGGAGGTGGATGGGAAGAGGTCTGCTCCACATTACTAATAAGTTAGAATATTAGAGCACAATACTTTAAAATGCATTTCCGACAAGTGTAGTTTCGTATCTCACATATTTTTTTTCATTGGTTCCAACAGCGTCGTCACACATTTCCAAATCGATGTTGTATCCAAGGGAGCGTGTGCCGTGCCGGCTTCTAGAATAACCCACACACGAGGACATAAAAAAAATCAAAGTATTTTATATCTTTGTTATCGGGCGTTAAAATGAAATCACTCTAGTTTTATTTATACGTATTCAGTCATTTGATTTGGCCGACAAAATTTATGGCCAAATTTCAAATTTATACGATGAAATAAAATAGAACGAAACACGCGAGCACATGAAACAGATTGAATGTTTCATGTTTCATGTTGTCGCTTGTTTTGTCCAATTTTTACTACAATTGACATTAATTTCATTCGAATTTAAGTTCCAAAATGTAATTTATGAAAACCCTAATATTCAATGGCGTTGTTTTTTGGGATTTCCCATCAGAAGATAAGACATTTGCTAAACTCCACTCCACTATTAGACCATAATCGGCGTTAGCCCAAACCCAAACATCCGCATAATTTATTTGCAAATTATTCATTAAAATTTTTAAGTTTTTCGATGGGAATTTCTTGAAATCTAATTGATATTCAGGTGTGGGCACTTTTGGGGAATATGATATTAAACACTTATTTAACAACCAGGCGGGCACCCTAAATGGAATTTAATATGGAAAACCGTTACCCAAAAAAGTTCAATAACGAATAATTAAATGAGTTCGAATACCGGTTGGAATGAAATTTAAAATTGAGATACTGCTTAGGGAACTAAGGAGTCGGAGTTTTTATATCAGAGTCGAAGCTGGAGCTAGGGACGGAGTCGCTAACTCATATGACGACTATCTCTCGGAACTTAAGATGCAAAAGAAAATTGTTTCCCGTTTCATCCCAGGAAGGGATTAGGGAGAGCTTCTCACAAACCAGTGAGCTGTGCGCGTTCTAGTTTTACACTCACTGATTGGGACCTACAGTTTAACACCGGTTCCGAACGGTATTTAGAGAAGCTTTTTCATGGATAAATGCTCGATAGTGTCGCCGACACAAAGCGAGGTGACCGCCGTCGAAAGATATTTTAGGTGATTAGACGAGGGATTGAACCCACGTTCTCATGATCTAGAGACGACCATTGCACCAGCGACGGCCACCGACTTAAGATGCAAATGTTGTTAAAATGTCGATGAGGGATATATGTTGCCTGGATATATCGACAATCAGATTTCCTAGATAGCCTCCCAAAAATTCTTCCTTTCCACCCTTATAAATGCGTGTGCCGAAAATATTTTTGCTAGTAATACTTAAATGTTTGGAGAAAGTGTACAAACATATTTATAATTGCGAGTTATTTACAGAATATACAGTGGCCGTCGGTGGTGCAATGGTAGTGTGCGTGGCTCTTGTACCTGAGTACGTGGGTCCGCCAAGCTTTTTCAGACCACATAACATTTCACAATTTAGCCATGAAAAAGCTTCTCTCGTTCCGAACCGGTGTAAAGCTGTAGATCCCAACCAGTGAGTTTTAAACGGACTTAAGAAAAACACGATGACAACAAGAATATCCCAGTTGAAAATTTTGTCTTAAAGACATGAAAACAGTTAAAGAAGTCTTGATTAACTGCCCCCTGATGAATGGTTACTCAAGGACGTCTTGTGTACTAGTCATTAGGTCGACACATCTATTGACAAATTGCAGAAGATTCTTGCTGTTTTTTGACCAAATGTAAGAAAATGTCAGGGGGTGTTATCAAGTTTTTTGTGTGGGAGCGGATCAGCAAGTCAGTAGGGATTACGACATGGCAGTTCTTTGCCACTCATTATGTCTCAACGAAATTTACAACTAGGATGTTCTATGAGTTGCCTAGAGTAAACATACGACCGCAACCCTGGCCATGACGTTAATATTGTTCTAGTTGATTTGAATGCTTAAGTCGGCAGGGAAAACGACTTTGAACCAACCATCGGAAAGTTCAGTCTACAGGGCATCACTTCCAATAACGGAATGAGACTCTGCCGCGGCGAAAATCACGGTTGTCAGTAGTACGAGACTCCAATATAAAGACATGCACAAGGCTACTTTGATATCCCCTGATCAAAAAATGGAAAACCAGATTAATCATCTGGTAATTGATGGAGGGCACCGTACTAGTGTAATGGCCCTACGTCTTATTCGAGGAGCTAATATCGATTAGAATCACTACCTGGTTACACCAAAAGGTTTGCACAAGGTTCAGCCGAAAGTACGAAACCGGGCATATGGAAAGCTGGACATCGGAAAGCTACAATTTCCAGAGATAGCCTATGCAGAGAAGCTCATTCAGCTACTTACGCAGCACGCAACTCCGTCTCATGATTCCGGATCTCAGTGGAAATACATTTCCCAGTCTATGGAAACTGCAGCAATGACAGTACTTGGTTATGAAAAACCTCTTAAAGACGATTCGATTCGAATCACTACCTGGTTACACCAAAAGGTTTGCACAACTTTCCGCCGAGCGAAAGTCGTACGAAACCAGACTTATGGAAAGCTGGACATCGGAAAGCTGCAATTACCAGAGGTAGCCAAGGCCTATGCAAAGCTGCTCGCTCAGATACTGGCGCAGAACGCATCTCCGCCTCATGATTCTGAAGCTCAGTGGAAATACATTTCCCACTCTATGGAAACTGCAGCAGTGACAGTACTTGGTTATGAGCTTAAAGACAAACATTGTAGCGATGAAGAAACCTTACGCTAATGATAAAAAGAACGCTGCACGTATGGCAATACTTCAGTCAGTTGCAACGCCAGCAGTGATGGAGTGGTATACGTCCCAGTTGTGGAGAAGCACGAGAGTGAGCAAATTAAATCTTACAGATGGAAGAATGAGGCCCGTAAACTTTAGCGAAAAGTAAAACGTCCATGGATCAAGCCCCCCTTTTGTAGAGATAAGAACGCGAATCTTGTCGCAGATGTGCAAAGTATTTTGGGAACATGGAGAGATCACCTCTCTGATTTACTTGTCCCAGGAGACTGCAATACAGATGAGGGTGTTGAGCAAATAGAGGACGATGTTGTCGACTACCGCCCTCGTGGCCAAATCGAACTTAGAACTGCAATTTCCCATCTTAAGAACAACAAAGCCCCAGGTGCTGTTGGAGTACCGGCTAAGCTGTTTAAGGCTGGTGGCCAGGAGATGGAAAGGTTTATGCATTAGCTCATATGCAAAGTCTGACTAGACGAATGCATGCGCGAAAGATTGCAGCCTTGGCACACTGTGTCCTGCATTTAACACGGGGGAAACGGGTGTATCTACCAACTGTCGTGGAATACGCATTTTATCCATCGCATACAATGTCCTCTAGAACTGGAACTGATCGGATCTTATTAGTGTGGCTTTAATCAGCCGAAATATCAACCATCGACCAGACATTCAGAATACGACAAACCCTGGAGAGAACCTACAAAAATCAAATCGACACCCACCACCTCTTTGTAGTTTATAAGGCTGCCTTCGATAGCCCGATTCGGGGAAAACTGTACCTATCTATGTTGGAGCTTGATATTCCTTCTAAGCCGACTCGCTCAATAAATATTGATAAAGATCTCAACCAACCATTTATTACATGGCGAGGCCTCAGCAGGGCCACACCATATCATGCGATCTCTTCAACATTTTAATTGAGATCAATATTTTAAGAAAAGTTTCAGTTAACAGGAACAAAACTATCAGAAGCAAAAGTCACATGCTGCTGGCATATGCTGAGTATTTAAACATCATTGGGCGAAATATGCGAGTAGTTACTGCAATATTTTCAAGAATTGGAAAGGAAACAGCTGCGTAGGAGCCGCCAACCGAGGGCGGTGTGTATAAACAATCAGCCAGAGCCGCTACGTAAGAAGAGTCAGCGGAAGCCGATGTGTGAAAACAGTCAGCCGAATTAAGATATGTAATAACAGTGAGAAGAAGCAGC
This sequence comes from Phaonia tiefii, assembly GCA_963931995.1. NCBI lineage: Eukaryota > Metazoa > Arthropoda > Insecta > Diptera > Muscidae > Phaonia > Phaonia tiefii. The sequence goes on along the minus strand of OZ008369.1, from coordinate 273,478,412 downwards.
TGTGTAAGAACAGCCAACCGAAGTCGCTGTGTATGAACTATCAGCCGAAACCGCTGTGTGAGGACCGTCAGCCGAATTAACATATATAATAACAGTCAGAGGAAGCCTCTGTGTAAGAACAGTCAACTGAAACCACTGTGTAAGAACAGTTAGCCAAAGCCGCTGTATAAGAATTGTCAGAAGGAACAGCTGGATAGTAATAGTCAACCGAAACCGCTGTGTAAGAACAATCTGTCGAAGGTGCAAATAAGTCAGTCGGAGCCGCTGTGTATGAAAAGTCAGTCGGAGACGCTGTGTAAGAACAGTCAGCCGAAGCCGCTGTGTAAGAACAGCCAGCCTAAGCTACTGTGCAAGAACAGACAGACGAAGCCGCTGTATAAGAACATTCAGTCGAATCCTCTTTGTAAGTTCAATAAGCCGGAGCCGCTGTGTTTGAAAGAACAGTCAGTGAAAAACATTGTGTAAGAACAGTCAGCCAAAACCGGCTGTGCAAAAACATTCAGTTGAAGCCGCAGTGTAAGAACAGTCGGCAGAAGACGCTGTGTAAGAATAGTCAACCGAAGCTGCTAAATAAGAACAGTCAGCCGAAGCTGCTGTTTAAGAACAGTCAGTCGAAGCAGCTGTGTAAAAACAGCCAGCCCAAGCCACTGTGTAAGAACAGTCAGCCTAAGCCGCAGTGTAAGAATAGTCAGTCGAAGCCGCTGTATAAGAACAGACAGCCTAAGCCGCTGTGTAAAAACAGTCAGCCGAAGTAAGATATGAATTAAGATCAGCGACAGCAGCTGTGTAAGATCCATCAGCCGAAGTTGCTGTATAGAAACAGCCAGACGAAGGCGCTATGTAAGAACAGTCAAACAAAACCGCTGTTTAAGTACTGTCTGCCGATTCCGCGGTGTAAAAACAGTCAGCCGAAGCCACTGTGTAAGAAGAGTTAGCTGAAGTCGCTAAGTAAGAACAGTCAGCTGAAGATGCTGAGTAAAAAAAGTCAGCCGAAGCAGCTGTGTAATGTCAGTCGGAGAAGCCTCTGTGGAAGTTCAATAAGCCGGGTCCGCTATTTAAGAAGAGTCTAATGAATCCGGTGGATAAAATGTATCTGCTATCTTAAAAAAGATAGGTTTAACAAAGTATGATCCTTATTATTTTTAGAACTAGAGTCCAAGATCGTGTGCAATAATCTATCACATCAGAAGCAAGAAAGCGACCGACACTGAGGCTAGTCACGATTATCATTAAGTACTCTCTCTGCTCTGATGTGAATGAGAATCACAGAGAAGTATTCATTATTATGTGGTTGTTGAGAAGCAGTTTGCTACAACTATTTAGGTGTATTTATTAGTGAACGTGATTGATCGTCACAGGTTCAAATGTATGATGTGAGTGATGGATGTTGTGTATACTTTGGGGACATACGGACCACTGAAGTATGGAGCTAAGGATTATAGAGAAGTACTCATTGTTGGGAAGTTGTTGAAAAGCCGTTTGCTGCTACTATTTAGGTGCATTTATTATACACCGATGACAGAGATTGAGTGTTAATTAGTGAATGTGATTGTTCGTGACAGGTTGAAATGTATGATGTGAGTGATGGATGTTGTGTAGACTTTGGGGACATATGGACCATTGAAGTATAGGGCTAAGATTGGTGGTGAATATATTCACAATATAATCTTCTCTGTTAGGATGATCGTGTGTTTACTTAACTATCTAAGGGCGTCTTCTGACGTCACGGTACAAGGATATATGTATCGACGCTGGTAAATGTGATCAATATATCATCATATAATACTTACTGCAGACGCTGTAGGGATGAAGAAGATGAGGAGATCATCAAACGTTTAATATGCTACTGTTCAGCCTTTGTGTGAAGTGTAGATAACACTGTGTGTAATTTTTTAAGTCATGGATATATAACCATATACGGACACCACTACGTGATAAAACACCAAAAAGAAAAAGACCCGTGTCTCCCAGTTTTGCCCAAAGTCATGCACTTTTTTTATGGGCCCCCAAAGATTTGAGGCCTCGGTGTCATTTTTGCAAAAAAAAAGTGATCATTTTGTCAGGCTCATATCTTGCAAACCGTTTGGAATTTTGATTTACTCTCTGAGGGAAAGTTGTAACTCTTGTCATAAAGGTCAAAATCGCAAAAAACTTTAAAAAATTCGAGTTTTTTTTACCTTTCCCCCCTGTTCAGGTCCATAGCTAGCAAACCGTTCAAAATTCAAGGAAACAATCAACTACAGAAATGTACCTAGGATCTCAGTAAACAACTTTCTGGAACATATGAACTCTTCGAAAATGAGCAAGGAGTGGCCGTTACAGTCAATGGCGATCGTTATCGGGCCATGTTGAACGAATTTTTGTTCACAAAAATTGAAGAGGAGGATATTGGCAACATTTGGTTTCAACAGGACGGCGCTACGTGCCACACAGCCGAAGCTACACTCGATGTTTTGCGCCCTGTTTTTGAAGATCGCATTATCAGCCGCAGAGCTGATGTCGTTTGGCCACCTCGGAGCTGCGATTTGACACCGTTGGACTATTATTTGTGGGGTGCCCTCAAAGATATGTGTTACGCCGACAAGCCAGAGACAATTGAAGCTTTAAAGGACAATATTCGTGAAGCCATTGGTGAAATACAGCTGCACACAATCGATAATGTGCTTAAAAATTGGACTGATCGTGTAGGCTACTGCATGGTTAGCTGAGGCAGCCATTTGAATGAAATTATTTTTCATTATTAACCGGAAGGATTGTACTTTCAAATAAAAAAATAAATTTGAGAAAATATTCAGTAGTTTTTTTTTACAGCATTTTCAAAAAACAAAGTTATTTAGCGGACCCGTTATGTTCACAATTTTTGTTCTTTATGACAAGAGCTACAACTTTCCCTCAGATAGAAAATCAAAATTCCAAACGGTTTGCAAGGTATGAGCCTAACAAAATGATCACTTTTTTGCAATGAAATGACATCGAGGCCCCAAATCTTTGGGGGGCAAAACTGGGAGGCACGTGGCTTTTTTTTTGGTCTTTTATCACGTAGTGGTGTCCGTATATGGTTATATTTTTTCGTGTTGCACTGTGTAAAATTTAGAATCTTAATTCACGCTGGATCTAACAGATATTCAGGGAGTTAAGCTGAATGATATTAGGATCATTTTGGAGAGCACTAATTAAGCCGCCAGACACTAACGTACGTCTATTCTTCCATCACATCCTGATATACCAGCATGAGGACGGAATATGGCGGTACCTGGTCCCTGTTGCACTAAGTGTGTCAATAGTATTAGCCTTATATTCTATCCCAAGCCTATCTAACCCATCCTATCTAACCCAACGTAAGCCTCATATAATTTCATTGGCAATAAGATTTTTAACTTTTTTATAATTTTGTTTTTTTTTTTAATTTTTTTATTCTTCATTTGTATTTGATATAGTACACCATTCCATTTTTGGCGCCATAAAAACCATTAAAAAATTACCTATTTGCCATTAAATTGTGACATTTAGTACGGAATATTAATTTGATTCCATTGCTTGAAATTCAAATAAAAATGTTGATAAACTAATTCTATTGCAGTAACGGCAATTAAATGTTATATGTTAATTTTTATCAAAACCTATAAAGTTTTATTATAAATGAATAAAAATTGTGTCGTTTTTAAATTTTTATATTTTAAAGCAATTTCGTGCTAAAATTCATACGATTTCGGTATGAGGTAGCAGAATATGAACGAGTCATATTTTCTAACTTTTGGTTAAGATTGTGGCTTAAACTATTTTTCTGTTTTCTTTTTATTTTTTGCTATAAAACGCAAAAAATTCAAGTCGTGTTGATTCAATATGCAAAATAACCTAACTCCCTCTTTGAAGCTAAATACGCACCATAAATGAGTTCATTTTGTTTCAATTTGAAATTCTAAACACGGATGCGTTAATGTACAACATAAGGAGAAGATAAAATCGTATTTATTATGTTTTTGGGAAAACATTGTGATGTTTTAGTAAAGACCTTTGTTTTGATTTTATGACCCTGTATTTGTTGCGGATGTATGGTTTTTTTTTTATTAAAGTTGCCTCTTATCTCGCAAGTTGTGTTTCATTTGTTCCTAACCGGATGTGATTGGTTTTATTCTAAAAATATTTTCCAAAGTTCCACGTTAACAAATTTTACTCAAGTTTAAATCAAAGACTATAAAGTAATTAAGTTAAATATTTTTAAGGATGTGTGGCCGTCGGTGGTGCAAGGCTAGTGTACGCGGCTCTTGTACCTCTGACCACCTTATATTTCTTTCGACGGTGGTCACCTCGCTTAGTAATGGCCACACTTTCAAAATACCATTCAGAACCGGTGTAAAAATTATGGCCCCAGTCAGTAAGTGAAAAACTAAAAAGCACACCACCCACTGGTTGCGAGAACCTCTCCCCATTCCTTTTGTTGGATGTAATGGGAATCAATTTCTTTTATGAGAATGTGCCCATAATATTTTGGATATGCATGGTTTTATCGGAAACCTCAGTTAGCTAGCTAGAGTGAAAAGACGAAACAAATGAGCAGCCTGATTGGTTATGCGATCACTGATATGTCTCAGGCTTAGTAGGTGACTGATGTCACTGAAGCTCAACAAGCTATCGGGCATATTCTTTTGTCCTTAAAAGGCGGATGAGATAAACATATGGGCCAACGGCGGATAGAAACCAAAAGAAGAAAATCCAGTTTCTACGTATTCCATCCCGGTCAGCGTCTGATCCATAATGAGCGGCTGCAATCATATATCCTGGCAGTACGTAAAATGTGGGCTGGATTTGCCTCCCGCCACCGTTCATAATGGCAGTGAGAAGACAAGAACGAAAACATAAACAAACCCTATTTGTTGACGACCCCCGCAAATGTTACACGGACCACGATTTCCGGATATGCACCTGTAATTTGAGAACTCTATATAGATCCGATGCAAGCATCCAATTGATAGATGTCCTCGAAAGTTATAAGGCTGACATTACCACAATCCCGGAAATGCTATGGACAGGACATGGCTGCACAAGAAAACGAAACTGCGACATATTCTACAGTTGTCCTGAGAAAAAACATGAATTTGGTTGCGGATTTGTAGTTGACAAAAGACTGCAACATCTAGTCTCTAAGTTCAATCCTGTGAGTGAACGTATAGCCACAATCCACATAAAAGCGAAATATTTTTATATTTCCCTAATTTGTTCGCATGCCCCGATAAAAGAGAAAGATGATGAGACCTAAGACATGCTCTATGAACTCCAACTATTGGCAATTTCAGTCTACATGCTGACAGTTCCGACAACGGTATGAGACTGATTGACTTTGCCGCGGCAAACAACATGGTCACTAATGGTACAAGATTCCAGCGTGAAGACATCCAGAAGGCTACTTGGGTACCCCTGATGAAAGAACGAAGAATCAAATTGATCACGTGGTAATTGATGGAAGGCACTCATCCAGTGCAATGGACGTACGAGAGATCAGAGGAGCTAACATCGATTCTGATAACTACCTGGTAGCAGCAAAGGTTCGCACAAGATTAAGTAGAGCGAAAATCGTACGAAACCAGACGCAGAGAAAGCTGGACATCGGAAAGCTGCAATTACCAGAGGCAGCCACAGCCTACACAAGGAAGCTCTCGCAACTTTTGGCACAGAACCCACCCCCTCCCTATGACGATCCTGAAACGCAGTGGAACCCCATTTCCGACTCTAAAAAAAAACTGCCGCTACAACCGTACTTGGGTTTGAAAAACCGCTTCGCAGCAAACCATGGTACGATGTAGAGTGTCGCATTGCAAATGATGAAAAGAACGCTGCACGCATGGCAATGCTTCAGTCAATTGCAACGCGAGCGGGGACTAAGCTGTGTAGGGAGAAAAGGTAGGAGGTAAACCGTCTCTTTAGCCGTAAGAAACGGCAGTGTAGAAAGCGCGAGAGTGAGAAAATTGAGACATACAGAAGGAAGAACGAAGCCCGAAAATTCTATCGAAAATTCAAAAACGGAACTAATGGACATGGTTCAGGGCCCCTTCTGTAAAGACAAGGATGGAAATCTCATCGCAGATGTGCAGAGTATGTTGGGAATATGGGAGATAATTTCTCTGGTACCTGAGACATCCAATGACGTTGAGACAATCGATCACAATTTTGACGACGGCGTCGATTGCCCCCTCCTAACCAAGACGAGGTCAGAACAGCTACTTCCCGATTTAAAAACAACAAAGCCGCAGGATCCGATGGATTACCGGCGTAGCTGTTTAAGGCTGGCGGCGATGAGCTGATAAGGTGCATGCATCAGCTCATTAGCAAAATTTGGTTAGATGAATGCATGCCCGAAGGTTGGAGTTTCAGTGTACCATGTTGCGTATTTAAAAAGGTGACCTGAGGCTTTGTGCCAACTACCATGGAATAAGCCTCTTATCCATAGCATATAAGGTTCTAACAAGTATAATGTGCGAAAGACTAAAACCAGTTATCGCGTACCTGATTGGACCATACCAGTGTGGCTTTAGGCCTGAAAAATCGACAACTGACCAAATTTTCACGCTACCCTAAATTCTGGAGAAGACCCATGAAATACAAATCGACACCTATCACCTATTTATCGATTATAAGGCGGCCTTCAATATCCCGATACGCGAGAAACTCTACGAAGCAATGTCTGAGCTTGGTATTCCTGCAAAACTCATACGCCTTTGCTGGATGACCCTGACGAACACAAAATCCGCAGTGAAAGTTGGTAAGGATCTTACCGAAACTTTCGAAACTAAGCGAGGCCTCAGACAAGGTGACACCCTATCGTGCGATCTCTTTAAGATCTTAATAGAGATTATTCTGAGAAAAGCGGCTGTCAACATGAATAAAACCATCAGCAGCAAAAGTCACATGCAGCTCGCGTATGCTGATGATGCAGATATCATTGGGCGCACAGTTAGAAAAGTTACTGCGGTGTTTTCGAGAATTGAGAAGGAGTCAGGAAAAGTGTGTCAGACAGTAAATGAGGACAAGACATAATTAATTTGGTAACGAGCAGGGCCTTCACGCGGTTAGACCAAAGCGTGAATGTTGATAACCGTTATAATTTCGAGGTGGTGCACGAATTTATATACCTCGGATCTGCCGTAAACAAAAACAACAACGTCAGCCTTGAGATCAAGCGGAGAATTGTGCTTGCAAATAGCTGTTATTTTGGGCTAAGCAAGGACTTTAGAGGTAAAGCCCTCTCTCGAGTAACAAAAGTCCAACTATACCAAACTCTCAGACAACCTGTCTTGTTTTAGGTGCAGAATTCGGGCTCTTATCGCAAACAGACGAAACATATGTAGGAGTCTTCGAGAGAAAAATACTCCGAAAAATATATTGTCCTATAGTGCACAACGGCGAGTATTGGCGACGCATGAACCATGAGCTGTACCAGCTTTATCCCGACATTGATATACAGGCGGATCAATAAGTTCGTGACTTTTTGAAAAAGAAAATTTATTTTTCAACATTTCTCCAATTTTTGTATCCCTTCCAAAAAATAGGCTTTTTCGAGGTCCATCAAATAGGCATTTGTTTGATCAATAATTTCATCGTTGGAGCTAAATCTCTTTCCACCGAGCCATTTCTTTAGGTTTGGAAATAGGAAATAGATACTGGGGCTAAATCCGGAGAATATGGCGGATGAGGTACCAATTCGTAGCCCAATTCATGGAATTATGCCATTGAGACTACACACGTGTGCACCCGTGCATTATCTTGATGAAAAAGAACTTTTTTCTTGGCCATACGGGGTCATTTTTGTTAAATCCTCGTGGGCATAATATTCGCCGCTTATTGCTTTCCCTTTTAAGGTAATCGATGTGGATTATCCCGCAAGCATCCCAAAAAACTATTGCCATCACCTTATTGGCCGACAAACTTACCTTGGCCTTCTTCGGAGCCGGTTCACCCGGAGAAACCCATTGTTTAGACTGCTGCTCGGTCTCCGGAGTGTTGTAATGGATCCATGTTTCATCGACAGTTACAAAACACCGCAAAAACTCCTTCGAATTGCGGTTAAACATCTCCAAACAATCCTTTGAAGTTGCTCAATTGAGAGCAAACGCGCCACCCATATTGCAGACAGCTTTCTTAAACCCAACTGGTCATTTAAAATCGAAACCACACTTCCACATGAAATGGGAATGGCATCAACAATCTCACGCACTTTTACTCTTCGATCGGCCAACACAATATCGTGGATTTTTTCGAAATTTTCGGGTGTATTGACCTTAATTGGCCGTCCAGATAGTTCAGCGTCATTTGTACTTGTGCGACCACAACAAAAGTCAGTAAACCACTTTTTTACCACTAAAGTCGATGATGCCGAGTCCCCATAGTATTTATCAAACTTTTCCTTGGTTTGATTGACGGTTTTTTTTTCGCAAAAAATAATGTTTAATGGGCGCTGGAAATTCACTTTTTCCAGTTTTAATAAAATGCATGAGGTTGAATGTTTTGAACAGCTGTTAAACGCAAAGTAAATAACGGAACTTGCTCAAAATTTGACAGTAGTCTATGAACAGGTGGTACTTGATGCAAAAAGCATGTACAAGTAGAGAAGAAACACCCCGCACAATTTGGCAACCCTAGTAAAAGAGAATCAAAAAAGTCGACGCGATTCACTGAAACGCATTTCTTTCCCGCGTCATAACTTGATTATTTCATACTTTTTACATACTTTATGTAATTTTATTTAAATATGATTGGAATTTCTATAGTTAGATACAATAACATCATCAGAAAACTGCTCGTGTATTGAAATATTCAACGAAGAAAGTAAGAGAGAGAGAGAGCAGAGAAACGATGAGCTTCACTCGTTTTCTTTGTTGGCATTCCACTCCATAGACTAATTCATACATAGATACTTTTATTCTCTTAATAAATTAAACGTCATACGTACGGTGGAAAGTAAACATTGTATGGTGGAAAACATGGGTTCAATAATGCCAGATAGAGGCAATAGTAAACAACGTTCAACAAAGGAACAACAACCTAATTTCATATTTTTGTGGCAAACTAGTTGTGTTAAATACAATACCAACGATAACAGTCAACAAAAAAGTGCAAGTACATTTAAATTTTTCAGTTCTACACCAAAACGACATGAAAAAGTTAAGTGAACATATTTTGTAACTCCACCTGGTGAAGTCATTTCCACAAACCTACGACGAGGAGTGTGAAATGAAACGTCAGATGAGAGAATAAAAATATCTATGTATGTATTAGTCTATGTTCCACTCTATGAGTAAATTTTCTTCTCTATACCACTTTATGCTTGATGAGAGCAGTGTTGCATTTCATATGACTACGAGGGACGTTCGAAAAATCGCGGACTTATTGATCCGCCTCGTAGTTAATCGGATCAAAATACCGCAATTGCGCTGGCTAGGCCATGTCAGTAGAATGAAGACGAACCAGCACGAAGGGTTTTCGAAACCGAACTCGAAGGAAGATGAAAAATAGGAAGACCAAGACTCCGCTGGAGGGATCAGGTTGACGAATCCCTGCGTACACTTGGTACTGCTAACTGAAGAGATAAGGCAAAAGATCGAACTGGTTGGCGAAATATGTTATCTACGTTTTGTAAAGTCCCTGACCCCTAGGGGTTGTTCGAGACCGGATAAGTAAGTAAGCAAGTTACAGAATTCCGCTGCTGGGTGGTTGTCGTATAATTTATATGCGTTGAGAATGATTTTAATGACTAAATGTGAATGAAGTCATCATTCTATAATGAATCACTTAAATGACTAAAATTCTGTATTAATAATGAATGTACTTATATGTGTTTAGTATTTAATATTACCGCATCCTTAAAAAGGATATTTTTGCTACGGTGCGTGATAATTTTATTCCCCTCCATAAATTTGCACACAGTAGACAGTAATTTACGTTATTCCACCATAAACGGCAATGAATGCGTGAAGCGTCAAATATAAAATTATGCACATAAATGCAACGAATCGAAAAATAAAATGCAAAGGCGGCAAGTGGTTACAAAAATCAAAAAACATTTAAAAAACAATTAACAATGAAATAAACGCATGCGTGACGCATAATTATCACGCACGCAACAAATAACGCACATGCATTGCATTTACTGCAAGGCAGGGCAAAGCGGCAGGGGGGGATCCATCCATCCAGCCATGCGGTAAAGTTACACGAAACGTTTGACGTTTGGCTTTGCAACAAAGTCATTTGATATCGTCACGTCGGAAAACGTGCGTGAAAACGTGTATTAATTTGTTAATTAAAAAGCCATCAAATTATTAAAACCTTTGGATGATTATAAGGGCAATAAGGAGACGACTCTAGCTATGACCATGGTTAATGACAATGATAACGATGATGAACATGATGATGATGATGGTGATGGTAATGACGATGATGGCTGCGATGACGACAATGATGCACTCACTACTCACTTACTACATGGATGATGCATAATTATGCATCCATCACATACCACGTAAGCATATTTATATGCAACGGGTGTGAAGTCACCAGTATAGTTATTTGTTGGATTCTCGTTCCGCCAGCAGGTTTATTTCGTTTTGGTTTTTACCTTGTAATTCGTATGTGGAACATGTCACTGGATAACTTTATTTTCCTTCCTCGCTCGTTACACATGAGCAAATGTCAATTTCAAGAAGATATCATACTCGTACAGGATTCAATGCATATCTGAGTGTAGTCCCCTCCCAAGTACACATATCAATGTATTGGAGCCGCTGCCTGCCAAAAGTTTCCAATGCATAAAACACATTAACATGTCAAAAATGGCGAGGAAATATAAAAATGTAAAATTTGCTTAATGTCGTGGCAAAATGATGTTTAAATTGATTAATAACAAGCAGTTTTTGATAGGTTACATGTTTGATTAAGCGCTTGATTCTTTTATTAATTCGAACTGCAAAAGAAAAAAACGAAGGCAGTGGCGGAGTTTGAAAAGGGCCAGAAATATTGCTACATAAAAAAGAGGATTAATATTCCAATAAAAATTGTTTGTACATAGGAAAAGATCAGATGATACTTTCTATTTAATTTGTAATCTGGTTTCAGATCATATTATCTATTTACAATTATGTAAACAATGAAACAAATTGGTCGATAGTTGACTTCCCAGGCCTAAAGCCACACTGATAAGGTCTGATCAGGTCTCGAACAAATGGCTTTATTCTTTCACACATTACGCTCGAGAGGACCTTGTATGCGATGGATAAAAGTCTTAGTCCACGAAAGTTGGTATATATTTTCGAGTTGCCTTTTTTGAAAACAGAACACAGTATACTAAGGCTCCAATCGTCGGTCATACACTCGTCTAGCCAGAGTTTGGATATGAACTGATACATGCACCTTTCCAATTCATAGCCGCCAGCCTTAAATAGTCCATCAGCACCAGCGGCTTTGTTGTTTTTTAGCCGGGAAATTGCAATTCTAACTTCGCTTTGGCTAGAAGGGGAAAGTCGCGCCATCGTCTTGTATTTGCTCACAACTCTCATCTATATTGAAGCCTCCTGGGAAAAGTAAAGTAGAGAAGTTATTTCTTCCAATTCCCAATATATTCTGCACATCACATCTGCGACAAGATTCCCGTCCTTCTCTCTACAAAAGGGGGGCCCTAATCTGTGGCCGTTGGTTTGAATCTGTATTATTCTTCCTTTTCTTTCTTTCATTCTTCCTTCTGTAGGATTCAATTTGCTTACTATCGCGCTATCTCCACAACCATTTTTTCTTCTTAAATAGACGGATTACCACTTCTCCTTATACCGTTCTGTCCTGGCTCGCGTTGCAACTGTCTGAACCATTGCCATACGTGCAGCGGTCTTTTCATCATTTGCCGTACGACACTCTTCATCATACCAAGGTTTGTCTTTAAGCTGTTTTTCATAACCAGGTACGGTCTCTGTTGCAGTTTTTATAGAGTGGGAACTGTGTTTCCACTGAGCTTCAGTATCATGGGGCGGACGTGCGTTCTGCACTAGTAACTGAGTCTCTGCATAGGCCGTGGCTATCTCTAGTAATTGCAGCTTTCCGTTGTCTAGCTTTCTATATGTCTGGTTTTGTACATCTTTTGGTCTGCGTAACCTTGTGCGAACCTTTTCCGCAATCAGGTAGTGATCCGAAACGACATTAGCTCCACGTACGTCCATTACACTAGTAGAGTGCCCTCCATCATTTGCCAGGTGCTCAATCTGGTTCTTCGTCTGTTGATCAGGGGATATCCAAGTAGCGCCTTATGGATGTCTTTATGTTTGAGTCTCGTACTACTGACAACCATGTTTTTCGCCGCGGCAAAATCTTACAGTCTCATTCCGTTATCGGAAGTGATGACGAGTAGGCTGAATTTACCGATTGTTGGTTAGACAATTTCCCTGTCGACTTAGCATTAAAATCAATTAGAAAAAATTTAATGTCATTGCCAGAGAGGTCATATGTTTTCCTCTAGGCGCTCATGGAACATGTCCTTGGTGTCATCGTATTTTTCTCCCGTCAGGGCATGTACACAAATTAGCGATATGTTAAAGTATTTCACTTTTATGCGAATGGTGGTCACACATGGGGTTGAACATTCCCAGCGGCGGAAGTCGCAAGGCCTTCCACAAATAAGGCATGTTGAATGGTTCTTTTGTAATGCCTTCCTAAAATAAGGCCTGCGGAATGCATGAATTTTTTCGTCAGATATAACCAAGAAAAAGATTTTTACAATTTTGAGAAATTTCTTTTCCGATTCTTTTTAACCCTAATTAAATTGAAAAATTTCACACAAATTTGAAAATTTAATATTTTATAATTATTTTTTATTTAATATTTTTAAATTTGAAGTTGGGCGTGGTACAACTTTTTAAGATAGATACATACATACTTATAAATAAATATGTAGAAGTGGATAATGATTTTGTGATAAAATAAATTATTTTCATTTTATTTTTGTTTAACAAATTAAAATAAATTAAATGCCTTCCAAGGCCATCCTCTTTGCATGCCTTCTAAGGCCTTCTTTAGGCAATGGGCAAGGAAGGCCTTGCCTCCCAATCTCACGCAATGTTAAAAAGAAAGGAGGAGTTAATGTGCAGGGAAGGCCTTCCGTATTATAAAGAAGGCCTGTTTAGTCATGATTTCAGGCCTGCCAGGTCATGATTTCCGCCGCTGGGTTGAGACCAGATGTCACAGTATTTTACCAACTACAAATCCGCAACCAAAATCATCATTTTCTCATGGCACTTGTAGTATATGGCACACTTCTTCTTCCTTGTACAGCCATGACATGTCCATTGCATCTCCTGGATGACAGTAGTGTCAGCCTTATATTTCACGAGGACATCTGCCAGTTGGATAGTGGCCCTGGATCTGTTTAGTGTTCTAACATTCCAAGTGCGGCTCATTCGTTTCGGCTTCGCACTCTATCTAGCTAACGTAGTGTTCCGGGACATACTTAGTCTAAGACGGGAAGTAGTGGGCTTCTTAAACTGCAATTTGAAGGAATCATTTCTGGTCACTCACAAATGAGTGGCTATCAGAAACTTTCCACCTCCACGGTCAGTTCCAAGTCCTAAAGTTTAACACCGATTTCGAACGTTATCATGGCTAAATACTCGATAGTGTTGCCTAAGCGAGGTGATCGCCTTCGAAAGAAATTTAAGAAATTTTAGAAATTTAAGCAGGGATCGGACCTACTTTCTTATGCACAAGAGCCGCACACACTACCATTGCACCACCGACGGCCACGATCGTACTATAGTTGCTGTGTTAGTTGTCTGCCAATTGAAATATACACAACAGCTTAATCGAAAATCTAAATTCCCCTTTTCTTTTTTTGTATTTAGCGCCCCTGTTAGTTAACCCATCTACTTAGTGGGATATGCTTCGCAATGCCCTCCACATACAAAAATTATTTACCCTTCATGTACCAGTGAAGCATTGAAATGCCATCTCGTGGTACTCATCATATCATTATATCATTGCATTCGCTGATGGAATAACTAATGACTTTTGATTCCTTTTTGTCATCCTTTGCTCAATACAGTTTTTAATACGTTTTTATATTCTAGGAATTTATAGGGATTTTATCCAGAAACAAGGAAGTCATGTTTACGGCAATAATTCACACTTTATATCTGGACTTGAAGTTTCTTGAATTCTTTTATGACTCATGGTGAATAGAGTTGTTCTATGGCATGTCCACGTCCAAGTCTAAGCAAGAAATTATAAATTCATAGCATTTCTTTAATTGTAGACGTTGTAGTGCTGCCTTGGTTACCCCACAAACATAAAGTCGGGAGCTAATAAACATAAAATATTCACAAGTGACAGAGTTACGAATTGTGAGTTTAGCGAAAGAAGACATGGAAAAAGCGCTCACAGAAACAAAACCGTAACTATAATTGTAAATGACATTCCTGGAATATTAATTATTAAAATTGCAAAACGAAAACTATAAACATATTTCAAACATTATGTACTACTTATGACAATAAACAAGATTGCTGAATGGAACATCATGTACTCGTACATGCACGCTGAAAAATCTGTTTTGTTTTGTTGTTTGGATGCAAATATAAAGTGTGTTTGGAGCTGGTCGCAAATATAATATACTTGTGTCCAAGCATATGATGTTTGCTATTCAATATTACATATTTGAGACACAATGATTAATATGTTAGAATATATGTGTTTGCGACCCACATATATTTATGTTTGGATACAAATATATCTGTGTTTGTTGCACTGTCTATGATCTCTCGAGAGCAAGATAATAAAAGAGGGGCAACGAGAGAGTCTATGTTGCAACTGTGTATCTGCATTTTTGCATTATTCTCTCAGTCAGTGAGTCATAAAAATTCCTGAATGTTCGTGTAAATTGCATGAAGTGTTTTTTTATTTTGGCTGATGTATTGCGGTTTAGTCATCAATGGTTCATCGGACCGAGGATATCAAAAGCACTTGATCAGTGAAAAAAGAAGAAACGAAGGCTCGGACGGTTACATGGGTTGTGATGTTACTTTGGTTTTTGTGTTTGTGTTTCGGATATATTTTTGTGTGTGCTACTAAAGTGCGAAACGATTTTGAGGAAAGAAACGTGAAGAGCTTTATCTGTCCGAGCCTTTACTGAGAAAATCGGAACGGTGGACCATTTGTGAAAATTTGATTTTTTTTCAAAATGATGGGGTTCTGTCAACGGATTCTGGTAGAGAGGTCTAAAAAAAAATATACGTGTATAGGCGTTTTGCCAGATCTGATCAGAATTTTTGGCGTAGAATACGTCTTGCCTTACGGAATAGGGAGTCATGTCAGATTGTTATTGTTGTAATCTTTATTTCATTGATTATGAGGAAACGGCGAGATAACTTTTTTTAAAAATTTTTTTGTAGGTAAATGAAGATGTTATCTTTCGTTTGATATACATTTCATATTGGTTGATATCTTCCTAATATTTAAATTTCTCAAATGAAAATTGTTTAAACACATACCTGCTTGATGCTGTTTGACAGCAGCTGACAGTTGACGTTTAGTAAATTAAAATAAAAATTCATTTGCTTATGTTATTTATCATTTATTGTTATATATGTTTTCTGTCTTATCGGATGGCGTATTCTACGTTAAACTTAATGGACGTGTCTCTGACACAGCCTGCAGGGACAGTCCGTGGCCGAAGGCCTACAAACTATGTTCAGAAGTTTTATAGAAAAGATTCAGGTAAACATTTTTGTGGAACAAATTAGCCCTCTAACTGTCACGTATAACCATATTTTTTTACTTTTTTTTTGAAAACTCGCAAAAAACTGCTCGAAAATGACGGGGGCGTGGTCAAAATGTTCTACAAAAATTATCGCCATAAAATTTCACTATATATGTCCGAACACTCCAAAACACAAATCTTAGCCCAAGTGGTAGATAATATGCAAAAACTAACTGCCTTCTAAGGGTTAATAATGAATTTTGTCATTTTGCTGTTACCATTAAAAATAGTCCACATAATATAATGAATTTTGTCATATTTCATCTTTTATCTAGCACTTGGGCTAAGATGTGGGTTTTGGAGTGTTCGGACACATATAGTGAAATTTTACGGCGATCATTTTTGTAGAACATTTTGGCCACGCCCCCCCCCTCATTTTCGAGCAGTTTATGGTTATACGTGACAGTAAGAGGGTTAATTTGTTGCACAAAAATGTTTACCTGAATCTTTTCTATAAAACTTCTGAACATAGTTTGTACCTCCAAAGTATGGAAAACACAATTTTGCATGCCGATATGTTGCAGGAAAGTTCCGAGGGGCGGAAACTTTGACCCGCCCTAAAAAAAATTCTGATCAGATCTGGCAAAACGCCGATACACGTATATTTTTGTTAGACCATTCTACCAGAATCCGTTGACAGAACCCCATCATTTTTTTTGGTGTCGCACAGTGTAATTAATCCACGCTTGGCTTGTGTGAACTACATTAGTATATAAATATATTGTTTGTGTACCAACGCATAGCTGAAACCTTCTGAAAACAAAAACGTGATAGACAACAGAGAAAGGAGAAGCAATTTCATGGATAAAAACAAATAATGCATTCAATGCAAGTATATGTAGAAAGGGTCGCTTTAAATCTTTTAATTTTTTGTATTAATTATTTACAAATGTGGATTTATGTTGATAAAATTAATTATAATAAAAAATACACATATATTTAAATCAAAGAATAATACGTTTCTAAATATTATTATGTTTGGGAGGAAATACGCATACGTTTCCACGTAAGTATACGCCGGTTTGGGGGAAACACACAAATGCTTCCACGTAAGTATATGGATGTTTGGAAAGAAGAACGCATATTTTTCCACGTAAAGGAATATATGTTTGCTAGTAAGCATGATACTGTTTACATTTAAATATAGGTGAGTTTGGGACTTGCAAACATGTGAATGTATGAAGTGTGTTCCAAACATATACATAGTTCCTGCAGAATTTGTTTGGGAGAATATGTTAAAGAAGTCGTTATTTTTCAGCGTGTGTGAGCAGTGATATTCATTTCATCGATAACTGATAAAAATTAATCGAAATTTAATTATTCCTTAAGTCCTTGGTCCAGAAAGAGATTGTGATTGAGTCTACTTTCTCATAAGCGAACCACAGACTTGTCATTCATGAGCATGAGCTTGGTCGATAACTTTTTATCTGATTGATGAATTTTAAAAAATATTACCAAAAATTTTGTGAACATGCTAGTGACGCGAACAACTTCGATTACATTCTTATTTGGTATCAGGAATGGTTGTAAACTGACAATAAACATCAACGGTAGCTGATGCTCATGCTCATGAATGATAACACTGTGGTTCTCTATAGAAGCACATTTTTCATTACAATTGAGCAAAACCCAAAAAAAACAATCTTCCATTATATCCTATAAATGGATTGGGAAGAACAGTGAGCTGTGCGCTTTTTAGTTTTACACTCACTGATTGGGGGCTACAGTTTTACACCGTTTTCAAACGGTAGTTTGAAAGGCTTTTTCATGGCTAAGTGTCGCCAACACTAAGAGGGGTGACTGCCATCGATTGAACTGTAAGATGGTCAGAGCAGGGATCGAAACGACGTTCTCATATACAAGAGCCGCGCACACTATCATGGCACCATCGACGGCCTCAAAAAAATCTAATCGAAATTTAAATACCCAATTACAATTGAGAATATTTATAAGAAATTAATTTAAATTCATAACATTTGGGAAGAAATTGAGAATTTCTAAATGATATGAAGAAATTGAAATTCAAAAATCCGAATAAATTGGGGATTTTTGTACAAATTTTGTAAATTTTCTAATAAAATTAAGAGTTTCTAACTGAAATTTAAAAAAATAAAAAAATTTTCAAATGAAATTGTAGTATGTCCTTTTCGAATTGAAAGAATTTTCTTCACTTCAAAGAAAACTTTGGAAAATTGTAAGAGAAGTTTCAGAATTTCCATTTAAAATGCCGAAAAATGTATGTATATGGAATTGAGAACTTCCATTTACAGTACGACGAAAGACTAAACGAAATTTAAATTTTCATTTAAGCTTGAGAAAATTCAAACATAATCGACAATTGTGAAATTGTGAATTTCTGACTAAAAACTAGAATTTCTGAATTTATTATTTCTAGATTTCTAAATTGAAATTAAAATTTGAATTGAAATTTTCAAACAAAATCGACAATTGTGAAATTGTGAATTTCTGAATAAAAACTAGAATTTCTGAATTTGTTATTTCTAGATTTCTAAATTGAAATTTAAAACCAGAAAAAATCGAAAATGTTCATATAAATTGGTAAATTTTCAAATAAAATTAAGAATCACTTTTAAATTGAATAAAATTATCAAAAGAAAAAATTTTTGAAAGGAAACTGATTTTTTTTTTCATTTCAAATAAAATTAAGAATTTCTATGTAAAGTTGATAAATCTAAGAAATTTTTAAATGAAATTAAATTTTTTCAATTTCGAACTGAGAGAATTTTTGATGTGTTAACATCTATAGGCACGGGTGGGCAATCTATCAAAGTGAATACATGCAAACAACACACAGCGTTAGTATCACAATAGGCTCTGCCTGAAAATAAGTATGATGGTATTGATGTAGCGGCAGCGAACAAACAAGCAGGTCGTCGTCGCCAAAGAGTATTGAATAGTATAGAGAACTCATGGAACGAATTGTATGACTCAAAAGCATTGGCGACATCTGGCGAATGATTCAAAACGTATTGCTCTCTTTTTGTCATAACTTGGTCCATTCATAATTATGATATGGAACATTGATGCCTTTTGAAACATTTATGCTTTTTGAATTGTTATTGTAACATTGTCGAAATTGTGCACTTATATTGAAATATTCTATAAAGAGAATAAGACTCGTTTATGCTCTTTTACTCAGACTCTCTACATGAGAGCGGAAAAAGAGTGCAACAAGTTCTCTATACTATTCAATACTTTTCGTCGTCGCTCTGTTTATGACAAAACAAAAACGATTATATTAGTAGGCTAAATATTGCTTTATTTATTTTAACAATATTACATCTAATATTAAAGCAGATGTAAGAAAAAAGAAAGTGCAATAGCAAGAAAACCTTCAGCACAAAAACTATTCTTTGTTTTATTTTCCAATGTACCATTTACTAATGCGTTCATAGAAATCGTACAGGTACCGTGTAACAAAAAGGTGTTAACACATCGTCCGTGAGTTCGAACACTCATTGATTTTTTTTTCATATCAAATGGAAATTTGGAAACTATTAAGAGAAGTTTCAAAATATCCGTTTAAAATTCGGAAAAATTTATATGAAATAGAGAATTTGCATTTACAATAGAGGAAAGTCTAAACGAAATTGAAAGATGTATTTAAAATTGAGAACATTTTAAACGAAATCGCTGTTTTCCATTTAAATTGAGAAAATTTAAAAAAAAATTGAGAATTTCCAAATTAAACTGAAAATATCTTACCGAAATTGAGAAACTGAAATAAAACAATTTTAATAAAAAAAAAATTTTAATTTTCATCATTTTCAATTGAAATGGGGAATATTTTACTGATTTCTATTTAAGAGGAAGAAGATGAATTCAGTAAAATTCAAATGAAATTGACAACTTCTATTTCAATAGAGAAAAATATAAATTATAAATTTCAAATGAAATCAATATTCATCATTTCCCTTACGGGAATTTTTATTCGGTCTGTTTTCCAATACTTATGAATTTATTCAAGCTCAAGACCTTTTTAAATAATATAAAGCTTATTATCTTTATATTACTTTCAAAAAAAAAAAAAAAAAATCGAGCATAAAAATGTTCCAATGATACCAAGGCTGTCTGTATAGCTATTTCGGATCTTGCCAAGATCTTCATCAGCAGACGTTTTTGGTATGTTTTTGGTGAATTCTTCAAAAATATATATCCAGAAACACTCATCATATTAATGAGAATTCCTTTATATACTCGTTTGAAGAATACCAAGCACTACCATTGGAACACCTTCATGCACAACTAAACATACCAAAAACGTCTGCTGATGAAGATCTTGGTAAGATCCGTAATAGCTATACAGACAGCCTTGGTATCATTGGAACATTTTTATGCTCGACTTTTTTTTTTTTTTTTTTTTTTTTTTTTTTAGAGTAATATAAAGATAATAAGCTTTATATTATTTAAAAAGGTCTTGAGCTTGAATAAATTCATAAGTATGAAATCAATATTTAAAATTGAGTAAAATTAAAAATTAAAGTGAGAAGAATTTCATTTGGAAATGGTGAAGTTTGAGTTTAAAAAATTTAAAATTGCATTTTGATTTTTGCTTCCATATTGAGCAAATTTCAAACACAATCGATATTTTCCATTTAAATTGAGAAAATTTGAAATAAAATAGAGCATTTCTAATCAAAGAAAGTAAAATTAAATTTAAATTAATAAATACAACTAAAAATGTAAAAATTAAGAATTTGTAAGTCAAATTGAAGAAATTCGAAAATTAGAGTTTCTTATTGAATGGAAGAAATATTCCGAAGGAAGTCAAAAATTTCCAATTAAAACTGACTTAGGGCGAGTTTCACACTCGTCATTTAAAAGCTCAATTTAAAAGCTTACAAAAAATTTTCATATTAATTGACATTTAAATGACAAGCATCGGGCATTTAAAGTACATTTAAATGGAGAATTTTGAACTGTGAAACTGGCCATTAAAATTGAGAATTTCTAACTCAAATATCATATCAAAATTTGAACATTTTTAAATTTAAATAAAATTAAAATTTTCAAAATGAAATTTTGAAAAATATGAAAAGAAATTGGAAATAAAATTTGAGCAATCCTAAATAAAATTTGCGATTTACTAGTTAAAAGTGAAAAACAAATTCCAAACGAAGTTAAGATATTTCCAATTAAATTTAAAAACAACCCCATACGAAATTGAATTTTTTAGAAATGAATAGAAAATTCTTACGGGCAGTTAATTTGCCTTCAAATGGAATTAGGAATATTTTGAATGAAATATTCTTCAAATGGAATTAGGAAAATGTTGAATGAAAAATTTCAAATTGAAAATGTTTAATTTAATTTAAGTTTAGAATAATGAAAAAATTTTGAATGAAACATTTTAAATTGAAAATGTTTAATTTGAAATAGACACAATTGAATTGTAATTTAAATAGACAATAGCTCAGTCGAAATCTCGTATTTGGGGATATTTTTCTTTTAACCAAACATCTGTTTTTTAATACAAAAATCAGCTGTTTATTTAACCAAAATCTTCAAATGAAAAAATGCTGCTGCAGTGTGAATGTAGTATAACTTCTTCCATTAAAAATAAGAAAATTTTCAGTATTTCCATTTAATATTGAGTGACTTCCAAATAAATTATAATTATGCAAAAAAAATTGAGAAATTTTTTAAATTTAAATAAAATTTAGATTTTTCAAACTGAAGTTTGGAAATAAATAAAGTAAAATGATAATGGAAATCTATTACGACAATCCTAAATGAAATTCTGATTTCTCCAATTAAAAGTTAAAAACAAAATCGAAATGATCTGATTTTTCCAGTTAAATTTGAAACGTCTCCCAAAGAGTTTGAATTTTTTTTGAAAGAGATTGAATCAAATTATATGATTTTTTCCAATTGAATGGAATTTTTCAATTTTTTTTTTTAATTTTTTAAATTTTATTTTGAATTTATTTTAAAAATTAATTGATTATGAAATTTTACAATAGTTCAAGTATTTTGAAACTCTTTCGCTACAAAGTCTAAACCAGGAATCAAGCGGTTTTCTAAATTTTGTAAATGTTTGGAAAATTTTTTGCCACTTGAACTTATTGCAAAATTCAAATTGAACCACATCGAAATCCTAAAACTGCAAATACAGCCGTTTTCCAAATTGTTTGGAAAAATATAACTCTCTTTTTAAATATTTTGGAAAACTATATTTTTCCCACTCAACACGCATTTTGTATCTCGATATTCGCTTTAAACTTCCGACACGACCAATATCCAAAACGATGACGATTGCACCAAATGAACGATATTTGCAAAAGTAATCATTTAAATTGCTACCTATAGTCAATAAGGAATCGATCAAACGAATGCCACCAACAATTTCAAAGCGCTAGACGCAAAAGACATGGAACACTTGAAACATAATCAGTATGATGATGGAGTAACACAAACTTTAAGAACACGCCTTGAATATTAATGAGGGAAGCAATGATAATGCCCGTAAACGCAATGACAAGGCCCATGAGGATGAGCGAAATGATGAACACCATCATGATAATGATGACGATGATGATGGTAATTATAATAATTGAAACTATAGAAGCCATCGCCTGTCCGTCTGTCTGCCTATCTACAGGTGTATGTGGTAAGCAAATTGTATCGATATTTAAGCGATTTCTTCTCCCCTCCACCCAATCTTATTGTTCATTTCGTATTTTATCGTTTATAAAGTTGTTGTTGGTAGGAATTGTGGTGATTTTGTCGCTTCGATTTTGATTGTGGCCGTCTTTTTTGCACATTTAACCCAAGTTACGCGTATATAAATCTAACGCAATTCCAGGGAAAGACATCACTTCTTTGGTGGAAACTTCAGTGTTAAGTTTAGCTCCAGTGCTGATCGGTTCTTGCAAAACGTTTCGTATTTCCAAGTGTATAATTTATTTTTGATTTTAAAGGATATCCTTACATAACGCCCAAAACGCTGTCAACATGAAATTCAGTGCTAGCCTCGCTTTAATCGTAATTGTGGGCCTTGTGGCCAGCAGCAATGCCTTGCCTGCCAAGAAAAGTATGTGAAAAAGGACCACAAACAAAAAAAGTGAAATTTTAAAAATGTTTTTGATTCAAAATTAAATTTTTGTATTGAAATTAAGAGAACAAGGTTAAACACTTATAGAATTGTGAAATAAAAATTTTTAAAATTACAAGGAATTATAATGACTTATAATGAAACGTGTCCACAATAAAGTCCAGTGTCAAAACATAACATTTCCAAAAAACGGATCCTTCAAATCGAATCCCAAATGCATAATAGGCAAATGCAAATGAAAATGCATATGCAAATGCACATGAAAATTCATATGCAAATGCATATGAAAATTCATATGCATATGCATAATATGCAAATATGAATGTAATTTCTCATTCTGTATAAACTAAACTTCTGTCAGAAAAATATCAAGTATTTCGAACTTCCCATCGAGTTAGCGAGTTCTGTTCCATAACATTTAACTACACGGGTTGTCCCCACAAATTCAATTAATAAATTAATAAGTAAATTAATAAATTAATTTAATTTGTTATTCAGTTTTGTTGAGAATCTACTTGATTATTTATCCAAACTGTTCTCATGAAAATTAGTAATTTTAACTTGTTAAAATTCCGCAGTAACAAACTCAACTCTGAAATTTAAACGAACGACTTTCGAATTCATTAACCTTCATTATTTGAAAATCCGTCGTTCAAATTTCAAAATTGAATTAACAAAATTATTCCCATTTTTTTTTTTCAAATCAATTATTTCGACTCTCTACACTACACACTCGATATTCTGGAAGATCCGCGAAATTACCAACACGACCCCGAAATTTTAAGAAACTATTATCAAATTCAGTGCCCTCAATAATTTGAAAATTGTTCGTAGAAATTTCGAGATCGAGTTGGCTTTCAAATACCATGATTAGGCCAGGTCATTCTGGAACTGATACTAGCTGTCCAAAGTAAAACCACGAAAATTCTGTGCTCTCCATAGTTTGAATATAGTTCGTTTAAATTTTGTAATCGAATTGGCTTTCAATAAAATAATTATTTGGGATGACCAGTCACTACAAGGACAGGCCGTTGTAGAAACTGAATTGGTCCAAATTGTGTCCATGAAAATGTAATGTCCTCCATCATTTCCAAATAGTTTTTCGAAATTTCGTCAAGGAGCTGGCATTCAATACAATGAGTGTTTGGGATGAGAACTCACCACAGGACCAAGTCATTCTGGAACTGCAAGTTATGTATCCGTTGGTGAAACTGTTTGGCCATCCAAACTATTCCCATGAAAATGCAGTGGCCCTGGTCATTTGCAAATAGTTCAGTTCGTGATCAAGTGGGCTTTAAATTCAGAGATTTTTTGGATGACCACTCACCTTAAGACAAGGTGATTCTGGGACTAAGAGTTATCCGTGCGTTCGTGAAAGTGAATGGTTGTCCAAACTGTTCCCATGCGAATTCAGTGTCCTCCATAATTTTCTAATAAATTCTCATTACATTCCATGAAGGAATTGGGGGAGAAAGCTGTGCGCTTTCTAGTTTTATACTCACCGATTTGGACCTACAGTTTTACACCGGTTCCGAACGGTATATTTGAGAAGCTTTTTCATGGCTAAATACTCGGTAGTGTCGCCGATACTGTGGTCAAATACTCAATACAAAGAATATTTGCGATGACCACTCACCATAAGGGTTGAATATTCTGGCACTGTGAGTAATCCGTCCGATAGTGAAACTGATGGAGAAACTGTTCCCATGAAATTTCAGTGACCTGCATTATTGGAAAATTCTTTGTTGAAATTCCGTGATCGATTGGCTTTCAACACAAGGATTATTTTGGGATGACAACTCACCTTCAGGCCAGGTTATTCTGGGGCTGCAAGTTAAATATCCGTTGGCGAAACAGATTAGTCTTCCTAACTATTCCCATGAAAATGCAGTGCCCTCCATCATTGGAAAGTTCTTCGTTCAAATATCGTGATCGACTTGTACATTTTATACAAGTATTATTTGGGATGACCACTCACCTTCTGGCCAGGTCATTCTGGGACTGTTAGTACTCGGTCCGATGGTGAAACTGATTGATCGTCCAAACTGTTCCCATGAAATTTCAGTGCCCTGCATTATTGAAAAATTCTTCGTTGAAATTCCGTGATCGATTTTCTTTCAGCACAAGGATTATTTGACAACCTCACCTTCAGGCCAGGTTATTCTGGGGCACAAGTTAAATATCCGTTGGTGAAACTGATTAGTCTTCCTAACTATTCCCATGAAAATGCAGTGCCCTCCATCATTGGAAAGTTCTTCGTTCAAATATAGTGATCGACTTGTACATTCTATACAAGTATTATTTGTGATGACCACCCGCGTTCAGGCCATGTAATTCTAGGACTGTGAGTTATCCTTCCGTTGGTGAAACTGATTGGACACCCAAACTGTTCCCATGCAAATTGTGTGGTCTTCAACATTGAAAAATTAGTCGACTTTATTGGCACTTCCGTATTCTTAACATCTCGTGTAGCAAGCCCCAAGATATCTCTTATTTAACCAATCATTCATGTCCCTTAATTACTACAATGAGAAACCTGTTTCCATGAAAAGTCAGACGATTTTCTTGGAACTCGAGGTAACGACAAAGCAGATGTTGATCTAACTAATAATCATCTTCTCTCTCTGCACCTCCTGAATAATTCTCCGAAAATGATCACATGCTGAGCATACTTTTTCTCATCTTCTGCCAGCATCTAGTTTCTGTGGGAAGTAATTTCCGAAAGCATTTTCCAAACTAGTCCTTCAAATCCCCCATTCAGAGTCGTATTTCATGGATAATCCTTCATTTTCTTGGAAGACCAGGAAATGACAGCCTACATGTTTCATTGCGTTCTCCTCTAAATCCTGCGGAAGTATCCGATAGAAATTTCGAATATCTTGGAGACCAACGAAAAGAGTGGCCGTCGGTGGTGCAATAGCTAGTGTGCGCGGCTCTTGTACATACGAACGTGGGATCGATCCCTGCTCAGACCACATTACAATTCTTTCGACGACGGTCGTGAAAGACGGTTAGCCATGAAAACGCTTCACAAAATACCGTTCGGAACCGGTGTAATAATGTAGGGCCCAACCAGAGAGTGTACAACTAGAAAACGCACAGTTCACTGATTGTGAGAAGCTCTCCCCAATCCCTTCATGGGATGTAATGGGAAACCATTTTGTTTTTTTTTTCAACGAAAAGATAAATTAGGTGTTACTCTAGGTTAAGTTATATTAGATTGAGGTACAGGACCACTTGCACTTAAGCCAGTAGACGTTACTCATACTTGTGCCAATATTGATTTCAAAAACTCCTAAATTACTCCCTGCAAGGGAAAGCCCAATGACTCATCATTTACACCAATCAGTCAGTAATTGCTATGGACTCGTATTGGATTATTGCTTCCATGGAAAATAAGTCGATATGCTCGAGAATCCGGGCATTAACAAAGTAAATGTTGTTGTGACATTTGTTCGTGATCTTTCCTACATTCACGAAACTAATTAATTGAAAAGAGTTTGTAGCAACGGCAAATTTGGATGCTGCCACCGAATTGCAGTTGCAACAACCGCATTGAGGTTGTCACGATTGAATTTAGTCTTCAGAACTGAAATTCAGTTGTAACAACATCTAATTGGTTGTGATAGCCTCTACTGCGGTTGTGGCAACCTCTACTGCGGTTGTGATAACCTTTAGTGCGTTTCTGACAACCTCTAGTGCGGTTCTGTCAACCTCTAATGCGGTTGTGACAACCTCTACTGTGGTTCTGTTAACCTCTAATGCGGTTGTGATAACCTCTACTGCTTTTGTGACAACCTCGAATTCGGAAGTGATGATGTCAAATGTCATGACTGAATTTAGTCCCCCCATTTGAAATTGAGTTGGAGTAACCTCTAATGTGATAGAGACAACTTCTAATGCGATTGTGGTAACCTCTAATGCGATTGTGGCAAACCTCGAATGCGGTTGTGGCAACCCCTAATGCGGTAGTGACGACCTCTACTGCGTTTGTGACAACCTCTTATTCGGAATTGATGATGTCAAATGTTATGACTGAATTTAGTCCCCCATTTGAAATTCAGTTGGAGTAACCTCTAATGTGATTGAGACAACTTCTAATGCGATTGTGACAACCTCTAATGTGGTTGTGATAACCTCTAAATTCGGTTACGGCTAATTTGGATATTTTTTGTGTGGGTGTACGTTTACTCCTAAATCATTCGATTTCCTTGGGATTTTTGCCCAACATTTCCAGTAGAAATTCATGATAGAGAATCGCAAAATATCCTTAGTTTAACTAGTTTCACCTAAGAACTCTTATTACATTTCTGATTTCAAGGAATGTTTTTGGAAGGCCGGACGTTTACAGTGCACTGACTTTTTCCAATATATTTTCCAATACATCCAATAGTTATCCGCGAGAAAGACCACCAAAACTTCCGATATTACACCGGTCGCGCAATGCGTCCAATAACATATGTTTCAAACACACAGGTCCTATTGAAAGTCAGTAGGTTGTTTTTGGAGACCGGTGAAGTTACAATGTTCAATTTTGTTCTTGCATCTCTTGGCTCGTCATAAACCAATCATACATCAACTTCTAGGGATATGACAAAGCTCGAATTATTTCCTGCTTCTCTTGTTCCGACATTAACCACTTTCAGATCATCCTTTAAGGATTCCAAGGAAATCGAGAAGATCAAGGAAACACACAGCTCTAGTTATATTATAATCTGCTCAACATTTCCCCTGCGCCTCCTGTCGAGTAACCCCAAAAAGATAAAACTCCAAAAGATCCTCATTGCCTTAATCACAAGTAGTTATCTTTGGGTTTAAGTTTGGTCATTAGCAGCTGGAAAACTTAGAGGTCACAGCTCTATTTTAAAAACAACCACCAAAAATTCTATTTTCTCAGTAAAATCTTACGGTATATCTTCCAAACGTTACCTTCATAAACCACCCTGTTGGATGATCTACTGAAGTAATCAGGAGGCTAAATTTTAGTTTTCGTGGGGATGCAAACTAACCCAAAATTGGGCAGTCCTTACTAACGCGGCAGGACCAAGTGCCACTCTTATTTTTAAAGAATTATCATTCCCGGAAACTCATGGTCCTGCACGAAGTCTGCAACTTTCTTGGCATCGAAGTCAGTAACTTTGTTGTGATTTTAGAACAACGAATTGATTTGACAATTCACTTAGTTTTGAAGCACGACTTTGGAAATCTGCTCCTTCCGAAATACTGCAGCATCTAACGCTAATGAATATGTTATACTCAAATTTTTCAGGAATACCTGGAAACATCTTTCAATTTCCGGTCCTTCCAATCGCCACAGTTTTTCTGTTTAATCGATTATACATTTTTTAAGTCTCTCTTATCTCAGATCTTGGTATTTCAAGATCCTTCTAACCCGCCAGGTTATCATTGCAATAGGTCCCGCCAATACGCGTAGTTGCCAGTGATTCCAAAACTATTCATAAACTACGATTGCCCCGTAGTTCCAGCAAGTCTCCAGGTTTTATAAAGAAGTTGTTTTCTTGGATGTCCATTCATCTAACCAAAAGTTCAACAACCTTCCTAACTTCACATTACTAGCCAACCCAATTGTCTCCATCGTGACAATAAACAATTTGATGAATTTCATATGACGTTTTTGAAAACCTGACCCTTCTGAAATCCTGCGATACATCCAGCTGAATCAATATCGGAAGAATTTATAAGTTCTCTAGAATTATTTCAGATATTATTGATTAGGCCCTGCTCATTAGCGATCTTAATACTTCATCATTCCTTTGATACGCTGGACTGTTATTCCAATATGTCTTGCTAATCTGCGTATTTGCTAATCCAGGATCCTGCCAATAAATACCGTCGATGTATCTGAACTTGCCAGCGCAATATATAGCCTCTCTGAGCAGTGATTCCCAAAGCATCCTATATACGATTTACTGTAAATTTCAGGGACATTCCAGGCTCCATTTTCAGAATTCGATGACACAAGTCATCTAGAAATTACAAAATCGAAAAAGATATACAAAATCAAAAGATAATACAAGACATAATTCTGTATTTATGAATTCTTAGCAACGTTCCCCCATTTTCTCAAGTTTCAGGAAGTAAAAAAGGGCTTTTGGCTACATCCCGGCATTTTCTCTTGAAACTAATTGCGATTCAGGAGGTAAAGAATTGTTTTTGGCAATCCCTAAGGTAATAATATCTCTTTCTGAGTTAATGGCATCAAGGCAAACCTTTCCAATATCACGAAACTCAGCTGAAACATTTTTCTAATTAAGTCTAGACTATAAGCTGATTGAGATATTATATTATATTAATCTGGCCAATGATAAAAGGTCTAAACTTCATCATCAGGTCCAAACTTCTGCACCAAGTCCAAACTCTTAAATCTCGAGTTTAGTCTAGGTTACTTACTTACTTAGTATCCCCTTGCATCTCATTAACGGAACGGGGAGAGCTTCTCACAATCTGTGAGCTTTTGGCTTTCTGTTTCTTAAACCCATTCAGTCTAGATTATGAAGTTACATTTTCCTCTGCCCAAACCCTAATAAGTCTCAACTTATACATCACGGAACTCAACGGAAAAGTTTCTGCAGATGAGACTCACCAGAGTCTACAGTATAAAGTTAAATTTTGATCTGGCCAAACCTAAGTCTAAGATGTCTAGATGATAGTCTATATGTATGAATCACGGAACTGAACCGGAATATATCCGTAGATGAGTCTAAAGCAATTTGCTCACATTTTTACGGTTCAATTATCTGGAAATTAGAAATCAATTTCCCTCTAACCAACTCTTTTTTTAAGTCTAATTTATAATCAATCTATCTTCCCCTTCTCTTCATCATCATCAGGATTGGTTTACTACCAGCAACCTGCCCGCTACTCGGCCGGTCCACAACGCATGATGTATGTTCAATATGTCCAACCTTCTCGTCCCTTCGCTCGTTCCACACAAGCTGCCGAAGTTTTAGTCGCTGGCGATACTGTTGCCTCTGGCACTTATTTGAGAGGTAAACTGTACTTAAAATCCCATAGATCCCCTTAATCCCGCTCCAAACTATATGTAATGCTTCTTATTATTAAACCAAAGATTGTGATCATACAGAAGCCGACATTTCCGCTGCTGGCCCAGCTGTTGATGTTGCCACCTCCGAACATGGTGAAGATATTTTAAGCGAAGCAGCTGCCTATCCTCCCTACCCACCTACCGGTCTTGAGGTTCCCGCTTTTTCTGGCGTCCCAACTGAAGTTGATATTGTATCTGATGAAAATGAAGTTTCCGCTGATGCTGGAAAAACTGGTCGCGAATACGATTTCGAAGCTGCCGCCGCTGCTGAAGAAGCTGCCGCCGGCGAAGCTGAATTGCCAGCCCCCGCGCCCATTGCTCCTGTAGCCAAGCCCGCTGACCGTTATTTGCCATCCAAGAGGAAGGTGTACGTTGAATTGGATCATTCTGTTGAAACCGAAGATGATACTAGTGCCGCTGTTGCTGATGAAGAAGAAGAAGAAATCGCATCTGTCCCCGTTGCTGCTCGTCGCCCTGTAGCCAAGAAACCCGCCAGGGCTACCCCTGCTTCGGCTTCCAAGGCTCAAAAACCCCTTCCAGCCGGCACCTTCTTCCCCATTGATTTCGGTGGTACCGCCGGTGGTGCCATTGCCATTGCCAACTCTTTCAGCACTGGAGAAGGCGGTTCCGCCACCAGTCACGCCATTGCTTATGGTTCCCCCGATTCCGTACGTGCCCGTACCCGTCCTAGCAGAAAGCATTAAATTTTGATTAACTTGACTGTTGCTTCGGCATATCATATTTTACTCTATATCTATAACAAGATTTAAGCCATAACGCTTGGTCTATATCCCTTTTTTTAAAGAAACGATCTATTCGAATTATTATTATAAATCCATAAAATCTGTTTAAACTTTTTAGTCCAATTGTAAAAGAAAAATCAACGAAATACCAAAAAAAGAAAATAAAAAAAGTTTATCCTTTAATTTTTGGAAGTTTTTTTTTCTAATACTAGTTTCCAGATACTTTGGGGAATATTTAAAATTGGGTTTACCAGGGCCGTCGGTGGTGCAATGGTCAGTGTGCGAGGCTCTTGTACATGAGATCCTGGGTTCGAACCGTGCTCTGACCACCTTCAAATTTCTTTCGGCGGCGGTCACCTCGCAAAGTGACGGCGACACTATCGAGTATATAGCCACGAAAAAGCTTCTCAAAATACCGTTCGGAATCGGTGTAAAACTGTAGGTCCCAATCAGTGAGTGAAAACTGGAAAGCGCACAGCTCAGTGATTGTGAGAAGTTCTCCCCGGTCCCTTCATGGGATGTAATGGGAAACCATTCTTTTTTTTTTTTTTTACCAGGAAAACATGGGATGGAATAGAATGTTTAGAAAATAAATATGATTGTACAAGATTTTTTGGGACAACTATCTTCGGAGTTGTCAGTAGAATGGATGAAGACGGCCCAGCACGAAGAGTTTTCGAAACCGAACTTGAAGGAAGATGAAAAATATGAAGACCAAGACTCCGCTGGAGGGATCAGATTGACGTATCCCTGTATATACTTGGTATTTCCAACTGGAGAGATAATGCAAAAGATCGATCTGGTTGGCGAAATATGTTATCTTCATTTTGTAACCCCCCCCGGGGTTGTTCGAGACCGGATGAGTAAGTAAGTATCTTCGGAGTAATTAAAGTTAGGTTAGGGGCACGTAACAAGAAGAGGCAGTCGATGGCTGCTCTATTATCACTATACTCTGAGGTCAGTCGACCCATTGTGATCGCCCTGAAAACGGAGGATGAGCTCCAATGGATACATAGATGTTTTAATAGATTTATTTATAGATAAAGGACACACAACAAATAACTAAAAGTATAATGGTCTTCGGAACATGTACACCACTAATGCGACATATATATAAACCTAAACAATCCATATATATGAGCCCAACAAACAAAGGTTTAAAAAGTGGCCAGAGGTTACTGGACAATTCACCGGACGATGCTCGAGTAAACTCGAAAACTCCCACAGTATCCATACCGTGCAAAATGCCACCCAAAGCAGTGCCTCCACTTTCGCTGTAGGTCTGGGCACTAACAGAGAATGCACTTAATGATTTCAACATCTTCCTCGTCTCCACAGAACCGACTGTAATCAATCAATTCAGTATCCCACTTGCGAGTGAAGACGGCAGGTGGACCGTAATCACTTCAAAGACAAGATGCAAGTCAAACTTATCCAGTTGTACTAGCGACTGAGTCCTGCTCGAGTCTAATGCGGCCTATTTTTCTCACAGCAAATAGGTGGACCGACAGAAGCATACAATCTTTGATCAGTAGAAGTTAACCCTATTCTAGCACTATGGCCTAGAATACGGTGTTGATAGGGGACAGTAGGGTATCCAACTCTATTGCCTCCCTTGAGCATTGTCAAAATGTGGATTGCGTGTCGTTGTTCTATCGATACTTCCGCGGTATGTGTTCCTCGGACATCCGTCAACTTATGCCAGACGTGAGGATATTTAGCTGAAGTACGCGGCATTCCTGGAACTTTCATCCGTTTTTTTATCGAGTGGTATCTGTTTTTTTATCCAGGGGGTTTCTATAGCACAGCTGATCGAAAAGGTACTAGGGAAATGATGTAGAATGAGAGACCAAAGAAGACAGGAACTAATTTTTAATAGTGTTTATTGATGCTAATGTCAGCTAAATTATGTTTTATGTTGTTTGCATTGAACGAAAATACGCATTGGCCGAATCGGCAGCCGCTACATCCCTGGTGAGAATCAGAGATTGTGGCGTTTTGATATCGGGGCTTTCCGGACACGCTGAATTACTACACCGGATCAACTCTATTCCCGTAAAAACGGACTAGTGTATCCCCTACCTTCTACCAGCGGCAAATCTAAGGACTTCTATTCCGAACAGGAATACCTGGGAAAAGTTATTGGAAGGGGATAGTATCAGATTTTTCACGGATGGATCAAAGTTGGACGAGCAAGTAGGCTATGGGGTCCATTCACCGGACCTAAATATAAATATCTCCTTCAAGCTGTCTGAACACTGTAGTGTATTTTAGACGGAAATTACCCCCATACTGGAGGTTGCTGAACTACTGAAAAGTAGTGACACAACCCTCCGGAGAATATGTATCTACACAGACCATGCCATAAAATCCCTGGAAGCCATGTTTGCTACGTCCCTGACGGTGAAAGAATGCCACTCATCACTTAGGGTGATGGCAGAGTATTTTGACATCAGGCTCATCTGGGTACCGGGACACAGCGACATTCCAGGCAATTGCGTAGCGGATGCATTAGCTAGACAGGGCACTACGGCACAGCTTCCTCATGCAAAAGAAGGTGTTAGTATACCTATCTCTACCTGCCGTTTGCAGATCAGGCAGTGGGCCGATAATATGTTCAAGGACAAGTGGAGACTTACTTCAACTTGCAAACAGGCCAGGGCCCTCTGGCCACAGGTGGACAGGAAGAGGACTAGGCAACTACTTAACTTGCCGAGAGGCAGGTTATCCACAATGATAGGAACACTTACGGGACATTGTCTTGTAGGAAAACACGCCCTAAGATTGGGACATAGAAACTCCACTCTCTGTAGATGCTGCATGGAAGAGGACAAGGAAACGACGAAACACCTTCTCTTGGATTGCCCTGCTCTGGCAGGACTGAGAAGTAGGGTATACGGAACGCATCTAGTTAGCACCGTAGCCCTACAGGATATTCCTGTAGGTCTTACAGACAAATTCATTGAAAGGGCAAATTGGCTAGACGACTAGTCAATAGTTGCTATGGAGGAAACTGCAGGTATCACAATGGGCTTCTTAAGCCTAAGTGTGCTAGACAGCGTGCTGGATCAACCAACCAACCAAATACGCATTCCCTTTGATTTGTCCGTTTTATGTCCAACGAAAGTGTAAAATTGGTAAAATACAGCAGCAAATAAAACTCGATGAAATGGCCTACTATCTCGTCGTCATGAAGAGGCATCGAAGAGAGTAATGGTATCTCTTAAGTATTACTCATAGACTAATCTCAGACTAGAGAGAATATTTGGCTCATCTGACGTTTCCTTTCACACTCTTCGTGATGCGGTCGGTGTGATAGAGAGATGTTTGACGACAAGTGATATACACCAAGTGGAATTACAATAACTTCTTGCTTTAATTTTTCATGCCATTTTGGTGAAAAACTGTGAAATTTAAATGTGTTTTAAACTTTTTTATTGACTGTTATTGTTAGGATACATTTGTGTTGTATTTAACACAATAATTTTAACACACAAAACGAAATGCCGTTGTTGTTATTTTGTTCGTTGTTTTGAACCATTGCCTCTATCTGGTATTAGTAAAGCAATTCTTTTCAACATCAAACGTAAATATCACACCAGGCCAAATGTCATAAATTTGGTGGGAGAACTAGTAGATCTACTATAAGTATTAATATATGGTATTACTCTATGGTTGAACACATTACACACTACAGAAAAAATTTGTTCTCCTGCCGCACAGTACGTATGTGGAATAAACTTCCGGATAGTGTATTTCCCACCAATTGTGACAAATGTCAATAGACACTCACTACTACCTCTTCCCACCCTCCACTACCTCAGTTTTCCTTCGCCAACACAATTAACTGCATTTATAAGGGGGCATTCCCTGATGTTGGTCTGATAAAAAAATACATGTCCCCATCTAAGAACTGCTTGGTAATGAAACCCGACTCAAGACAAATCGTGATTAAATGAAGTTTAATATGGCAACTGATGAAAAGAACGATGTACGTATGGCAAGGGTTCTGTCAGCCGCAACGCAAGCTGCCACAAAGTGGTATAACGCGAACAGAACAGATGTAGAACCTCCTTTCTAAGTGAATAGCCAGCAGATACGCGAGATCGAATTACAACGTGGAGAGAGATAAAATTGCAACAAAAGAACGAAGTCCAAAAAGTTAATTACCGAACGCTTTCGTTCTCCTCCTCTTCACACCTACTAGCATAGAGATACCTTGTCTATGAATGTATATCAGGTTTAGCGTACGATTTTGGTCATAACTTAGCCATACTTGCCAGCCAGGTGATCCTGCAATGTTTGCCACGAGACCATCTATTATTTGCATGTCGCATGGATTTAAGCATGACTTTGCATGCATGCCCTTGCATATGCTCCATATCCAGTGGAACAGGTAAGGTAGTTCCTAATCTTGCCAGCTCATCTGATCTATCGATCCCTGGAATTTCCCTGTGCCCCGGCACCCATTAATGTGAATATCGAACTGATTTGCCATCTATTTGGAGATGCGCGGCAGTTGTGGGCAGTTCTTGAAGTTAGGAATACAGACTTGAAGGATTTTATAGCAGCCTAACTATCAGTGTAGATGTTGACACCCCAGCACCGGAATTCGGTAACTTTTTAACGATGAAACTCAGTAGTTAAATTGTCAAAATTCATAAAATTTCAACACAAAATTTTCAAGTTTTTTCGATTTAACTACCGATTTTTATCGTTAACAAGTTACAGAATTCCGGAGCAGGTGGTGATTATGTTTCGTCCCAGCCAAAGAGCAACTTCTCCGATTGCCATGACTTCTGCCTGAAGACCACTATAATGGTCTGGTAGACGTTTGTGCAAGGTCTAGTTTAGCTCTTAGAATAGACTCCAAACCGTACCTTGCCATCTAGTTTGGATCCTAAATACCTTCTATAACCTGGTATGCGTCTCTTCCAGTCCTGTCTGCCCGGGATATGAGTAGAGAAGTTTCTCTCAAAGATTGAAGTGGGTGTCAGGTAGTCTAATTTTGCTGTGGATACCCCCGGATCCCTCAAAATCTTCCTATGACCATATGGTCCGGTGATCCATTGCGAAGAATGTTCTGGGCGGATTGCCGAATTTGCTGCCATTTGCCTTCCCAGCAAATCTGGTGGTAACATGTGGAGGATTACCACCAAACCCTCGGTAGTTAGTTAGTTTGAAAAGAGGGGTGCGGTGTTGAGTGTTCCTAGGAGCACTTTAAACCTTCCCATGTCAGTAGACATACACTTAAGCCGCTGATTCGACCTGCTGTGCGCTCTAAGTTTACCCAACTAATTTACTATATCCCTTATAGGAGTTCGGTGCTATTCACGAAATTCCTTAAGTTGTTCCCGTCCATACCCATAAGTTTGGTCATGTCCGGTATCTTACTATCCGAAAGATATCTGTATCTAGCTTGTGTGAAGGCGGGACAGTGGCATAAGAAATGCTCCATCGTCTCATCGTCCTTCATGCATGCCCTGCACTCGCTATTCGCCACTAGTCCAATACGGTACAGGTCCGAATGCCCCGTTAAGACTCCCATCATCTTGCTCATTTCAGATTTTCCCAGTTTCAGCAACCCTTTTGTCCTCAATCCATCTGGGTCTCCCCATAGGATCTTTGTCATCCTGCCTACTGATTCCTGGTTCCACTGGGCTATATGTGCCGACCCCGACCATTTACTCAACTCAGCCTTCGTCAACCCAAAGGGATTCGCTCCATCTATGCTCACCGTTTGGAGTTTCCTGGCTTTTCGTTGCCAGGAGGTTCGCTCTCTCGTTGCCGAATACTCCGCTGTGCCCCGGCACCCAGATGATGTTGAGTCTGCCGTGCATGGAATAATCGTTTATCACAATCTTACAGTCAAGGACCGTTCTAGATTTGACAGTTTCCGATGATATTGCCTTGATTGCCATTTTAGCTATCCGTGAAGATATTTGCCTCGGCTAAGATTGTATTATCGCCGAGCTATTTGATACACTCCATAATCGCCCAAACTTCCGCCTGAAAGTTTGTATTATGATCCGGGAGGTGTAGATGGGATTCAGTTGCTGGATTTTCGATGAAGAATCCTAGACCCGTTCTTTCTCCTAGCTTTCAGCCATCCGTGTAGCAGCGAGTCCCATTTGGCATTTGTGCCAGGGTTCCATTCTACCAGGCGTCTCTAGTTGGCGTTAAGGTCACACAATTCGCCTTAACCCTTATCTCAGGTATTCGGTCAGATTCACTCGTATCTTGCGTGTACCCGACGAAGGCCCCAATTATCCGTTGGTGTTTTGACGTGCGATCACTGTTGATCCATTCACCTGTTGCTTTTCTCGATTTGACTCTAGTCTCCATGGCTCTTGTCGGGGTTGTCCTTATTGCACCGCTAATACCAATGCAGCACATTCTCTGGACACTCTGCAGTATTGCGATATTATATTTCCCTCGGTAAAGGTTGTGCGATAAGCACTCGTGATACACACCATTGTCATTCTCTGAACTTTTGCCAACAGATGTAGGGAAGTGGATTTATCCACTGCTGGCCACCAAACAACAATGCCGTAAAGCAATATCGGACGTACAACAGCTGTATATATCCCGTAAACTATTTTTATTGACCGCATCGTCCTCCGATGGCGCTTTTATCAGTTACAATATCGAACGATATCTGACAATATCGAAAAGAATAGTATTAAAAACCATTCAAAACCAAGACCAGACTTTTGTCGATATCAGTTTTTAGTTTTCCGAAAGAATACAGCATTTGTTTCAAAAAAGGAAGTTTTAATTTTATTCTGTTTAATTATGGGAGGATTTTATATACGAGTTTCTTCTTGTATAGTTTTACATAACATTTTAAGAGTGCAATTATCTTTACCGCTTTTATCGATTTTTTCTTTTTATTTTGTCTTCAAGTATTGTATTGTTGTATTGTGTTTGTTTGTATACCCGATATAATTGAAATTGTATATTTTAGGTAATATAATTTTACTTTTAATAAAACTTAAGTTTAAAAAAAAATATTATATCTTTTGTAAAAACCAGTTTTGAAAATGGAAATTGTTTTATTTTTTTAAAAACGGGTTGGTTTTTGTTCTTGCAAATTTACAAGTGATTAAAAATCAAAAACATAATTAAAACTAGGAAAAATATAGATTTTTTTTCTAAAACAATAAGAACTCAAAACTAAAATATGATTAGAGAAAGTAAAAAAGAGGAACGTGTAGAATTGATAATAGAAATGAAAATAAAATTTACCACATAACGAAAACAAAGTCTGTCTCTATAGACATATAAAGGTGAAACACTATCAGTAACCGTATTTATCTTGAAGCGAAGACATGACATCATTGGCCAGAGAGCTGATGCGACCAGCTACCTTATGGACACCTTGGCGAACACTTTCCTTGACGTCATCCAAATCGGGAGCCTGGAAGTTAACCACGCCCGTATTGTAGCCAGTACCACCACCTTGAATAAGAAAAATAAATTGTGTTTTATTTTGAAATCTATATTTTTTGATCATTTTTAAATCTTACTTCCTCCTCTTGAACCTCGACTACCCTGACTCGAGCCATCACCAAAGTAATCCGATGAAGATATAGAACTTGACCCCTGGAATCTTGACAAGTTGGAGGAGACATCTGGTTGTGATTGGCTATCCGAAAAGAATTGATCCGATCCGAAACCCTTTGAAGTACCGAATTTCTTTTGAGCCGATTGATCGTCATAGCTTTTGGAATTATTTTTGCTGGCTTGCGTTTTTCGTGAATAACTTTCATAGCCGCCGCTTGTTGAGGAGGTTGTTGAAGGTTTCGGCTTTTGTTTAATATCACCATCCGTGCCACTAAACATTGATGTTATGTTGGAGTGTGTTCCACCCATGGGTTCTATAGTTTCGAAACCCATCATTTCCAATTCATGTTTGTCGATTTTACTATTCGTATTGGAGGAGGAAGAGAAACTTCCATTGCCGCTGCCACTGTACATGCTGGTGGAATAGTCATTAAAGAAACTATCATTATCGAAAGATGACAATAATTTGGACATGTTCGCTGAGTTGGAGGTGGATTTTGGCGCTGGCGCTTGTTGAATTGTCTCCATATCGCTTAAAACTGAATGTGAAATATCGGAGCTGGAACAGAAGAAGGAAATGATAATAAAACAAACTTTAAAATAGGCAAATATTTTATACAAGATCGCACAATGAAGTTGTAGCAACCAGAATAACCCCAAAATATATATCGCTTATTTGCCGGAATGTTGTATTAACTCAAAAAACATAGTTTCGAGTAAATCGACTTTGAAAGTTTTATTTTGTATATGAATGTACACAAAATGCTAACTTCCAAATGCTCTCCTAACGAATTTAACACAGATTTAGATATAGGAATTAATCCATCTGAAAGAACTCGGTCAGGAGAATATTTTATAGTACTTAGTCCAAAAATGAAGAATTTTGAGTTAATACAACATTCCGGCAAATGAGCGATATGTAAAAGAAGCAAAACCCCAGGAGATGTTAGGGTTTGATTGTGACCATATATGTAAGAAAAACGGCAACAAGACAAGATGAAGAGTGGTGGCTTAACTTCAGCATTTCCCTCTAATCATGAGAATCTGTAAATATTTAGAGGAAAGATAAGGCAGATTCTAGTAGCGGGCAAAAAAAAAGGATTACCAATAAACAAAAAGTTAGATAAGGGATACGTCCACATTCTGGTGTAAACATTGCCCATCACCTTGAAACACATAGGTCAGTGGCAAAGACTTATGGCCAGTTTCACAGTTCAAAATTATGCATTTAAATGGACTTTAAATTCCAGATGCTTGACGTTTAAATGTCATTTAATATGAAAATGTTGTGAGCTTTTAAATTGAGCGTTTGAATGACGAGTGTGAAACTCACCCTTAATGCTGGAAATTATTTATGTAAATAAAAATAGGAGCCGCCAAAATTCGTGAGCTTTTATTAAATATTATTAAATTTAATTCAAAAGATAATGATAACGATGATCAAACCGCTACCGCTACTGGTAAGTTATAGGTAGTAGGTACCCGAGACGACCCAGCCAAAGATTGTGAATATCGCAGCTAGCCCTTTGGCTCGTTGATATTGGTCACGGCAAATCTCTGATAGAACGACGGCCCCTAAAAAGAGAGTGTCTCACGTTGAACTATGGACATTTTGATTCGCCAGGAACGACCGCGCATAAGATATGTATTTTACACCGGCCGTAAATTACACCTGCCTGGCCGGGTGATGCGATGAGCAATCACAAATAATGACGATGGCCGGACGTAATTGCCGGACCAACGAGACGCAAACGTGCGATCCATGATCGCTAGAGTCTAAATAATATCGAAGCAGTATAAGGGCGCTAGGCAACAGCAGTTACACGGCCACCCTCGGGCAAATTGCGTTGACCATGGGACTTTCGAGTCAAGACAACATCACCAGGGTTCACTGGCAACATATAAGTGGTGGGTATCAAGTGCCGACTTAATGTTGGAATGCGCATTCCGTGACTGTTTGTTGAGCTAAGAACTTCGAGGATGACCTTCGCCTCGTTTAGCACCAAAAGCCGAAGAATGCTACTGCAACGCAAAAAGACTGTGGCCCCGCTGATTACGCCGGTTCCGCCGGGAATGCTGTTTTGCAATTGTTTAAGCCAGAAGGGCATTTTCGCCAAACCTCGCGGGATCTTAAGTTGTTGTTTGTTAACAACAACCCTTTTCTAACTTCTTCCTTTGGTTAAAATCTGTTTAATCCTTTAGTTTGTTTCTTCTCCTATATTGTTCTAAAAAGATAAACAGATTCTAACGAGTAACTGCCTCCCTTCTCCATCTTGTCTTGCTGGCTTGTCATTCGTTACAAGTATCTACATACTTAAACACCCAGAGCTCTGTACATTGAAAAGTTAATAATGTTTACCAATAAAGAATTATATTTAAAATTAGATTACCAGTTAACCCAATATTGTTTTATTCTCCCCATTTTGTATTGCCTACGCAAATATGCAATAGATCGTCTAAGTAGGCTATTTTCCGCCCCTACATCCGTGAATCGAACATGACCGTCGGTTTCCGGACAAATGCAGACTACGCGACAGAATTTTCATAATGTGGGCCGAAATTGTTCGCTTTTCACGGTTACGATATCAACAATTATCGTCACCTCCGTATTGGAGTGATTTAAAAGCCTATGATTTTATTTGCATAAGTTTCACTCCAATACTGAAGTGACGATATGTTGAATTGAAGTAAATGATCTCCAAAGATGAAAATAAACAGACGTAGATTTCGAACTGGAAATTGTTCCTTGGCAAGGGCAGCGCCAGACAATCTAGGACTAAGACAAAAGGTCACTTAAATACGTGACAGATTAGGTCACTTTATTGTCTACAATGAACCAAAGAAATCTGTGATAACTATTTGATACACGAATCTTTACAATATTTCAAGCCATTTTCATAATCGTTGGTTAAGTTAAACCAGATAGGGGTAGCAGGGAATGTACGGCTCTTTAAAGTCTTTTGTGATATCACGAGCTAGCGAGATTAATCATTAGCCCTACAGAAGAGCCAGACTTTTTTCAGATTCGATTTTTAAGATTTCAAGCATCCGTAGTGGAAAATTTTGTTATCATTGACAAATTCTGGAGAGGATGAGTGGGCATATCTGAAAAACGACAGGGGTGGCATCGATCATGGGGATACCACCATAAGTATGCAACCCTATCC
The DNA here is from genome assembly GCA_963931995.1 of Phaonia tiefii. NCBI lineage: Eukaryota > Metazoa > Arthropoda > Insecta > Diptera > Muscidae > Phaonia > Phaonia tiefii. Next base: position 273,437,014 of record OZ008369.1, on the reverse strand, counting down.
CCACTTTTTTTCAGATTCGATTTCAGAGTGGGCGTATCCGTAGTGAAAAAAATTCAGTTTTCATATGGAAAATTCTGGAGGATGAGTGGACATATCTGTAAAGCGACAGGGATGCCTTCGATCATACCATAAGTAGCCTGGGAGCCCCGGTATGCAACGCTATCCCCACTGTTTTCAAATTCGATTTCAGAGTGGGCGTATCCGTAGTGAAAAAAAATCAGTTTTCATATGGAAAATTCAGGAGAGGATGAGTGGAGATATCTGTAAAACGACAGGGGTGACATCAATCTTGAGGTCAGTCACTGATGATGTCTTTAAGAAATTTCCATCTGGGTTATATTGTCGTACAGGCAGGAGTCATAGCAATCAGAGGAGGTGCCCTTTGGCTTGGACGATACAGCATCACTGTCTGGGTTATCAAGAACTTCCCATAACTCCCGCGCATCTCTAAAGGAAATGACCAATCAATATGATATTCATCCAATATGGATAAAGGGGCAGATACACATTCCAGGAAGCTATAGAGCTGGAGAGATGAGGGGCGACCTTACCAGATTATGACCTGATCTATTACAATGCAAAATATCTCTACGCTGTTACACTGTGTAACACTTACACTGTGGAGTTTCAAAATGCTAAAAATTTGATTAAAGACTCTCAAAATGTCAATGCGCAGAAGAAACACAAATCTCAGGTTTCTAAGCAATTAAGATCGAAAATATCCATTCTTCTGCTTTTTACATCTCGGCTCTTTTGGTGGATTGTTTGGAGTTCAGGATTATTAATTGCTCAAACTTAATAGTCACCTGACTGTCTGAGATACAACACGTCCTTTGGTCGATTGTTTGGAGCTCAGGAATATTAATTGCAGACTTAATAGTCACCTGACTGTCTGAGAATACAACACACCACGTAACCCACAGCAAGTTGGGACGTGTACGAAAGAATCGTTCAGGTGCCCTTCTGCATAAAGTCAACAGTCTCTGTTTAGTCGTGATGCCTCCGAAGCAGTTTCCATTGACTCCCATAAGAGCCTTAAGAAGCTTCTGAGCGCATTATTATCCCGGCTTGGCTCCACTTTATGCCACTCTTAGTCTTTCTTGCCTCTCGATAACTCCACCTTAACTCCACTTTGTACCTTATCTTAGTCTATTTTGTCTCTAGAAGACTTGATGCTTTTAAATAGTTATTTGCATGACTTCCTAATATGCGAAACTTTTCCATTCCCCCCCAAAAAGCCTTGTCTTCAACTGTAGCATTTGCTTCATTCTTGGACATGAGGGATATAGTAATTTCTTGAGAGATATCTGCTACATCCTCTATGTTATCTATTCATATTATCTCTTCAAGTGATTCTACCTCCAGAATCTTATCTACTTCCCTTTACTGATTAACTATTTCAAGTCGGACGTGCTCAAATCCTGCCTGTTATTCTATGCATTTATGATCGCAGGATGATATGTATATGTTGAAGACAATTCCATACCCTAAACATTCCATAGCTAATATAAAAACAATTAGATCCTTTTGCCTAAATCTAGTGGCGAAAGTCGATCATTTCCCCTATAGCATATGGCCAGTTGAAATTATAAGTTATTCATCTGATTCGTTGCCATCAGTGCTAACCCCTAATAAATGATACAACATTTGCGTTCGCACCCACCATCAGTGGGGTATACCTATCTGCACCGGAATTCTGTAATTTTTTAACGACAAAAATCGGTAGTTAATTGTTAAAATTCTTAAAATTTCAATACATATATAATAGAATAGTTGACGAAAGCTTGCACACCGCGTACGAAGAATTTGGTTTTGTGATTTATAATACATAACTCTGAGGATGATTAGCGATGCTATTCAAAATATTGGGAATATTTAATAAATCTTGAAAAAAACAGTCGAACACACTAGCATTTTCATTTTATGACCTCAATCGAAATTACTTAAACACAGATAATATGAAAGGTCAACAATCAACATCATAAAAATTTCCGAATTTTATCAATTTAACTACCGATTATTGGCGATAAGAAGTCACAAAATTCCGGTGCTGTACGCTCAATATTGTCGATAGCAATCTTGGCCTTCTATTTCTTTTTGTGCTTACCCTCCTTTCAAATTGAAGCCCATACCCAAGCGTTCCATTTGCTTGGCTTTCATTGGATCTATAGACTTTAATTTAGCCTCCTCTTGCGTCTTTTTCAACGACAAATCCTGATAGGCCAAACGCATACTAGCCTCTGACTCCAGTTCTTCTTCAGCGGTCATTGGTTTATCAGGCACAATTGGAGACTCTTTTAGCTGATTGGCCATATTAGCGCGTTGTTCAATTTCAGCAAAGTTAGTCTTAACTTTAGTGGCACCTAAACCGCCAAGCTTGCGGGCTCCACCCATCTGTAAAAGGAAACCAGCAGAAGATTAAGATTAAGATTAGTTAAAAGGCTTATTTATGGCACTTACCCCTCCTTTTTTGGGCTGTATCTTGCGTACACCTATTGAGGATGTTAAGGTGGTTGGCTTATTTACCATGGAATTCAAAAGATCTACACTAGGAGCACCAGTAGATAGCTGTTCAGCGGTGGGTTTATCACCAGCTAAAGATTGTGCTGGTGATGTCTTCACGGAAATATCAATCTAGTAAAGAAATAAATGAAGATTATTTACTGTAAAGATTTCTAGGTAATGCAATTTATTTATTTGAACTTAATGTTAACATGCTAGTAATGGAAACAAAATAGTGTTAGAAATAGCTGTGTGCTGTTTGTGCCCTTAGCCCTTAGATTACTTACCTTTTCGGCATTACTTTGGGTATTGTTATTCTCGAAAAATTCATCTTTATTATTATCATTATGGCATTGGGCAAAGAAGTCGTCTTCTTTGGTATTATCATTACTCTCCGTCGTCTTCTCCGGCTGATTGTCCAAGTAAAGCTGCAAATTTGTTGATCAACACAAGGGGTGAGGTTGACAAATAACAAAACATATCAAAATTTTCACATGATTAGCTTCATACACACATTAGCAGTCAAATGTTTAAAAAAAAGTTATAAAAACAAAATAAAACGAAACGCAAAACAAAACCAAACTCAGTTATAGCAACTGATATTAAAAATACAAACAAAATAATTAATTCTAAGCATTAAACTCTCTGCCATACATTGGCGGTTGTGTGTTCTTATATCCCTCAAAGCGTTGGCTTACCTTAGTTCCATGTTGTTTCATTGCCTGCTGAGCCAGCTGAGACAATTTATCGCGATACAATTGCGCTGCTCGTGAGTTATACTTTTGCTGGGCATCTGTGGTATTGCAATTGTGCTGTCTAAAGAACTGAGCAGCATTGGCATTACCACCAACTTGCATTTGTCGCAATTGCACCCATGTCCAGTTGGTATCTAAGTTTGTAGAACGCACAAACGTTAAGTGAACACCAAGACTGCGATGTACCGCCGAGCAGTCGATACAAATGAAGACACCGTAAGTAACAGAAGACCATGTTGGAGCTTTGGCACCACAATCGAAACAGGACTGAAAGGAAGAGTAGTAAATATCATTGAAACAAACTATTTAATGGGAGTTGTAAGAAAACTCGCGTGGTCCAAGAATTTTATTTAAAAATGTGGGAAAGCCTGAAAGCAGGAAGAGTAAATATCAAAAGTCCTTCATGGTTATGTGAAGTAAAGGACCAATAATTCTATAAGTAATATGGGATCCACTGCAAGAAATAAAATTATTTAAAACCCTGCCCCCGAATTCATAACGGAAAGCTAGTCACTGGCTAATAACTGACTTACGATTTTTAATTTATTATAAAGCGACTAAACTGTGTTATTATAAAGCGACTAAACTGTGTACAAGCTAACTTCTGACGAACAGCTGTCGTTTTACTAACAACAACAATGCCCGTCAGTGTTGTAAAAGTATTTAGATAAAACAGATATGTTCATATTAGAGTTAGACAGGAAACGGGTTTTTTATCAACATTTTACTAACGAGTAATTCAAGTCTAAAAACATTCTTGTTAGAGACTCGTAGAACAGAGTATTCGTAAGGAAAAGTTAGCCCTTATTATTAACTGATGCGAACAACTATATATCGACACGTTCCCGGAAATTGTTCAGGAAACGAAAAAAAACTTTCTGCCAAGTAGCTGATTTGTATTATTTTTTCGGTTATTACCATTTCATTTGGTTAATAACTCACGACGTGGTTATCGAAATGTGGAGCTTGGCATACATTTTGAGAATATGGAAAAGTCTTTGTCGTCAAATATATCGCTTAATACATTCAGCCGGGAACGTGTCGGTATTACTCTTGACAAACTAGAGTCGTTTTAAGCGCCATATTCAGTTCTTGCGAAGTTTTATCATTTATCTCTAAATGGAAAATTTTGTTACCGAGAGTTACCACCTATCTTTGACTTACCATGCAATTATTTCATTTCATTTCAATCCATTTCATTTATTATTTGAGTGTAATATAAATTTTGTTATCTCCCGACAGTTCCCGAGAAAGATGTATTGTCTCTCCCCAACTTTCTAGAAAGATAAGTTTCATCTCGCCAATCTTTCCAAAAAGAAATGTTGTCTTTCGACAACTTTTCTAAAAAGGAATGTTGCATCTCGCCAACTTTTCAGAAAATAAACGTTCCTCTCGCCAGCTTTTCTAAAAGAAATGTTGTATCTCACCAACTTTTCTAAAAAGAAATGTTGAATATTTCATTAATAATTCCTCTACGCGTTCTATTTTATTTTTAACGCATGTGATATGATTTTAGTTTGTTAAATTAATCGAAATGTCAAAATTGCGAACACAAACAGTTATAAAACAATTGCTGTCGTACGAAATAACTTTGGCGTAACAACCCTGTAGTTGATTTTGATTACGAAATTTTCGCAAACAGCTGAGTACCAAGTAAATGAAAAGAGCGAAATTTTCGTTTCACAAAATGTTCATTATTTTTTATACGCGTACTTCTTCTTATGGCAACCACAATTTCGCACGAACTGAATACGGGGCTGTATTAAGAACAATCATGACCATCAGGGTTGAATTTTACTAAAACAGACATGACCAAGTCCTATTTGGACAACATATAGAAAACTGTTATACATTAACTTTTGACTAACAACTGACAAACCCTAAAAAAGATTCTAGTTAGACACATATCAAAGGGAGTGAACATCCAATGACTAACTTTTCGTTATGAATACGGGAGGAAGTGATTAACTCATATATTTATTTATTTATTTATAAATTATTTATTTATTTATAAATTATTTATATATTATATTATTTATATATATTTAGTTATTTATTTATTTATTTATTATTATTTGCGAAAAAAGTGTTAAGAAATGTTGTCTTGTTAAGTTATTTACTACAAATTTCACATACACTCACATTTTTCTATTAAAAAAAATTGTCAATTGGCCAAAAATATACTTCTAGCTTACTTTCATACAAGGAACCCTTTTTTACTAATTTTTTAAAAGCAGTCTTGTCTAATATTGTCTTTCTTTTCTAGAAATAATGTCTCTCAACAACTTTCCTAGAATGAAATGTTGGCTATCTGGTCTTTTTTTCAAGAAAGAAATTTATTCTCTGGTTATCTATCTTAGAAACAAATGTTGTCTCTGGTAAATTTTTCTATAGAAATTTAGGATCTGGACATTTGTAGAAAGATATTTTGCTATCTCGAGAGAGTAACCTAGAAAGCCTTTTCTTTTCTAAAACGAAAAGTTGTCTCTCGCCAATTTTTCTAAAAAGAAATGTTGTCTCTCGCCAACTTTTCTAGAAAGACTTTTTGGTCTATTTGTCTCTCGCCAACATTTCGCCAACTTTTCTAAAACGAAATGTCTCTCGCCAACTTTTCTAGAAAGAAATGTTGCCTCTCGCCAACTTTTCTAGAAAGAAATGTTGCCTCTCGCCAACTTTTCTAGAATGAAATGTTGTCTCTCGCCAACTTTTCTAAAACGAAATGTTGTCTCTCGCCAACTTTTCTAAAACGAAATGTTGTCTCTCGCCAACTTTTCTAAAACGAAATGTTGTCTCTCGCCAACTTTTCTAAAACGAAATGTTGTCTCTCGCAAACTTTTCTAAAACGAAATGTTGTCTCTCGCCAACTTTTCTAAAACGAAATGTTGTCTCTCGCCAACTTTTCTAGAAAGAAATTTTGTCTCTCCCGAACTTTTCTAGAAAGAAATGTTGTCTCTAACCAATTTTTCTAAAACGAAATGTTGTCTCTCACCAATTTTTCTAAAACGAAATGTTGTCTCTCACCAATTTTTCTAAAACGAAATGTTGTATCTCGCCAACTTTTCTAAAACGAGACAACATTTCTAAAACGAAATGTTTCTCGCCAACTTTTTTAAAACGACATGTTGTCTCTCGTCAACTTTTCTAGAAAGAGATGTTGTCTCTCCCCAACTTTTCTAGAAAGAAATGTTGTCTCTCGCCAACTTTTCTAGAAAGAAATGTTGTCTCGCAAAATTTTCTAGAAAGAAATGTTGTCTCTCGCCAACTTTTCTAGAAAGAAATGTTATCTCTCGCCGACTTTTCTAAAACGAAATATTGTCTCTCGCCAACTTTTCTAGAAAGAAATGCTGTCTCTCGCCAACTTTTTTAGAAAGAAATGTTGTCTCTCGCCAACTTTTCTAGAAAGAAAAGATGTCTCTCGCCAACATTTCTAAAACGAAATGTTTCTCGCCAACTTTTCTAAAACGAAATGTCTCTCGCCAACTTTTTTAGAAAGAAATGTTGTCTCTCGCCAACTTTTCTAGAAAGAAAAGATGTCTCTCGCCAACTTTTCTAAAACGAAATGTTGTCTCTCCCCAACATTTCTAAAACGAAATGTTTCACCCCAACTTTTCTAGAAAGAAATATTGTCTCTCCCCAACTTTTCTAGAAAGAAATGTTCTCTCTCGCCAACTTTTCTAGAAAGAAATGTTGTGTCTCGCAAAATTTTCTAGAAAGAAATGTTGTCTCTCGCCAACTTTTCTAGAAAGAAATGTTATCTCTCGCCGACTTTTCTAAAACGAAATGTTGTCTCTCGCCAACTTTTCTAGAAAGAAATGCTGTCTCTCGCCAACTTTTTTAGAAAGAAATGTTGTCTCTCGCCAACTTTTCTAGAAAGAAAAGATGTCTCTCGCCAACATTTCTAAAACGAAATGTTTCTCGCCAACTTTTCTAAAACGAAATGTCTCTCGCCAACCTTTCTAGAAAGAAATGTCTCTCGCCAAATTTTCTAGAAAAAAATATTGTCTCTCGCCAACTTTTCCAGAAAGAAATGTTGTCTCTCGCCAACTTTTCTAGAAAGAAATGTTGTCTCTCGCGAACTTTTCTAGAAAGAAATGTTGTCTCTCGCGAACTTTTCTAGAAAGAAATGTTGTCTCTCACCAATTTTTCTAACACAAAATGTTGTCCCTCGCCAACTTTTCTAAAACGAAATATTGTCTCTCGCCCACTTTTCTAAAACGAAATTTTGTCTCGCGTCAACTTTTCTAAAACGAAATTTGTCTCTCGCCAACTTTTCTAGAAAGAAATGTTTCTCGCCAACTTTTACAACGAAATGTTGTCTCTCGCTAACTTTTCTAGAAAGAAATGTTGTCACTCGCCAACTTTTCTAGAAAGAAATGTTGTCTCTCGCCAAGTTTTCTAGAGAGAAATGTTGTCTCTCGCCAACTTTTCTAGAGAGAAATGTTGTCTCTCGCCAACTTTACTAGAAATAAATGTTGTCTCTCGCCAACTTTTCTAGACCGAGGTGAAGACAACTTGTCTGTCACTCGTTTACCATTCTAGAAGAAAACTTGTCTAAGCTTATTTCTCTAGAAGGAAATGCTTCCCTTTCTGAAGAAACCTTGCCTTTTGTCTACTCGTCTGAAGAAAACGCTTATCTCGACCACTTTTGTGGTAGAGAAAACTTGTCTCAAGCCTACTTTTCTAGAAGGAAACTGGCCTATCTGAAGAAAACATTTATATTGTCGAATTTTTCGAAGACACTTTGACAGTGCCATGTTTTTCCAGACAAATGACTCTATATCGGTTTCTTTTCTACAAGACAACTTGTCTCTCACATACCCTTTTAGCAGAAAGTTGTTACGCCCACATTTGACTTTATAGAGAATCCCCACTTCCGCTTGCCTTTTGCCCATTAAACTTGAATCGTTACTTTGATAGAAAAACGTGTTCCGCCCATAGTGTATACCCCCTACGATAGTTAATTAACGAAATGAGATAATGCAGTCATTGACGACACACAATTTGATCACAATTAAGAATTGATTTCAAGGCCACGATATAAGGTGACTGGCCTCGCCGCAAAACAAGCCCCCAAGGAAGCATGTCCCTGTTCAAAATATCTCTTCACACATGATAGCCCTTTCCGTGTATAGATACTCGACTACTCTGTCGCGTAACTTTAGCTGTAAACATCCTTTGTCAGCTACTCGATTGCCGCCCTTTGCTTACCTTATTCGCTGCTTGGGATCTCAGACGACTGAAGACAGACTCCATCTCTTGCTTTGTCGGGCCTGCTGTTGTATTCGCCATGATGTGCTGTACTGTGTCGTTTGAATAGAATCTATTTCTGTGAAATTTTTTCGTTTTATTTACTTATTAAAATAACCAAAGAAAATTAAACTCTGGTGTTGTGGATGTGGTTGGTGATGATGGATGATTGGTATTGGTTTTTCGTTGCTTTGTTGTTTTTGTTTTTTCTTTGCTTTTGTGAAGAAAATTCTTTACTTTGTTAATCTTTTCGTTGTTTCCCTTAAGTTTCTGCAATTTAACACTTGACAAAAGCTTTGACGTTCCTTACAATTGTACAAAAAATGAGTTTCCTCTAAAAGTAATTAGTTATTTGCTTTATTTTTTCGCTTTATTTCTTGTAAATTTGACGTGTTTCTGGTTAAATTTTGTTGCATTCCAGAATTCCACGTTCACAAAACTGGAAAAATAAAGACAGAGTTGTCACGAATGACAGCAAACACTAAAATGAAAAAGGGTTGTCAAGTGCAAAACTGACAATACAGTAACAATCACAGAGGAGTGATGACAAACGGCCGTTAAAATGATAATTTGCAGAAAATGTGTTCGATATTGTTTCAAAAGTCGGAACAAAATCTAGTGTGTTTACATTGATTTTTTCTGAATTTGGTTGAAAGTCAAGGCGAATTGCAGGGGTGTTGTTACTAAAACAAACAAACACAACAAAAGGTATTTTGTTGGGTTCTTCAAATCAAAACAAATTTATTGCATATTAAGTTGTTTTAAAAGTCATAAGTGCCAACAGAATCAAATTTAAAGTCATTTTTTTCCAATTCGCCTATCACTTAAGCATGCCATCCATTGGCGAATCCAAACGGCGAATTGTTCGCCGAACCACATTTACATTTGCCCACCAACGACGTTGAACATTTCTGCGAACATCATTTGTAGCAGATTGTGAATGTGTAAACATGTCAGGGGATAACATGTAGGCATCGCTTTTCGCTTGCCACAATGCCGGTTCATTTTGTAAGCAATTAATAAATTCTATTATAAATTGCTTTGACATATTCATTTTATTTTTCTCAAAAACTTCTTAACAATTATGTTGATTTCTTTTAATTTATTTTTCTTCAAACACTTTTCCCGCACAACACAAGATGCCGAAGAAGAAGAAGAATAACACAAGATTCCGTGCACCTCTTTCTTCCACATAAACTGTTCACAAATGATGTTCGTGCTAATGTTGCCATTCATTGGCGAATCGTCTCGGCGAACACAGAGAAGATTGAATCATTTCAATTTTTGGCGATCAAAACGGCGAACAACGCGAACACCCCCCCCCCCCCCCACTATCGACGAACATTCCGGCGAATCGAATATGTTCGCCGGTTGGATTCGTCAATGGATGGCATGCTTAAGTGATAGGCGAATTGGAAAAAAATAACTTTAAATTTGATTCTGTTGGCACTTATGACTTTTAAAACAACTTAATATGCAATAAATTTGTTTTGGTTTGAAGAACCCAACAAAATACCTTTTGTTGTGTTTGTTTGTTTTAGTAACAACACCCCTCCAATTCGCCTTGACTTTCAACCAAATTCAGAAAAAATCAATGTAAACACACTAGATTTTGTTCCGACTTTTGAAACAATATCGAACACATTTTCTGCAAATTATCATTTTAACGGCCGTTTGTCATCACTTCTCTGTGATTGTTACTGTATTGTCAGTTTTGCACTTCGCCGGTTGGATTCGTCAATGGATGGCATGCTTTATTCTCCTTCAAATGCTATCCTGTATCAAATTTGCAGCTAGGAAGTTGGACAACTCTTTCACCGCAACCCCCTAGTAGTATCGGTAGGAGTCTTACAGCTCATTCGCACTACAAAATATTTTCCCGATTTCGTACCAAATGTTCGCTTTGACGATGTAATATTACTACGACAACAAACACACAAAGTCATCTTCCTGACGATGCTATCCAAAGGGTAGCGAAATATATAAAAATATAATTAATTAATAAACACGACCAAACGCTCGGACAATTTAATTTTTGAATACAATACGAAAGGTCGTATAAAGGGGCCCTTAGACCTGTGGATAAGTTGCAGCGACTTCAAGTTGACATCAACTTATCCATGGTGTAAGGTGAAGTTGGTGGTTTGTACAAACTAGTTGATGTAAAATCAAAGCCATTTTGATTTTTTGAAGTTGATATCAACTTATCCACCAGTGTAAGGGGAAGTTGCATCAACTTTCATACGCATTTCGGTGAGAAACGTTCATGAGACAACATTATCGGCAAAATGTAAATAAATGAACCAAAAAATATATAAATTAAACAGTATCGGAAAAATATATACTAAATAAATGTGATTTATAGTGATATTTATAAATATTTCAAGAAAATAAAAATATTTTTTTTTCTTAAAATTGGTGATATATTCGCAGTCCGCTCACCACCTTTCATTTCGACACCTGACAAGAAAATGAAGTTGCCTCAACTAGTTTGAGAGTGTAAGGGCAAAATCGAAGTTGATATCTAGTTATCGAAGTTGATGTGAACTTGAAGTCGAGCAACTTATCCACAGGTCTAAGGGCCCCTTTAATCATCACTTATTCAAAAATTTATATAAAAAATTTTATATATAAATATATATTATAAAGTTATTTTAAAAGTCATAAGTGGAAATAAAATAAAATTTAAAGTCAATTTTTTCAATTCGCCTATGTCACACTCTATCCTGTATCAAATTTGCAGCTAGGAGGCCGGCCCATAGAATAACACATACCTAGATAAACTTATTCTCTCATCTGACGTTTCATTTCACACTCTCATCATAGGTTTGTGGAAATGAGAGCAATTAAATTTAAAATTATCTTACACCAGGTGGAGTTACAAAATATGTTCACTTAACTTTTTACTGTCGTTTTGGTGTAGAACTGAAAAATTTAAATATATTTTGCACTTTTTTATTGACTTTTATCGTTGGTATACATTTGTATTGTATTTAACACAACTAGTTTGCCACAAAAACACGAAATTCGGTTGTTGTTCCTATGTTGATCGCTGTATACTATTGCCACTATCTGGCATTATTGAACCCATATTTCTACCATCCAATGTTTACTTTCCATCGTACCTATGACGTTTAATTTATTGAGCGAATAAAACCTTCTATGGTATGTGTTATTCTGTGGGCCGGCCCATCAGCCAGGCCGAATTCGAATTTAGAATTATTGGAATTTCGAATTTAGAATTATTGGCAGCTCTAACCCGACATTATAGCCGAATTTAGTAGACACGCTAATTCTCTCAATAAATTAAACGTCATAGGTATGGTTGCAAATAAACATTGGATGGTGGAAGGCATGGGTTCAATAATACCAGATAGAGGCATTAGTACACATCGTCCAACAATGGAACAACAACCGTATTTCGAGTTTTTGTGGCAAAATAGCTGTGATAAATACAATGCTAATGTATACCAAAGACAAAAATCAACAAAAAGTGCAAAATACATTTAAATTTCACAATTCTATAAGAAAACGAAATGTAAAAGTTATGTAAGTAAACAGTTCTTGTACCTCCACCTACGATGAAGAGTGTGAAATGAAACGTCGGATGAGAGAATAAGTTTATCTATATATGTATTATTCTATGCTTGTAATATTCAATAAAAGTTACATGAACCGTCTCGAGGCAAAGCGAAAATACTTTAATATTTATTTATTTAATTCAGTCTGTGGACAATAACATTTACAGTGTTTTTATTTTTATATATTTTTTATTTCTTCCTTTACATATTCGTCATTTGTATCCTTTTTATTCTTTCCACCTCTCGTCACTTGATCTATGCTCTTACGATCTTGCAGCAAAACCAGACGAACAAATGTTAAATTCAGCAACAAAGCTTGACCCAAAAATTCTCGATAATAACGTGGTGCCTTTGAGAACATCTGCCTTAATTCCATGGGGAATTCCACATTACCCCTCATGTCGAAGACATATTCTTGACGAGCTTTTCCAAACTCAATTTGTTCTATGCTGCCATCCGTAGCCAAGTCAAAATCTTCCATATCCTCAGTGTTATAATTGGTTCTCATCAAATCGAATACTGTTTGTTCTGTGGATATTCTTTCTGTACCCACTAGATGTTTGAAAAGGCGAGCTGTTAGCAATCTTTTGACATAAAATACTGAAGGACGACATGGAGGCGTGTTGTCAATCTCCTCATCTTCATTTAGAGAATCATGATTATATGAACTTCTTGCCGCTAAAGCATATGCCATCATAGCCGTCACCTGAGCTTTTGTTATATTAATATTTTGTTGCTCTACACTACCCGGCTTATTCGTGACCTGAGCCAGTTGTGGAGTTTCAAAGATATAACAATCGGCGTTTGGTATTTGGTGGTTAATATACTGACATCGTTGTATTAGATCGCTAAAGTGTAATTTCTTTTCCGATATTTCGTGATGCTCCCAATTGGTTAGCCTGCAGGGATCATTACATTCCTTAGATGATAATTCAAACTTAGACCAGGTTATGCTGTTCACTCCAATTCTAACCGCCGTACAAGTATTAATATTCGTCATTTGTTCCAGTTCCATGAAGGGCGTAATGAAACTAGCTGCTTTCCCCTGTAACCTTTTTTCCACATTGTGCACGGGTTTGGGTTCTTCCAGTAGGCTTTGTAAGAACTTATCGGCTACTTTAATGCCAAAACTGTCGATAAAGAAGATGTCCGTCAGGCCCTTAAATAAACCATTTCGCATGCGATAGGCAACGAGTTTATTCGCCCGATTTTTAGATATGTTATAACTACAAAAAACGACACTTGTTAATTAATATTTTATATTCAATTACCCAAATTTACCCTAGTAAATCCATTGGACTGAAATTATTTATAATGTGTAGCATCTTTTCAACATCCTGTTCCTTGTATTTTCCAAGTACCTCGTGTACCCACTTGTTATTCCTCATATCTGCCGGGCTTGCGTCTATTGCCACCGGTTCCTGTCCAGTAGCAAATAGTTTAATAGGTGTTGTATATTTGAAAAGGTTGTAATTGTTAATTTGCGTTAGCTTAAGTAATTTTCTTAACATTTTCAATATAATTATTTAAGATTTTTTGATTTTGTAACACTTTCTTTGAAGTTAGTCAAGGTATTGTCGCCAATGTAAATAAACAAATCCAGCTGTGGCAAAGATTATTGATTTACTACAGATGGGAAAAACCATAACGAGACATGGCAACCCTCGTATACAAACATGTTGAAGTAAAATTACATAAACTGTGGAAAAAGTATGAAATAATCAAGGTATAACGCGTGAGAGAAATAATCAAGGTATAACGCGTGAGAGAAATGCCTTTGAGTGAATTTCAAGCACTTTTTGGTTCTTTTACTAGGGTTGCCAGATTGCGCATATCTTCTGGTCGTCTGTGATATAAAGCTTGTTTTTTTATTCCCTGCTAAACTAATTTTTCGACGAATTTGTATGGAGTGCCGCGTAAAATCGCTTAATATCGCTTAGTTCTACATACAAAGTCATCGAAAAATTAGTTTAGCAGGCAATACAAAAACAGGCTTTTGGTATCAATTGCAAAAAATTCAGAATTTCGTTTTAGAGCCGTGATTTTTTTTTCATATGAAATGAAAAATAATGAAAAACTTCCTTTTTTGGCTGGGTTTGAAAATTTCTGTCCACTTGGTTCCCAGACTTACGAAAATTTCAGTAATAGAGCCTCAAAGCGACGGGTCATGGGAGCAATTTGGTATTTTCCGTGTGGTGCCCTGATAATTAAGGAAAAAGTTTTTAGTGCAAACAATGACATAACTTTCAAGCGATAGGTCTAGGGAACAAATTGACATGATCCATGTGATGCCCAGAGAATTATTGAAAACGTTTTTGTACTTGAAAAAAAGTTTCATTTATTCGTGGTTACCTGATATCCTTACATTTTAGGTATAGGATGTGTTCAGCAATTTGATGTAATAATTTACGAGAAATATTTTTGTGGAATACTTTAACCATCTACCGCCTCAATATATGGGTCTTTTTTGTTCGTTTTGTGGAAAAGGGTAAAAATACCCCTAAAACAGGACTGTATCGAGTAAAAATTTACAAAAAAATATTGCTCATAAAATTGTACTATAAGTTTCTTAACACACCAAAGCTCAAAATTCAACCTAAAAATAAGTCAAAACTGAAAATCCATTTAAGGGTTAATTTCGTACTTACTCCGAGTTGGCGCTAAATTGTCCAACAAAACTGCATTGCTGAGTATTGGAAAAATATTTTACTTGAAATTTTAGGGGTGTTTTTTACCCTTTTCTACAACACATCGTATACCTAAAATGTAAGAATAACATGGTTTCATCATAAGAATGTCCAAAAGGGGGAAAATTTCATCCCCCTGTAAAAAAAATTCAGACGTAAACTTTCAAAACGCCGAAACACATATATTTTTTTTAGAATCCGTCGTCAGAACTATGTTATTTTCGAAAAAGTTTCATTTTGTTCCACAGTGTAATTGTTTGGGCCAAACAAAACAAACAAAAGTAGTAAAATGGAGTGCAAAGATGAATTACTAATGAAACATTTACTATTTAAATCAGAGATATGTGATAACTCTCTGTAAAAAAATTATCAGTTTAGAGATAAATGACTAAAGTACTTACGAAAATTTCGCAAGAATTGAATACGGGGCTTTAACCTGTGCGCCATAAGAGCTGAAGTCGAATTAACATAGAATATGTTTATTAGATATTATAACTCAGAAATTACGTTAATTTTACGTTCAAGTAGTATTGAAGTTACAATTCATAAAATGTGTTTATAGTTAGCAATTGTTAACTTTAAAGCACAGGATTTGTGTCACAAAATTCGAAAACAAAGGAATTTAATTTAAAACGCACATACATTTTTCCTTTTTTAACCAGTTTAATGTATGGTAACTCTGGACACCAATAACAACAACAAATGCGTTATACAACAACAACAACAATACAATGTAGGAAACCAAAAAAACACACAAAGCCAACCAGCGTTGCCAGTTTTTTTCTCAATCGAATCCCCAAATCATATATTGTTATCCCCGAAATTCCCCCAAACAACTATTATACCTCAAAAATATCTTAATCTATATGGGCCGAAATACTAAGCGGTTTTATTATTTCCCGCTAAACTAATTTTGGGACGACTTTGTATGGGGAGCCACTTAAAATCGCTTAGTAGGGACTAAAATGCAGATAATACTGTGTTTAAAATAAAAAAAAATTATCGCATCGGATTAAGGGTGGTTTTTTGCTTATGGACTTTGATATTTGTAATCATATTTGTAATCAATTTCTGACTGTGCAAACGTGTGCGAACAATTTTTATTTTATTTAAACAAACTATTTTTACGACTTGTAGTTCAAGAATTATATTTATTTAAAAATAAGAGTTCAAGTTAATTAAAACTGCTATGCTCTAGTGATTCTTCAAAATTATTTAGTTTATTAGTGGTTTCGTACTTGGAGTTCGACTGCGTAAATCGTTGACTCTTGAAATATTTCCAACGGAGTTAATTTATAGAGGTGTGGCGCTGATTTGGATTGGATTTGGATTTAAATTAGAAATGGCAAAAGTCGTGTTCCAAACTGGTATACTCCGTTAAGCCACGCTAACCCATACATACAATTTTAATCTGTAAAAAAGTAAGTTTAATTTTAAAACTCACTTTAAACTGTTGTACAATTTAATGCAATGCGGCTAAGTGCCGAAAAAAGGAAGCATAATAAAAAGATAAACAAACAATCAACTGTATGACAGACGGAAGCCGATCGAAATTTTTTCGTCGCGTCGCCGCCACCAACAATTTTTTGAAGCTCTCGCCGCCGCCGATATACATTGTTTAATACATACTTTAAAGGTTCGGTTAATTTATAAACATCCTAAACTTTTATAAAACTGACATAATCAAGCTCCGTCAATTTAATGTTTCTGTTGTACCGCCGTCTTCGATAATTTGGTCTCGGCAAGGAGACACGGGAGTTGAAATGTTAAATTGGGCGGTGCAAATGGCAAAGATTAGAAAAAACCTTTTCTACCCAATTATTTTTTGTTTTAGTTGGGCAACTCAACAAACCACAAATGTCAGTGACAACTTTCGTAAGCGAACGCAAGCGCGACGTGATGTATAAACTACCATTTTTTTGACTTTGGCGTTCTCGTTTGCTTTTGCGTTTACGGCCACTTTCGGGATTTGTAGAATACTACCCTTAATTTATTGGGATTATTTGTACAGTTTCTATTATACAATTTATTGAAGTTTAAATTTTCAATATATTGATAATTAAGTGAGTTCTCCATTTTTTTTTTGATTTTACTAATTATTTTTAGTCCCGGAAAACGGACAAAACACCCTAAACTATTATAAAATTCAACTATTATTAAATTCAGTGAGGGTTAAAATCTGGATATCTATATAATTAAACGAGATTTCGTAAAAATATAATAAGTATTTACCGATTATTTTTTAATTCTCTATTGCAAAACGGACAATAACCCGAATGTATTTATTATAAAATTTATCGATTTTTGCCCAAATGTAATATTCCGATATCTCCTCAATAATGCAGTTATCGAAAAAATGTATATAAGTTTTTCAGCTTTTTTTTTCGAGGTGTTATACAAAATCCGTTATAAAACTAAAGTTGGTCTTCTGAACCATTTTTTGGACCCAGTGGGTCCCATTGGTTCGTCCGATTTCGGGTTCTTTTTTGCCTTGCCCGAAGTCCGGCAATTTTGCCAAAAATACAAAATATATAAACCAAATCAAAATATTTATCCACATTTTTAACACAAATTGGGGATAAATCCAATAAACTGGCAACACTGAAGCCAGCACAATGAGAAATTCCATGGTAGAATGAGACTTTACTATGAGAAATTCCATTCAAAATACAATTTAGTATTGCAAAGAAATTTGTGACGTTTAGTTTGAAACGAGGATACGGAAAGCGCGTACTAAGGTAGAGTCCACCACGGTATTGTCTTCAGTGTATTCAATGGAATGCAACGCATAAATAAAATTAGATATTTTCTGAAATAATTTAATAAAACGTTGGTAAAACACAATCAAGAAGTGGATGAAGTTTGGAAAACATGGTTACTTTTTTGTTGGTGGAAATAAAAGTGTAAAATGTTGTTGCTGGATAAAAGATTTCCGCGAACTGAAAGTTGTTATGTATACGAAGTAAAGAATGGAAAAGTGCATTAAATTGAAAAAAATTGAGACAAATATTATTAATGGATGGTGCCAGTGATTCTTTTAAAAATATGCTTCAAAAAATGAAAATAACAAATGTCAACAATTCTCTGAAAATTGCTCTGGAAAAGGTCGAAAGGTGTTTTATGTCCAAGTTAAACTTATACCAACAAAACAAGAAGCTAAGCCAGTTTTATGAATTAATTTAAAGATTATTTAACATCACAATCTATTGCCGCGTGCAAGTCCCTCAAAAACGTAAGAATGAAAGTGAAATTTTTGCAATTAACCCCCCCCCCCCCCGTTCAAAACCTCATTCGTTTACTCGATTTACTTCTGTTTTTCTACTGTGTGTTTAGATCTGTTTGCACCTCTGTGCGTGTGTTTGTGATCAATGCGAAATTTATAAAATCTTATTTTTTCTCTTGTCTCTTTTTTAATGAAATGCGCAATCCGAAAAGTAAAAGCAAACGTAAGACAAAAACAAAGCAATGAAATACCACAATAGCACATCAGAAAACAACAATAAAAGCGCACTAAAATCGGAAAAATTACCGCAATAACATAAAATTAAACGAAAGTAACAAAAGTAGCAACAACAAGAAATCACCCACATTGACACTTTCGTTTCGATTGTACAAATACAACATGACAACAAATATATAGCAGTAACATTTCGTTTACATTCCGTGTTCGTGTGTTTGATTTTGGCTGCTGAGAAAGAGAAAATGTAATTAATTCTCTAGTGCGTTCTGTGAAGTCGGCGTCGTTATTGGTGCCGTTGACATCGTCACATGTGTTTCCGCTGCGTGTAATGCTCTCCCACCTTTTCTGCACATTAAAAACAAAAATAAGCAGCATCAGTGCAAATATAGATACAAAAAAATTTAAATATCGAGATACGCGTCAAAAACAAAACGAAATCCATACATACAATTGTCTCGGTCGTTGCGTACCTACTTTCAGTTGTGCCTCCCACCATTGCCATATGTTTATCATGTTCTGTTCTTCCCCCGCCGCTTGCATTAGAGTTACCATCTTCACATTCTGAGTCCCATACTAAGGTAAACAATTCACGTGAAATTGTACAAAACTCTATACAAAAAAGTCAGTCAGGTCCAAGGCCCTAACTATGTATCTCGTTTCGAAAGACAAAAATGTACCGGAATCGGAATTTTGGTGCCACGGATCTCGAATTCGAATGAGCGATATCCGATAGCCGGATGCTACTTTCGTGTTTCAGAAAGATTGAACCATGTATCTCGATTTTCAAATAGAAATTTACTCGATTTTGGGAATTCTTATTCGGTTGATCTTGAGATAGGGGAAATATAAAAATTATTTGTTTTTTTGATAGAAAAAAATAGACTAGATGCTGTGTTTTCCGGTTAGTGACAAAAATGTAAATGCCGCGGTAGGGATTCGAACTCACATTCGCTGGACGATCGTTTTTAAAAAAATTTAACTGAGGCACATGTTTTTTTTGCTATTAAATGTTATACGGCATTTACACCAAACAAGATTAACGCATTTTCGGTATTATCGACGTTTTTTTCTTATGGAGTTTGATATTTATAATCCCGAAAATGCGATAATCTTGGTGGGTGTAAATGCCGATTTACAGGGGTTTTTCCAACTTATTGCCATGACCAATGTATTGCTACACTTCGGAAAACAGCGACTCTAAGGAATTCGTGCACTAAATAAGATGACATAAAAATCTCCTATTACTAAACCATAGTATTAGCCGGCCACACAAATTTTGTGTGGAAGGTACTAAAATGGTTGTGCCAAAACAGCCTTGTTTTAGTGGGCAACTGGCGTTTGACAACATGAGGCCTTATTCCTAATTTAATTAAAATCGTAAATGTTTTACGTGATAACCACTATGCTTTTGTAAGGGAGATACCAACATGTGCGTGCCAACCTAGTCAATTCTTCAACTGACAGATTATTCCACAAAGTTGAAGCTAAACACAAAAGAAAGTTGTAGATGAATCACGATTTTATACCAAATGTGGCTATTAGTAGGGTTATATAAGAAGGGGTGTGGTAATGTTCAATCCCAAACTAAAAAAGTGGACACCTTGTTTGCCTTTTTAAACCCTCAAACAGTCGAGTTATTAAGGGTGAAGAGAGTTCATCAATAAATTGTATTTTTCGCAAAATAAAAAAATTGATAAAAAACGCGCGATTTTTTTGTTTACATGAAAACTAAAAATAAATATTCTCCTTTAAAAAAATGAAAACTTGGAGGAAATTTCCAATCGTCTGGTTATTAATGCCAGCAATATCCAAGACACCATATTTTAGCTGGACAATAAAATAGCACAAATTAAAATTTCAGGAATAAAAAGGATTAATTTTAAAAATGAATGTAAATATAAATGTTTTTAGTTTACCTGGCCAATATTTAGGTGAGCAATCGCACATTTCACATAGTTCCAGAGGTTTTCAATCGGATTGAATTCGGAACTTTGAACTGGTCAGTGTAAAACGGAATGCTTTCCTTCGAAACCCACTTCTTTACAAGCTTCGACGTGTGTGTGGGGTCATTGTCGTGCAGAATATGAATGAAACTGACATATGGCCAAAAGCATGAGGTTCCATTTCGTTCTTAAGAATCTCCACATACTGGTAACGGTCCATTTTTCTAACAGTTTTTACAATGGCTTCCACACACTGCAATGAAAATGATTCCCACTTCATGGTGCTTCCTCCACCATGATTCACGGTCTTCTGAGTGTAGCGTGGATTCAATGCCTGGCGTTTTAGTCGATATTCAAATAGTCTACCATCCGGTCCATACGATTTACATTAGTTTCATCTCTCCAAAGTTTTTTTTTTCAGAATGAGAGGTATTTAGCAAATAGTAAACGTTTGGCCACATTTTTCTTGATAGATAGAAACCTGAGCGCCATTCTGATAAAGTCTGTCTGATAAATTTAATCCAAATGGAGAGTTCCTCGTCCTTCCTCGACAGCCGGATAATAACTCAGTTCACTGCTTCAGTTGTGGTTTTGCTACTTGGATTATTTTTTTTATTTGTCAGTATAATGTTTTTATTGGTTTTAAGGGAATAACTAACATTATAGACCAGGGGCCTAATTGTGCATGACGATAATCGCTCGAACAATACTGATGCCAATAATGACAGCTTGCCTACCATTTAAAATACATGCGTTAATAATATATGCGATATCGTTTCTTACACTATTAGCAACCAGGTTTCCCGATCGATTGAGAATTTTTTGCAATTTCACATGGTTTTTTGCTTTCACTAGACATATTGAATATAATGCGCTTTTCCTCTGGCGTAGAATATTTTCCTCATCACATTTTTTAGAGAAATTGCTCAAAAATTTTAAAACAGTGATTATGACCTTTCCGCTCGCATTGTGCTAATTTACTGTCCAGGAAAAAAAGATGCTAATAGCACAATCTAGCAATCAGAACAAAGAAGAATAATGCTCTTCCACAACAGTGCAGTCAAAATTTAAAAAAAAATGCTACGTCAAACATAAGAGTAGTTTTGTGCTAATTTAGTGTCCATGGCTGTATATTATTCTGCGTATTTTTTATCCCCTGTTAAAATAATTTTTTGCCCACTTTGTATGGTGAACTAATTTGTTTAGCTGGGGATAAAAACACGTCTATTGTTTATTTATAATTTAAAGAATATTTGTTTTCAGAATGAGTCTGTCTATATTTTAGCATTATAACGATTTACTGTAACACGAAATTTGCCTAGTCTGTTAAACAATTTAATTGACAGGCAATTGCTACGTATTTGCCGGGTTATGGCAACAGCAATATATATGTAAGTGGCAGCTCTGCTTGTTGCAATTTCTTCTTGTTGGCCTCTTCCGTTTTTCACTTTGACTTTTTCCTTTTCCGTATTGTTATTGTTATTGTTTTGCCATCTATGACTTTGCCGTTGTGTTTTTTTGTGTATATAAATATAAACTTATGTTTGTGTGTATGCGAGTGTTTCTTTGGATAGATTTTGTTTTGTTGCCGTAAAAATGTCGCTATTGCAGCATTCCAATTTTGTTGTGAGTAGAATTTTCTCAGCCAGACATATGCTATACATTTCTTCGTACATTTACGAGTTCACATGCACTCGCCGACTATCTTCATATCAATATGTAGTACTTATGTTCGTGTACCTACTATCTATCTGTTTTGACTGGCATATAACACGGTGTCGTGATTACTCAATAGGGGTGACCAAAAAAGGTGGAGTTGTCGTAGGTCAAAGAAATTTTTAGAATCGAAAAGACACGCCAGAGGACACACGAGCCTCACAAATATCCTGGAATAAAAAAATGCTATAATTTATACAGCTGCTAACCAAATTCTACCAAATTGGCAGAGCAAATGTTTAAGCTGTTTCAAATTTTGAAATTGGTGGAAGCACACGCGTGCCCTTAATATGTCCTTTCAAAGATATGCTCATAAAATATGCATATATTACTCGAATGCTTTGAATTTCATTTCGTGACTCTACCTTTTAGTAGCAAAAATATATGTATCTGTATTCAAATTTCACTGAACTCGAAATAATTAAATTCTCTAAAGTGTATCTGAGTTTGTATCATAGAATTCCACACATCTCCGCAGCTGAAATTTTCACATTTTGAAATACTCTATCTCTATCTAAAATTAAAAAAAAACGTGGTTTATATGTCCTTATATTTCGTTTTCACAGACAATGACTTAAAAAAACACGTGTTTCTTCTGGTACACAGATATTCTCCTAACGGTCCATTTCATATGGGTGATATTTGTGCCTAAAAACAGTGTTGCCATATTGAAATTGCGTACATATCTGGGCATCGTTTGTGTAAAGATTGTCAATTTGAACACTTATGCTGCCCATACACGTTACGACTGGTTGTATAACTTTTTGCAAGTTCTACATGAGTTGAAGTTGGATTACAGGCTGTATGAAAATCAGAATGTTCCAACTAGTTGCAACGTGTATGACCGCATTAAAATAGCACGTCAATTTTATATGAAGTTAAGCGCTATCAAGTCATTGGCCAATAACTTCAACTAAGAAACCCCATATCTGTGAAACGACGTAATACATCTTTAAAATTTTTGCAACGCTTGGTTGGTTGGTTAGTTTTCGTGGTTGCTAAAGATACTATTTAGCATCAATTAGTGTCTTGAGACACCGTTTGGCATACCACATGACTCCGTGCAGTCCAAAGTACAGTGTCTATATACAGCCTGTTAATCGGAGATACCTCATTAGATCCCCTCGTTACCTCATTAGGTCTCGTGTATCTCAGTGAGGTTATGCAGGAAGGGACGGCCCATATTCTTCAGGCGTCTATTCATCAGAGCCGGACAACTGCAGAGGAGATGCTCCACCGTCTTCTGCGTCATCGCAGGCACGGCAGTAGTCATTATATGGCAGCGATTGGCAGGTGCCCGGTCATCACGCCAGTTAACCTAGATATTTCTCCCCGATTATGGCTAATCAGGGAGTTAGTCCGGTGAATTTTATATTCTGGCCATGTGTTTCTGGATATGCGGCACTTTTCCGTCCTATCCCATCTGGTCTTCGCTCGTTCAAGGTAATGCAGGAAAATACCTCTTTTGACCAACCCTATAGGAGTTGCGACTGACACCATGTGGAGTTCGGTTCGCTTCCTAATCAAACTATTTTCCATCGAATCATGATGTATTATTGTGTAAGCAATTCCAACATCGAGTTGAAGCATTTTTGGCCACATTCGCGACACTGTGCGAAGTTTTTTTTTTTAATTGTGCGTTTATGTTTGTCTGACTACATGATTCTGTCTGCTTGTAAGGGGTCAAAAAGAAATATTGGATATTCTTGTTCTTGCTGTTCTTCATTAGAAATAATAGTATTGGGGATTCTGTTTGGTATTTTGGTTTGGAAGAAAATCAATTGGCAATTAAACTCCGGTTTACCAATGATGATTATTTGTATGACCTATTGGTCAATTCGGTATTGGAGTCTGAAACATCATATATACTACTGTAAGGGTGTTTTTTTTTTACCCCGCTGAAGTTAATTATAGCTTAATTTGTACAGGACAGCTAAGCGCTATTAAGCGTCATTTCAATTTCCCACTTATATTCCGATTTGAGCAATGACAATATTGCCACATGTTCAATTTCAAGAAATGGCAACAAAAAGTTATCTTAGATAAATTTTGTTATCAAGGTTAGGTTGTATGTTTTCAATGGCTGTCAAACACAAACTTAATGACGCAGCCTGCTTTAGATTTTAAAGTAGTAAGTTGACAGTAGTTTCAAAAGAAGCAGTTTCAAAAGAAGAAGTTTCAAAAACTGCGGAGCTTCTAAACCGCCCTCAAAGAAATTAAATTTTGCATTCATTGGACAGAGTTTAAATTGCGGAGAGAGTTTGACGATTTGTATCTGATAAACAATTCTTTTAGTTACCTTTAATTTGAATATTTGAAAATTTTAAACAGTTCTGCGTGTCCTATTTTTGTTCGGACTTAGAGATTTTCGACTCCGGCGTACATCATCATATTCATAATGAATGTAATATAAATGTAGAATAAAATTGTTTATTTACTTCTAAACTTACTTCGGTTTGACTTATCATGAGTCTCAGACAACAAAATCTAAAATTTGTGAAGGCAGACATTTAAGTTGGCGGCAATTGGGGAATATTCAAAGATTACAACTACAGAACATATTAGAATATGGTTATGGCAATGACAACCTGCTCATCTTTAATCAAACGTTTATTTAATTTTACAGGTTTACTCGATCCAAATCACCCATAAATTAAATTGAAATGAACTTTTGAAACATTCTATTAAGATACAAATTATGTAAATGCTCAATTCTACGCCAAAAGCACTACAAGCTCTCTATTCCTGTTTTAATTTCCCTCCAAATTTTCCTGATCCCCTCTGCAAAAGCTCTCTAACTAAACTTCTGCCATCGCGTAGCACCCAAAAGTCATGAGTGTATCGACCACACTAAGTTTAAGTCGCGTCTCCTCAATTGATGAAACTCTACCAAATAAATCTCAATATGTTTATCAAAACTCTGGCAACTCTACAACTAATCAAAACCACAACCACCACAACAACATCAATAATAACATCACAACTTCGGCCTCGTATTCGTACCACTTCCCCAGTGAAACGCATCACAACGATTATACGTTAAGTTATAGTAAAACGGAACCGTTGGCTTTGACACTAGAAAACGCGTTCAACGCGGAGCGTTTTAACGAGTCCAAAGCCATCTCATACAACGTCATCTCACCTGTAACAGGCCTTCTTCTGCAAAAGAGCAACAGCTACAATGGCATCACAGTAAAACCCAAAGCTACGATACTCAAACACGACAGTCTGAATGGACGCATCAACACTAGTCTCACGGATAGTGACAGTGAATACGGCAGTGCTGTAGGAGCTGGTGTAGGTGTCGGACTAATGGCTATCGGTACTATACCGCTCCTTGAGCCGGCATCACCATGTGCCAACGATGCTTGCGAGGAACATGACACGTTTTTGGTGGGTGTTGGAACCTCGATTACACCTCCAGAGACAAGCACTAGTGCCAATGCGACGGGTCGCCGCCAAAATCGTTCGAACAGTAAAAAGAATCGCACCTCAATATGTTATCGTGCAAATGCCTTTATTACCCGCAATTGGTATTTAAGCTACTTGGTACCCCTCTCAATATTGCTGGCCCTGATGTTTGTGGCCTATCTGACGCGGGATTATGCGAAACGTCTGCTGTTCTGGATAGAGACCCAAAATCCCTGGGTTATTTTTGCAATATTTATGCTGCTGTTTGTTATTGTTAGTTTTCCAATTGTCGTTGGCTATTTTGTGCTGATGATAACGGCCGGTTACTTATTTGGTTTGATACGGGGCTTCCTAACTGTGATATTGGGTGCAAACATGGGCATAGCCATAGCTCACCTAACATTAAGGAGTTTAAGGCATCGATTGCCGGTGCAAAAGTAAGTATGATAAATTGATTTTTATTTTTAAATATTTATTTACCTAAGAACCAGACTAACGTACATTGAAAAAGCTAAAAATTACGTAAATATATACTTATAAGGGACATAAACACTGTTACAACCCCGATTCTATTAGTACAATTGAATATACCCTGTATTACATTGTTTATGAAATGTTATCACTATGGCGTTATTTCGCGTTTAGACCCCAGTATATCGCGGCATGTTAGTGATAACCTCGTTATCTAATCTTTGCCGTTTACACCACCCAATATGAGATTAAATTGACATTGCAGGTGGCAACGCCGTACTTCGACCAACTTAGAGCAATTGCGTGCCGAGACCAAATTATCGGAGATGGCGACACAGAAAAATTAAATTGGTGGCTCTTGTTTTTCCCAGATTTGTAAAAAATTGGGTGTTTTTAAAATAGCGGAACCTCTAAAATTGGATCAGTCAGTCAAATCGGTCAAATCGGTTATCATTTACTGGCCGCGACGTTACTTTCACAAAAAAAAAAAAATTTTGGAGGCGGCGGCGTGTCGAAAAAATTTGGTTCGACTTCCGTCTTTAGAGGCTTGGAATTCAGTTGATATTTTTTGTATGGTTTTATTACGGTTGCTGCATCTTTTGTGTACTTTGCAGTGTTGCATAAAATTGTACACCACCTTAAAATGAGGATTAAAATTAAACTTCAGTTTTTACAGATTAATGCCGCATTTAGACCGCAGTTTATCGCGGACTGGTTAGCGATAACATTGTTCTGTAATCTCTGCCGTTTAAACCCAATTTGAGATTAAATTGCCATTTCAGGTGACAACTTGGTGCTTATACCAATTTAGAGCAACTCTGTGCCCAGACAAAATTATGGAAAACCGCGTCACAACAGGAAAATTAAATTGGCGCCTCTTGGTTTTGACAGTTTTGTATAAATTTGGGATGTTTTTTAAATAATTGAACCTTTAAAATTGGGTCAGTCGATCAAATCGGGCCAGTCTGTCAAATCGGCTCACATTTTAGAGCCAATTGTATCGGCGTCGGCGTGAGCTTCAAAACTAATTTTAATGGCGGGGGTGCGTCGGCAAATTTTCGGTGGTTGAAATCTCGAAAAATCTGAAATTGGGTTATACCTGAACTCTGATTAAGAGTATTTGAATATGGAGCTTTTACTAAACCGAGTAATTTGAAAAAATACAGTCTTAAGGCGACCCGGGTTTGAATAACAATATAAGGAAAATTGGACGGGATTTTTAAATTTTGTGATAGCAAAAATTAGGATAATTTGTAATATAAAAAAATGGATAATATTTAATATTAAAAACTATTTATTATTTTCAATAGAAAATCAAGTCAACAATTTATAAAATTTGTTTATTTTGTTGATCATAAAGGCATCTCATACCTGATCCCTTCCAACAATCCCTGATCCCTTTAACAATAAATGATACTTGATCTAATGAGAATTGTAACAAACAATTAGCGGACTAAACTTCTGGTGAAACAACGGCTTATAAACGACTAACAATTTCTTTAGGATTTCAAATCTGATTTTTTTAAACTTGTATCTTTCATAGATCTTTCAAATGATTCCCATTTTATTTTTCCTGCATATCAATTTAAGTTCAATAAGTTTTTCCCCTGCTACTGTTACAACCTGGAAATTATACAATTGTTTGTCTTGTGGTTTTATTACATATTAATAACTGATATGGAATTCTTTGTTAGGCAAATATCAGCAACTTGTCGGCTTTATAATTCTGATGAATTCGTTTGTTTGTAAGTACCCCGCAGTATTTATTAATGTGGTCAGGGGTCGAGAATACTACCTAAGTCAAATGTATAACAATAAACTCTTAATAAACAAAAATGTTATGTCTAATTGATTTTATTATCTGTACTCGTAAATGAAAATGAAAGTTAATTGATAATTGTACCCATTTTTATTGGTTGGCTACCTATGACAACATTCTGCAACAGATAAGGTACAAATGTTGATAAGTGGTAAGTAGTATACGCTATTAGGGGTGCGATAATACATCGCCCACTTCAAATAAGAATTATTTGTAGCCTAAATACTACAAAATGCACATTCGAATGAGTTGTTTGTACTTTACGGGAGGCTTAATTTCAAGGTATAATAGTTTCATTAGATAGGATTGGTAAATTCCCAGTGATCGTATATCTATACTAATAGCGGGTAATCTTCTAAACTACTCATCCGATTTTAAAAATTCTTTCACCAGTAGAATGCTACGTTATCACGGAGTGATAGAGGCTAAATTTTTACAAAACAATAGGCATCCCTAATACACTTCGGGACGAAGTCTGCCGGGTTTGGCAGTTTAGTGTATACAGAGATTGTTTGCCCCACATTTCTGTACGCCATCGCCATCTAGTGGTCGATGGTGAAAAAATTCAATTAACGGAGTGTATTGCCAATTATCCAAAGAACGACAATAGCGTATGCCACCTTTACCGATAGTCTGGGGGTTACCCTTAACCTGCCCAACAATCCCGATTTTGGTGGTATTATCTTTTCGATGAGTCATCCCGCCTTGGATTTCAATCCCGCTTTTAACAGAGAAGTCCCCCTTTATGACGTTTTTGTCGTTAGAACTAGTAACGTATAATATAGCGTGGAAGTTATATTTGTATAGTATAAAATTGCAAACAGTCACAAGCAGAATTTCAATTCACATTGTCTGACGACCGTTTCGAAGTTTGTGAACTTCATCACCAGAGGCTTAGTTGTAGGTAATTAGATAGGATTTTTTTTTGCCGATTTTTCTTCACTTTAATCTAATAAACGGTTTTTCAACAGAAACGCTACAAAAGTAAATCGATAGGGCCAGCAAACGACGCCATATTTTTTCCCGCTCTTTTGACATTTCTCTTCAGTAAGGTTTGCCATTTCATCATGGAAAGATATACGAGCCAACAACGAGTCGAAATTATTAAAATTTACTACCGAAATTTGGAGTCAGTGGCCTCAACTTTAAGAGCGCTACGTCCAATTTATGGTCTTCAGCGATGAGGCTCATTTCTGGCTGAATGGCTTCGTCAACAAGCAAAATATGCGTTATTGGTCAGACAGCAATCCACACGTAATCCATGAGTCATCATTGAACCCCGAAAAAATTGCGGTTTGGTGCGGTTTATGGGCCGGCGGCGTCATTGGGCCGTACTTCTTCCGTGATGATCAAGACCGGCACACTACTGTGAATGCGAATCGCTACCGTTCAATGATAACCGAATATTTTTGGCCCCAATTGGATAATATGGACTTGGAGGACATGTGGTTCCAACAGGACGGCGCCACAAGCCACACAGCGAATCCCACAATCAATTTATTGGAAACCAAGTTTGGTGAACGTTTATCTCAGGAAATGGCCCAGTCGATTGGCCGCCTCGATCGTGCGATTTGACGCCGTTAGATTATTTCCTGTGGGGCTACGTCAAGTCTATGGTCTATGCCAACAAGCCAGCGACGGTTGATGAACTTCGTACGAATATCGAACGTGAAACTGCAGCAGTATCGGCCGATTTATGTTGAAAACCGTCGAAAGTTGGGTTCAGCGTCTGGACTTCTGCAAGCGTGCCCGTGGTGGCCATGCAAAAGAAATCGAGGTCCATACATAATGGCATCGAACGTACTTTCACAGGAATAAAGAATTTCATTGGTATCTAAAACCGGTTTTGTTTTATTTAAAAAAAACTTTTGTTGCGCTCTTATTGAAAATCCCATTACATCTATTTTTTTTACCGTCGGACGGGTCAATAAAGTGGCGTAATCAGATGCCTGTTATGGGAAAATTTTTAAAGAGATCTCGGAACAAACTAAGTTCATATTATGCTGTGGTCGTCGGCGACTCCGTCGGCTTTCCGGTTCAGTGGAAAATGTTTCTTAAAATATCCCAGTTTTTGGGTAAAAAATCCCGCTTCTCGATCAAACGCAGTTGGTCAGGTTAGTTATCCTACTCTTGTAACCACTAGATATACAATTTACTTGTAGAAAATCGAATTAAGTAGAATTTCGGCTGCCTTAATAGAATTCATGAGGAATTTGGTTGCAGCAATCGCATTCTCCATAAATATGTTTATTGTAACCGAATTATTATCAAATTCAAACCGAAAAAATTAAAATTTAAGTTGATGCCATGAAAGGAATTGGAAATTCGGTTGCCGCAACAGAATCAATTATGAAACGAGGTTGTTTTTAATCGAATTGTGGGAACTCTATAAACTCTGTTGTGGCAGCGTAAATTCGGCTGTTGCAAATACAAATTGTTCGCAGCAGCTGAATTTATGGTTGCTACAACCTCATTTTAAAGAAATAGATGTGTGAATGTTCAGCCGCTAAAAATATATTTATTGAATTATAACACAGTATATTTTGTAAAATTTTATATCATATATTCTATCTAGGGTTGCTAGATGCCGAAGGCGTAAAATCGGTATAACCAACAATAAGGATAAGCAAAACTTTCATATTACGTAGGGGTTTTCAGTTTCATTAACAAAAACTCATATGTATTTTGTTTTTATACTTTTTTCTTTCTTGTATTGTTGTATATATTTGTGTTGAGTTTGACAACAGAAACGAATGAACAAAATAAAATGTCTGTTGTTGCCTACAACTACAACAACATGCGGCTACCATGAATTTGTTGGCACTGACTACAAACGTGTTGCCGTATCGCATTTTTTTCAGCCATTACAGCAAATATTGCCACATTTCAATAGATTAATTGAATATAAAACAGCCCCAATGTTTTGGGCTCTACACAGTCCCTACTTGCGATGTAATTGGATACTGTTTATTTAATAATGTTTGGGTGTATTTCTCTCGAGCCGTCTCTCTATGACGTCCCTGAGCATGTTGTTGCGGCCAAACTTGAATGCTGTGCTCCTGAATACGAATTTAGGAGATTCAATGTTATTGTACAATAGGGTATAATGAAAAAAGATTTTTTTTTCGAATTCCAAATGTGGGGGGTTCTCAAACGACGCGTATTAAAGTGGTGATTACGGGAACGTCAAACTTTTTTTATACGAGGATAGTCCGGCCGTTGAAGTACATTTTCGAAAAAAAACTTTTTGTTTGGATAATATGGGGCTCAAACGACGAGTTATGATGCACATATGTATATAGAAAATAATATTTTAAAAATTTTAACAGGATTTTTTCACGACGTCATTTTGAAATATTTATTATTCCTATTTTGTCTTCCCCATTTTGCGGTATTTTACATAAATATTCCATCAACTATACAGGGTGCTTCAAGAAGTTCCGGACAAATTTCTTCAGCGTATTCCTTGGCTCATTTCATGAAGAAAAGTCCACTAGGACCATGTTTGAAAATGCAAGGGTGCGAAATGGCAGCGGGTTCCAAATATTCGGATTAGGGTCGGAGGGTAGTGGGGTAAAGTTGCCAACTAACCAAGGAATACGCTGGAGAAATTTGTCCTGAACTTCCTGAATCACCCTGTATAAAATAAATATATTTGTAAGTGATTTTGCGAAACAGAAAGACAAACCTGCGAATCAAATGAGATTTTTTGAAAAATTAACTATTTGATGGAATATTATGTTAAATACAGAAAAATGCTGAAGACAAAATATGCATGATAAAGATTTTAAAATGGCGTGAAAAAAATGCTTTGTCAAAATTTTGAAAATATTTTTTTTCTATATACATATGTATGTTCATCATGTCACATCGTTTGAGCCCCATATTTTTCAAAAACATTTTTTTTTTCGAAAATGTACTAGGAATCGAAACTTCAACGGCTTGTAGGGAACTATAAGTACCTTCGTATAAAAACAAGTTTGACGTTTTCGTAATCATCTCTTCATTACGCGTTGTTTGAGACCCCCCTCAAAAACAAAAGTTTGTAATACACCCTACTGTACAATATGTCTGTTGGATGTTGTCGAATTATGTATCCGCTAATTTTTACACATTTTTTTAAATATGAGGCCGCAATAATATCCATAGGAAGTTAGACAAGTACTTATGAGAATAGTTCTATTTTTTCCAATGTTCATTAGTTTGGTTTTACTGAACTTTCATTCCTTTAACTTTGAAGAGTAAATGATAATAATAATAATTAATTAAATAATGTTTCCCTAAAATACTTCAATAATCGGGACTCTGGAAATTAACGACAAGTCAGTAAAATCACGATAAATCCAGAGCATCTGGCAACTCTAGTTCTATCACATCATTTATTTCTAGGGGCAAGAAGGTCTTAACACTGAACTTGACATAAATATAAATGTTGATAGTGTTCGTATTATGATAAACAATACTCGAACTAAATTGCATACAAAAAATCTCACCGCTTAGGCAGAAATGTAAAGTTTCTTATCATCATACAACCATTTTATTTAAAACATTTTGTAATAATCAATTAACTTTTTTTATATACGGGTTATTCATTATAGGAAGCTTAGTTTCAAGATCATATAAATAGATTTATTAGGTAGGATCAGCAAAGCCGCAGTTTCCTTATGTGTAAACTGGCCATTGGGCAGTATATGCTCGAAAGTAGGTTATTGGATGTACATATGTACATAAGCAACAATTGTCTGATCAAAGTCTGTAGCACACTGAAAGAAAAACGTACATGCAAATTATGAATTTGTGCATTGGGCTGATGCAAAAGTTCATCAATTTTCAATCTACAACACATTTCATTGGATAAATGTAAAATCTTACATCAATTGTTCCTCAGATTCGCCCATCAATTTAATGTAAATGAAGCATCAGTTTGATGCAAACTTGTCGAACATTTAATGCACGGTATGCATCGAGTTGGTGTAACGTGTACATTAACAAAATGTACATGTTTGCTCATATTTATGAAATTATTTAATCAATTTAATGAAAATTTATATTATTGATAATTTTTTACATTCAATTGGTATAATGCATATCACTGCATTAAAATATTGGTGCATTAATTATATTCAAGCATTTGTTCAATCCAACGTATTAATTATGTTGACTTAAATTTCAGGGTGTTGGCTCCCGTTGTAATTAATAGGGGAGAGCGTTGAAAACACTTCGTTTTGGAGTTTTGAGATCAGTTTACAGGTATTTGATGTATGTATAACTTTATCAGCTAGGCTGTCAATAGATCGGTCGCAGCCTGAAGTTCGGCCAGCATGTCGGGGTCGGGAAGTTTAAAGGGTTTGAAGCTGCATATACCCCAGTTAGTCCTGGATTTACGAGAAGTAACAATTTGTAAAGCAACCTCTAACCTATGACGAGCCTGTTCACTTACCGCGGTGTTCTCTTCCGAGAGTTGCCAGGGAAATGGGTGTTCATAAGCAGATTGTGCGAATCTCCAATGCATGTTGTAACCTGTCCAGAAGAACCCTTCAGGTACCTTATCGTTCTGTTGCCTGATGCCAATATTTTTCTTAACATCGACGCCACGGATATATCGTCTATTGATTCGCAGAAGAGCATCCATGAGTTTGTCTTAGCCCGTGTGAGCACATTCTAATACCGCCTTTGCTCAACTTTGTACATATACCAGACCTCCTTGTCTCTCGAAGACTTGGCTTTATTAATCTGTATCCGCAAGTTCTTTATTCCAACAGGGAAGCTTTTTCTTTCCACTTGGCTTCGTTCTCCGACAAGAGGTTTGTAGGGACTTGGTGAGGGTACTCATGACCCTGCCCGCTACATTCTTTATGTCATCCACGTACCTTGTCTCCACAGACAGTTTTGATTCCAAACAACGCATGCAGGTCTTTTTTATTAGAGGGACCAGTCAGTCCTCAAATTACGACGAGCAGTTACAGGCTGGATCATGTTTCAATCCAACTGGAATTCGATGTATTTATGATCCTCCTCATATTACGACGAACAATTCCTGGCTGGGCCATATTTCAATCCAACTGTAATCCGATGTATTTATAATCAGAGAACGAAGGTGACATATCTGACCCTCAGCTCTTACACTGTTCGTTATTTAAAATAGCGGTTTCCAAATAATTGTGCTTTACATTTTACACATCTTGATATTGCAAAATTTCAATTTCGAAATTTTCAAATCAAATGAAAGTTCGTTACTATCGATTTGACGCTGTCGCAAGAAAGAATGCCAGTTCATACAAAACAAAACGTGATCCAAATAAGAATCCCACCCAAATAAGACGCATGTCACTCTCACCAGCATTTGCAAACAATACTCGGCGAGAGAGGCCATACAAATTCTATTAACAAAATGAAATAGAATTGTAATTTCATCAGTATTTGACTGCGTGTCTGTGGACATGCAGACACATTTCCAATATGGGTCACAATACAATTAGTAATGCAGAGAAGGGAAATCTGTTGAAAAACAAAAAAGGGGAACTCTTTAATGAAATCTACCAACAAAATACATACAATTTGTTGTATAAATATAGGAAAGTCAAGTAATCCCAGTGTGTATAGTATTTATAAAATACAAATGAAGGAGATAAAGATATGGGAAACAAAGAAGAATTCCCGGACACAACATAAGGTCAATTTTAAAATGCCAAATAGTTTCCATGGGATACATTTTAGACAGACAGCTCAGGGTAGTAGCAATTTAATTCCACACGCAAAGAAAAATGTTGTTCTCCACTAGCGAAATTGTGGACAACTATTAGAATTAGCTTTTCGAATTTTAAATGCAAATTCATTTTAAAGGGTATTTTTTTAAAGGTCTAGAACTTTAAAATAATATTATTGCAATGACATTGGCTTCATTTGAAAGACACTTTTGTGGCATTTTAATTTGAATGTGATTTCTGGCATATGGCCGCCGCGGCTGTCCAATCGGGACTACACTATTTCACTTTTTTCAGCATTTGGGGCCATATATCTGTAATAACGCGGCGAATTTTGTCTTCCAAGTCGTCAATCGTTTGCGGCTTATCGACGTAGACTAGCGATTTGACATATGGTTATGTCGACCGACCATAAAATTGATGTACTGGGCGGTGCGATTCAAGAACAGAACCTTGTTTATCAAAACAAATCTGCACAATTTGCAAGTTTTGTTCAGGCGTCAGTCTATTCATGATGAAATAGCAAACCAACCGAAACATATCTGTGGTCACAAGGCATAACAGCATAACTCGAGTTATGCTCAAATTAAGTTTTTCGAGAATCGAGCTGTATATATCGTAATGCACACTATATAAATTTTTGTGAATAATCCAATTTGTAGTTCCCAAGATATTGGAAAAGATTTGTAACGAAAATTTCGATCAATCACTACATTACAAATGAAATTTGAACCCTTAAAACGTCCTCCTAAAAAGTTGCAAAAATAGACATATGCTGTTATGCCTTGTGACCACAGATATATCGCATGACAGAAATTAAAATGGCTGAAACAGTGTTGCCAACTTAAAGTTTTATACCCCCAAAAATAAACAGCATTTAGCGTTTACACTTTCCCACAAATACAGTTGAACCCAGGCACTATGATTGCCAAGCAGTGCGTCAATCCACCGCAATATTGAAATATTCATCGATACCAGACATCTGCGCAAGACGTCTTGAATGGCCCTTCAAGACATTCGATTTTTTTTTCAAGACGCACTATATCGAAGTTGCGGTCGGTTGTTAATGATTAAATTACAAAGGAACAGTTAGACGTATCCGCTGTTTAGGCACAGTCAGTCGAAACCGCTGTGTAGAAACAGTCAGCCGAAGCCACTGTGTAGGAACAGTTAGTCGAAGCCGCTGTGTAGGAACAGCCAGCCGAAGATGTATCTATTACAGGTGGAAGCGTTAGAACAGCTGATTTAAAGTTTTTCTTGTCGTTGTGATCCGACATTGTCAAATGTTGTTTATACTAATTCCAAGATGTATCTAGTACAGGTGGTAGCGTTAAAATAGCAGACGTAATTTGCCGAAAATTACAACAATTCCTCCTGATATAACCTGAAATAAATACATCTTGACAATTTCGATCGACTGAATCTGACAAGGTCGGCTCCTGAAATACAAAACAAAATGCCTTCAATTCCTACTGCTTCTACCTTACTTATTTTGCCATGAGTCAGACGAAACTGCTGTGTACGAACAGTTGACCAAAGCTCCTGTGTAAGAACAGTTAGCCAAAGCCACGGTATAAAATGTATCTCTTGAAAAGTCAGGCTTAAAAAAGTATTAAAAAAGAACTAGAGCCCAAAGCAGCAGCAGTTACCTTATAAAACTCTATGGGGTTGTAGCTAATATTCTTCAACCTACGGTTATAAAAGTAGCTTGAAATGAGATCAAGAACGTATATACATAGGTAGCTGCATTATTTTCTCACTTGCCCCCAAAAATACGAGTTAAAGCCATTCTTCACATCGATTATTCCTTGGAGCCATCCCTCCAACGCGATGCTATGTTTACTACGTATAAATCGTATAACATGTATTCCTGATCCTCTACTGGCAATCACTGGAGATGGTATTTTCATTACATTGATCAATGCAATACGCAAAGTAATACTTCAGCGGATCTCGACGGTGGTTGGGCAAATTGTGCGGAAAGAGCAGGCGGGTTTCAGGCCTGGTCGTTCGTGTGCAGACCACGTGATCATAGGACGATCAGTTGAACTACACTTGCCTCAATGTGGCCCACCTTGACCCCCATTTTGGATAGTGTTCCCAGTAGGAAGTGTCCGTGAACTGTACAAATATGCAGCGTATAAAGTTCGTATTCATGGGAAGGAGTCCCAACCTTTCATCGCATCTGCGGGAGTTAGGCAAGGATGTGTCATTATGGACAAGGTAATGGAGGCAACTAGTCCAGGGGCACCGTTCGGCATTCAGTGGAGTATGTATGAACATCTACGTGATATCGAATGTGCAGATGTCTTATGGCCCGCAGATTTGATGACATCGAGCTAGGTTGACCATACTCTCCGAAAATGCGGGAAAAGTAGGATTGAGGATAGATGTGAAGAGGACAAAGCTAATGCGTATTCGGAGTGAAATACTCCACTAACAATTGATGGTTCGTTAATGTAAGACGTGGATTCAATCAACTGTTTTGGATGCAAGATTGTCGAGAATGGTGGCTTCGATCGTTTGTCAATCGTTGTCTGGGACAAATAATTCGTGTCTACTGGCCCAGGTCAATTTACTATGACGTACTCTAGCCACAGTCCTATTGAATTGGATATTATTGGGGGGGGGGATGATGGACTTGGAAGGCCAGGAAGCCCACCAAATACGTGGAAGCGGAGCCTGGAAAATAATACGAAAAACCTCGACTATCATGGAACCAAATTAAATAAATTGCCAGAGACAGAAATCGATGGAGAGAATTCGTTGATGCCCTATGTTCTTCGTGAACCTTTTATTTAAACTTTTTATTGTAATATTGTTTTAATGTGTTATATTCTGTGTAAATAAATAAAGAACATACATATATATGTATATGCATATATAACCCAAAGGTGTGGTAAAAATATTCCGCCTTGTGGCGTTATACGACATATTTTGAAATACAGGTGGTCCACCTGGTCCTTAGCATAAGACTTATCTGGTATGTTATCGTATTACCCAGCCAACTTCAAACTGTTGGATTAAAGTCTCGGTCTGTACATTATTTACCTTACCCTAAATGTCTATTATAGGTGTTCCACGGTGTTGCTTAAATTAGTTTTTGACATGTTGGACCATCGCTTGCGACGCATTTTCCACTGTTGTTTAAAATTGGGCAGCTTATGAGATTTTCCTTGAGTTTCACAAAGAGCTACACATGTATACGAATACCCCTTACTATTCACAAGTACTGGTTCTACCTCTCCGACCTTGGGGGAAGTTCTCCCACTCTCCCTCAACCACACATCTTCAACACTGTCAATTCTTTGACAGTTGTTGTAAACATTTGTCGTTAGGTGTTTGTAAGAGAAACTTTTATAGTTTTTCATATTTTCCTTAAATTTTATTTAAACAATTTATAAAATATTCAATGCATTATTTTCATTGTTGAAGGATAGATGTGTCGTTTTGTTTCGACTATTCAATTCCACCCTCGTTTAATTTATACTTTGGCTTACGAACAATAACTAGACTAGCGAAGACCAAAAGGATAATGAACAAGGACTTGATTTTGAATGAGGTGAGCAGAGTTTTTTTTCGTTTTGTTTTTGATATTGAACAAAAATGCAGAGGCAAAGACAAATAGTATATAATTCCCTTGACAATGAATAAATGATCATAAGTGGGTAGAGACAATTTAAAATAGGAAATTAAATGTACATATTGACATTTTCAGAGGTACATATTTTGTTTTCTTTTTGACTATAAGTATGGTTGTGACCTTTATATTGCAACCTTTTTCCAATGCCAAAGTGGATACAGTCCATCATAGTTAATGTACTTTTTAAATGGCGATGTGATATAATGGGACTGCATTTAGACGCAGTGGTAAATTTGGTTGCAGCAAAATTGTTGCTATTGCTTACGCTCTTGCTTACTTAAGTGCATTAAAGCAAGACAGTTTACACGACAGAGTATGCAAAACTACAGCCAAAAGGTGAAATACAAATACGGCTCCTTTAGGTCGTCAACATAATAAGTCTGCTAAGGATTTTGACCAATTGACCGTGTGTTTTGCAGAGGATATGGCGAAAACTTCTAAGACGAAAATAACCAAACAATCATTGCAAGTCCCTGTGGCCCAGGCAGATAACTAACCTACATATTGGCACAGCCAAGAACTGTGAATGTAACCCCAGTCAGAAACTGTTGAACCAATACCAAAAACAACTACACGCAAAGAAATACTCCATTGCCCATTAACAAAATTTTAGACCACAAAATTTCATTTGAGTTATTTAGTTGCAGAAAACGGTGTTTCTCATTTATTTCATAAGTAATGAAAACTGTGATGACCGTAGCACATCCGACCAGAAACCGAAAGAGCTAAGTAGTTAAGGTTCAAATCGGCGAAGAGCCAATGATTTTGTTAAATTATTTTTTGAATGTTTTTTAATTGTGAACGAAAAAACTTAAGGAGACGTTTGTCACAAAAAATACGTTTGCCTCAAAAATATTTCATTTGCTAATAGCCAACGTTGACCGCATAAGTTGAAACGTTTCCCACAAATAAAAATCGAAAATAAGTAATTTTGCATCAAAAATATTTCATTTGACTGCATAAGTTGAAACGTTTCTCCTAAATAATAAGTTTTTATCACAAATAAAATAATTTCGCCACAAACATTTTTCATTCGCTACATATGCCTAGCGTTGACAGCAAATGTTAAAACGATTTTCCCAAAAAGAAATGTTTCTCATGGGAGTCATTTCGATTGTTCGAATCGAACTTTCATTTACTCTCAAATTTTTATATGATTTGAATTTTAAACGTTTTTGACACTTACACTTTCCCTGTAATAGAACTGAACCCAGACATAGTGCTTTCAAATCCGCGGCTCTGTCCGATGACCTATGACAGGAATTGCGCGAAGGCGACCAATTAAGTCAACACTG